>JARFIW010000371.1:4436262-5070014 GCA_036346225.1 Platerodrilus igneus
AATTTTTAAAATCCTTCTATAAATAAAAAAGTCTCAATAAATTTAATGTTTTTTTGCAGCAGGTTGAATTTCCAGTACAAGAGTACTCAACCACGGTGTTTACTTCTTTAAAAACTGTCTTTTATTAAAGATACATGTAAATTGCATTTTGTTATAGTTAATTTTCTAAATGAATTTATTAAGTAATTAAACCTTAAGACTATTACTTCTTACAATAAAATTATTAGAGACATAAAACCGAGTCGAATAAGTTTATAAGTCCTTCACCCGAAAACACAAAACTTAAAAGATAGTCTTACCTTGACTTCAAGAGCCTTGATTTACTTCCAGAACAAACAGTTTCTTAATGCTTTAGACTTTCAACACAAACTTTTTTCACAAGAATTGCTTTTTGATTAAAATTATACAAGACCTTCACCAAGTCTAAGTTAAAGAAAGTTAATTTGCAACAAATGCGTTTGCAGAAAAATCAAATATATTTTAATAGCGAGTGGACTAATTTTGTGAGATACCAACTGAAGAAATATCTGAACAAATATTAGTGGCTATGATTGAAACATAAATTGAAATATTAATCGGAATAATATTTGAAACATTAAGTGAAGCCGATTTCACAGAATCGGTGAAAAGAAAACATACTAACTCTACTATACTTTTATTCACTCTTATTTTGTAGCACTCAGTTATTTTCAAATTATAAGTACTTGCTCGAAGAAATGTAGGTATAATCCTTTCAAAGTAAATCCACTCCTATTTACAATACGTAATTTATATTAACAACAACTATTTTCTCCATATATATATATATATATATATATATATATATATGCTGTGATAAGGGGCTGTTTAAGGGTGTATTGTATAGCAATGGTCGTGCAGTAGCCATAAATTACGATAGGAAGCTGAAAACTGCATTTATTTAGTAGAAAATTTAATAATTCTTATAGTTTGTAAATAGTAAGCATTTAACACCCTGTATATAGAGCATAATTAGTTTTAAGCGACGCAAATAAACACATTTTATAACAATAGGACGCATATTTAGTATAGAAATAGGCAATTCATACATTAGGTAAATGACAAGTATTTAACACTCGGTATATAGAGCTTCATTAATTTTAAGTAATGCAAGTAACGATATTTTTCAGTAAAGGTACGCGTATTTAGAGGAATGATAATAAATGTAATTAAACACGCATTGAAAAGGGTTCTAATTAGTTATAATATAATACGGAGATAAAAGAAAAAAACTTAACAAAGCTTTGTGTAAGTGCGTAGAAACAATCAACATTTTTGATAAGAAAATGCAGTTCAAAGATGCGTAAATAAATAAAAATAGACGAAAGTAAAATTCAAATTACGTCATGTATTTTTGTATAATATGGAAAACGCGATTATTTACTCAAAACAACGTATGGTCTGATAAAGAGGTATCTATAAGCAAACAACCATTACATAGGAAACGAATATATTACAACAGAAAACTACTTAAGTGCAGGAAATACAAAGACCTTATTGGTTAAGATAAGCGACGGACTTGGTGGAAACCCAACCCACATCCAAGTGGGTTGAGCATATATTAACAGCAACAATGATAACAGAGTTCGGTTTTAACTCAAGAAGGCCAAGCTGCGATACTCTGAACCTAAAAGTCACGCGTAATAATATTTTAATAGTTAAATTAGATAATGACAAGTAAGTGCTACAAATATGGAAGTTTATTTTGCCGATTAACGGCTCCAAACGAGTATACGATGTTAATGATCCAAGTGGGTGTATAATCCTGATCCGAGTGGATAGAATAATGATTCAAATGTGTGTATAATTCTAATTCTAATTGGAGGATAATAATTCTGAATTGATGTTGGTTGATAATGGATGGTATAATAATTTAAAGGCATGGAAGATTCTAATTGATGGTACAATATTTCAAATGTATGAATAATTCGAATATGGAGATGTTTTAAATGGATTAATGTAATACTTCAAAGCCGCGTCGACGATTTTGATATAATTTTGAGTTGCGAGAAAATAAAGAAGCAAGAAATAATTTATGGGAAAACAAGGGGTGCAACGAAGCAGAGCAGGTCAGATCTTATTAGTTTTAAGATATTTTTTCTATTTTTAAATTTCATTACTGAATTTATTCAATTATATAAACTTGTGTAACAGAGTCAACAACAAACTTTGCATACGTTAAAAGTGCGTAATATTATAAAGGGGTTTAGAACGTTCCAGGCTTCTTTGATAAAAAGAGTAGTTTTTGGTGACTTTAGATTGATTGCAAAGCATATAAATTTTGGGATAAATAAGACTTGTGATATTGATTGATTGAAACGTGTATTTTAATAATTTTCAAAACTTGTACATAATATTTCTTTTCATTATATGGAATTAATTGACTTCATTTTATAATTCAAACAAAGAGGTAATCAGAAAAGGGTGAAGAAGAAAAAAATTGATCATTGTAACCTTGTGCACTCTGTGTAGAATAATAAAAGCTAGCCGTGGCAGAATAATAATAATAACATTAGTGGGATTTAGAATTTGATTGGAAAACACAGAGAGGTGGAGTTAAGTAAGAAAACGTCCATTGATTCCGAGTACGGCGTTTATTTACGTTATTTACGTTTATTTACAAAGAATTTTCATTAATAATGGCTTTCCTAAACACCTTATAAATAAAATTTTATATCAACATCAAGACAATAACCATACACATCAAACACATCAGTTAGAACCCAACACTTACAAAACCATTCCATTTATTCAAAAATTATCTCCACAAATTATACACACGTTAAAGAAAGAAAATACAAAAATAAGTTATAAATACACAAAATCACTAAGTCTTTTATTTGATAAGTTGAAAGATAAAACTCCAAAAATGCTACTTAACAATACTGTTTATAGTATTGAATGCTCTTGTGGAGGCTCTTACGTTGGACAGTCTAAACAATATATTAAAAGAAGGCTTACCCAACATAAAAGTGATGGAAAGTTAGGCAAAACATCATGTAAACTATCCACACACATATATATATATATATATATATATATATATATCTCAGGTTATCATAAAGTAAGGGATATATTTTAAATTATGATAACTTTTTAACAAATTAAGTTAATAACAAGAAATAAATGAAATCTAATTGCTTATGAAATGGGATTTAGTATGCCCAAAACAGGTTACGACAATTGCTCAATATGACCTCCATTTTGTTGTTGTTAGATCACCATCTTTACCTCCAAATTGTACACAGCATTTCGTAACATTTCTGGTTGAATTGTACCAATTTGCTCCGTAATACTGTCTCTTAATTCTTGTAGCGTAGTTGGTCGTCTTCTAAACGCTAAACTTTTTAAATAACCCCACAGCCAGTAATCCGCTGGGTTTAGATCAGGTGATCTTGGTGGCCATGAATTTACGAAATGTCTGCTTAACACGCGATCTTGAAAAACGTTGGTTAACAATTCTTTGACTGGTCGAAAAATGTGCGGGGGTGCTCCATCCTGCATAAAAATGATGTTTTCAATTCTGTAGTGCTCGTTTTGCAGTTGTGGAATAACATAATTTTGTAACATTTGCAAGTATCGTTCACCATTTACAGTTACAGATACGGCTTGTCCATTCTGCATTTCCTCGTAGAAATACGGACCAATAATAAAATCAGCTGTAAAACCGCACCAAACGGTGACTTTCTTGTCATGAAGACCTTTATGAACGATTTGTTGCGGATTTTCTGCAGACCAGATTCTACAGTTTTGAGTATTGACTCCACCATTCAGAGTAAAATGTGCCTCATCTGTCAATAAAATACGGGATAACCATTCGGGTTCAATTTCCATCTGAGCCATTACTCGCAAAGAAAAATCGTACCTAGTAGCCAAATCTGCGTCCTTTAATTCAAACAGCATTTTCAGTTTATATGGATACATGTTTAGAATTTTGCGTAAAATTTTCCAAACCGTGGTATACGGCATTTGCAATCGCTTGGATATCGCATTTGCACTGCTGATTGCGAGTGAATTGCTTCTGGCTATGTCTTGATTTTCATGAAGAACCTCTGCAACTTGGACATCACTAATTATTGGTCTTCCTGATCTTGGTAAGTCAGTTACAGACCCTGTTCTTTCAAATTTTTGTATCAAATTGCGGTACGCTTTCATTTGACAGGGTCCCGCTCTCAAACCCATTCTCGTGCGAAATCTTCGTAATCCAGCGGTGTAATTTCTGCCGGATTCATAATAGCACTGAACTAAACCAATTATTGTTTGTAAATCCATGTTATTACAGTTGAGTCGTTTGAACTCAACGTTTACTTGAGTTTTAATTTCAAAATAAAACTTCAAATTGAATAATTTCGTTTTGACACTAGTATCAACAATTTTTATGACAACGCTTTTGTTTCTCATAGATACGGTAAAATCTCATTCATTAAGCAACTAGATTTCGTTTATTTTATGTTACTAACTTAATTTATTAAAAAGTTGTAATGATTTAAAATATATCCCTTACTTTATGATAACCTAGTACAACTGGTCATCAACCAAATTTTGAAGAAGTTACCATTTTCGAAATTGAACCAAACTATAAAAGAAGATTATTTTTAGAATCATATTATATTAACAAAATTAAAAACAGTTTAAACTCAAAAACCGACATAGATAATTTAAGTAACATTTATTCCTTATTATACCAATATTAAACATTTTTAATTTTTTTTTTAAACTTAAAGAATTCTTAATTCTAAAATTTATTTTATCTTTATAATATTAAATATATAGTTTATATAGTTATCAAACATCACTCAATCTAATTATAAATAGTTTTATTAATAGGATTACATTTCCAAAAATTATCTAGGTTACAATATTGTAAATATAACATATGTCATCTTGATTTCCAAATTTATAAATGTCAAAAAAAATGTACACTTTTTAAAATGTTAATCTTAAGTTTGATATGTTTTTATATTCATTGCTAGTTACTTTTGAGGTATTTTTACGCATTTACTAAAGTAAGTAACTATTGTCCAATTATTAATTTAACTGTCATGTACTATTTTAGCTTCTGACGAAGGGGACAAATTCTCCGAAACTAGTAAAGTTAATAAAGTAAAATTGATTCAAACCTCTAGTTATATAAGCAATTCGCCCAAAAATACCAAGATCTTATTCAATATTTATTAAATATCGCTTATTAAAGAAGACTCTATATATATATATATATATATATATATATATATATATATATATATATATATACATACATAACAAGACAAATTATTTGCAGTCCGCAGTAAGAATTTGTGTAGAGCACAATGAAAAATAAGATATATCTGTAAATAAACCCTTATGAAAATAATAAGAGCTTATTTACAATACAAATCGAGCTAATAGTTGCATAACCATTAACAAAACAATAGCATTATTATTTCACATGGGGAGGAAACATCCACTTACCGGTTTCAGCTTCTTTAAGCTTTGTCAGAGCAGATTAATTTCCAACAACCCTGTGAAGTAATCGAAGCTATTATACTGATATAATTTCGAAAGAATCTTTGTACTATGGCATAAGTAAATAATAACGCCATCAGCTGGCAAAACACCAACACTACTAAGCGTGGAAGTACAAAAATTGATCCGAAACTACATCTTCGTTCTATAGATGGCTATACAAGTATGTCTGGTCTTTGAGATTTTCGGAATATGTTAGAACAAAATTTATTTGCAAAATAACAAACCGTCTCGTGGCGACACTCGTTTCTTGCCCCATAGGCAAATCATAATAATAATAAGACAAGTTATTTGCAGTCCGCAATAAGGAATTTGTGTAGAACACAATGAAAAATAAGATGTATCTGTAAATAAACCCTTATGAAAATAATAAGAGCTTATTTTCATAAAGGTTTATTTACAGATACATCTTATTTTTCGTTATATATATATAGATATATATATATTGACGTGATAAGGGGTCAGGAGAGGTCATATAGATTCAAAGTCTACAAATAAAGCCCACTAAAATATAAAATAATCCGGAAAAAATAGAAATTTCTGTAAATTCATGGTTACGCTCTGTATAATACAAACGTACTTTTATTCATTGATGTACAAGCGCAAAATAAAATTTCTCGTGTATAAATAATCACCCTGTATGATATAAGCGTATTGTAAATACATAGCAAGTAACGTAAGTTGTATATGTAAAAATAATTAATTCTAAGATACCGTAAAACGCATTAAATGCGAATGCAAGTCGATCATATTAAGATAAATACAAAAGTTATTCGTTTGTGCACTTTCCGTGGATAAAAATAAATAATTTCGTGTATTTAAAACCGTAAGTTAAACTAAATGTTCACTATAAAAAACGTTTTACCGTAAAAACAAATATTTTCTATAAAAATGCAGCAAATTTGCATTATAAATCCATTAAAGCTTAAATTAATTACCCTGTGTATTACATAAATTCATTTTAAATAAAGAATTTTATAGAATTTTAGGAATATAGGATGAATCATATGTACTTAGAACTGCATAAATATCTAATTAATAAATGAAACATTTATTCCAAGAAGCGGCTGGAACACTAAAAACCCATAAAAATGTCGATAAGAATGCGGTTTAATAGCTTTGCGTATTTGTGAGGGAGACCGCAGAAAATTAGCTTTAGGTATTAAATAAAGACGGACAGCGCACATAAATCAACACTAACGAGGTAATAAAATGCGACGATTTTAAACGCTAATGAGTTTTTTTGGAAACCCTAGTTCATTAGGATGTAAAATATTCCATACGATACGAGTACGTTTTGGAAACTAGATAACTTTGTGACAAACGTGGAACTTTGATTAAAGCATTCATTCATGAATTCGATCGCAAAATGTTCATTTAGGTCGCGAAAACGTTATTTGAAGTATTCAATACGCATACTGTAATTTAATATTTAAAATGTAACGATGAATAAAAAGGTATGTTTTAAACGTTATCTGCAGATAAATATGGAATTTAAATGAAATTATATACAATTAAGATGGGAAAATGCTTCGATATAAAAAGCTCTCAAAATTTTATTGAATAATTCCTAGGATGCACATTGGTTTTTAAATGAAGATTTAAATAATATGTAAGATTTTGTAAACTGGGATTTGAACGTCAATTCAAAAATAAAGCCAAAAATAAAGTCCTAATCATTTTATTTTTGTAAAGATCTTTACCAGGAAAGTTTATGATCAGAGCTCGAAACACTCTGACGTTTTACTACATTATGTCAAGGATTTTTTGGTCAAACAAACCTTACAAGCGCGAGGATAAAAAACAGGTACTCTATCCATAAGAGAAGAGATTTAATTCTGTAAATTTAAATAAGGTAAGAAACATTTTTTATAATTAAGTAATTAAGTACTTGTTAGAAATAATTTGATATTTGAAAGAAACGATGCTGTAAATGTTCAAATGCTTTTGTATGAGGAAAAATATTTTATACTGTATAAATGCGTTGTGATATTTCATTTTGAAGACTCCAACATTTTTGTTGGGCTAGCCAGACAAAGTTAAAAGAGAAGGTAAGTCGACAATTTCAAATTTGACAATTTTCTGTATCTGTATCGCAGCACTCTTTTAGCGGCGCATCAAAGCGAGGCGTTGTCATAGAATTCTTTTACTGACGCCCCAACGTGCTGTGTTGTCACAGTACTCTTTCCGCTGCGCTTCAACGTGCAGCAATTTTCATATCAATATATATGAACGTGATAAGGAGTCACGAGAGGTCATTGAAACCCTAATTCTTAAAATAAATCCCACTAAAATATAATAGAATCCGGAAAAAATGAAATTTTCCGTAAATTTATGGTATGCTCTGTATAATACAAGCGTCCCTTTATTCATTGATGTACAATGCAAAAACGCAAATTGCGCGTGTATAAATAATCATCCTGTATATATAAGCATATTGTAAATAAATAGCAAGTAACGTAAATTGGATATGTAAATTGTAAGATACAGTAAAACGCATTTCGATGCGAATGTAAATCGACACATTTTTTTGATAAAATTTGCTGTAAATAGCATAGAACGACTTTAACGCATTTAGCATAAACATAAATAATTACATATATTTAAACGCAAACCCTTTTACATTAAAAAGCAATCAAAGTTTAAATTAATTAACCCGTGGATTGTAGTAATTGATTCTAAATAAAGAAAATTCTAGCATATGAGTCATCGGTATTTAAAACTACGTATAAACTCATTAAATAAACATTTTTATTCCAAGAAGCAGCTTGAACATCAAGAAAACCTGCACAATCCCTGGAATAATCGAATATCTTTTGCATTAGTATGCGACGCCGCAAATTATATTATATGTGAGAAAAGGACAAAGAACGCGTCACGGATAACCAGAACAGATAAGAAGGAAATAAAATGTCAAAATTTCATAGGTTAATTGGGTATTCCGAAAACCTTACATCATAATGTTTGATATTATTCTGGTGAAATTCTAGAAAATAAACAATTTGTATATAAAGGAGCGCATATCGTTTCGAGGGGAATTGATTCACTAAATTTGATCCGATGCAGTCGATGCTTAAAGTAGATCAAGAAATGTTATTTTAAAGCGCTAGCCGTTGCGTTATAGAAGTATGCAATAACAGTAAAACATAGTTGCGAGGTTGCAATGAATATTGAAGTGATGTTTTTAAACCCAAATTACATACAAAAATGGAATTATTACTTAAGAAGAAAGGGTCAAAATTTTTCAATATAAAGCTATTTTTAAAGATGTATTAAATAATTCAACAAAAGGTTTAACCCAAAAAGGTACTTTGATAATTGTTGTTGAAAATCAGGAATTTTAATTTGGAAAACTTGTAAACCGATTTGGAGATCAATTTAAAATAAGATTTTAATTACAAGGATGGTTTTTGTGCATTCCGCAAGCAGTATTTTTTTTAATTTATCGGTAACCGATATTAAAGAAGTTGTACATCTAGTTTAAGATAGTCCTAATAATTTTTTTATGTGTGAACGTTTTTTTACCAGGAGTTTGTGTTCAGAGTTCGAAATACTCTGACCTTTAATAAATTATATGTCAAGGATTTTTTCTGGCCAAAACAAATCTTACCAGCGTGGAAATAATTTATTACCAGGTAAACGATCCTGAAAAGAATAAGTTTAATTCTGTAAATGTAAAAGGTAAGCAACAATATTTTTTGTTTGTAACAAAGAATTCTTAGAAATTATTTTATGTTTGAAAGAAACGATGTTGTAAATGCTTTTGTATGAAAGAATATATTTCATATTGTATAAATGTTTTGTGATATTGCTGTGTTTTATTTCATTTTGAAAACTCCGTAAAGTTTGTTGAGCTAGCCAGGCAAAGTTAAAAACGAAGGTAAGTGAACCATTTCAAGTTTACAAACGAGATGTATTTTTTCGCAGCACTCTTTCAGCGACGCACCAACGCGAGACCATTTTCATATCACTCTTTTAGCGACAACTCAACGCGACCTTACCACATCAATATATGTATATATATATAGACAAGTTATTTGCAGTCCGTAAAAAGAAATTGTGTAGAAAACAAACTCTTATGAAAATAATAAGAGCTTATTGACGATACAAATTGGGCTAATAGTTATATAGCCATTAACAAAATATTAGCTTTATTACTTCACAGGGGAGGAAACATCCATTGACCGACGGTTTCGGTTTTGTTAAGCCTCATCAGAGCAGATAAGTTTCCAACCCTATAAAGTAATTGAAGCTATTATACTGATATAATTTCGAAACAATTTCTGTACTATGGCAAACGTAAATAAAACCGCCATCAGGTGATAAAACACCAACACTACTAAGTATGAAGTACAGAATTGAATCGAAACTACATAGTAAATTCTATACAAGCCGAAACCGTCGGTCAGTGGATGTTTCCTCACCTGTGAAGTAATAAAGCTATTCTTTTGTTAATGGCTATATAACTACTAGCCCGATTTGTTTCGTCAATAAGCTCTTATTATTTTCATAAGAGTTTGTTTACAGATACATCTTATTTTATATATTGTTCTACACAATTTATTATTGCGCACTGCAAATAACTTGTCTTTATTATTTGAATTGCTTTTGGGGCATAAACCCGGGTGTCGCTACGAGAAGGTTTGTTACGTTTGCAAATAAATTTTGCTGTAACATTCCGCAAATCTCAAAGGCCAGACTTACTTTTATAGCCATCTATAAAATCTACTATGTCGTTTTGATTCAATTCTGTACTTCCACACTTAGTAGTGTTGGTGTTTTATCACCTGATGGCGATGTTATTTACTTTTGCCATAGTACAGAAATTGTTTCGAAATTATATCAGTATAATAGCTTCGATTACTTCATAGGGTTGGAAACTAATTTGCTCTGATGAGGCTTAACAAAGCCGAAACCGTCGGTCAGTGGATGTTTCCTCCCCTGTGAAGTAATAAAGCTATTGTTTTGTTAATGGCTATATAACTACTAGCCCGATTTGTATTGTCAATAAGCTCTTATTATTTTCATAAGAGTTTGTTTACAGATATTATATATATATATATATATATATATATATATATATATATATTATTGGGGATTGCAGCAATTATAATAGTCTACTCTTTACTCTTCAACTCAAGCTTTCAAGAATTTATTTTACTCTTCTTCAGGAGTAACTAAATACATACAATGGTAAACAAATAAATAAATTTTAAAAGTTAAATACTTAGGAATGTGAGGTTTGACTTAAATTCAAAATATTAATTCTAAATTACAAAATTTGGGTTAACATTTTGAATATATAAATATCAATGCTAATGAGTACTACAAGATTAAAATTAGCCATGATTTGTTGATGAAAATTTGAGCACGCATTTTCCTCGCCGTCCTCTTCGTATTTTCCACATGGATCGTCGCGTTTGTAGTTTTGTAAGTGATTTGGTTCATCGTCTCTACTGGAGTTGTATAATTATTCCTGTCATTATTAAATTCTTACACTTCTTGCTGTAATAGTTCTTTGGAAGTGAAGTTTCGTTTTTGATTATAATTGGGTTTGATTTGTGATAATTTTGTATTTTGTCTGGTGTTACCAGATGAAGTGTCCATAGGAGTTAGTTTGTAATAACTGTTAGGGTCGTTATTCATCATTGGTGTGTTTCTGATAGGATTTGTGCCGAATGCATGGGTTGGCTGGTTTACGTGTTGGTTGAATCTTAGTGTAAATGTGGGTTTTGTAAAATTTGAGTTAAATGTTGGTCTCGGAAATTGTCTAAATTGATTGCTAAAATTTCTGTTATTAAAATTTGGTTTGTTAATTCGTGGTTGATTCGTTTGTGCGTTAAATAGTCTAAATTTTGGTTGTGTGGATATTTGTCTAGCGGTTTGTATGGTTTTTATCGGTGAGTAGCTTTTATTTGTGTTAGGGTTATATAGTGTATTTTGGTAATACATAACGTTTTCTTCTTCTATGATCATATTCATTGCCTCTTCTAAATTTTGGGGATATTGGAATCTTATTTGGTCTGATAACCGTTTAGGTAGTGCGTTTATGTAGGTGTCTAATGCCATTTCGTCGTACATTTTTGTCTTCAATAATCGGATACTTTGATCGGGTTCTTCGATTTTTAATTTTGTCAGAATTAAACTGCGTACGTTTTGACATTTCATTCCGAATTAATATGGTGATTGGTTACTTTCCATTCTAAGGTTTATTAGGCCACTGATTAGACATTTGATGTTGTGTTGGTTGCCAAAAATATGCAATTAGGATACGTTTGAAGTTTTCCCATTGTTTAAGGTCATCTCGGCTGGCAAATAGAGTTAGTGCCCTTCCGGTCAGTTTACTTTTTATTAGACGTAAAAGTAGAACATTGCATTCGTTGTCTCCTGGTTCATAAAAGGTTTTTAAAAATATTTCACACGCGGTAATAAAGTTGCCTGATAGTGCGTCGTCTCCGTTATATTGCGGAATACTCTCGAGATAAATCTTCATATCCGAACTCATGGTTGCTCTAATAATTGCTTTCAGATCTAATTAATATCGAATTTTGTATAAATTTACTCTTCGGTTTGGTTTGTTATTTTTTAGTTTGGATTGTACTAGTTATTTAAAGAATCGCTTTACTTATTTTTTATCTGTACTTATCAATTACTATATTTACATTAAAGAATTTCTGCTTGGTAATGTCTTGTAAATTGCTGTAGCCTTGAATTCGTATATTTTTATACTTCGCAGATGTTACAGCAGTTGCGAATTGAGTTTTAATTTTCTGAATGGTTTTATGTGGATAATAATCTTTTGCAATAACTGCGTTATAATTTATATGTTTTTATTTCAGTTTTGCTGAGTAATTAAATGTTTACTATAATTATTTCATCTCGGTAGGTGTTGTATGCATAAAATGCTTTGTTTATAATTGTACAGTTTCGTTATCTTGAATGTCCAATTATGGTTTTCTGAGTGATGCTATTGCAGTCAATCGTTTTGTTACAATAAATTGCATAAATGTTCCTTTTATAATTAAATACTTTCGTACTAAAAATATCCAATTATAACCTTATAGAGTTTTGATGAGCGTCACGTCCTTCGGATTTTTCTGAGTAGTTTTTATCTCAGTGATGGTTTCCGGTAGTGTGATATTATTATGATCTAGTTGCCTAATGTTGTTTATAGACATTCACTTTCCTATCTGTCATTAGTTTTAATGTGTTTAGTATTTACTCTAATTAACTGTTTATTAAAACCTTAAAAAAGGTTCTCCATTTCATTACAATTTAATAAACAGTTAATCAATATAAATGGATTGTTTTCTGGCTCCGGAACGATTCGTCATCGACTCAAACTCTATAAATGCGACTCTGGAGTAGGAACACTGGTATACAAAATTTCTTAATTTTTCATCTGGAAAAGAAGACCCTGATAGATTGAAAATCCTTTATAATTACATCTCTGCCAAAGTCTACCAGTATATTAGTGCTGCTGGGACATATAAAGATGCTATTTCAATCCTCAATGATATATATGTGAAGCCAGTTAATAAAGTCTATAATCGGCATAAGTTAGCCACTTGAAGTCAAGTATCTGAAGAAAATGTTGACCAATTTTTACAAGCTAAAGATTGTAAATTTAAAGTTGAAAAGCATCGAGAAGATTTCACTCGGGATGCCATTATTCGTAGTTTTTCTGATACCAATATTAGGCAGAGACTTTTGGAAAGTCGTCTATTGACCCTAAGCGAGGCATATGAAAAAGCTCGATCATTAAAAATGGCTCTACAACAATCAATGCTTTACAATCAATCTCTGAATGTAAACTCTATACAAACCCACAATCCGGTCAATCATGCGGTCTTTTTGAAGCAAGAAGTTCAAAATGAAAACGTTCCATATAGTGAAACTAAAAAAACATTAGCAGCTACTTATAGAAAGTGTTTTTACTGTGGATTTAAATGGCATATTCGATCCAAATGTCCAGCTCGAAATAGTTTTTGTAATATATGCCAAATAAAAGGTATCTAAGGTATGCAAATCACAAAAGAATGGATCCAACTCAAATCACTCTGCTTCTATGATTAGCTCTATCAATACCAAACCCATACCTGAATGTTTGTCAAAAACTGTAATTCGTGTCGAAGTTAATAATTCCTCTCTCTATGCACTAATAGATACTGGTAGTTCCTGTAGTTTTATTAGTGACCAAGCTGTAAAGAAACTTAAATTACCTATAATGTCTTCACAAAAGTCTGTTACAATGGCATCTACATCTTTCAACTCTAGAACATTTGGACAGTGTATTATTAATCTTCGTACCAAAGATCACTTCTATCCTAATGTTCGTCTGTCTATTCTCCCTAATCTTTGCTCAGATACAATAATTGGCCACGATCTTATGAAACAACACTCTAAAGTGGAAGTTAAATTTGGTGGCTTAAAACCTTCGTTGAAAGTTTGTGCTTTAGCACAGCTAGTATTGAACCTGTAATTCTCTTTGAAAATTTAACACCTCGATGTAGACCAATTGCTATAAAATCTCGCAGACAAACTGAAAGTGATTCCAAATTCATAGAAGCTGAAATTAAACGCTTACTCTCTGAGTATATAATTGAAGAAAGTAAATCACCGTGGCGAGCGCAAGTGCTAGTTACATCTTCAGAAAATCACCGCAAACGTATGGTAATCGACTATTCTCAGACAATCAATAGATTCACTCAGTTAGACGCACATCCTCTTCCGCGTATTGAAGATATTGTAAATAGTGTGTCTAAATATCAAGTCTTTGGCAAAATTGACATGAAAAGTGCATATCACCAATTTCCCATCAAAAAGGAAGACCGACCATATACTGCATTCGAGGGTTGTGGTGTACTTTTACAGTTTAAGCAAATCCCCTTTGGGGTAACGAATGGAGTAGCTGCGTTTCAAAGAGGCATAGACTACATTATTTGCAATGAAAAATTATCAGATACATATACTTACCTGGATGATATCACTGTTTGTGGTAGAGATCAGAAGGAACATGATGAGAATCTTCGGCGTTTTATAGAAGCTATTCAGAAATTCAACCTAACCATAAATAATGAGAAAAGCGAATTCTCTCTTCGTTTGATTCACCTCTTAGGATATTTGATATCCTACGATTCTATTAGGCCTGATCCTGATAGACTCAGAGCATTGCATGAAATCCACCTCCAAATAACACAACTTCACTAAAAAGTCGTTGGAATGTTTACACATTTTTCAAATTATATTTCTCGTTTTTCACACAAAATAAGTATCCTTTCTCATAGCAAATTCCCACTCACACTCTCCTGAAGCTCTAAAAATCTTCTATAGTATAAAAAAAGAAATAGAAAATGCCTCGTTCGCACCTATACATAGTGAGGATATGTTTACAGTAGAAACTGATGCTTCAAATGAAGCAATAGGAGCAACTCTTTCACAATCTGGACGTCCTGTTGCCTTCTTTTCAAGGACTCTTTCTGAATCAGAATGTAGACACTCGTCTGTAGAAAAAGAAGCATATGCGATCGTTGAAGCAACTAGGAAGTGGCGGCATTTCCTAATGGGAAGATATTTTAAGCTAATCACCGATCAACGCTCTGTTACATTTATGTTTGATCTAAAATCCAAAAGCAAAATAAAGAACGAAAAAATTCTACGGTGGAGATTAGAATTGTCGTGTTTTAGTTACGATATTATTTATAGACTTGGACCTCAGAATACTGCTGCAGATGCACTTTCTCGTATTTGTTCTGCAACAACTGCTAACGAAGCTCGTCTTATGAATGTACATAATACTTTATGTCACCCTGGAATTACTCGAATGTATCTTTGGATTCGAATAAAAAATTTACCTTATTCTATAGAAGATGTAAAGAAAATGACGTATTCTTGTCCAGTATGTTGTGAAATTAAGCCTAGATTCTATATATTTAAGGGAAGGCTCATAAAAGCTACTTCCGCCTTCGAACGTTTAAATGTGGATTTTAAAGACCCTCTTCCATCCTGTACTAATAATCGTTATATTCTCACAATTATTGACGAATACTCACGATATCCTTTTGCCATCGCCTGTCCAGATATGACTTCATCAACTATCGTTGCTGCTCTCAAAAATATCTTTTATCTCTTTGGAACTCCCTCTTATATTCACTCTGACAGAGGGAGCTCATTTATGTCTAATGAATTAAAAATGTTTTTGATCTTTAATGGAATCGCTTCTAGCAGAACTACACCTTATAACCCTCGCGGTAATTGCCAAGTAGAAAAGTACAATGGTATCATCTGGCGTACAATTCAATTAGCTCTAAAATCTAAAAATAAAAATATAAGTCAATGGGAAAGTGTACTTCCAGAAGTACTACATTCAATAAGAAGCTTACTCTGTACCTCTACAAATGAAACTCCGCATGAACGATTGTTCAGGCATCAAAGGCGAAGTGGTAATGGAGAAACGATTCCAACATGGTTTTTAAGTCCAGGTCTTGTTTATCTACGACAATTTTATTCATAATTCCAAATGTTACGTCATCATCGAACATTTATTGGAATTGGTGACAATAAATACTTTGTGCGGGTATCCTACAGTTTTCAGTGAAACATTATATACCGACAGTGGAAGTGCGTGAGAACAGTCGCATTCGAACCCTTGCAGAAGACGGTTGTATGAGAGCTTTTGAAAGCGACATCGACACCCAATCGTGCGTGTTTTTGGTTGTCCGTCAAAGCTTTTGGTGTGTGAACGTTTATTGCCCACAGCGGCACAGGCTTTAAGGTATTTATACCCTTTCTTAAGTAGTTTGGTGTAGTTGTTTTTAGTTATTACATAACCGCTCCACCGCCAATCGGTATTGCTACAATAAAAGCAATTGGTCCTTCCCTATAATTAGCATATTTATATCACTCCTTTATCATTCCCAACTAGCCATTGGTCCTTCGAGCCGGATTAACTAGTCCTATGTTAATACGCATGTCCTAAATTAAATATTATTTTGCATTTCAGCGAGCGTTTTTAATTAATTAATGATTTAGCTTTAAATTTGTGTTCAAGCTCCATATTTAGCGGGTTAAAATATGTACAATATTAGCTACATACTTTCGTTAGACTAAATTAAGTGATTTCGCCGTAATTAAACCAGCGTTTAATTACAAACAAATCCTTAATATAAAATTTGTTAATTTGCACTAAAAGCCATTGCGCGTTTTTAGTTTTCACATACAACCCTTTCAGGCGGTTTACAACGTAAAATATTTAATACATTTGCAGGGTAATAAAGTTGCAGAAGCTGCATCTTTCGGCAAATATGTTAAGCCACATGTTTAAACGTTCCTGTGAGCTTTGATGTAAAGGCCGCCTTTGAACTGTAAATCTTATCTTTACGCTTTGTTTGACAAACCGTTAGGTTTTTCTACGTGGTTTTAAGACCACATTGCAGGCTAATAGTCATAAAACGTGATTTATTGGTTTATACGCTATTTGACATTTTTCGTGCCTTGACCAACAACCCATAATATTTTAATATTTCTCAGTGCACATTTGAGCTTTACCGTTTTACAACATTTTTATAGTGTAGGCTTTCAGAATAACTTTCAGAATGGCTCCCAAGAAAATACAGGTAACCGAGCTAGAATTGCTTAAAACACGCGTTATAGAAATGTTGGAGCTTAGTAATCTATACAAAGTGACCCAACTTTAAAAACGTTGTTCCTTATTCAAACAAGGGGAGTAAATGACCTTTACAGAAATTTCAATACAATTTTAGTTGCTGTCTTAGCCTCCTGTGACGAGGCAGAATTATTAAATTACAACGCTTTACGGAAGGAAGTAGATTCCGCTTATTATTGCATACTGCTGCATCTCGAAACGATGCAAGAAATGAAAGCACCACAAATCATTGAAAATGCTCCAAGCAGCTCGGAATCAAAATTGTTACCGTTAAAGCTCCCACTTTTTAATAACGAGGTAACTGAATTCACATCTTTCATCGATTTATTTGACAGTCTGGTCTATAATAACGCGTCGCTGTCCAATATCGAAAAGCTAAATTACCTTATCAATTCCTGTAGCGGGGAGTCTTTGAAAATCATTAAATCGGTACCCATTTCAGGAGATAATTTTATCATTTCATATAACGCCTTGCGTGAGAGATTTAGCAATCCGCGTTTATTGGCAACTTTGCATTGGAAAGCTATGAAAGACTTTCCACCTTTAAAATCAGAAGACCCTAAGAAACTTAGGGCACTTATTGATTGTTTTTCAGAGAACCTTGCTGTTCTAACTAACTTAAAGTTTCCCACTGAACATTGGAACTTTATTCTAGTCGATTTTCTTTTAGAAAAGCTCGATCCGTTCACTAGAAAACGCTTCGAACTCCAATCGGATCCGAAGCAAATACCTAATTTCGAGGATTTGAGATATTTTTTAACTCAACAATGTGCAGCGTTGGAAACCTTTTCTTCAACCGCACCTGTTTCTTATTCGACGACTGTCCATACATCTCACACCTCAGTGCCTAAGAAATCCTCAGCGTTTCAATTTAAACCAAAAGTTTCTTCTAACGTAGTTTCACTGGATACACCAAGTAGCTCCAGTGACTCAAAGAATTCATTTTCGCACCATTGTCCTTCTTGCAAAGGCAATCACTTAATTTATAGATGTCAATCGTTTCTAAAGAAAACTCCGACGGAACGTTTCGACATTGTCAAACGCTTACGCCTTTGTTTAAATTGCTTACGAACAGACCATGCGTCCATGCAATGCAAATCTTATAATTCCTGTCGAACTTGCGCCAAGCCGCATCATACCTTGCTACATTTTGAACCGCAACCTGCTTCTAGCCGTTCAGCTGAATCGACCGCTACACACATGCATAAAAATGCCAATAGGATGCAGTCAGCCTCTCCTATTCTGGCAAATATTTTGTCTTCACAAACGAATTCAAATCTTGAGGTTACTGTCTTACTCTCCACTGCTGTTGTGGAAGTTCAAAATCGTTCTGGTAGATACAAACCGATCAGGGTACTCTTAGATCCTGGCTCTCAAGCTAGCTTTATTCGAGACGATTGCGTGAGCAAACTTTGGCTTCCACGCATACGTTCTCAAGTTCCGATTTATGGACTTGGGCAGACAACTTCAGCAGTCAATAGGGGTGCCGTCAGCTGCACCATTCGCTCTATGTTAGACTCTGAAAAATCTCTAGAAGTCACAACCTTTGTGCTTTCGTCAATATCTGGCAAATTACCCAGCGTTGAAGTTCCTAATAATTGGGAACACTTATGCGGCCTGCACTTTGCAGACCCAACCTGGAACTCTCCAGGAACTATTGACATGCTCCTTGGAGCAGATGTTTATCCGTTCATCATCAATGGCGGTGTTATACGTGGCAAATTTCTTCAGTCTGCCGCCATAAATACAATTTTTGGTTGGACTATTATTGGTCCCACAAAAAGCTTGCAGTCTGATACTGTCCAAGCATTTTTTACTTCTGTAGAAGATCCTATCGACCAGACCCAAAGGCGGTTTTGGGAGATAGAAGAGTTGCCATCCAAGCCTTATACTTCTCCAGAAGAAGAAAAGGCAGATTTGATTTTTGAAAACACGTTTTCTCGTGACCCTAGCGGTCGTTTTATTGTTGCGTTACCGTTCAACGATACTTTGTCCGTTTTTGATAATTGCTTTGAGATGGCTAAAAAAAGACTATTTTCGTTGGAGCGCAAATTGCATGCTCAACCGGAGCTACGCACCCAATACAACAATTTCATGCAGGACTATCTTGATGCGGGTCATATGGCATTACTCGATTCTACGCCCGTTGGGAACGATAATTATTTTTTACCCCATCACCCTGTGTTTAAAGAGAAAGGTCATACTTCTAAAATTCGTGTGGTTTTTGACGCCTCTGCAAAGGCTAAAAACAACGTGTCACTTAATGACACTCAATTGGCTGGACCTAGTCTCCAAAATGACATTTCGTCAATCTTACTTAAATTTCGCTCTCATCGTTTCGTTTTTACTTGTGATGTTCGCCAAATGTATCGACAAATTTTGGTTACCGAAGAACATCGAAGGTTTCAATTAATTGTTTGGCGGTTCTCCGCAGAAGAACCCATTCAGACTTATCAGCTTAATACAGTGACCTACGGTATTAAGTCATCGCCTTATCTAGCATTAAAAACTCTTCAGCAATTAGCCATTGACGAAGGCAAAGGTTTCCGTTAGCCGCTGAGGCTATACGGTCAAATCTATATATTGATGATTTCGTCGCCGGTGGAGATTCTATACAATCGGCCCGCGAAATTAAAGATCAACTTATCCGACTTTTACTTTTGGCTGGTTTTGAACTTCGAAAATGGAGTTCTAATTCAGTTTCTATTTTGGAAGGCATTCCGTCAGATTTTTGCCAATATACTTCTCTCGATTTCGATTCTGACGAATCAATAAAAATATTAGGTCTTCAATGGTCACCTACAGAAGATATTTTCTCATTTCGGGTTAAACCATTAAACCCAATATGTACAAAGCGCAACATACTTTCGCAAGTTGCCAGAATATATGATCCATTAGGGTTTTTAGCCCCACAGTAGGAGGTTTTGGCCAATTCTGTATAAAAAAAGACTCCCATTTAAATAACATTGTCATCTTAAATTTGACTCCCATAAGCAATACACATGCAAAAAATTGCATAAATCTGATATTTTGCACAATAGTTTTCTTCGACTAAGCATCTTTTGGCGAAAATCGCAAATAATTTCAACATTTGCAGCGAATTCGCACATTTAGTAGCAATAATTCGCACAATAGTTTTCTTCAACTAAGCAATTTCTAGCCCCAGGCATGGCTAATTTAATTAAATTCTAATTTATGCAATTATTCGCACATTGGCGAGGGTCCAGCACCCCGATCTGGCACAGATCTTGTTCTCATCTGGACCATCTACCCTTTAATCGGCAAATATTCGCCTAAATTTGCACAATAGTTTTCTTCAAGTAAGCATTTTATAGCCCCAGGCATGGCTCGTGCTAGTCATCATAAAATTTGACTCCCATAAGCAATACACAGGCAAAAAAATTGCGCAATAGTCATCATAAATTTGACTCCCATAAGCAATACACAGGCAAAAAATTGCACAAATCTGATATTTGCACAATAGTTTTCTTCGACTAAGTATCTTTGTCGACGCCAAAAATTGCGCAATAGTCATCATAAATTTGACTCCCATAAGCAATACACAGGCAAAAAATTGCACAAATCTGATATTTGCACAATAGTTTTCTTCGACTAAGTATCTTTTGTCGGCGCCCTGATCCGGACCGTCGGACCCCCCGGCATCCTTCCCCAGGACCGCCGGATAGGCAAATTCTTCCGCTAATTATTTAATCTTTAAACTAGCTAGTCATCATAAATTTGACTCCCATAAGCAATACACATGCAAAAAATTGCGCTAATTTAATCTTTTAAACTAATCTAATACATAACTAGATTAATCCATTAACCCTAATGCAATCTTTTGCAAATTAAATTTTATTTACCACAATCCACCGTCGGGGGCCCCGAGTCAGATAGGCAAATTCTTCCGGGTTAAGCTGATTAAGAGTTAATTACATCAATTAATTATTTATTTATTAAAGAATTACATAATAAAAATACAAAGTCGTCTTAAAATTGACTCCCATATAACAATATGCATGACAATTGCTAAATTTGCCTTAATCATGGCTTGGGATGCATAGATGATTAAGAGTCAATATAATTACATCAATAAACTAATCTAATACATAACTAGATTAATCCATTAACCCTAATGCTATCTTTTGCAAATTAAATTCTTATTTGCCACAATCCACCGACGGGGGCCCCAACAGGGGCACCAGATAGGCAAATTCTTCCGGGTTAAGCTGATTAAAAGTTAATTTAATTACATCAATTAATTATTTATTTATTAAAGAATTACATAATAAAAATACAAAGTCGTCTTAAAATTGACTCCCATATAACAATATGCATGACAATTTCTAAATTTACCTTAATCATGGCTTGGGATGCAGAGATGATTAAGAGTCAATATAATTACATCAATTAATTATTTATTTATTAAAGAATTACATAATAAAAATACAAAGTCATCTTAAATTTGACTCCCATATAAGCATATGCATGGAGATACCTAAATTTCCCTTAAGATGATTAAGCTGATTAAGAGTCAATTAATTACATCAATTATTTATTAAAGAATTACATAATAAAAATACAAAGTCATCTTTAAAATTACAGACGCCAACATTTCGCAATAAGCGCAAACAATCGGTTACCATTCTTTGCCACACAGGTTTAACACTATATCATTTAGCACAAATTTGTATTTTATATAATCCAAGTTTACAATAAGTATTTTTGCATGCATTTTCGCACAAACATTTATGAAATGCAGCTTTAGGTCTTCTTCATATCACCAGTATAATTACTAGGCTTAATAACCTAGCTCAAAGCGGAAACATTAGTTTGGGTAATGATGCAGTTAATATATATCTATAAACCGTTCTAGAGGTGTATTTAATGAATATTGTGGTACAAGTTTTCGCATCCATTTAAACCTAATGCAAACGCTTGCGAATAATTTAGGGATGACTTAACAGCATTTGCAAACTATCATTTTTGAGTTCATTATTACGTTTATAGCACTAACCATATTTTTTAGAATGTAATGAAATGTGATTAATAGTTTATGCAGTTTATTCGGTATAATAATCATTAATAGTATAAATTTGCATGCGGTTAAGATACATAGATCGAACAAAAAATTCTGCAAATGACAAAATGTTAATTTTCAGTCTAATTCGAAGTCTATGTTCACTGTTGCACCGACTTTACCCCTGCTAATCATATAAACTTTTTTCTTACTATCAATTAGCTCGCTGAAGGTTTTTATGCCATCAAGTTTTAAGTAGTTGAAAAAGCGCTCTGGTAAAAACACAAAAAAATCATTGCTTTCAACAATAGCACGATCCCCATACTTTGTTGACACATGCCTGACTCCTAAGACACGATATTTTCTATCTGTGACAAGCTCTGAAGCACTTATCGTAGTTTTACACTTCATAACAGCATTTAATTTTGCAAAATCCATATTATATGAGCTGGCAAATAAAGAAAATAATGAGTTAAAATTAGGGCGGAAATTTAGATATTACAATTAAATCACTTATGAGGTAAGACCGAAATATAACTTTTAAAAAATGCGAAAGACATAATTCCGCGTCTTGATGCAAGAATAATAATTTTAAAATAAAAAAAGACTTACCTCCTGCTTGCACCTCGTTCTTCTGAAGTTGAAACAGATATTTTGAACTAGAAACCCCTAGAGCAATACTTATATGAATCTGTGGATCCTTTCCAATCTACATAAATCCTGTTATAAAAAACACGACCGTCGACTTTGATACCCTTTCACCGAACGCAGTACTTTCATATTGTTTATGGAAAATTTGGAAATGTTTCTTAACCTTAAGGTATTTTTGATGAGGTTACATTAAATCGCGATAATTACGTGGTTTTAAATGGAGGTATTGCCAAACTAAGGCTGCTAAAAATACATATTGCAAAACAGTCTTTGAGAAGGATTCGTACTTTAGATATGCGTAAATAAAATTCAAACTGTAGCAATATCTAAACCAAAAAAAAAAACGCTCCATATTTAAAATGAAATCTTTTACGTGAAAACGCTATGATAATTACATCACATCTTGATTTTCCCCATTTTCATTAACGCTTCAACAGGATGGAATTTGTAAAATTAGAAGCAGCGCGTTTATTGGTACAGAAACTCGACCTGCCCCAAATTATATTAAACCAGATTATATTATATATCATAATTCGCGAAGAAAATTATATTCAAGCGAAATAATAGAAATCGCATTTACAGTATTTTTTAAATGATTGTAATTATGCCAAATCGCCATAAATAAAAACCAATAAACTCATTTTAGCAATATTCTACGTCATTAGAATGTAAACAACATAACTGGAAAAATTTGTTGACCGAAACAAATTCCTTTCATACTTATGATACATTACTTGTTAGATATAAATTTGGGGGAAATGCTCGCATTAACAATAACATTTTTTACATAGAAATGGCTTTAATTGGATGCAATTTGAAGTAAATATGTTACAAACGCAAATACGTTATTTTAGCCAAGTAAAAATGGATACAAGTCCTTAATAAAATACGACTTACAAAATAAAACATTTTCAAAGCCTTAAAACAAATTTGACGAATTTAATAGTCTTTTAGGCGTTTATGAATACAATTTTAGTTTATCAGTCTAACATGCTTTTTATTTTTTAAACTTTATACTTATTGGTAATTCGCGAAAAAAAATATTACCCAAGAAATGGATTTAATTACGGAAATATCCATAAAACAAATAATAAATAACGTCTTCGACCTTATTAAAATGTAATATAATTAATACATGGTAATTTGATGGGAAGCTCTATGTAAGCATTACGATACATTACTCGTAGAACTGGATTGGGAAAATTTACAGATTTTCTATAATATTTACGTTGAAAAAGAGCGTTAAACGCGGTGTTATTTATAATACAATAGCATATTATGCAAAATCCGAAAACCACAAATTTTCTGCAAACGATAACGAGCGTGAGTTATCAATGTTTATTTATTTTCATGCTAATTATACGTCCTCATGTCAAGTTCAAAGCATCGTTAATGAAATTTTTATTACAGTTCATTTAAAATGTAGATACAGGTAATTTCCTACAATCGAGTGGTATAACAAGATCAATTAGTACGTCATTTTAAAGTATTCTCTTTATTATCCCTAAGGCATTTGTAAAACAACGCCGCATCAAATCCTGATAATTACGTGGTTTTAAATAGAGGTATTGCCAAACTAAAAGTTGCTAAAATACATATTGCAAAACAGTCTTTGAGAAGAATTCGTACTTTAGATATATGCATAAATAAAATTCAAACTGTAACAATATCTAAACCAAAAACACTCCATATTTAAAATGAAATCTTTCACGTGAAAACACCATGGTAATTACATCACATCATGATTTTACCCAAGGAGGCTCGACACCATATGCCAAAACGAAACGGTTCTTCTGAAACGAGTTGTTTAATTTTCTTTATAGGCGCGCCCATGTCTGCTTAACGTTCTTCTGGGGTATACCATATAACATACTTGCAGAGTTAACACTTATACCCTTTTGTATTTTCACTAACTGCTTTCTCTAAAGATTCCTTGGTGTACATCTTTCAAATATAAGTTTAAACTGATTCGAATTGAAAATAATATTCCATTCCCTTATATACCAGCATGGGCAGGGATGTGCACGCTCAGGGGTGCGCATGGGCAGGGGGTGCGCACGCGCAGGGGTGCGCATGGGCACGCGCAGGGGTGCGCATGGGCACAGGCGTGCTTAGGTGTACACCGGAGTACGTGAGAAACTGTCTTGGATTGCCAAAAAAAATCTTATTAATATTAAAACGACATAGATTTTATACAATTATATAAAAAAATACGCAAAATATTTAACTGTGATTAAATCTATTAACAATTTCCGTAAACGGATTATATTCAAACATGGAGTCATGTATAATTAATGCATAAGCCTTCATCGACGATTCAAAATTTCTTGAAGCTTCTAATTCCATTCTTACATCGAGCAACTAAACCATCCATCTCAGAATATGGTATCAAGCTTCCACCCGGTATGTGTAATAGATTTTTGTTTCTGATTCATCCATGGATACAAGTCCTTAATAAAATGCGACTTACAAAATAAAAAAACATTTTCAAAGCCTGTTTATGAATACAATTTTAGTTATCAGTCTAACATGCCTTTAATTTTAATTTTATACTTATTAATATCTATTAATAAACTAAACATTAAACGCAGTACTTCTCTTTTATGAGGCTGTAGTGGAGCATGCACTGTGGTATCCGGAATCTTCGGAAAAAGACTCTTTCTCAAACATTTGTGCTAGCGATCGCGCTACCCCACATCTTTTAGATATTGGTCGGGGTGACATATAATTATTTCCTGAATGAAAAATAGTTCACATTGGTGAAATCATCGGATAGAAAATGATCTGTCTGGAGCTCGCTTTCAATTAAAATGGCTTCCCGTTCTTCATCCGTCAATTCAATATTTAGTCCACGATTTGCATTTATTATATCACCAATAAAGGTCTTGTAAATTGCTGGAAAACCTCGTTTCTGTAACCCATGCAACCTACTGCTTATTCCTTTGCCCAGTTGGAACATCTTAAATACTTCACTATCATTTAAAACAATAATATTTCGACCTCTCACAATTTCCATATTAAACAAATCCTCTTTATGCAAATCATTTCCTACTAATACGCTTTCGACATTCGATGTAATGGTGGTCAGTTTCAATTTAAACCCGTAAGCCAGTTGTAATTCTACATCATCTATTCCATCGCTGAAGCCATTTTGCATAGCATTCTTTACATCTCGTGCAAATTCTCTAACACTAAATTCAACTTGAAAGCTACATAAATCGGACCAACCATTATACCCCATTTTCATTCCAACATTTCCGCATATACATCTAACACAATCAATTTGTATGACTGGTTGTAGACCACCATGTAAATCAAATCCTACTTCCAATAAGTGAGGGTGAGATCGCCTCCATCCGCTTAAGGGGTAGTCAGTCTTGCCTACCAGGGTGTTTGGGTTTAATTGTGGCACATCACTTGTTACATCAACACCCGCGAAATCCATGACTTTAACTTGAATAGTTCGAAGATATTTCGCAAACTGAATTTTTAGCTTTACATTTCTCGGCTTATATTGAGTGGTGGAGGTCATGCTTTTGAACCTGTTTAAGCCGATCAACGGATTTAACTAGTGGTATTAAGTGCAAGTCTTTACAGGAAAAACATAGCCCCCAAGGCATAATTAATTATATTATCGCGGGTTTTCCTGAGTTTGTCATTGGCATACAAGTATTTGGAAAGTATACACGGACTCAAAGTCCAACTTGTTTAACATTTAATTAGACGCTCAAATTAATCGCGTTAGGGGATAATATGACCGTATGACCATATGACCACATGCCCATATGACCACTGCTGATCTCGAGGCGTAATACCTTCGGCATAAAAAAAACAATTTCCACAAATATTTTATTAAAAAATTAAATACCTTAACAAAAGGCTTCAATAGCAAAGCTGTTTCTGAACAAGAATCTTGAGCAGTTTGCACGCTTGGTAAACTACAAGTTCATACAGCATTTAAATTCAATTGCCATCTGTATGGGCTTTATGTGAAAATGGTTGGCGGACAAGACATTAAAAGTTTTAACACTAAGAACGTGGTTGTCACCCGGTCCACCGATCTGAGTCATGCATACCAAAAACTATCCGAGGTGCTAAAAACAAAATCTGAAGAGTTCCAGCATCGGGATTCGGGATGGTCTATTCAGCGTGTGCTGTATCTGGATATTAATATTAGCAAGTACTCACCCTTGCGTGGATCATCCTACATCACTCTACCCAAGTGGATCAGAGATAAAAAAGCTGTCATTAACATCAAGAATCCTGACTCAGCCTGTTTCGCCTGGTCTATTACGGCCGCTATCAACCCCATAGTAGTTAATAATCCTAATGTCATATCAGCATACCCGCACTACAGCACGCTACTTAATTTTGATGGACTAAATTTTCCCATGCCCATTAACAATATTCCGCGGTTTGAGGACTTAAACGACATCGGCGTAAATGTGTTTGGTGTTGAAGGCGAATCCATTGCGGGCCCATTGCATTTTACAGCTAGAAACGAGCTAAGCATGTCAACCTTTTGTTTGTCCAGGCTGGTGATAGATCTCACTATTGCTGGATAAGGAATTTAGGTGGGCTAGTAAGCAAACAGCTGTCAACAGATTGCCATTACAGATGGATTTGCGATGGGTGTCTTATCTTTTTTTAAAACTGGGAACCAGTTGCGGCAACATTGTGAACATGATTGTGGTCATGTGGCTACAACCATGCCTAATGTTGTATCGCTAGCACAAATGTTTGAGAAAGAGTCTTTTTCCGAAGATTCCGGATACCACAGTGCATGCTCCACTACAGCCTCATAAAAGAGAAGTACTGCGTTTAATGTTTAGTTTATTAATAGATATTAATAAGTATAAAATTAAAATTAAAGGCATGTTAGACTGATAACTAAAATTGTATTCATAAACAGGCTTTGAAAATGTTTTTTTTATTTTGTAAGTCGTATTTTATTAAGGACTTGTATCCATGGATGAATCAGAAACAAAAATCTATTACACATACCAGGTGGAAGCCTGATACCCATATTCCAAGATGGATGGTTTAGTTGCTCGATGTAAGAATGGAATTAGAAGCTTCAAGAAATTTTGAATCGTCGATGAAGGCTTATGCATTAATTATACATGACTTCATGTTTGAATATAATCCGTTCACGGAAATTGTTAATAGATTTAATCACAGTTAAATATTTTGCGTATATTTTTAATAAAATTGTATAAAAGCGATAAATTAATTTGATTCAATTACTTTACTTTTATCAGTCGAATGGTGTGCATCTCCCACTTTGTAAATAAGTTCTAGTTATTTTAGAGCGAATTTATCTCCATCAGAATAGGGTGAAATTGCCCCATAGGGTGAAATTGCCCCATAGGCCCCATAGGGTGAAATTGCCCCATAGGCCCCATAGGGTGAAATTGCCCCATAGGACCCATAGGGTGAAATTGCCCCCATAGGGTGAAATTGCCCCATAGGGTGAAATTGACCCTGCCAGTATTGGTTAGCATGGTTCGCAATTACATAAGAAGACGAAATAGTGGATACAGTAAAGAAGCGTTAGAAAAAGCTATAGAAGAAGTTCGACTGGGTAAATCAACTATTTACTCCATCAGCAGAAAATATAATATACCGAAAGAGACATTAAGCTATCACCGCAAACAGCAGCAAAAGCAGGTGCACACTCGAAGCAATATGACGACTGCGAAACAAAAAATTACAATACCTGTGCAGAATTATGATGAATTTACCACTTCTAGTGCAAAGGATGTTGGTAAACATGGACCTTGTACCGCCCCAATCCAAGTTTCATGACGACGGACTTTAACAATTTTATTACAAATAAACGCAATCTTCAGTTAATTCAAGATGGTGTACGAAAAAGTTTGTGGCATACAAAAGGGTGACACTACACCCCAGCAAAATTCAAAGAAGCTCCTGCAGATTACGAATACTCCAGATATTTATTTAGTGGAAAAGTATTGCAAAAACGCAACAAAGGGCGTGAATTATTTGTTAAATATTATGGCATTAATGGATTTGGATGGCTTGTCGCAACAGATTTGCTTTAAATACGTATATGTTTAAGTTTTCATAGTTTTGGTTATTTATGAATAAGCGCTCGAAGATGAATCATGCACATTTAGGATTTCCAATCGGTTATAATGTATTGTTTAATAAATTATTGTACTAGATAGTGTTTTGTTAATTGCGGCTTAGAACATGTCGAGAAAATGATAAGTTTTTTCAGTTTAGTATTTAATTTAGCAAATAAAATGCTATATATTTTCAAGCGGTATAGTAAAATACTGTAAAACAAAATGTACTCACCCTTCCAGATTCAAACTGGACGATGGTAAAAAAATATTTCGCGTTTTACTTAGATAAACCGGTAACTGCACTGATTTAGACTTCCGTTTTCTCACACAGAAATTTTCTATAACCCATCAAAGGCACTGTTTAGTTTATTAGAACGCTTTTATTTAACGGGTTTGTGTTATCCGATTTATTTATTATTTGTTAATACGTTTCTGTTAAAGACAGGTTTCACGCGTAATAAAATACAGTTCTAGCTCAAAGCGAAAACATTATCTAAGCTTTTGCCAATATGTCAATGCTAAATGAAAACAATTAAAATTATAAAGGTATTTACAATATTTCTTAATACAAACACATTGCCTCGAGCACAATTTAAACACTTGTTGGTATTTAATACGTCGAGGTTTAAGGCATCGCAGCTTTTAATTGGTTTAAACCAAAACATTTTGCTTAAAATAGGTGATATAGTACATATATCTAAATAAGACGGTTTTGATAGCGGTTATTTCCCTGTCGTTTAAAGTAGCAGTATTTGTAAAAGCATCTCATAAACTTGTTTAAGACCCTATCACAAAGCTGATTAACGTATTGCTAAAATTTGATAATTATATATAGCGTGCATACATTAGTATATCTATCATTAGGCTTTCACCGCAAAGGTAAAGTTACTGGTACACCTGATTAAGCTAATGACTACTGCCCGCCGCGAGGTGCATAGCCATAGTATTATTAAGACTTATTTGCACTAAAATTGCTTAGTTGGAGAAAACCATTGTACTTCTAGTTAAAGTTAATTAATTATAGCGATTTGATGTAATGTAGTTTTACTAATTATTTTAGAGTTACAAAAATATTTTTGAGAATTTTTCCAATTCGGTTCTACGAGTAAAGTATCGTAATGCATAGAATGGGTTTTGTTTTTCTGCCATCCAAAATATTCCACTCACATTCTAATAAGTGTAAATGACTATGACATTGCTCAGTGCTTTTAATGAGGACGTATAATTAGCATGAAAATAAATAAACATTGACAACTCACGCTCGTTATCGTTTGCAGAAAATTTGTGGTTTTCGGATTTTGCATAATATGCTATTGTATTATAAATAACACCGCGTTTAACGCTCTTTTCAACGTAAATATTATAGAAAATCTGTAAATTTTCCCAATCCAGTTCTACGAGTAATGTATCGTAATGCTTACATAGAGCTTCCCATCAAATTACCATCTATTAATTATATTACATTTTAATAAGGTCGAAGACGTTATTTATTATTTGTTTTATAGATATTTCCGTAATTAAATCCATTTCTTGGGTAATATTTTTTTTCGCGAATTACCAATAAGTATAAAGTTTAAAAAATAAAAAAGCATGTTAGACTAATAAACTAAAATTGTATTCATAAACGCCTAAAAGACTATTAAATTCGTCAAATTTGTTTTAAGGCTTTGAAAATGTTTTATTTTGTAAGTCGTATTTTATTAAGGACTTGTATCCATTTTTACTTGGCTAAAATAACGTATTTGCGTTTGTAACATATTTACTTCAAATTGCATCCAATTAAAGCCATTTCTATGTAAAAAATGTTATTGTTAATGCGAGCATTTCCCCCAAATTTATATCTAACAAGTAATGTATCATAAGTATGAAAGGAATTTGTTTCGGTCAACAAATTTTTTCCAGTTATGTTGTTTACATTCTAATGACGTAGAATATTGCTAAAAATGAGTTTATTGGTTTTTATTTATGGCGATTTGGCATAATTACAATCATTTAAAAAAATACTGTAAATGCGATTTCTATTATTTCGCTTGAATATAATTTTCTTCGCGAATTATGACATATAATATAATCTGGTTTAATATAATTTGGGGCAGGTCGAGTTTCTGTTCCAATAAACGCGCTGCTTCTAATTTTACAAATTCCATCCTGTTGAAGCGTTAATGAAAATGGGGAAAAATCAAGATGTGATGTAATTATCATAGCGTTTTCACGTGAAAGATTTCATTTTAAATATGGAGCGTTTTTTTTTGGTTTAGATATTGCTACAGTTTGAATTTTATTTACGCATATCTAAAGTACGAATCCTTCTCAAAGACTGTTTTGCAATATGTATTTTTAGCAGCCTTAGTTTGGCAATACCTCCATTTAAAACCACGTAATTATCGCGATTTAATGTAACCTCATCAAAAATACCTTAAGGTTAAGAAACATTTCCGAATTTTCCATAAACAATATGAAAGTACTGCGTTCGGTGAAAGGGTATCAAAGTCGACGGTCGTGTTTTTTATAACAGGATTTATGTAGATTGGAAAGGATCCACAGATTCATATAAGTATTGCTCTAGGGGTTTCTAGTTCAAAATATCTGTTTCAACTTCAGAAGAACGAGGTACAAGCAGGAGGTAAGTCCTTTTTTATTTTAAAATTATTATTCTTGCATCAAGACGCGGAATTATGTCTTTCGCATTTTTTAAAAGTTATATTTCGGTCTTACCTCATAAGTGATTTAATTGTAATATCTAAATTTCCGCCCTAATTTTAACTCATTATTTTCTTTATTTGCCAGCTCATATAATATGGATTTTGCAAAATTAAATGCTGTTATGAAGTGTAAAACTACGATAAGTGCTTCAGAGCTTGTCACAGATAGAAAATATCGTGTCTTAGGAGTCAGGCATGTGTCAACAAGGTATGGGGATCGTGCTATTGTTGAAAGCGATGATTTTTTTGTGTTTTTACCAGAGCGCTTTTTCAACTACTTAAAACTTGATGGCATAAAAACCTTCAGCGAGCTAATTGATAGTAAGAAAAAAGTTTATATGATTAGCAGGGGTAAAGTCGGTGCAACAGTGAACATAGACTTCGAATTAGACTGAAAATTAACATTTTGTCATTTGCAGAATTTTTTGTTCGATCTATGTATCTTAACCGCATGCAAATTTATACTATTAATGATTATTATACCGAATAAACTGCATAAACTATTAATCACATTTCATTACATTCTAAAAATATGGTTAGTGCTATAAACGTAATAATGAACTCAAAATGATAGTTTGCAAATGCTGTTAAGTCATCCCTAAATTATTCGCAAGCGTTTGCATTAGGTTTAAATGGATGCGAAAACTTGTACCACAATATTCATTAAATACACCTCTAGAACGGTTTATAGATATATATTAACTGCATCATTACCCAAACTAATGTTTCCGCTTTGAGCTAGGTTATTAAGCCTAGTAATTATACTGGTGATATGAAGAAGACCTAAAGCTGCATTTCATAAATGTTTGTGCGAAAATGCATGCAAAAATACTTATTGTAAACTTGGATTATATAAAATACAAATTTGTGCTAAATGATATAGTGTTAAACCTGTGTGGCAAAGAATGGTAACCGATTGTTTGCGCTTATTGCGAAATGTTGGCGTCTGTAATTTTAAAGATGACTTTGTATTTTATTATGTAATTCTTTAATAAATAATTGATGTAATTAATTGACTCTTAATCAGCTTAATCATCTTAAGGAAATTTAGGTATCTCCATGCATATGCTTATATGGGAGTCAAATTTAAGATGACTTTGTATTTTTATTATGTAATTCTTTAATAAATAAATAATTAATTGATGTAATTATATTGACTCTTAATCATCTCTGCATCCCAAGTCATGATTAAGGTAAATTTAGAAATTGTCATGCATATTGTTATATGGGAGTCAATTTTAAGACGACTTTGTATTTTATTATGTAATTCTTTAATAAATAAATAATTAATTGATGTAATTAAATTAACTTTTAATCAGCTTAACCCGGAAGAATTTGCCTATCTGGTGCCCTGTCGGGGCCCCGACGGTGGATTGTGGCAAATAGAATTTAATTTGCAAAAGATAGCATTAGGGTTAATGGATTAATCTAGTTATGTATTAGATTAGTTTATTGATGTAATTATATTGACTCTTAATCATCTATGCATCCCAAGCCATGATTAAGGCAAATTTAGCAATTGTCATGCATATTGTTATATGGGAGTCAATTTTAAGACGACTTTGTATTTTATTATGTAATTCTTTAATAAATAAATAATTAATTGATGTAATTAACTCTTAATCAGCTTAACCCGGAAGAATTTGCCTATCTGACTCGGGGCCCCCGACGGTGGAATGTGGTAAATAAAAATTTAATTTGCAAAAGATTGCATTAGGGTTAATGGATTAATCTAGTTATGTATTAGATTAGTTTAAAAGATTAAATTAGCGCAATTTTTTGCATGTGTATTGCTTATGGGAGTCAAATTTATGATGACTAGCTAGTTTAAAGATTAAATAATTAGCGGAAGAATTTGCCTATCCGGCGGTCCTGGGGAAGGATACCGGGGGGTCCGACGGTCCGGATCAGGGCGCCGACAAAAGATACTTAGTCGAAGAAAACTATTGTGCAAATATCAGATTTGTGCAATTTTTGCCTGTGTATTGCTTATGGAGTCAAATTTATGATGACTATTGCGCAATTTTGGCGTCGACAAAGATACTTAGTCGAAGAAAACTATTGTGCAAATATCAGATTTGTGCAATTTTTTGCCTGTGTATTGCTTATGGGAGTCAAATTTATGATGACTATTGCGCAATTTTTTTGCCTGTGTATTGCTTATGGGAGTCAAATTTTATGATGACTAGCACGAGCCATGCCTGGGGCTATAAAATGCTTACTTGAAGAAAACTATTGTGCAAATTTAGGCGAATATTTGCCGATTAAAGGGTAGATGGTCCAGATGAGAACAAGATCTGTGCCAGATCGGGGTGCTGGACCCTCGCCAATGTGCGAATAATTGCATAAATTAGAATTTAATTAAATTAGCCATGCCTGGGGCTAGAAATTGCTTAGTTGAAGAAAACTATTGTGCGAATTATTGCTACTAAATGTGCGAATTCGCTGCAAATGTTGAAATTATTTGCGATTTTCGCCAAAAGATGCTTAGTCGAAGAAAACTATTGTGCAAAATATCAGATTTATGCAATTTTTTGCATGTGTATTGCTTATGGGAGTCAAATTTAAGATGACAATGTTATTTAAATGGGAGTCTTTTTTTATACAGAATTGGCCAAAACCTCCTACTCCCCACTAACACTTTTTGCAAAACGCCTAATCCAGCATCTGTGGATGTTAGGTTTAAATTGGGATGACATCCCACCAGCAGACATTTCGTCTCAATGGCAGCAGTATCAAGAAGAATTGCCGTTATTATCGTCATTAAAGTTACCACGTTGTTTACCCCCTTCGGATCCTTTTACTTGTCATTTGCATGGGTTTTGCGATGCTAGCGAGGTAGGGTATGCAGCGGTAGTGTATTTCCAGTTTATAAATCAAACTACTGGAGAAATAACTGTACAATTTGTAACCGCTAAAACAAAAGTAGCTCCAATTAAGCGCATTTCAATTCCACGTTTGGAATTATGTGCCGCCGTTTTATTAACCGATTTACTTTCTTTTACCATTCGTTCTTTTCAAGGCTTGATTGACATCTCCGATGTTTCAGCGTGGAGTGATTCTACGGTCGCTCTCACTTGGATACGTTCTCCACCTTTTCGTTGGAAAACTTTTGTGGCAAACCGTGTTAGCCACATTCAAGAAATCATTGCACCTAGCCGATGGTTTTATATTAAATCTTCGCATAATCCGGCTGATCCTGCATCTCGGGGATTAATGCCAAGCGCGGTTATTTCATGTTCGCTATGGCAAGGCATCGTGGCTTACATTTATAGATTTTCTAAACCCATGGCTCAACGTCATACGGGTCCCTTAACAGACATTGAATTACACAATGCTCTCATGATTATCGTTCGGCATGTACAAAATGTTACATTTTCAAAGGAAATAGCTTCGATCAAGGCAAACCGTAAGTTACCTAAAAGCTTGCGAAAACTTTCTCCATTTGTTGATCCACAAAACATCTTAAGAGTAGGTGGGCGCTTGACACATTCTTCGCTTTCCTATTTCGAAAAGTTTCCTGCGTTATTGCCTCAGCGGCACCGATTAACCGAACTTATCATTCGGTCAACTCATGAAAGGTATTACCATCCCGGTGTTAATACCACAGCGTATCTTATCCAACAGAATTTCTGGATTCTTTCTATTAAAAATTCAATCAGAAATTATTTATCATCCTGTCATAGATGTTTTCGTACCAAACCGGTCCTGGTAACTCCTCCTATGGGAGACCTACCGGCAGCACGTATTACCCAAATCAAACCGTTCAGTATTGTTGGTGTTGATTTTGCTGGCCCTCTTTTAATAAAGGCTAACCGCCTACGAGGCTCTAAATCTCTTAAGGCCTATATTTGTATTTTTGTTTGTTTTGCCACTAAGGCAGCACATATTGAACTTGTTTCGGATTTGTCGGCAGACGCGTTTCTTGCCGCTTTGCGACGATTTATAGCACGGCGAGGACGCTGTTCTCAAATATTTAGTGATTGCGGTACTAATTTTGTGGGTGCCTATCGTCAGCTTATGAGTTATCTGCATAGTGCAGTAACCTCAAAAAGATAAAGTGTTCGTTTAATCCACCTAGCGCCCTCACTTCGGTGGCTTGTGGGAAAGCGGTGTTAAGTCGGTAAAGACACACCTAGCTCGCGTAATCGGCGAACAAAACTTACCTTTGAGGAACTTTACACAGTTCTTACACAAATTGAATCTGTTCTAAATTCAAGGCCACTCTGCGCTTTGAGTTCGGATCCAAATGACTTGCGTTGCCTAACACCAGGTCATTTCCTAACTATGGAGCCTCTGTCTGCACCACCAGATGAGGACCATTCAACCAACGTTTTATCCTTAAAGAGCAGGTGGAAACTCCTGCAAAAACTCCATCAAGATTTTTGGGCTCGCTGGAGCCATGAGTACTTACATACTCTGAATCAAAAGGTTAAATGGCACTCTAAGGTAGGTGTCCGACAAGTTGAAAAGGACACTATTGTCCTCATCAAGGACGACCAGCTCTCTCCACTTCAATGGAAGTTCGGTCGTATTATTAATACTTTTCCCGGTGCGGATGGTATTATACGTGTCGCTGAAGTCAAAACTACACATGGCACATTAAAACGACCTTTGGTCAAACTAGCGCCGCTACCGGTATTTTAATTTTATTTTTATGTTTAGATGTATATACACATTTCTTACATGTATAGTAGTATATTATTTTACATATGTGCTTATTTACATATATATTTTATTTTTGCATAGTTGGTAATATCGCTCGCTGTAGTGTACCACCCTATCTTTCGTTACCTGTTTTCCTAGCAAGGTCAAATCCCATGTGATTTCCTTCACCCAACCTACTTCCCTCCTTTTCAAAATTCTATGAATTTGGTTGGCGGTATGTTACGTCATCATCGAACATTTATTGGAATTGGTGACAATAAATACTTTGTGCGGGTATCCTACAGTTTTCAGTGAAACATTATATACCGACAGTGGAAGTGCGTGAGAACAGTCGCATTCGAACCCTTGCAGAAGACGGTTGTATGAGAGCTTTTGAAAGCGACATCGACACCCAATCGTGCGTGTTTTTGGTTGTCCGTCAAAGCTTTTGGTGTGTGAACGTTTATTGCCCACAGCGGCACAGGCTTTAAGGTATTTATACCCTTTCTTAAGTAGTTTGGTGTAGTTGTTTTTAGTTATTACATAACCGCTCCACCGCCAATCGGTATTGCTACAATAAAAGCAATTGGTCCTTCCCTATAATTAGCATATTTATATCACTCCTTTATCATTCCCAACTAGCCACCAAATATGATCCCATAGTCAAAGAAGTTACACTACTCGAAAGTAATGCCGAATATGCTCATATTAGAGATTCTGAAGGAAGAATTACCTCTGTATCTACACGGGATTTGGCTCCAGTTGGTAATGCTGAATATACTCAGATTGGAGATTCTGAAGGAAGAATGAACTCTGTATCTGCACGAGATCTAGCTCCAGTTCCTAATGTCCACATTAGAGACTCCGAAAAAGAAGTTTTAATTCCCGAAACTAACGAAATACAATTAGACACTCCTGAATCACAAGTTGAATTAAATAATTCTCGAAACGTTCAACCTATTGTACGTAGAAGTTCTAGAACAAGAAGACTACCTTCTCACCTCGAAGAATACGTTTTATAATCTATAGGCAGGGGTGAATGTGATATTATTATGATCTAGTTGCCTGATGTTGTTTATAGACATTCACTTTCCTAGCTGTCATTAGTTTTAATGTGTTTAGTATTTCCCCTAATTAACTGTTTATTAAAACCTTCAAAGAGGTTCTCCATTTCATTACAGGTAGTAATTGTATGATAATTGCGTTTTAAGTTTGTACGCTTTGTTTCAAACTTGTGGTGAGTAAATTTAATAATAAATTACAAAGATGCTACGACAATTACACACTTCTGTCAATTGTTGCGCTGAAGTGTTTAATTTATAGAATTTGCTACAAGTTTAGTTTTGAATAAATTGTTTCTGTAATTAATTGTTATAATAGCAATTGTGTTTTATTTATACATTAAGCTTTCATACTTTGATGAATAAATCGTTTCGTTCGTAATAATTTGTAATAATTTGTGAAAATAAATGCGTCTTTTCAGTTCTCTTGTTAAAATAAGTAAATTCTTTTCATAAATGGTATAAATTGCGATAATAATAATTAAAAAAATTTCTGTACATAAGAAAATTTATTACTAGCTAGCATCAATAATTTGTAAAAGAATAAATTGGTTAGGATACATGACCTTACAAAATTTTCATAGTCGATTTCATCTGATTTCCTTTTTTGGTCTCTGTCGATTTTTGTACCTTGTCCAAGTTTGTTTCTTTGGATTCGGTCGATTTTGTACCTTGTCCAAATTTTGTTTGGTTCTTCCAGATTGGGAATTGAAATTCCAGTCCACCAGTGCTTCAAATTTTGATTTGCTAGTGACCTTCTGGATTCGTACGACTGTGCCAGTTACGTTTTGGGCCTTAAAAGCTGACTTTTTAAATGTTCCAAAAACTCTTGTAACAAATTTTATTTTAAACAGAATTTTCAAATGAATTTTAACAAACTAATTAAAATTACTCTAAGTAGAAATTACTGTTAAATGGATTTGAGTAGCCTGAACAACCAACAATGTAAAAGCAGTGAGGCTCAAGACTGACTGATGATCTTGGGGCTCCCGGAGTATTTATGTTTTCCCTGCCCCTCACATTTCTGTGGCAATTTGCAGAGCGCATGTCTGCTTATTTCTTTATTCAATTATATAATACAAAGTAACAATCTTAATTCTAAAAATTGCGGTTTTTATAACCGTCTATGGCATGCACCTGCAGCATCACTTACGTCTGGAATACATTGTATTCACATCCGTTCTTACAACTTGTTTGTGAACTTTTATTAACCTTTTCTTTATGTATCCTTAAACTACAATGTTGCATCTAACTTAAGTTTCTTAATAATTTCTATTTAGTTATACATATATTGATTTAGGGGATATGTAACTCGCGTTAAGGAAGTGTTTATAAATAAAATAGTTATAAAATTGGGAATTGGGGGTTGTATGGGTTGGTTCTAGAATAAAATTAATGTCAGGTTCGGACTTTCAAGAAAATGTAAGCATATCCGATATCTCACATACGTGTTTAGAAACTGTTAATAAATAAAAAAGTTATAAAATTGGGGTTCGGGGGTTATAAGGGTAGGTCCTAAAATAAAAGTAATGCCGGATTGGGACCTCCAAGAAAATGTAAGCATATCCAATTTTTCCCTGCGCGTTTAGAAAATGTTAATAAATAGAAAGTTATAAAATTGGAGTTTGGGGGTTGAAAGGGTTGATCCTATAGAATAAAATGTTTTACCTACGTGTTTACAAAATGTTAATAAATAAAAATAGTTATAAAATTGGGGTTTTGGGATTGTAAGGGTTGGTCCTAAAATAGAATGTGTGCGGGGTTCGGACTTTCAAGAAAATTTGAGCATATCCAATACTTTACGCATTAATTAAATGCTTATAAATAAAGATGTTCTAAAATTGGGGTTTGGGGGTTGTAAAGGTTGATCCTAGAATAAAATTAAATCGGGGTTCGGACTTCAAAGAACATTCGAGCATATCCAATACTTTACGCGTTAAAAAATGTTTATAAATACAAAAGTTGTGAAATTGGGATTTGGGGGTTGTAAGGGTTGGTCCAAGAATAAAATTAATGTCGGGTTCGGATTTTCAAGAAAATTTGAGCATATCTAATTTCTTACTTACGTGTTTAGAAAATGTTAATAAATAAAAATGTTATAAAATTGGGGTTTTGGGATTGTAAGGGTTGGTCCTAGAATAAAATTTATGCGGGGTTCGGATTTTAAAGAAAATTTGAGCATATTCAATACTTTACGCGTTAAGGAAATGTTTATAAATAAAAAAGTTAAAAAATTAGGAATTGGGGAGTCTACGGTTGGTCCTAGAATAAAAGTAATGTGGAATTGGGACCTCCAAAAAAATGTAAGCATAGTCAATGTTTTACCTATGCGTTTAAAGAATGTTAATAAATGAAAAAGTTATAAAATTGGGGTTTTGGAATTGTATAAGGTTGGTCCTAGAATAAAATTAATGTCGGGTTCGGACTTTCAAGAAAATTTGAGCATAGCAAATGTCTTACTTACGTGTTTAGAAAATGTTAATAAATAAAAAAAGTTCTAAAATTGGGGTTTAGGGGTTGTAAGGGTTAGTCTTAGAATAAAATTAAATCGGGTTTGAACTTTTAAGAACATTTGAACATATCCAATACTTTACGCGTTAAGAAAATGTTTATAAATAAAAAAGTTATAAAATTGGAGTTTGAAGGTTGTAAGGGTCGGTCCTAGAAATAAAAGTAATGCTACATTGAGACCTCCAAGAAAATGTAAGCATATCCAATGTTTTACCTATGCATTTAGAAAATGTTAATAAATTAAAAAGTTCTAAAATTGGAGTTTTGGAATTTCGGACTTCCAAGAAAATTTGAGCATATCTAATACTTTATGCATTAAAGAAATGTTTATAGATAAAAAAAATATAAAATTGGGGTTTAGGGGTAACTCGATAAAGGTTGATCTTAACGTAAGAAATTAAAAAGGTGGAAGTATAAAAGTCATGCGTAGGCGATAGGCATCGAGAGGCATCTTGAAAATGTTAGGGCTGGGCTTACCGATTTTTGGGGTTGGGTGGTGAAGATAAAAATGATTTAAGATGATTAAAAAGCTCGGTGGCGCCGCGGCGTTGACGTCCTCCCGGAGGATTCTCCGAGTGGGGCTCCACTCTCCTTATGGCGTTTTGTGTGGCGCTGTGGCGGTGGCGCTGTCCCAGTATCCCCCAATTCTACTACTTCTGAACTATTGACATTAATTTTAATAAGAAAACCTAGGTTGCTAGATTTTTAAGTTTCCTGGAATTTTGTTTCAAGATTATTAAACAAATTCTTAGTAACCTATTTTGAAAGCTTATCTTTTTTATACTAAAATGTGAGGAAACTTTATTTGCATAAGTTGGAATATAGAATTCTCTTTATACAGGGTAATTGGAATTTAATGTTAACTAGATCGTATAAAGAGTAAGGTACTGTTATGACAGAGAGTGTTCATGAATGTACATATTTTAAGTGAGCATGATGACTAATCATGTTAAATAATCCTTAAGTTGTTGCTTTTATTTGATATATTTCATTACTAGTAATTTTTTAATTATAGTTTTTCTAGTTTTAGTTTAATCATGATATTGTAGTCTTCAGAAACCTACAAATTTTCAAATGTCGTCGAAATTAACTTTTCTTTTACCGTTTCAAGATATTTTGCATAGAATTGCTGTCACCAAATAGCACTAAGTAATTAACAGAGTAACTCCATTTTAGTATAATCGCATAATACAAAAGTTTACAATCTCTATTACTATTATTCAATTAGGTGGGATTGAAACGTACAGGTTGTGGAATCGTTGGGGTTAAATCCGGTAATCTAATAATAAGTGGGGGTGGTCTCATCTAGAGATCCACCCTTGCGGCTGGAGGGGTTTTGATGAGCATCCGGAACAAGTGCTGAATGTCAGTTACATCATTGCCAGAGATAACAAAGTTATCTGCGGGTTCATTTATATAATAGACTTGTATTGTTCGCGAAAATTATTTGTTACAATTTTTAAATAAACATCCTAACAACACGACAATTCGAAAACCTACCCTAACAATGTTACATCATTACAATTATACAAATCCCTTATCGCAATTTTTAACCTTTCATCAGTTAGAAGAACAAGCAGCATCCGAACATGAACAAAATGCATGCATGGATCAACTTTTAGACACACGCTTTCGCAGTTCTCCATCGAGCTCCAGCAACAAATCGTTTACGATTGCAGCTATACTTGGTTTGAAAGGCGATAAAAATGAAATGCAAAATTCTCCAACTGATCTGAGCGCTGTTGTTAATCTCACAGTTCATCAGGAAGCAGCAGAAAGAGCTTTAGTTTCTACTTGCGGACGATTGCAACTTCCGGTGGGTCATACTTCTTCAGCGTTAAGCGTGACCGGACATTATTCCGTCGCTTCTACATGCCCTAGTAGACAAACAGGTATGAAAAGGCTTGTATTAGATTACGTTGTATAAAATTGTTAAGTGTAACTGATGTCATTATGCATGTGATGAATGAATCCGATTATGTTTCGATATCTAATTCCATTGAACAAAGAAGTGTTGTACTTTAATATATATCTTTGGAAAAATAAGCAAAAGTATGTTCGTTTTAGGATACAAAATACATATATCCCATGTCTATATTAACCACAAGTGGGTTAGTTCTGACGCAAAATTATTCATTTTACATGTATTTTTCTATATGGAAATTTAGGGTCCATTCCCCTCTTTTTTTTACTCTTCAGTCATCCATTCAAATTACGGGACGTCAAAGGGATTACTTTAACTTTTATATATGTATTATTGTATATTCTATTTGGAATTTCGATGAGGTAGTGGTTTCCATTTTCTTTCTGGATCAATGATTGGCCATAGCAATTAAATAAATCAATAAATAAACAAATAAAGAATATAAATCTATTAGACGATCTATACATTACAGTTCTCAATATTTCTTCTTATATCTACATCTATAAAAATAATAATTATATATATATATATATGTATATATATATATATATATATATATATGTATGTATATATATATATATATATATATATATATATACAATTAAATATATACATACATAGTAATATATATAATCTATATTCACATATATATTTCGCTTTAAACAACTAAAGCAGAATTATTTGTTTTGTAGTATACTAATATGTAACAATATAAATCTATAGTAGTGGATGACTGATAATATATTATTAACTTCATATACATTTATTATGTGTGATATATATATATATATATATATATATATATATATATATGTATATATTGATATGAAATGCCCTTATTATGCCCCTACGATTGGGTGTTATTTTTATTGATGTGATATTTTTATTTGATATGAATTTTTATTTCCTTTAAGCCCCAATGTTGTACGTTATATTTTATTTGTTTGTTTACCACGATTAGCTCACTGAATACTTGACTTCCTAATAAACCTTATTTTACCCTTTAAAGGGATTCAAATAAAGCATTTCAAAATCACACATTATAATAACTGATAATATGTACAATGTTGTGTAACCTCAAAAATTTTCCCTTGTATAGAATATTTACATTTACCAAATTTATGCTTTCCTGAAAGCCAGCAAAAATATCTTTTAATTACTCTGAAGTATTTTTGAACGTTCTAAGATGCTTTTCCCTGTTTTCATATTTTCAAATAACCTTTTTGATGACTTTTACAAATACATAAAGTATATCAAATATTAAATTTAAAACAGTCTTTAAATAAATAAATGTTTAAAAATCGCTAACTGGAAGGTCACTGGAGTTCCCTTATAGTGTCTGTGGTTTGCATCCCTTGTTGTATCCGCTTTACTTATTAGCCAGAATTAACCACTTTTGATCTCTAGTATTTTTCTTTGAATTAACTTTTGATCTCACTTTCAGACGTATTTTTAGATTTGCGTTAAGGTTGAGATCTCGACATAAACATCGACTCAAAAAAAGCCGTTACAACTAAAATGGCATCAAGAAAATGTCGTCTCAATAAGATGGCATCAGCAAAAGCCGTCCCAATAAAAGAAGCCTCAACAAAAGCCGTCCCAATAAATAAATCAAATCCAATAAAAGCCGTCCCAATAAAAGAAGACGTTTCTATTTGTAAATCGGCTTATTTTCGTCGCACATTTTCTCACTTTCAAACTTTATTTATTTTGAATTTTATTTCACTAATTAATTACGTAACTTTATACTGCATTTTAAGCATAGTCTGTGCCTGGTTGGATATGAACTCAATGTTTATTTATTTTTTATTGTATTTATAAGCCCTCGATACCAATCGTTTTCATTGGCGTGTTTATTGATCATGGCTTGTACTTTGCCTTATCTGGCAGAACTCGGTATTTTCTCAAATTCCCTGGTTTAATTCTTCGACGAAATGCTTTTTAAGTCACGTAAGTGTTCTTCTAAATTACAGTATTTTATTAGGATTTGCAATTATTGCTTTTATCCAGTCACGTATTCAATGTTTGTCAATTAAAAGTCCAAGATTTATCATATAATTGAACCGCCTGGTGTTTATTTGTTTGTTACAGAATGTGATTTTTGAACAAATGTATTCTTTCTAGTCACGTATTTAGTGACGTATTAAGATGCGTTTGCATATAGATGCGTTAATATTTTCGACGTAATTATTAAATACTTGGAATGCCAATTTATTTATATTTCCCGATAATTTTATTTGCTGCAATTAGTTGCCTCTAAAATCTTATCTTTACTCGTAAATTATACTTAAACATATTATACGACGCACACATTACTATTCTAATTAAATGGTATCGGATTATTACTAAAGGAGCTTTTTTCTCATGCGTTTAATCAAATATCTTTTATTATCAGTGTCCTCGCAATTAACTTTTTGTGGAATAGTCGATTTACTCCTATAATTGATGGAGTTAAAGTTATTTATATTTATCCTACGACCCCCATGACTTAATCTACTCTAAACTACCCTCTTAACATAGCATTATATATGTATATATTGTATATATATATATATATATATATATATATATGTGTGTGTCTATATATATATATATATATATATATATATATATTGCTGTGACAAAGCCCGTTTTTGAGGTGCCGCTAAAAGGGTGCTGTGATACAGATACTGCAATTTGTAAAACTTGAAGTTGTTAACTTACCTTTCTTTTTAATTTTGCTTGACTAGCTTAACGGAACTGACGGAGTTTTTCAGAATGAAATCAAACACAGCAATATTACAAAGCATTTATACATTATTAAATATTCTTTCTCATACAAAAACAATTAGAATATTTACAACATTGTTTTTCAAACATAAAATAATTTGTAAGAAGTATTGATTACAAACTAAAACTGTTGCTTACCTTATTTTAAATTTACAGAATTAAACTTATTCTTTTGAAGATGGTTCACCTGATTATAATTATTTCCACGCTTGTAAGATTTGTTTTGGTTAGAAAAAATCCTTGACAGATAATCTATTAAAAGGTCAGAGTATTTGGTACTCTGATCACAAATTCTCTTGGTAAAACCTTTTACATATAATTATTATATGATTACCACTTCTTATTATACCTTACATTAAATATAAATTAGTTAAAAATAAATCTAAAAGTGATACTTGCAGAATCCACAAAAACCTTCCTCGTAATAAAATATCTTCTTATTTTTAATTGACGTCAAATCAGTTTACAAGATTTTCCATAATAAAAATTCTCATTTCAAACAGCAATTACCAAAGTACATGTCTGGTTAAATCTTTTTCTCGATTATTTAAAAATAGCGTTATCTTGAAGAACTTTATCTCTTGTAATTAATAATTTTTAATTTTTGTTGTAAGTTACGTTTAAAACATTGCTTTATTTCCGCATAATAACCGCTTGCGTTTTAAAATAACATTTCGAATCTAATTTCAGAATCCAATGACTTCTAATCTAAACAATAAATGAACGAATCCTAAATGAATAAACGCTTCCTTTTTATACAAATTTATCTGTTTCCAGAAGCTTACTAGAAAAATGTGGATCATTGAGATGCAAGGGTTCTTGAAAAAACCAATTATCGCTTAAAATCGTCGAGCTTTATTACCTTGTTATTTCGTTCCAGTTATTCGTGACGCATGCTATATGTCACTGTCTAACATATACTTTTATTGTGGCGTCGCATACTAATGCTAAAATCATAAATTATTTTTATCAGTTATTCCCGGGATTTTGCAGGTTTTTTGAATGATCGGATTGCTTCTAGGAATAGAATGTTTACTTATTAATGAGTTTATACGAATTTGACGTATTTTTAAATACGGATGACTCATTCTTTTATGTTCTAAAAAATTCTCTATTTAAAATGAATTGCTGTTATCCACGGGGTAATTAATTTAAACTTTAATTGCATTTTAAAGCAAAAGGGGTTTTTAATACACGTTCATTGTAGTTTCTAAACTAAAGGCGTACAGCTAGTACTCTTTTATGCTATTTACAGCAAATGAAATGGATTTTTATCAAAAATGTATTGATAATTAGTAAGTAAAATAAATGGCTTTGTATTTATCTTAAAACGATCGATTTTCACGTTTGCATTTAATGCGCTTTACGGTATGTTACAATTAATTATTTTTATACATACGACTTACGTTACTTGCTATTTATTTACAATACACTTATATAATACAGGGTGATTATTTATACACGCGCAATTTGCGTTTTTGCATGGTACTTTAATGAATAAAAGTGCGCTTGTATTTTACAGGGTGTAACCATGAATTTACGGAAACTTTTATTTTTGCGGATTATATTATATTTTGGTGGGATTTATTTTTAGAATTTGTGTTTCAATAACCTCTCGTGACCCCTTATCACGTCAATATATATATATATATATATGTATATATATATATATATATATGTATATATATATATATATATATATATAATAGTTAATAAGACGGAATAATAACCTAAACTTATACAAAGCCAAATTGATCATTTCAAATCGAGATAGTAATTGAAAGATGGAAAATATAAGATCTCAGACAGGATTCGAACCTTTATCTTCGGTTTTCGCGGCCGATGTATTTTCCAATTACGTCACCGAAACTGGTGAGAACAATTGCAAAATTATACAAATCCAAATCATGTATGTAACCATATATCACCCTAACTTTCAATTACGTCTAGCATTTTTTTCAATCATATTTGACAGTGTCAAGTTTTGACTTCTGGCAGATATAAATAGGACGTGACGCTCAAAATTACGGCTATAAGCCAACTATTATATATAAATATTAGGTAATTGCACTAGGCAAGTTGATAAATACTTAGATACTAGTTAATAATATAAAATAATAACTTAAACTTTTATGCAAAACCTAAATGATCATTTCAAATCGAGCTAGTAATTGAAAATGGACAATATTAGATCCCAGACAGGAATTGAATCCGTATTTTTGGTTTTCGCGACCGATTTATCAACTTGTGCAATTACACCTAATATGTATATTTAAGAGTTTGCTTACAGTTGTAATTTTGAGCGTCGCTTCCTGTCTATATCTGACGTAAATCAATAACTTGACTATGTCAAATATGATTGATAAAAATGCTAAACGTAATTAAAAGTTAGGTTGATGTATGGTTACATACCTGAATCAGATTTGTATAATTTTCCAATTGTCATCACCAGTCTCGGTGACATAATTTAAAAACGCATGGGCCGCGAAAGCCAAAGACACAGATTCGAATCTTGTTTGGAACTTTGTGTTTTACACCTTTCAATTACTAGCTCAATTTAATATGATCATTTAGGCTTTGCATGTATATATATATATATATATATATATATATATATATATATAATTTAGATAAGATGTTATAAATTTCTTGGGATGATTTTGGTCAAAATAAATAGTAATTTAAAATATTTGTTCTATATATATATATATATATATATATATAATTGATGATATTCTTGACCTTTTATTATGATAATATAAGATTTTAAATTTTTTCTTGGGTATTAAGGTCTAATTAACAATGTAAATATTCAATAGGATGATTTATTTTTTATTATACTCCAAACATTTCGGCTGAACATACTATCCTTTTTTAATGGATATTCATATCTCAAATATAAGATTACCAATAATTAAGTTGCCTACGCAATCATTTGGTTTCAATAATGGCAATCCATATCTTGCTAGGATTATATAAAACAGTTTAAAAATGTTTATTTATGTACACCATTTGGTTTGTATACATTGAATGATTCTTATATATTTTTATAGTAGAGCTACATGGCTGTTTTTTCTATTTTTGTCAAGAAACATATATGCATTTCAAACATTTTTCTTTCATACAAAAGAATCTCTTACATTAAAAAAAACAGTTTACATCTTAAGTTCATACAGAAAATTATTCCTAAAAGTTACTTATTTATTAAAATAATCTTTACCTAGTCTTTATTAACAGTTACAAAATCCTCTTTAATTTATATATGGATAATTTTATTACCCCGTTCGTAAGTGTAATTGGCCAACGACGTTGGACAGATAATTTAGTAACGGTCAAAATGCTTCGAACACTAACCTCAAAATTTTGCTGGAAATTATACCTTTCACGTATAATTTTTATATAAGATTAAAAACTTATTCTAGCTTATGTTACAAGTATTTAAATATTCTTATTAGTTACAAACAAAAAAATCCAAATGTTGTACTTGTTATAGTTATTGTCAAAGAGCGCTCATGTAAATCGTAATTAAGAGCCCCAAACACGTCCTGATTCCATTTCAAATCTCCACCAGTTTGCAATCGATTAAATTCAGCAGTAGCTCCTGTATCCAAACTACTTATGCAGCAGATCGTTCAATTTTGGCAGTATACTTACAAATTAATTATGCTTCATACATCGTAAAATGAATTACAAATTGCTCGAACTTATACGTTCGAAGAATTAATTTTACTCAAAACTTTCATTCTTGAAATGACTGAATGAATTCTGAATAGCTCAAATCTTACACGTTGTATGACTTAAGAAAGAATGACTGTCAAATACCAAATGTTCCGTTCTAATTCAGTTCCTATTCATGTATACAAATTAACTCAATACATCATATTCTAGATTTTCCGGGTCTATTTCGAAACGGACATACCCGCATGATGTAATATTTACGCTGATTTCACAGTTTTAATTAGCTAATTAAGTGTAAAATTGTCGCGGTGGTTATGATTTATGTTTATCCTAAAACGCATTCCTTTCCTTTTTAATGCACGAAGTTAATGATCACGGTCTCATTCGCTGTAATACATAACACTATTAAATCGTTCTTATCTTATCTTTTATGGCTTTTTAATAGCGCTCCTTTCTTTTAATAGTGGCATTTATTCATTGATATTAACAATTGACTTTCAGGAGGTAAAGTGGCGTATTCGTTTATTAATATCGAAAATTCTGGAATTCATAAAATGACATTATTAGCAAGAATCAATATTTTATTTTTGGTTTTAAATGTTTTATCTACACACGGAATTTATCTAGTATTTTTAAAAGTGTATACAACTATCGAATACTTTATACAAGAAAAATCAAATACATAATTAATAAGGGCTTTTTATGTGCTCGGGAAATACACTTATATTTATACATGGTAGATAAATTAAATATTGGGAAATTTTAATTTTTCCCGTTTTCTTTTCTTTGGGTGGTAAAAACCTCTTAACCACTTTCATATCGTCCAATAACATTTCGACACGAATAATCTTAAATAGATACTCATAATCTTTTAAGTTTCCAGAAACTATTACACTGTCAAAAAATCTGCAGTTTTCTGATAATCTATGAATCAATATCTTAAATTTGAGATGTTCTTGTTGATTAAGTACTAATATTCTAACTGTTAAAAAAATATCAAAACATTGCAATTCAAATGAAAATTATTACGTATATGAATGAATTAAAAGAAAAATTTAGCATTGACTGTTATAAGTGATGATTAAATAAATGTTGCCGTTAACCGTTACACAATTTTAAAATAATTTTTATGCCCCTTGTCGTATGTATTATGTAATTATTTGTTTATGCAATCCTGTTATTTTACTAGCTGGTATTTAAGCATTACGGCAACCTGGCACCTATGCGCACGTCAATGTCAAGAGCATATACTGCTAACGCCTGGTTAAAATCAGGTCACCGGGTCAATATCGGCTCACATGTCTGACCCGGTGATCCGGCAAAAAAGTGACCCAAAGTGACCCGGTCCAACACTGTTACGAGGTGCTTTCTTGGCGAAACAAATTTTCTTTACGGAAGGTCTCTTGTATGCTTATACAAATCAAACAACAAATCTCAACTCACCTTACTTAAATCTGTTCTATAATAAAATTATTTCAACATTTTTGTGAACAAGTATGCAAATGACAATTTTAAATTTACTTACATTAATATTCAAGTTAACGACTTAAAGATATTCTTTTAACAAAACCCATACCACAAAGAAGATGATAAAATTCATTTTCAGTTTATTCTTAATGCATCAATACCTCTACATTAAATATCACATCACTTACAATAATGTAGAACTATACATTTAACAATACTATATACAACCACAGTACATAAATGCCCTCAAAAACATCTAGCTCTACTGAAAGTTGACTTACAATTAGACCTACATCAACTGACTGACCAAAAGTACATTAGAGCTAAGAGGATTTAGTTGATTATTTGGGTATTTAATTCCAAGCTGTTTTTGCTGGAAGTATTGTAGGTTATGTTAAAATTTCATATTTAATCACGTGAACCCTTATTTATTATTTTATATTCAAAGTGGTGTTTAACGACAACCCAACATTTTACTGTTTACCCGCACAAATGTTGCTGTTTGTGGCTTATAAATAATTAACTAATTTCGTTCTTCTATCGGGTGTAATTGCTTGTCATTTGCATTCCATTTCCTTCATGTGTTTTTAAGGGGTGGAGATTATGTCATTGTCTAGTCTTTTCTACCACGTGAAACAAGCGTGAATTAACTTGACGCTATCAGTCAAAAGCTACGTGATTGTAGATATACTATATGAGTACGTTCAAATCTTTGCTACTTTGTATTTAATGCTGTGATTAATTATCGGAATTTAATACCGGTGGATTTTGTTGCTAAACATCTGGGTTTTTCTCTACATCGTATTATCATTACATGTGTCTAGGGTTTGCCTATCTTGCACTTATTTAACGTTGCATTTAATTTATTTAATTACAAATGGGTAAAAGTTCTGTTATATCTGGAATGATTATGATAGAAAATATTCAAATTAGTTGGTTCGTGGTTGCTTACTTCCAATGATAAAGCTTTCTATAAATAGCATACTTCCGCTATCGAAGTTTGTTAAACTAAGTATTATGTTTTGTAGATTACATTAATTTATGAATCTAAGCTCGATCTAATATGTATAAATAACTTTCTAATTTCGTGGTTTGAGTTTATGTTATTGTTTATTACATTGTATGATTTATGAGAAATTTTTACAGCGGTTTTTATTGTTACAAAGTGTATCGTATTATGACTCACTCGTATCTTAATGTTGTGTTGACTTGTATTAATTTATTTTAAGACAATTCATTTTTTTTATTGCGTTAATTATATGAACTGCCCTAATTAAAATTATATTTTCTAACACCAAAGGAATTGAAATTTCATGCTGAATGACTATTACTACTAACAATTCGTAAAGTCGATTGTACAGGGCGAATCAATAATAGTTTTATCCGTTTTAGATTAATTTTTCCCTCCTGCTAAAGAAAAGTATTTAAATGATTACAGAGACGTTACAAATCTGAAGAAAAAGTAACTACGGCGCTTTATTTTTAGCAATTTGCGGGGAATACGGTGGAGTAGACGATGTATTTGGTATTGATAAAGGTACTGTATATAATATAGTTTATGGGTTGGCCAATGCTTTGAACAAAATTTTATTGCCAAAGTTTATCAAAATACCAAGTAAAATCGAGGCAACTGGTTGAGCCTAGTCTAGTGTGCCGTCATCACTTACTACAGATTCTTGTGTATGTGTTACACTGTTTTTTGCATCTGACATCTCTGAAAACTACGAAGACTCAACTCCTGCAATATAATAAACAGGACGCGTGCTTAATAGCTCTTTCGTCTTCAAAAATTTAAATGTTTTTGAATCAATACCACTTGTGGTATTGCGCTTTTTAATTTTGTAATATTTATCTGTAAGGAAATTTTAAATTATTGAAGAATGGCCGTATAACTGAATAATTTTTTAAATTTTTATGTTTAATTTTCATCTGAGCCTCATCTCCTATGTAGCCTCTTTTTTCCATATCTCTTGCTAAAGATTTAAAGTTTCAACGAAATTTCTCGGCATCCAGAAGGGCAATGATATTTTTTCTTTCTTTCAGTGAACACCGAGAATGTTCTACCTCTTTTACGCTCCAAATACTTCGTCTTTGTGTGCAAGATCTCATTCTTGGAGTAATGTGAAGTTATATTGTTTAATCAATTTTTTAATATACATCTAAACAGTAACATAGTGTGGCAGTTTAGTAAATCCGTATGCGCAATAAATGGATGTAAATTGAGATTAAAATACTTCCCTCCACTTCTACACCCATTTGATTTAAACGCTTGGTATTATGATTTGCAATTGAAGCCGCTCGACTTCAATCTGGATTGATATCACAGATATAAACGTTTTTCTACGAATACTTAGGTTTTAAAATGCATTATGACAAAGGATTAATATTTATTTTACAGTAAATGTTAATAGTACTGTTGACAACAGTGTATGATACCATTAATAATAAATGATGAAATGTCAGAGTCTAAGTCTACCTGCGAAAAGTAATATCTTTTCAGACTTGTAAGAAAGAAAATGCCATAAAATTGTTGATTTCTAAAAACTACTAATTTTAGAGGTCATATGGTATAGACATGAATTAAAAAGGTCCAATAACTTTACAAACGTGCAGAATAATATACATGGTATTCTATTTAAAATAACAAAATTTTCGTAAAAGCTTAGAAATGATTGCAAACGCCATGTAAAACTAAATTGCCAAATATCTGCATATTTATGAAGGAACGACCTTTGTTTATCTGCGTTCCAAATATTTATCTTAAAATTTTAAACTGAACAAGCCTCCACATTTTTAAATCAGACGATATTTTTGATGAAATTTCAGGAAAAAACCCTGCACTTAAAACAAAAATATGCTGATAAAGTATTTACAAGGAGCAACCAAAGTGTGACATAAAATTTAGTTTGTTCAATTTAAAAAAACAAATAGGCGCGGAGCCACGATTAATCAAAGCACCCTCTATGTTTAAAAATATTTTACAAATATGCAATGGTGCGCATGCGACAACTTTTGTTTAAAACACTTTTTAATGTGTATGATATCAACCCTTCTGTGTAGGATTTTTTATTTTCACATATAAATTATGTTCCGAAAAATAACAAAAAAAATTAAAAATCTATTTAGATTTTATATTTTTAATAACAAATTATTGCCATGATTCATGTATGAATCACTGGATAGTGTTAATACTGAAACAAATGTACAGGTACTCAACTTTAGTCTGCAGAATACTTTTATTCATAAATTAAAAACTAAAATTTTATTTTGTAGATATACTATATGAAAACGTTGAAATATTTGCCACTTTGTTGTAATTAATTATAGGAACTTAATACCGGTGGTTTAAGTTTATACCTGACACCTGTATTTATTACATGATTATTACATTGTATGATTTATGGGAAACTCCTTTCAGCGGTTTTTATTGTTGCAAAGTGTATCGTATTATGACTCACTTGTATCTTCACAGTGTGTTGACTTGTATTAATTTATTTTAAGATAATTCATTGTTTTTATTGCCTTAATTATACTAACTTCCCTAATTCAAATTATATTTTCTCAGAGGAATTGAAATTTCAGGTTGAATTACTACTAACCATTCGTGAAAACCATTGTACAGGGCGAATCAATAATAATTTTATCCATTTTAGATTAATTTTTCCCTCCTGCAAAGAAAAGTATTTAAATGATTACAGAGGCGTTACAAATGTGAAGAAAAAGTAGCTAGAGCGCTTTATTTTTTAGCAATTTGCGAGGAATACGGTCAGGTAAACGATGGATGAATTTGGTATTCATAAAGAGGTGCGTGAAGTTAGCCGCAACATTTTTGATTTTACAAAAATATTTGTCATAATTAGGCGCCAATTAGGCGCTATAATGCGCCGCTAAAACGAAATTTTGCGCCGTCTTGGCAAACAAGTTATTAATAAAATAAGATTTTTCCGGCCAAGTTCACAAAGCCGCACTTTTTTTCAGTTTTTAGAAAATCTTTATTCCGTAATTTAGCGCCAATTAGGCGCCATTTTGCGCCGTTGAAACAAAATTTTGTGCCTTCCTGTGTAACAAGTTATTTAAAAAAACAATTTTTCTAAACTACCTAAAGGCGTGAAGTTTGCCGCGACTTTTTTGAATTTTGAAAAATTTTTGCACCAAATTTAAGCGGTAATTAGGCGCCATTTTTCTCCGTTGAAACGAAATTTTGCGTTCTCCTGTGTAACAAGTTATTCGAAATAAACTATTTTTCTAAACTACCTAAAAGCGTGAAGTTGGCCGCGACTTTTTTGATTTTAAAAAAAAAATTTGCACCAAATTTAAGCGGTAATTAGGCGCCATTTTGCGCCCTTGGAACGAAATTTTTCGCCTTCTTGTGTAACAAGTTATTCGAAAAACAACTATTTCTCTGAACTACCTAAAAGCGTGAAGTTGGCCGTTCATTTACATTTCCAATGCTCCACGCGAAGGTACTACATTGGCCAGGAGGCGAGTTTTTTGTTGCCTGGAAATTTAGAGTTTTGCCGAACCCTTGCCGTTCCAGGCAAGGTAGAGATCTTTAACGTGCGTGACAACACACACGGAACCTCCATTTAACCTCTCATCCGAACGTGGGCGTAATTTTTGTGAAAAATGCTCATCTGCCATTTTTCAAGCAGTCGGCCGTGTCGGGATTCCGTGAAGTTGGTCGCGATTTTCTTTTGAATTTTGAAAAAAATTTTGTACCAAATTTAAGCGGTATTTAGGCGCCATTTTGCACCGTTGAAACGATATTTTGCGCCCTCCTGTTTAACAAGTTATTCGAAAAACAACTATTTTTCTGAACTACTTAAAAGCGTGAAGTTGGCCGCGACTTTTTTGAATTTTGAAAAAAATTTTGTACCTCAATTAAGCGGTAATTAGGTGCCATTTTGCGCCGTTGAAACGAAATTTTGCACCCTCCTGTGTAACAATGTTTATAATGTGTTGGGAGACATTTTTCCACCACTTTTCACACTCAATGTTTTCTAAATTTCAGCCCTCTTCTTTTTTAAATTATTTATAATTTCCTCCTTGTATTGAAGTAATACTTCACATAAAAGTCTTGATTGAGATGCCTGGGTCTTCCAACCATTTTTAAAATCTTGTAAATTTACTACACTCCCTGGATAAAAGCTTTCACAGTACCAACTCCATGAATTTTATTGCAATTATGAACTCTCGATACCGGAATCGTGTAACTTCATGAAACATAAGGCATTTACTTAGGCAGCCTTGAATTAAATCTGACGTAGATTATTGGTGGTACCTGATATCCGAACTACAGTTATCTAACTCAGCAGTTTAATTGTTTATACATACATACGTATCTACATAGATTAAGAAATAAAAGGTGGTGTATTTAAATTAACATGTGTACTATGACGTTACCGCCAAAAAAGCATGTGTTAACCTTATAAGAAAAGTAAGATATTATTAAAGCAGCTGAAACAGGGAAACTCATTGTTCATGAGTCAGCTTGGCATATCAATATGTATTTTCAGAACTTTCTTCAATACATTGATAATAAAAATATGGGAGTTACACATATATGAACATTCTATGTTTTGGTATTTTTTCCGTGCAAATTGCAGTATACATATGTGGAATGAGGTTTAAGACCATAAAAAACATTGTGTATATTCATTCATATCTTGATTTATACCAAATTCTAGAACTAACGGACACAACTAGTAAGCGAACATAATATAGTTGGCCACCAGTAGTGTCCTCTTATCAGAAATTAGCTGTCACTCGCCTCTTCATGTATGAAGAATTCGTAATTTGCATATCATTTTTTATCATATCTGAAAGTATTACCATGGAATTACACCCCCTCGTTAGGAGTAGTTTTACATAATTCAAATACTTGATTAATAATATATTTTTTATGAAGTTTCAAGTTAATAACAGGAAATAAAATTTTCATACCAACTTTCATTCTCTCTCTACACGCTTAAGAGTTGTTTCTTCAAAAAACGCTTATACAAGTATTTTATTATTTAAGACTAAGATCCTAAATGCCGATTTTAATATCTCCAACTGAGATTTTGTGAAAGTCAGCAGCGAATTGTATTTCACTTTTATTTATTTAATTCTTCACTGTATATTATACTTAAATAAATCTTGTGTACGCAGCAAAATACAAGACGCCACTGGTTATAATATTGTAACATTTTTATTTTTAGTCATAATTTAATTGCATTGAATTACAAGAATAATGCGCTAAGCGTGCATTGTTCCTTAGGGATCTACTTATATTAATTTATCTGTGTCGCATAAAGCTATTTCCAAGCACATCTCTATTTGTTTGTTTCGTGTTCCCCGCCTCTGACGGCGCGACCACTCGGTTCTGGTTTCGACAAGTCAGTCGGCCGCCGGCAACAGCGTTGTTAAGATGTTTTTTTGGCTGGAGGCTGGCAACCTTCGCATCAACTATTAATCGTTAGGATATCTTCTAATAACGCGCGACAACGTAGAATGCGACAACGTAGAATGAAACATGCAGAATTCGTCAACTAGAATCCAAGAAAAAGTTAAGAATTACCATTATGTAGGAACAGTCGATTTGAAAATTGCCTAATAAGAAATTTGTTTGATAAGAAATTATGGATGTTAATTTGGATGCAGTCGTATCAAATTAGAATAACTGGTAACCTTGTTTGAAGAACAGAAATCCCGTCATAATTTTTCGTGAAGCAACAAATAGCAGTTGGGTTCGTTATTAGCTGTAAGATATTTCTTGCATGTGTTTTAAAGCTTAGAACACGTAAACTTGATATTATGTTTATAACACGTAAATTGTGTAAATTTCAATTAATTGTTGAGCTGGTTTTATAAGCCGTAAAACGAAATTTTGTCGGATTAGAATTTCTATAACAACATGCTTTGTTCCATATGAACCTTCGATAAGTTCAACGTATGTTTTCGACGTCATATTTTTCTGTTTTGCACAGTTGACAGATGTTGTCTTGAAAGCAGATGCTTTGTGCAGCTGTAATGGTATTTAAACAAACATTCCTATTTTTGTGATCGACTTTTATCTATACATAAATTATTAAATGTAAATATGACAGTTCAAATTCTCATTATGTTAGGTTCTAGTAATTTGTAATCTACCTGAAAAGATCTGCCCAGGTTAGAACGTAATTCACTGTGTTATGCTTACAAATCATTATCACTTTAATATTTATAACAAGTTCATGTTTAAAGTACAGTTGGTTGTTTAATAAAAAAAAAGGAAAGTCAAAACTTTAACTTTGATGTAGTTGATTATGACAATTTTTTGTTACAAGTTCCGATTTTTTAAGAGTTTTTTTAGTAAACAATTAGTTCAAAATTTAAGGCTTTTATTTTGGTCAAATGCGATCAAATCTAATTACATAAAGATAAAATTTTTCTGATAAATAATTTGATGCCAATATTATATTGGAAATACTTTTTTTATTATTTCTTTATATACTTTTCTAGGACACAAATGGTGTTCTACTTTTTTATTTATTTAACCTTTGCAATTTCTTACAGGAGCTGCGTCTTATTTTAATAAGACAGGTTTTTGTTAACGAAGGCGATCATTTTATCTTTGGGTTTCCACGTCCGCCCTTAGAACTGTGCTTTGCAATTACCGTAATTATCTCAGGACATGGTGGCGCCTATTTGATTTAGCTTAACTTTGGTTTGCAAACAGAATTTGACTCCCCCCCCCCCACTTCTCATTGCTCTACCCAGGAATAGACCCTAGCTATGTCGAAAGATTTTTGTTCACTAGCGCCTTAATGTAGAAAAAAAGACGTTTCAGTCTTTTGTAAAACAGAAGTCGTTTCAGTGGCGCCCATCCAACGTGAGTCTAGCAAGAATAGTTACAATATATTTATTTGTTTAGACTACAATAATATTTTTTATAGCACATTCCGTGTATGTAACGTTTTAAAATAATACAATTATCTTTCAACTACGATACTTATTGTAAAGAACGTTAATTTCAACATTGAAGACACGCGTCTAAGATAGTCAGAGAAACAGTTTTCTTCAAATAAATTGTTACACAGGATGCGCAAAATTTTGTTTCAACGGTGCAAAATGGCACCTAATTACCGCTTAATTTTGGTACAAAAATTTGTTCAAAATTCAAAAAAGTCGCGGCCAACCTCACGATTTTAGGTAGTTTGGAGAAATGTTTTTTTTAAATAACTTCTTACACGAAAGGGCGCAAAATTTTGTTTCAACGGCGCAAAATGGCGCCTAATTACCGCTTAAATTTGGTATAAAAACTTTTTTTAAAATTCAAAAAAACGCGGCGTCGCCGTGGATCAATATAGTAAGCGTAAGACTACGGATCCCAAGGTCCTGGGTTCAAATCCCGACACGGCCAACTGCTTGAAAAATGGCAGGTGAGCATTTTTCACAAAAATTACGCCCTCGTTCGGATGAGAGGTTAAATGGAGGTCCCGTGTGTGAGTGTTGTCACGCACGTTAAAGATCCCTACCTTGCATGGAACGGCAAGGGTTCGGCAAAATTCTAAATTTCCCAGCAACAAAAAACTCGCCTCCTGGCCAATGTAGTACCTTCGGGTGCAGCATTGGAAATTAAATGAACGGCCAACTTCACGCTTTTAGGTAGTTCAGAAAAATATTTTTTTTTCAAATAACTTGTTACACAGGAGGACTCAAAATTTTGTTTCAACAGCGCAAAATGACGCCTAATTATCGCTTAATTGTAGTTCAAAATTTTTTTCAAAATTCAAAAAGTTGCGGCCAACTTCACGCTTTTAAGTAGTTCAGAAAAATAGTTGTTTTTCAAATAACTTGTTACACAGGAGGACTCAAAATTTTGTTTCAACAGCGCAAAATGACGCCTAATTATCGCTTAATTGTAGTTCAAAATTTTTTTCAAAATTCAAAAAGTTGCGGCCAACTTCACGCTTTTAAGTAGTTCAGAAAAATAGTTGTTTTCGAATAACTTGTTACACAGGAGAGCGCAAAATTTCGTTTCAACGGCGCAAAATGGCGCCTAATTGGCGCTAAATTATGGAGTAAAGATTTTCTGAAAATTGAAAAAAAGTGCGGCTTTGTGAACTTGGCCGGAAAAATCTTATTTTATTAATAACATGTTTGCCAAGACGGCGCAAAATTTTGTTTTAGCGGCGCAAAATGGCGCCTAATTGACGCAAAATTATGGAATAAAGATTTTCTGAAAATTGAAAAAAAGTGGGCTTCGTGAACTTGGCCGGAAAAATCTTATTTTATTAATAACATGTTTGCCAAGACGGCGCAAAATTTAGTTTTGCGGCGCAAAATGGCGTCTAATTGGCGCCTAATTATGAACATAATTATTTTTAAAAAATTCAAAAATGTTGTGGCTAACTTCACGCACCTTTCATAAAAGTGCTGTACATAATATAGTTCATGGGTTGGCCAATGCTTTGAACAAAATTTTATTGCCAAAGTTCATCAAAATACCAAGTAAAATCGAGGCAATTGAAATTGCAACAGCATTTGAAAATGTGTTGAAAATCTCATGTATTACGATAATGCTTTAGCTCAATTTTATATTACAAACAAATTACAAACTGTACTAGCTAAATAGAAATCAAATACAAAATTTAATTCTCTTGTGTAAAATATTTTTTTTCTTTTCTCATCATGTGACTTATCACATAACGTCTTTTGCTTTTCTTCTTAAACACCTTTGTAAAGGTTTTGTAGAAAATCATTAGTGGATTTGATCAGTAGTTCTTGCTGCTTTAGTAAGTGTTATATTAAAAGTGAATCTTTATTGCTATCATCTCGAATGGACTGCACTAAATTAGCGACTGTTGTATTTCTACTAATGGGTTCTTTCTTTAGGAGTTCCTTAGGGGTTTGTTATTTTGATGTAAATGGTACGCTTGGTGCTAAACTAGTTTGAAGGTTCTCTATTTCAAAAATGTCGTACGCTCCAACAAGTGCTTCCACTAATGCAACTGATTGGGTATTATAATTGGCAATTGAAGCCGCTCGACTTCAATCCGGATTGATATCACAGATATAAACGTTTTCCTACTAATACTTAGGTTTCAAAATGCATTATGACTAAAGATTAATATTGATTTTACAGTAAATGATAATAGCACTCTTGACAACAGTGTATGATACGACTACTAATAAATGATGAAATCTTAAGTCTCAGCCTACCTGCAAAAAGTAATATCTTTTTAAACTTGTAAGAAAGAAAATGCCATAAAATTATTGTTTTCTAAAAAGTATATGGTATAGACAAGAATTAAAATGATCCAATAACTTTACCAACGTGCAGAATAATATACATGGTATTCCATTTAAAACAACAAAATTTTCGCAAAAGTTTAGAAATGATTGCAAACACCGTGTAAAACAAAATTGCCAAATATCTGCATATTTATGAAGGAACGACCTTTATTTATCTGTGTACTAAAATTTTAAAAATGAACAAGCTGTGGTGCGCTTGCATCACCTGATACAGTGTTTTAAATTAGCTTAAATGCTACGCGTTCATTAAGTCGCGCACATCAAAATGGTTTTAATGTATTTTATTATTTTATTTTTTTATAACTTTTATAAACATATATACTTATTTTCAACATTTTATGTCTTATAACATATGTTCAAAATGCTGCTTTGTTCATTAATACACGCACGAATTCGTTTTACCACGTTTGTTGACACTTTGTGGAGTACGCCTACACTAATTCAGTGTATGAGGTCTATTTTTATAAACCCTTCCTTTAAGATAGCCCCACAGGAAAAAATCTGGAGGCGTTATATCGGGAGACCGTGGGGGCCATAACCTTTTAGGGATTATACGCTCGCCAAAAACTCATGTAAGAAACTTATTGTTGCATTGGGCGTGTGACATGTACACTGTCCTGCTGGAACCAACAATCACGTTCATCGGTTTCAAGCAACGACATAAACTGAGTAATTATGTCTTTGTATACACCACTGTTCACTGTAGGTTCAAAGAAAATAGGCCCTATTATTCGACGACGTGATACGGCACACCACACTCCAATTTTCAGACAGTGCAATGGATTTTCATAAAAAACATGAGGATTTTCAGTCGACCGGATTCTCGTGTTTTGGCTATTCACATATCCACTAAGGTGGAACCAAGCCTCATCACTAAAGAAAACACGGTCTAGATCTCCGATTCCATGGTTGTCGACGATGAACCGAAACCATCTACAGTAAACAAGGCGCTTTTCTTTGTCCGGATCTTTCAATTCCTGAACACTACGAACACGATATGCACGAAATGTTAACTGTTTCATAGCTTTCTGAGCACTTCACAATGAAATTTGTGATTGTATTGATAGTCTTCGTAGGCTTTTTGAAGGCGACTGCTGCATAACATTTCTAACCTCAGCCAGTTTAGCGTCAGTTAAAATGACTGGTCTCCCTGATCTCTTTTTGTCTGCAACTGATTCCGTTTCACAAAAACGTCGAATTAATCTGGTTAAGGTCGACTTGTTAGGCACACTTACATCCGGATGTCACACGAAATTGATCAATAACAAATTCATATTAATGACTGGTAAAATACTGTTCAAGAAGGAACACTCGTTGCTCTTGGGAAACGACATGTTTACCTTATCGTAATCTAGACAATACTGCAGACCTGTTGTAACCTATATACACAATAATGGGCTTTACATATGTTGTTTATATTTCCAGTGGTGCTGTCTTGCGGTAGCCACTAGAACTAATATAAAACCTGCTATTTACAGACTCGTTTATTTGGATGTGCGCGACTTAATGAAGGCATTGTAGTTCATGTTATGTAGAATTGATTTTATTTGGTGCGTAAATATAGTAAGCCGCCAGATAGGGTTTGGGCCTTTGGGAGCTTCTTTTTAAGAAGTTTTATTGCCAAAAACTTTTCTATCAATTTTATTTTTAATTGTTTAATTACAAAAAATAACTTATTTCTGTTACAACAACTTAGACGTTTATATTCACTAAACATTAAGTAATTAAAATTGACAAAAATAGTTGAAGTTAATAAATCAATAATTAATAATCAAAAATTATGGTGAGTAGCTTGAACAACCAACAATGTTAAAGTTATGAAGTTGTAAGACTGACTGGACATCATGGTCTCCTCAGGGTATTTATGCTATCCCCGCCTTCGCATTGTCTTGTGGGAAATGCAAATCTCATGTCTGCTACTTCTTGATAAAATACATTGTATTACTTCTTAGTAATATTAATTCTAACAATTGCTCTCTTATAATCTATTGTGACCTGCACCTGCAGTGTCATGATACGTCTGGAATACAAAGTCGTTGCTTCCTTTCTCACGTTTGATTATGAACTTTCATTAACCTTTTATAATGTGTCCTTCAATTATACAATGTAACAATCTATTTCTTAAGACATAATAATTGCATTTAAATAAACATATATATTAATTTAGGGGATATGTAACGCCTCCCGACTTAGATAAAAATTAAAGGCTGTACTTAATTTTTAAAACTTATTGTTCCTATGGGTTCATTTGTGATGTCATTGTTTACTTTTGTTTCTTTCTTCTTATATCTAAGATACATTTTATACAATAAATAAACAGTTAATAAAATTATTACAATGCTTAATAAAATCGTCCAAACACATTTTGTCGTAATGTAATTTTGGCACTTTTAAGTCACTTAAGTGTTCTTTGTAATTCTCCATTAATTTTACAGCGTGGTTAAGGTCGTCTAGGTATTCTAGTTGCATCGGTTTCTTGATGATTTCGTTTTTTTCGGTTTGAGGAATCTTGAACTGTAGTTTGGGTAGATTTGCAAATTTCTTCGTCACTGTTGGGTTTTGATACACTCGAATAATTTCACTTTTGAATTTTAAATAACAATTTTCTTTTATGGTGATTACTTTTCTTCCAATTAAGGCTAAACTGTTTTCGTCTTGGTTGCACTTGCCGGTTGCTATTACTTCTTGAGGAAATACAGAAATCTATTTGTTTTCTGTAACTTTTTGAATTTTCATGTGCGTAATTTGTACTGGTTTTGGTTCACAATTCTCATAGTGATTAGAGAATCTTAATAATTGTATTTCACAAGAGCTATCTGTTTGGATAGCTGTTGTCAGTATTGATTGACATAAATAATGGCTGGGTGCCACTTTGCATTTTTCATTAGCGAATCCGTACCTAAGTTCATTTAGGGAAAGGAACTTGGTTTTGGTTATAATAATTTGGTATTGGCCAGTAACTTTCATGGGGAAAGCACATAAATGATAATAATTGTAATTGTTAATTTCTACAATGGGGATTTCTATCAAAAACGTAATTTCATGATTCTTTAGATAACCTTTTTACTATGGCTATTTTTTCAAATATGAGTATGTTAGATTCTGTTACTTTAAAGGGTAGTTTACTATGAGTTATAAGTGATTTGATTCCTAATAAATCATTTAATAAATCAAGGGATTCTATTATACTAGCATGTAATGTATTTAATTTAGCAAATGTTACAGCATTTTCTAATGTAGCTAAAATTTGTTGAATTACAGTGAGGGTTGATATCATTTGATTGAATATCGTGTTAAATCTTATTAAATCTCGCATTCCTAACATTGTGATCTGCATGTTACCTTCAAGAGTTAATATTCTGTTTGTTATACTGTCTTGGTTCTTTACTAGCTTTTTTAATGTATCATTATATTTTATTATGGTTGATTGAGTTAAAAATATTTGCTTCCTAACAATAGTTTTTGTCATTCTGATTGTCAATTAATTGTTGTATTGCATTGTCGTATCGTTCAGCATCTTGATTGTCTGAGTTACCTTTGGTAGCTTTTATAATATTACCTAATCCGTTAATAATTCCTCGTTTTTGTCTTGTGATTTGGTCTGTTGGTATTAATCGATTGAATTTGTCATTTGTGTTCTTTATATTTTCCATTATGCTTTTGTAAATAAGCATTTATACCGCATACTCTTTCCTGAATTTGGCTGTGTCCATCGATTCTTTCAGTCTGTCGGAATTGTCTCTAATTATATAGAATTCTTGTTTTAATTCAGTTAAATTAAAATTTTCTGTGCGAAAGTCCGATAGTCTATTATGTTTTGCATACTTCCCAATTTTACTGGTGGTATACCGGGGTTGTTTTTTATATCTTCCACTATTACGTCGTTGTCGTCCGTTCTACCTGGGTTGAGGTTGACGGCAAGGATGATGGCTGTCCATCTGAACTTATAGGGTGTCTTAAATTCTTTAAATCTATGTATTTTGTGGTTCTTTTGTTATCTACTACGGCTACATTGCTGTATGAGTTTTTTTTATTTTAAACGGACCCAAATTTCTTCGGGTCGTTTTGTGTTTGTGTCTCTTGCTTTTAAGATTCCTTTCATACACGGTTTGTCCTACTGAAAATCTATTTATATTGGCGTTCTCGTTGCGGGTTTTTGGGATATGTTCTTTATCGTTATCTAATTTATTTTTGACATTTATATAGGTAATTTTTAATATTTCCTTATGGTATTTGGCGTACTGTTGATATACTTCTTTATTATAGTGAATATCGGTTGACTTCAAAATTGTCGTAGTGGCATAATTGTCTTTTATTTGTACTAACGCTGTGGGTGTTTCTACTCCGGGTTGAAATGACATGTGATTTATAATTTCTATGTCGGTTTTTGAGTATACTAAAACTTTTATTTGTTTTTCCGTCCGGGGTACGATTGTGTATTTTTGATAGGTTTGACTGTTACTGTTTTGGAATTTAATTGGAATTTGTCCGTATTTTGTTCTTAGTAATCGGCCTTTTATATCAATATTTGCTCCTAATTTTCTTAGAAGATCCATACCTATTAATCCGTAGTATTTGTCGTTAAATTCGAAGATGCAAAATTTATGTTTCATTTTTACATTAAAAGTTTTGGATAAGGGTAGGTTTGCTATAAATTGGTGTAATGTCGTTATGTGTGCTGTTTTGATTTTAAAGGGTTCTCTTTCTGCAAAATCTAAATAATGTTTCTTTGCGGTTTTGAGGTTAATGAAAGTTTTTGAAGATCCTGTGCCGATTAATAATTTGAGTTCTACGTGAGGTATTTCTATGTAGGGTAAGATTTGTTGATTAATGTTATTTAAATTTATTGTGTTTGGTCGTATTTGAATCTGTCCAACTGAAATTTTGAGTACGCACTCTCCTCGTCGTCTTCTTCGTAGTTTTTTCAAGGGTTGTTACGTTCATAGTTTTCCGAATGATTTGTTTCATCGTCTCTACTTGGATTTGCGTAATTATCTATATCTCGATTGTTAAACTTTTCTACTTCTTGGTGGAATAGTTCCTCGGAAGAGAAGCTTTGTTTTTGGTTCTAGTCTGGTCTGATGTGCGATATTTTTGTGTTTTGCCTGGTGTTACCAGATAAAGTGTCCATAGGGGTTGGTTTATAATAATTATTAGGGTTGGTGTTATTACTTGTCATTGGTGTGTTTCTGTTCGGATTTGCGCCGAAATGTTGTCTTGGTTGATTTACGTTTTGATTAAACTTTGGTGTAAGTGTGGGTTTTGTGAAAGTCGAATTGAATGTTGGTTTTGGAAATTGTCGAGATTGATTGTTGAAGTTTGTGTTATTAAAGTTTGTATTGTTAATTCGTGGGTGATTCATTGATGCGTTAAATGGTGTAAATTTCGGTTGTGTTGATATTTGTTTCGCGGCTTGTATCGTATTCATCGGTGAGTAATTTTTATTTGCGTTAGGATTGTAAATTCTATTTCTGTAGTACATCACGTTTTCCTCTTCTACAATCAAGTTCCTTGCTTCTTCTAAATTTTGAGGGTGTTAAAATCTTATTCTATCCGATAATCGTTCGGATAATGAGTTTAGGTAGGTGTCTAACGCCAATTCGTCGTACATCTTTGTCTTTATTAAACGTATGTTTTGGTCGGGTTCTTCGAGTTTTAATTTGGTTAATTTTAAACTTCATACGTCCTGACATCTAATACCGAATTGATATGGTGATTGGGTGGTTTCCATTTGTAAATTTATTAAATCTCTGATAAAACATTTGATATTTCTTTGATTGCCGAAATATGCTATTAATATCCGTTTGTAATCGTCCCATTCCGTTAGAACATCGCGGCTTGCAATTTATGTTAATGCTCTGTCCGTCAGTTTCTCAGCATTAGGCGTAAAAGCCAGACATTGCGTTCTACGTCACCTTGTTCATAAAAAGACTTTAAAAATGTTTCACAAGCAGTAATGAAAATACCTAATAAAGCTTGAATACCGTCGTATAATGAAATTGAGTCTAAGTACAGTTTCATGTTTTCAGTATTAATTTTTATAATTATTTATTCTCAGTTACTTCAGTCGAGTTTGTACTAAATTCATTTAAGCAATCACTTATCGTTACGTATATTATATGTAATTATAATAACCTTGGTTATAATTACATCGGTTTTAGACTTCTGCTGAATAATCGTTTCATTAAATTGTTGCAATAATAAAGTACATAAAATGTGTTTCATTATAAACCTTTATAAGAGATTATAAATGTGATGAGAATCAAGTTTTAGATTTTTCTGAATAATAATGGCTGTAATAAAATGGTACAAAGAACTTTGTTATAATTATACAATAAAGCTCAGACTTTTGCTGAATAAATTCTTTCAGAAATAATAATAATTGTGATAATAAAATTGTACATATAAATGAGTATATAATTTTTTTTTGTTTCTTACCAGCTAATATCAATATGCAATTGAAAATGGTTAGCAAAATGAACTCATGGTACTTACAAAATTTTGATTGCCAGTTTTATTAGCCTTCCTTCTTTTATTGAACTTGGTTGATATTTGTACTTCGTCCAATTGGTTGGCTTTCTGTTTCAGTTAAAGAATTAAAATTCACGACCACCAGTTTCTCGATTTTTGGAATCCTACAATCGACTGCGCCAGATAGGTTTTGGGACTTTGGAAGCTTCTTTTTAAAACGTTTTATCGCCAAAAACTCTTCTATCAATTTTATTTTTAATTGTTTAATTACAAAAATAGCTTATTTCTGGACGTTTATATTCACTAAACATTAAGTAATTAAAATTGACAAAAATTCTTGAAGTTAATAAATCAATAATTAGTAATCAAAAATTATAATAGGTAGCTTAAACTACCAACAATGTTAAAGTTATGAAGTTTGAGACTGACTTTCAATAACTAATAATTACAAATGAGTAGCTTGAACAACCAACAATGGTAAAGTTCTAAGATTGACTGGCCATCATGGGTTCCTCAGGGTATTTATGCTATCCCTGCCTTTGCATTGTCTTGTGGGAAATGCAGATCTCATGTCTGCTACTTCTTGATAAAATACATTGTATTACTTTTTAGTAATCTTAATTCTAACAATTGCTTTCTTATAATCTATTGTGACCTGCACCTGCAGTATCATGTTACGTCTGGAATACAAAGTAGTTGCTTCCTTTCTCACGTCTGATTATGCACTTTCATTAATCTTTTATAATGTGTCCTTCAATTATACAATGTAACAATCTATTTCTTAAGACATAATAATTGCATTTAAATATACATGTATATTAATTTGGTGGATATGTAACTCGCCTGCTACAATGTAAGTTTTACTAAGAATCTTGTGGTAACATAAAGTGCAACGTCTGAATTTCGGATGGTTGGTTTTTTTAACAGAAGGTCAACGAATACAGGGGACAATCGTTCGCATCTTGCTCAGGCAATTATAAACAAGGATATACTGTCAGTATCCCTAATAAAATTTATTAGTAATCTTTCAAAAACGAGCTATTCTAGTTTTGTTGTCGTCAATAAGAATGCGGTTCCGTAGCTTAGTTAGTATGCGTGTGATTACTGAGTCCAAGGTTCAGCGTTTGAATCCCGATACGGTCCTCTTGAAAAATGTTACGAGAGTATTTTTCACAAAAATTTGCCCTCGTTCGGATGAGAGGAAAAACGTAGATCCCGTGCCTGGGTGTTGTCATGCACGTTAAAGATTCCTACCTTGCTTGGAACAGCAAAGGTTCGGCAAAATTCACAATTTCCAGGTTAAAAAACTCGTTTCTTGGCCAAAACAGTAGTTTCGGGTGGAGCATTGGAAAATCAAATATAGTATCGTCAATGTAATTACTAAACGCGAAAAACCTTTTAGTGACGGGAATATGTAAAGGAAGCATGCTTGCAATAAGCACTCGTCCTCTTTGAAAACTTTGAAAACAAGAAAACTATTATTCAGAGAATAAAGAATTAATCTTGGGCTAGGCACACGGTGAAAGACAGAATTCCGAACATGACTGAAAGTATAACTTACCAGCAAAAACGGACATAAGTTTGTCTGATTTAGTGTCTCTCTGTCTTGACGAAAATACTGATATCATTGGATTACCTCGTTTAGCAATTTTTATTCGCTATTGTATTGGGGATCATATTAAAGAGGTATTAATTAATATAACATCATTAGCAACAACAACAAAAAAGTAATTGCACACGAAAAAATTTGATTTCAATATGTATCAATTGCTACTGATGGTGTTCGAAGTACGATTGGAAAGGAAAATGGTTTCCACAGTTTTTTTTACTAAACAAATTTGGCGTTCAGTTCTTGGTTTTCACTGCAATATTCACCGGCAGCTTTTATCCTCCAAGACTGGTTTTGAGATTTTTGAAAGACGTTATAAGTGTTGTAGCAAAAGTGGTGAATTTTATATTTGCACGCACTTTAAATCAAAGAAACTTTTTGGAATTACTACATAATGTAAATTTAATCCATAATGGTTTACTTACGTACAACAATGTCCGATGTTTATGTCAAAGATTTGTGGACTGTTTAGATAAAATTACGCTTTTTTTCATAGTGAAAAAATTATGGAAAGTATAGTCAGTTACAGGATGTTAAATGGTTATGCAAATTAGTATTTTTTAATAACAGATGCTCACATTTGAACGAACTAAATGTTAAATTGCAAGGTATTAATACAAAAAGAAAACTCATGAAGGAACCAGATCAAGTTAAACTAACACAATAATTGTCTGCAATAATTCAGGCGACACGGAATGAATTTTTTTCCAGGTTTTAAGGTTGCAAAAACATCGTAATTTATTTCCATCCTCTTCCTGCTCCAGCTTGACAAACCTGGGCTTATGGTGTTTCGCCTATCTTCCTCTTGCAGCATTAATTTTGGAAATTTTAGCTGCCTTATAGCTATCCTTTGTCTTTCCTTATTCTTATTGCATTATCTGCCCTTTCTGGTGTTTTTTTTTTGGTTCTGTTATTGGTTCGATGGTTGATAAAAGTGGAATGGTTGATGACTGTTGGCTGCTTGATTTTTTGTAGGTGTTTGACGCTAGTTGTATAGAGTAGGTTTCTAGTGTTGTTAGTTGTAGGTCTTGTCTTAGTGTGTCGTTACGTACAAACCAGGGTGCTTCTGTGATAGTTCTCATAGTCTCGTTTTGTAGTACTTCTAGTTTACGTTTGTTGCTTTGGTTAGTGCATGTGTACTATGCCTCAGTCGCAGAACTAAGCATCAGTCTAAGGTACGTTTTATATGTCTTTAGTCTTATGTTTAGTGGTAGTCCGTTTTTGTGGGTCAGTATGCCGTGAAGGTAGTCTTTTGCGCGTCTCGTTTTGTTTAGCGTTTCTGGTGTTTGTTGAATGTGATTGTCTGTCAATGTATATAACTAAGTATTTTATCGTGGAGTTCCAAGTCAGTTGTTGTCCTTCAAGTCGTTGTGGTTTTTGTGTGGCTGTCCTTTGTTTAGAGAAGTTAATTGCACCTGTTTTTGTACGTTTAGTTTGATCCTCCATTGATCAAACCAGCTTGGCAGTGCGTCGAGCTGTTTCTGTATTTTGTTCGTGGCTTCTTGGGTGTTGCGTCCTTTTGTTACGATTAGTGTATCGTCGGCGTAGGTGGCGTAGAATGAGTCGAGTAGGTTTGGTATATCGTGTACGTAGGCCTTAAATAGTGTCGGGGAGAGGCAACTTCCTTGTGGGACACCTGCGTTGATATTCGTCAGTGGTGAAAGTGCGTCCTCAACTTTGACCTGTATGGTCCTGTTTGTTAGGTAGCTATGTAGCAGTTGTATGTATGATGTCGGTATTCCGTATTTGGTGGCAATTTTGAAGAATAGTCTATTGGTCCATACTTTGTCGAAAGCGTTTTTTATGTCTAATGCTTCTTCTACAGTGGTCAGTCCTTTGTTGAAGTTAGCGGCAATGTGGTTGATCACTCAAATCGCTTGTAATGTACTGGAATGTTGTTCTTTGAATCCGTATTGTTCGTGTCTGTCTTGTAATAGTGGTTTAAGTCTCGTCAGTAGAAGTCTTTCGAAAAATTTTTAAATAGAGTTTAGTAGTGATATGGGTCTGTAGTTGTTTATGCCTCTTGTGTTTTTGTTTGGTTTCGGTATCATCAATACTATTACGAATTTCTAGTCTGTAGGGAAGTGTCTACAGTTGATGATGCTGTTGAAGATTTTTGTTATTAGTGCGAGCGTCTTTTTTGTGATGTGTTTGCATGCGATGTTTAGTATTTCGTTCTTTCCAGGTGCCTTTGTGTTACTTTGTTCGTTGATAGTTTGTCTTATTTCTTGTGGTGTAACGTGTTGAATGTCATTGTCTGTTGGTAATTGTAGTAAGTGGTTTAGTGCCGTGTTCATAAAGTCGGAGAAGTTGTCATCAGTGAGGTTAACAGAGTGCGTTTCTTTCAGTACGTTTGGGAATTGTGTCGCTCTGTCCTCTGCTGAGTATAGCATACCGTGTTGTCCTTGTGGTTTGGGGTTCTTTTTTGAAAATAGTGTCCGGTTTAGTCTGTACAGGTTACCTTCGGTTTATAGTGTGTCGTGTATGTGTTCGGTCTACGATTCGCTGAAGTGTTTTTTCAACATGATTTTGATCGCTTGTTTAGTGATTAGAGTGCGTTTTGTGTGTGGGTCACGTGTGTTGTGCCAACGTCGTACTAGTTCGGTCGTGTGTTTTTGGGGGAGATTGTTTCTTTGCCGTATTGTAGGGCTTGCTTTATTGTGCTCTTAAGTTTTGTACGTGGATATTTATATCTTGTGCGTTGTTTATGTCCGGGTTGCCGTCCTTGATCATTCTTTGAAGTGATTCGTTAAATTTTGTCCAGTTGTGTCTGTCTGGGTCGTATGTGTGTCGTCTGTGATTGTGTTTGTGTCGTTGTGATTATCGATAGGTGGTCCGAACTTAAGTCGTATATTAGTTCTGTTTGTATTGGATAAGGTATGTGTTGTGGTATGAATATGTCTAAGATGTGTGCTTCGTATTGTCTTGTTGGGGGGATTCTTGTCGGTCCGTTAGGTGCGATTATGTCAAAGTGTTTGTTCAGTGAAGGCATGTGGAGTATACGTCCGGTCCTGTTGTCTGTTCTTGCTCGACATGCTTGGTGTTTGGCGTTTAGATCCCTACTGATTATTGTTGGAATGTCGTCTTGTAGTAAATTGTCTATATTCTTCGTGCTTAGGTCAGGTCTGTGAGGGCATCTGTAAACAGGTATGATGTTTATGTAGTGTCCTTTTGTCTTAAGTCGTGCACCTGCAGCGTCGAGGGTTGTTGGTTGTAGCTGTAATTGTTCGTGTAGTAGTCTTTTGTGTATTAGGATGACTATTCCTCGATACGGTGGTTGTCCAAGTGTTATGTCGCGGTCCTTTCTGTATGTACTGTAGTTTGCCAGTTTTATTGGCTCTCTAGTGCTTGTCCTCGTTTCTGATATTAGTTCTATGTATACGTCTTGTTGCTGTAAAAAGTGTTTGAGTTCCGTGATTCTGTTTTGTATACCATTTACGTTCCAGGATAGCAGTACTAAGTTCCGTGCGCTAGTCGTGTTAGCCACTAAATGCCTGTATAATGACACATAAAGCTGTTAGTAACGATGTGACCTCGAAAGTTCTTGCCGTATAATTGGTTATAAGTGTCTATGCCTAGTGGATGATTTTGTTCAGTACTTTGCTGAATTTAGAGGTGGTGTCGTTTGTTGTGACTGTTATGTCAACGTTGGAGGTTGTGGGTTTCGATGTGCCTGTGTTGTGTGGTGTACTTGTAGAGGCTACGAAGATTAGTTTTGATGTCGTGGCTTGCGTGTTTTTGTTTTTCGTTTCTGCTCTAATATCGATGTTTTCTGTAGAGATCTTTGCATCTCTCTCGCATGCGTGAGGAAGTTTGTAAAAACTTCTACGAGGGAGAGTAGTACTTTGGCAGTAATTAGTCGTTTATCACCTGCATCGATAGCTTTCCTTGTTGTAGCTAACAGTGTTACTGCGGTAGCTGCTGGGTTTGCGTAGCTCGTCGAGGGTGTTATTTGTTGGGGTCGCTGGTTCGTTTCTTTTTCGTGTCTTTCTCAGGCGACGATATATTGTCGCGGCTTCGGCGGTATTTAACCTGTAATCCACTTGAAAAATGTTAGGCGAGCATTTTTCACAAAAATACGCCCTCGTTCGGATAAGAGGTAAAATGGAGGTCCCGTGTGTGAGTGTTGTCACGCACGTTAAAGATCCCTACCTTGCTTGGAACAGCAAGGGTTCGGCAAAATTCAAAATTTTTCAGGTAAATAAGAACTCGCTTCCTGGCCAATGTAGTACCTTCGGGTGGAGTATTGGAAAATCACATGTAAGGTTTTTAACCTGTTCAGTTTCCATTTCGTCTAATATCTTGATAGTAGCGCGGGTTGTCTGAATTTGTTGATTCTGAGTGTTTGGTGCTTCAGGATCTACCATCCTGGTTGATCACTAACACATTACCGATATCAAGTTTACTGTTTATCACTTTGTTTACACCAGTGCTAACCCCCGAAACTAACTTCAAAATTACAATTCTCTCTACACACGTATATATTCGTCTGTATCTAGATGAATACTGCCCGACTCTTCATATTCTGATACCACTGGAGTAGATCAACTTACATTAGAGATTTTTGAGTGCGTCAACTTCGAAGATTTAAAAATGACATTAATTGACATTACTTGGTGGCAATTGAAAATAATCGGTCATTGTACACAATTAAAAAGAATGCAGGATATGAAATAAGAACTTGGAACGCCATTCCCGAAAGCCTGTAATTGTCTAAAAAAAACTAGCAACTGCTGTACTGTCTATTTTTACCTAAACTTATGCTTGCAAGTCGTAATTTTCGGAAATAAATTTTATAAAGAATAATTATAGAAATAAATTGCAATATTTGGCAGGCGCATATAAAAAGGTTCGCTACACCTGATCTAGTGCGTCTGTCACGCTCTTACTAAATATTTCAACGGTATAATTGACCTTCATAATTTCTTTTCCAAAGTTTAAATGTCTCCATTTCAGCTTGTTCCCTACGTGTAGTCCAAGATTTGCTTGAAAATTGACGCGGTTTGCGAAATAGTTTCAGCTGATGATACCACCTTTGTTATCGCGTAAACATTTCCATTTGCAGAAACTATTGCATATAAGTTTAATCATATGGCATACAACCGTATATGATAAAAAACCCATGGCCCTAAATTTGAGTATTTTAATTTGGCACCTAATTCAGTTGCGCACACCAAGCCGACTTCAGAAATTTGAAAACTAGCCCGAAGATGGCTGTGCCGAAATTAAGAATTGGTGTAGGAGTAACGGGTACAGAAAGAAAAAGGGAAATGAAAAGAAAAACCTTAATAAAATAATACAGGCGGGAAGGTAGTGATTGGTGTGAAAAACTGCCCTGCTTCGGCTAGCGACCGCGATGGAGTGGCATGGGCATAGACAATCAAGAAACAATACGAACTAATTACTTCACGATCGCATTGCGAAGCATGATGACCTTACCTATCACCTGAAAGAAAAACCAAATAGAAAACACAAAATAAATGTAAAGCAAAATATACAGAAGTCCAAACCTAGAAAAGACTGTGAAGGGTAAATTGTAAACACAATTTTCAAATACAAGTAATCACAGTATAAAAACTCTATAAAAGGCAAGTAATACTTAAAAGGCTAAACTATGTACTTTACAAGTGCATTAACAAGACAATACAAAAATGTACAATTACAATCCATAATTGCTACAAATATAATTTCTGTATCAAAAATAGCATAAACATAATTAAATGGGTTTAAACTGTTAAGAACTTAAGAAATAAATAAATAGATAAAATGGAATAGCCGATTTACGTAACTACCAATATTGATCTCTCTTAACATATTTAAATTTTGTAATATACCTTCGGTCTCTGGCAACACCTTAGTGTTTCCAGTGAATATGTGGTTGGCAAGAATGTGGATTAAGCTTCGGATGGACAAACTATCCCACTTACTTTACCAACAACTAGCTTGAAGTTCAATTCATAAGAGAGCATGAGTTTAGTTTTGTGTTGATTATGGTAACTCAAAATTTAGATTAAAACAGGCCGCCACCGCATCTTTATACATGATAAAAATTAATTAAGATTCACAAATAAATTATCAATAATATACTATAAATATATTCTAAAACAGGCCGAGTATCAACGTACTACAACTTCAAGTCAGCGGTGACTTTGAAAAAAGTCATATAGTTAAATTTATTACTGGAGACACTATTTGTGTGCCTTCAAAATTAAAAAGCTATGAATTGTAGATAAACGTCTCGTACCACAAAAGTATAAAATATTTTCTTTTATTCGCAATACCGTTATCTTTTTAATTAAGTTATAAATTTCTCAAAAATATATTTCATATATAAATAAAAGATCAATCCAATTACGCTAAATAATGATAAAGTCAAAGTTCTTACTTACAAGTTAATAATTCAAATAATCAAGTCCGCTTCTTAATTCATAAATTCAAGGTCATTTAAAGATAATTCAAGTTCATTTAAAATTACTTTCACTTAAAAACAATTTAAAAAATTTAATCACCTGGAATTAAATAAAGCCCAAACGTCAGTACTGGTATTTGTACATATATGTTTACTTTCTTTAAAAATATGTTAACCAAGAAACAAATACTTTATATATTTGTTAGAGCAGGTCCTGCATGTCAGACGCAAGTAAGTACAGTATTTCTTGTAATTCATCAACTAAAATCATTAAGAATTAATAAAATGTCATGTCCTTGCACGTTTGTGCATATAAAAAAGGCCACATGTCCTATGGGGCTGGAAAATAAAAGTCCGTAGGATGGCAGATATGTTAGAACCGGTCATGCACATCAGGTGCAGGTAAGTATAGTATTTGTTGTAATTCATCAACTAAAATTATTCATCAATTAATAAAATGTTGTCTTTGTACGTTTGTACATAAAAAAAGGTTACCTAGCCTATATAATGACAAAATAAAAGTGCTTTCAATAACAGATATATATGAACCAGTCCTACATGTCAGATACAAGTAAGTGTAGTATTTGTTGTAAGTTATCAACTAAAATCATTAATTAATTAAGAAAATGTCATGTGTTTGTATGTTTGTACATAAAAAAGGTCACATGTCCTATGTGGCGATAAAATAAAGATGCCTGCAATGGCAGATATGTTAGAGCTGGCCCTAAATGTCGGGTGCAAGTAAGTATAGTATTTATTTTAATTCGTAAACTCAAATCATTGATGAATTCATTAAATGTCATGTCCTTGTACGTGTGTACATATAAAAAAATACACATGTTCTAATGGGCGAGAAAATAAAAGTGACTGGGATGGCAGGTATGTTCGAGCCGGTCCTGCATATCAGGTGCAAGTAAGAATAGTAATTGTTGTAATTTATCAACTAAAATCATTCAGCAATTAATAAATTTTTGCCTTTGTACGTTTGTACATAAAAAACAATGTTACATGTCATATATGGTGACAAAATAAAAGTACTTGCAGTGACATATGTTAGAACCAGTCCTACATGTCGAATACCAGTAAGTGTGGTATTTGTTGAAAGTTATCAACAAAAAAAAATCAATAATTAATTAAGAAAATGCCATGTTTTTGTATGTTTGTACATAAAAAAAGGTCACATGTGCTATGTGGCGATAAAATAAAGATGCCTGCAATGGCAGATATGTTAGAGCTGGTCCTGTATGTCGGGTGCAAGTAAGTATAGTATTTATCTTAATTCGTGAACTAAAATCCTTGATTAATTAATTAAATGTCATGGCCTTGTACGTTTGTACATATAAAAAAGTACACATGTTCTATAGGGCGGGAAAATAAAAGTGACTGGGATGGCAGGTATGTTAGAGCAGGTCCTGCATATCAGGTGCAAGTAAGTATAGTATTTGTTGTAATTCATCACCTAAAATCATTCAGCAATTAATAAAATGTTGTCTTTGTACGTTTGTACATAAAAAAAGGTTACATGTCCTATATGACGACAAAATAAAAATGCTTGCAATGACAGATGGGTTAGAACCAGTCCTACATGTCAGATACAAGTAACTGTAGTATTTGTTCTAAGTTATCAACTAAAATCATTAATTATTTAAGAAAATGTCATGTCTTTGTATGTTTGTACATAAAAAAGTTTACATGTCCTATATGATGGCAAAATAAAAGTGCTTGCAATGACAGATAGGTTACAACCAGTCTTACATTTCAGATACATAAAATGTAGTATTTGTTGTAAGTTATCAACAAAAAAATTATTAATTAATTATTGAAATGTCATGTCTTTGTATGTTTGTACATAAAAAAGATCACATGTCCTATATGATGACAAAATAAAACTGCTTGCAGTGACAGATAGGTTAAGACCAGTCCTACATGTCAGATACAAGTAAGTGTAGTATTTGTTGTAAGTTATCAACTAAAATTATTAGTTAATTAAGAAAGTGTCATGTCTTTGTATGTTTGTACATATGTGACGATAAAATAAAAATGCCTGCAATGGCAGATATGTTAGAGCTGGCCCTGTATGTCGGGTGCAAGTAAGTATAGTATTTAGTTTAATTCGTGAACTAAAATCATTGATTAATTAATTAAATGTCATGTCCTTGTACGTTTGTACATATAAAAAAGTACACATGTTCTATAGGGCGGGAAAATAAAAGTGACTGGAATGGCAGGTATGTTAGAGCAGGTCCTACATATGAGGTGCAAGTAAGTATAGTATTTGTTGTAATTCATCAACTAAAATCATTCAGCAATTAATAAAATGTTGTCTTTGTACGTTTGTACATAAAAAAGTTACATGTCCTATATGATTACAAAATAAAAATGCTTGCAATGACAGATAGGTTAGAACCAGTCCTACATGTCAGATACAAGTAAGTGTAGTATTTGTTGTAAGTTATCAACTAAAATCATTAATTATTTAATAAAATGTCATGTCCTTGTATGTTTGTACATAAAAAAGATCACAAGTCCTATGTGGCGATAAAATAAAGATGCCTGAAATGGCAGATATGTTAGAGATAGCCCTATAAGTCGAGTGCAAGTAAGTATAGTATTTATTTTAATTCGTGAACTAAAATCATTCATTAATTAACTAAATGTCATGTCCTTGTACGTTTGTACATATAAAAAAGTACACATGTTCTATTGGGCGGGAAAATAAAAAGGGACTGGGATGGTAGATATGTTGGAGCCAGTCCTGCATGTCAAGTGTAAATAAAAATAAGTATGTTTGTTGTAATTGATCAACTAAAATCATTAATTATTTAATAAAATAACATGTCTTTCTACGTTTGTACATACAAGAAGGTTCGCAGGTCCTATGTTGGCGACAAAATAAAAGTGCCTGAAATTGCGGATATGTTAGAGCCGACCCTGCTGGTTTGTGTACTCGTAGAAGAAACGCAAGCAAGTTTCGATTTATTATATTTGTTTCTAATAGCTTTGGGCGCTAGGATAGTAACAGTAATTGTTTTTTACTACATTTTCTTAATCCATTACTTAATCCAGTAGTTATTCAAGTGCGGTTAAGCTATTTCTTAGCTACGTACCGCGAGAATAATAGTCATTTTATACGCGATTTACGTATTATAGCTAAAACGTTGACAACACCAAGCTTTTATTTTGAAATATTTTTAATTGTTTCAGTTAGAGGTTTGAAGCATCTACCTTCTAGTATGTTGACCAAGAAGAATTGTAAAAGTAAACGAGTCAGAACCATATTTACGCCAGAACAATTAGAACGACTAGAAGCTGAATTTGAAAGACAGCAATATATGGTTGGGCCGGAGCGTCTTTATCTTGCACATACACTTCAACTTACTGAAGCTCAGGTAAGTACTTTTACAATAACCATAATAATTTTAGCTATTTAAAATTTTGTAAGGAAAGCTAGTAGGATGCAATTGCGGATTTAAACGTTCTGCTGCTCTAGGCAATGATAATCCGATAGTTTTAAGATCACCTTCCAATACAGACTATTTTTTGCACTTATTCTTTCGGGACCATTTAATTACTCTGTACTGTCGACGGGTCTGACAGCGAAACCAGATGATCTCAAAATTTCAGTATTTTATAAAGAATTATATATTTTTTTTATTAATTTATCCGCTACAAGTACAAAAAAACGCCATTTGACATACAATACAAAAGAGCATTTTTATCACTAAGTTTGCCAAGTGTCCTCCATTGGTATTTATGCATTGTTAGACTTGGACTTGGAGATTTTGCATGACCTCTCGCAGCACAATAACCAGTATTGATTTAATCGTGTCTCGATAGTGCTGTTTGAGAACTTGGATATCAGTCTCAAACATTTTTATTTTTAGATACTCGATTAATAAAATCGCAGGCTGTTAAATCGAGAGAGAAACTTTTTCAAATGGAAGTACCTAAAGTTGAAAAACCGATGCGTCTCAACTATCCAAGCTTTCAAACAACGCATTCAGAATTTAATTTTAAGGCCATCCCTTTTGACTCCCTCGCACCATATAAGTTATATAACGTAAACAGTTTGAATGGTAACTCATTAAACACACCTTGCAGTCAACCTTCAAGTTCAACTCGAGGCGCATTTAACAGCAAAATAACATCATCAACTTCAATACTTTGAAAAAATTTCACTTAGAAGGAAATAATGCCAAACTTGAAAGCCAATTATCTTTTGAAATATTTCTTTTATAATTCTTCAATTCAACAGAAAAACTGTTCCTCCAGATCCATTTGTAGTCATCATACAAATAAAAACTTTTAAAACAACTTGTAAGGTACGGAAAACACAAAACAAGACATTTCCAGGAACATTGTGAGTTTTTTCATCTAGTTTAAGTGTACCTGCAAACTGTTGAAATTAACGCATTCGTCACTAGCAGTAGAGGGAGGATGTCGGTTCTAGATCCACCACCACCACACACCATCACCACCACCACCACCACCACCACCACCACCACACCTTGCAAAAAATCGCACACCACCACCACCATACCTTGCAAGAAAAATCGCACATATAGTTTTCTTCAATTAAGCATTTTTAGTCCGCGGCATGGATCATGCTCTCGACACCCTGATCTGGACCGACCGACCCCGGCATCCTTCCACAGGACAACCGGATCTGCAAATTTGTCCGCTAATTTATGGTGATTTTTACATAAATTTACTAGATTAATACATTAAACCTAATGCAATCGTTTACAAATTAAATTCTTATTGGTTTCAATCTCAAATATTAGCATAAATGTTTTAGTAACATTGATTAAATACTGTATTTGCACAGATTATTCCTTTAAACTAATCTATATATACTGCTAATACAATCGTTTGCAAATTAAATCCGTCACCTCTACCGCCACATCCAAAAGCAGCGCCACCGCCACCGCCACCACATCCAATTACGTCACTAACCTATGACGTCACATCTGCCATTTTCATTACATCGCGGTGGTCATTTTAAACCCAACTGTCACTTTGACACATTTTGCACATTTGCTATCTTAAATGTCACGACAGGCATTTTTAACCTAACTTTCACTTTGACACATTTTTGTCACATGCACCATCTTGCTTACGTCAATATTTGTTTTCGACATACTTCAGACTTTATAGAAAAAGGTTTAACTGCTTCAGGACTAGAACCTGGCTCACCCAAATGCAAAACAAGCACTATATCCACTAAACCAAATTATTATCAAAACAATATAATTTATATACAACTTTATTAAAACAATACATATATATTTAATACAGACATATAATCTGTTCACAAAATTCATTTCGAATAAATACAACATTCTATCGAGCGCATGTTAAATTGTTATTTTCGTGTAGTGCCAATGCATATTTTGTATAGCAATCCACCGCTATTAGAATATATCTGTACCCATTGTTCATACGAGAGTAAGGTTGGAATTCGCACAACTCCGACTGGATAAGATCGCGTTTTACATGTTTCAGATTTGTGTGACGGCACAGAAAATTTTTTCTTGCAGGCTTAAATAATTCCTTAACGGGATTTCTTTACTCATTTTTGTTTGACACTGATGTTAAACTAATAGAGCTATCATTATTTAGTTGACCTTTGGCATAAACTGAAGCTTTGGTTTGTCATCATCATCAATAGGTCTTCAGTCCTGGAACTGGTTAAACGCGTACCATTATTGTTTCCTATTCTGAACTAACCTACACATTTCCCTGAAATTTGCACAGTCTGCATCTATCGCTATCTGATCTAGGTCTGCATTTACCTCCTTTTTCCTATCTCGGCTTGTAATATATCTCATGCTATTCCCCAAAAATGTCTGATGCATCACAATTAAGTTTGATATTTTCCTTTGGACTAAAATCTGCTAAATTTTGAACTGCCACAATTTGTTGTTTAGCCTTTTGAAACGCCCATTTGCACGTATCTGACCAGTCAAATTTTACATTTGTTTTCAGTAAATTATACAAGGGACCCAAAGTATCTACTAATTTATTGATAAATTTTGCATAATAATGTATCTCCCTATAAATGCTTTAATTTCGGTTACATTTTTCGGCTTTGTTACATCTACTATGGCTTTAATTTTTTCATCGTCTTTTTCTAGGCCCTTATTATTTATTACGTGGCCTAAATATTTAATTTATTTTTCGAAAAATTTGCATTTTTCAAAGTTTAATCGAAAACCCGCCCTCTGTAACCTCGCAAACACTACTTCTAAATTCCGTAAATTTTTTTCTTTATTTTCTCCTGTGACAACTATATCATCCATAAAATTTATAACACACTCTGCTCTTTGCAGAACCTTTTCAACGCACTTTTGAAATAACGCACAATCAGTTTGAAACGAATTTTTTTTTCTCTCTAATTGTTGGCTCCGCTAGCCTCACGCATGGGCGCTAGTGAACCGTTTTTTCTAACTAAGGCCTGACGTTGCCGGCACCAGTGAAACGTATTTTTCTTGACTTACTAAAACACCAGCCTGGCACTACTTTATTCACACCATACTTCAAGTTAGGTGTCTGCAAAACTAAATCTTCCGACGTAACTAGGGGTCTATTCCTGGGGTAGAGCAATGAGCAATGGGGGGGTAAGTCGAAATCTGTGGGGGTCACACTCAAACTAAAACAAACAGGCGCCACCAAGTCCAGATTGATTTATATTAATGGCATAGCAAATTTCTAAGGGCGGACGTGGAGACCCAAAGAAAAAGATCGCCTTCGCTGACTCAAAACTTGTCTTAACAGAATAAGACGCTGTTCCTGTAAGGAAAATAATAATTAAGTCACATAGAAAATGGGAACACAATTTGCGTCCTTCAAGTATACCTAAAATGCATAGAGAATATTTTCTACATAATGGAATCATAAAATTTAACTCTTACTGTCTTTTGTTTATCAGGTCTGATCAAACTAGATCAGAATAAAAACTTTAAATGTAGATTATTAATTTACTAGAAAGAATTTTCTTTGTTTCAGTAAATAAAATTTCATTATAATTAAATAAAATAAATATTTGATATTCTTGCAAAATTGTTGTAAGGTTTATCAACTGATCCTTACTCAAATATATTACAGTTCAGTGTAACTAACAATATTAAGTTTCTTTATAACCCAACCAGATCTGTGTAGGTCACTTACAAATGAATATACGAAATTTTCTCATTAATTTAACAAAATTAAAATTAGTCTGAAGTTAAAAGAATCACCAAGATATTCTCTAATTTTATCAAAAGTGGCAGTACTGTAATGTTAAACATCTGTTAGCCATTGTGCAATTGTTGACGGCATTGTTCAAACAAACAAGTGATGTAATAGCAGCTGTTAATTTACGTTGTAGCCACGTGTAGTCACATATTTACGGAACTAAATGAAATCAAACCCGATACTGGGGAAAACCAGATTAATTACAGGTAAACTGAATAACAATTTTGTACATCTAACAAACAAAACGAAATAATGTACTTTCAGAAGGAAGTACTGAGGAAATTCTTAATTCTATTACGAACCCAATACCGGCTGTCGTCTTTGGTTGCAATGGAAACAACTTCGTAGTGCGGGGCCTACAGCTAAATATGCTTGTTTTCCATGCTTTAATACAGATATAAGAGCGAAGCGGATTTCTCACATTGGTTCACGGCAGCATTACTTCATAGCGTACTCCTCCGTTGTCTAATTTTATTTCAAAGTGGTCGTGCGGTTTCTAATTTATCGTTGCAATTTCTGACGTATTGTTGCTGCGCGTTACTCAGGAAGTGTTTCACCAAAATAAGGCGACCCGGAGTTCACTCGCCATTCTTTTGAATGCATCTTCACGCTGCCTTTAACTATCGACGAGTGCGCTCGCTGCGTTCTTGCATGGTGGGAGGATCATAAGTGGGGTTCTCGAACCTCTCACGCGCGCGCCAGTGGCTGTGGAATTGCACCGAACTCCGAAACAAATAGACTACTAATCCTAGATATAGTAATACTATAAAAATTTGATTGTTACTCGAATCTTTATTTTAGTTAATAAAGGTATTTCAATATTCATTGTACGTTTAATGAATAGGTTCTTTTACTGCTAAAATAAAATTGTTACACTACCCCTTTCCTAAAAGAAAAAAATTTTTTTTTTTAGAAAAACTTCAAATATAACAAATACAAAAAAAATTTTTTATAACAATACTAGCCTTTCCTACCTTCCTAACTAACTATGCAATTTTATAAATTTATTCAAATGGGGGGGACAAATATTTACAAATGAGTGTGTTGGTAACTACGCGTACCTGACGTCCATCGGGAGACAAAATCGGGGAGTCACAATCGGTAATAATCAAAATTGGGAGGGGGTCAAATTAGAAAGTCAAACACTCCACGGGACAAAAAAAATTCAAATTTACAATATTTCCTGACTAGAGATTCATACTTCTAACAAGGCTAATATTTCTTACCTATAACCAAACACTTACGATTTACTTCTAATTTCAAAAAAAACTTCACTTCCAGGAGCTCATTTAGCTCTATCTACAAAAAAAGGAATGCTTCCTCATCAAGACAGCATAACTATTCAAAACATCATCACTACAAGGTGATAATCAAAAGTAAGACCCTACTAATAGGTCTATATTTAAACACCATCATCACAAAGTGATAACCAAAACAAAAGTGACCTAACCAAAAGGTTACTTATCTAATCCAAATACAAAATATTATCACTTTATCGCAAAGGGATAATCAAAACAAAGGTAACCTAACCATAAGGTTACTTATCAAATTCAAATACAAAATATCATCACTTCATCGCAAAGGGATGATCAAAACAAAGGTAACCTAACCATGAGGTTACTTATCAAATGCAAATACAAAATATCATCGCTTCATCGTAAAGAGATGATCAAAACAAAGGTAACCTAACCATAAGGTTACTTATCAAATGCAAATACAAAATATTATCACTTTATCGCAAAGAGATAATCAAAACTAAGGTAACCTAACCATGAGGTTACTTATCAAATTCAAATACAAAATTGGACCAGTCAGGGTTGTAATATCCTACACCCTACTGAATATCCTATCACTAAGTTCTAACAAACAACTGATCTCATTAGTGATGGACCAAACGGTGAGACTCACCAAGCCAACTTTGACCTTATCAAACCAAAGAATTTCGAACGGTCAACAAAAACAAGGGAAAGAATAATCTAATATTCTCTCTACCTCGATATGTAGAAATCAGGACCAACAATTAAATAGCCCACCTACTTCTACATTGTAAAGATATCTATTAAAGACATCTTCTAAACACATCTCTGAGCAACGCGCGAGCAAAATGACCAGCGTGCACACCAAGGCACACCTCAAACCTACAAAATTTACAAAATCTCAAACCACTTACTTCACTTCTCAAATAAAATACTCAATATTAGTGGACCGACACTAAATCAAAATCAGAACAAAACAAAACGAACCACTACGTCATTACTTAATATCAAAGAGATGATCGGACCGGAATTAATCGTCAGGATCATCATTTTCCTTTGGATACGACGCTCCAACTGGTTTCAAGTCCTTTACGTGCCATTTCCCTGCTCTTGTCCCATCTTCGTTCTCTAACTCATATACTAAATTGGAATGTTTTTTCCGAACCTTACTCATAACGAACTTAGGGGCTAACTTAGCGGAAAATTTATCACTAGCACTCGAGAGGACCTTATTAGCTCTCCAAACACACTCTCCAACTCGGAATGAAATGTCTCTTCTCCTAAGATTGTAGCGTTTACTCGAACGTTGGTAAGCTACATGCAAATTTTCACGGACATTTCCAAAAATATCAAACAAAGGTTGACGATCCAAAACATAAGATGGTCTACTACTGGAGACGACATCAACATCCTCACCCGGTATAAAATTATCATTATAAGCTTTTCCACTTAACTGCCTTGAGGAGCATACACAGCATTGTACCACATCTCTTGGATCTCGTACCTTGCACACAAAACTTCAAAAACATGTCCAATCAACTGTGGACCATTATCACGAATAACAAATGGTGGTATTCCGTATGCAAAAAAAATACTTTTTCTTCTAAGAACTTCTCAATCAAATGTGCTGTGGCACTTCGCAAAGGTTGCAAAATCGAATATTTCGAAAACCAATCACCAACAACTAAAAGCCATCCACCTGCTTATGAATCATCAATAAAAAAACTAATCATGACAATAGCTAACAAAAAAAATCAGTGTTCAGGTACACTCACACCCTACTACCAATTGAACTGTCGAAACAACTACAATGCTTCACAACGCCTAAATATGCTAGAGTGACAAACCCTCTACGAGTCTCACCTAGACTAACAATACCAAAATTTACATCAAATCAAAAAGGATGCAAAAAATCTAGAGCGCCTAACTCACCTCGAGTCTCGTCTAGACTTACGCAATGCCGAGCGACCAACTCTTCCTGAGTCTCGTCTGGACTGACATACTGCTGAGCGACCAACCACGACGACAAGTTCCGCCTAGACAAAATTGCGTTGCAATGCTGATCTAAACAAAATCTGCTAACAAAATCAAAAACGTGCTTATGCACAAGAGCAATTCTCAAATGACACGACGACAGCTCACTCCAATGTACCTTCAAGATAGAATCTCTAGCCTTATAATCAAATTTGGACAAAATGTTCTTTATTGACTCAAACAAATCAAACAACAGGCTTATCAGCTTCTTTAGCTGACAGTCTTCCAAAAATTTTTCAAAACTGGTTTCTCACTCACTACTCCCGTTCCTCTTTAAGTAGACAAACAATTCGGAATATCCGACATGAGTACAACAGCCTAATGTTTCAATGAAATCAAACTGGTAAATCCAAATGATCTAAACCTTACAAAAATTATCAAAACAAATTGTACTACTAAAGGTAAAAATCAAAAGATGTTTTTGGTAAAATTATTTTTGCCAAAACAATATCAAAAAAAATTTAAGGGGTCAAAAAAGAATTAAAGTCAAAAGTAAATTTGGCCAAATTAATTAATTGACCGTAAGGGGATTAACGTTCCGACCAATCCTTTATCAAAAGCAAACAAACAAATCTAACTGTCAAATAAACTTTAAGCAAACAAATTTTGGAGCAAAATAATTTTTGGACAAATGGACTTCAAAGCAAAATAAATCTTAAGCTAACAAATTTCAATGCAAAACTATTTTTGAACAAACAAATCTCGAAGCAAAATACTTTTTGAACAGACTATTTCAAAGTAAAATTATTTTTGAACAAACAAGTTTCAGAGTAAAAAATAATTTTTGAACGAACGAATCTCGAAGTAAAATTAATTTTGAACAAACAAATTTCGAGGTAAATTAAATTATGAACGAACGAATTTCGACGAATCACTCTTTGAATAAACAAATTTCGACGCCCCAAGCGTTGAACAAACAAATTTCGACGCCCCAAACGTTGAACAAACAAATTTCGACGCCCCAAACGTTGGGCGCTAGTGAAACAAATTTTCTTTTCTCTCTAATTGTTGGCTCCGCTAGCCTCACGCATGGGCGCTAGTGAACCGTTTTTTCTAACTAAGGCCTGACGTTGCCGGCACCAGTGAAACGTATTTTTCTTGACTTACTAAAACACCAGCCTGGCACTACTTTATTAACACCATACTTCAAGTTAGGTGTCTGCAAAACTAAATCTTCCGACGTAACTAGGGGTCTATTCCTGGGGTAGAGCAATGAGCAATGGGGGGGTAAGTCGAAATCTGTGGGGGGTCACACTCAAACTAAAACAAACAGGCGCCACCAAGTCCAGATTGATTTATATTAATGGCATAGCAAATTTCTAAGGGCGGACGTGGAGACCCAAAGAAAAAAAGATCGCCTTCGCTGACTCAAAAACTTGTCTTAACAGAATAAGACGCTGTTCCTGTAAGGAAAAATAATAATTAAGTCACATAGAAAATGGGAACACAATTTGCGTCCTTCAAGTATACCTAAAAATGCATAGAGAATATTTTCTACATAATGGAATCATAAAAAATTTAACTCTTACTGTCTTTTGTTTATCAGGTCTGATCAAACTAGATCAGAATAAAAAAACTTTAAATGTAGATTATTAATTTACTAGAAAGAATTTTCTTTGTTTCAGTAAATAAAATTTCATTATAATTAAATAAAATAAATATTTGATATTCTTGCAAAATTGTTGTAAGGTTTATCAACTGATCCTTACTCAAATATATTACAGTTCAGTGTAACTAACAATATTAAGTTTCTTTATAACCCAACCAGATCTGTGTAGGTCACTTACAAATGAATATACGAAATTTTCTCATTAATTTAACAAAATTAAAATTAGTCTGAAGTTAAAAGAATCACCAAGATATTCTCTAATTTTATCAAAAGTGGCAGTACTGTAATGTTAAACATCTGTTAGCCATTGTGCAATTGTTGACGGCATTGTTCAAACAAACAAGTGATGTAATAGCAGCTGTTAATTTACGTTGTAGCCACGTGTAGTCACATATTTACGGAACTAAATGAAATCAAACCCGATACTGGGAAAACCAGATTAATTACAGGTAAACTGAATAACAATTTTGTACATCTAACAAACAAAACGAAATAATGTACTTTCAGAAGGAAGTACTGAGGAAATTCTTAATTCTATTACGAACCCAATACCGGCTGTCGTCTTTGGTTGCAATGGAAACAACTTCGTAGTGCGGGGCCTACAGCTAAATATGCTTGTTTTCCATGCTTTAATACAGATATAAGAGCGAAGCGGATTTCTCACATTGGTTCACGGCAGCATTACTTCATAGCGTACTCCTCCGTTGTCTAATTTTATTTCAAAGTGGTCGTGCGGTTTCTAATTTATCGTTGCAATTTCTGACGTATTGTTGCTGCGCGTTACTCAGGAAGTGTTTCACCAAAATAAGGCGACCCGGAGGTCACTCGCCATTCTTTTTGAATGCATCTTCACGCTGCCTTTAACTATCGACGAGTGCCCTCGCTGCGTTCTTGCATGGTGGGAGGATCATAAGTGGGGTTCTCGAACCTCTCACGCGCGCGCCAGTGGCTGTGGAATTGCACCGAACTCCGAAACAAATAGACTACTAATCCTAGATATAGTAATACTATAAAAATTTGATTGTTACTCGAATCTTTATTTTAGTTAATAAAGGTATTTCAATATTCATTGTACGTTTAATGAATAGGTTCTTTTACTGCTAAAATAAAATTGTTACAAGTTTTTGTTCCAAAAGGTAATCTATTTGGAATGTATATACCCTTATGTGTACTCCAAGCTAATAAATTTTAGAGTCTTCGCTTAGTTCCAATTGATTATATGCCTGCAAAAAATCTAATTTGGTGAACCTTTCATCTCCCTGCAATGTCGCAAACAATTCCTCTATTTGTGGCAACGGATACTTAATATCCTCTAAAAATGGGTTAACTGTGATTTTGTAGTCTGCACATATCCTAATTTTTTCATTAGACTTCAAAACTGGAACTAACGGTGTCCCCACTCGGAATTGTCAACTTTTGATCTAATCCCTTCCTTTTCTAATCTGTCTAATTCATCACTAATTGACTTTTTAAAAGCAAATGCAATAGATCTAGGTTTTACAAAAATAGGTTCTTCCGTTTCTTTTAATCTTAATGGTTCCTTTTCATATTTGTAAACCCCTAATTGTGATTTAAACAGCTCCTCATATTTCGTTATTAAAGCTATTAGGTCCTCATCTTCTACAAAATTTATATCAAGCCTAGAAGTCATTAATTTTAAAGTTTAATACGGACATAATGTCTTGGTCCAACAATGGTTTGCTACCATTCTTGACTACCACAAACCTACAGCCTATGGTGATATTCTTATAACTAAAATCTACTGATATTTCACCCTGTGGTACTATAATTGATCCGTCATAGGTTTTAAGATAAACAAAAGTTTCCTTTAACTTAACGCTTGCAAAAGCAACATTAGATTTAAATAGTTCTTCTGGAATTAACGACACACCCACACCAGAATCCAATTCCATTTCAATAATCACATTATAGATTTTTACCGGAATGACTAACGCCTTCAAACCACCATTAGCGTCAGTATGGAACATCTCAATGAAATCTAAGGAACCCTCTTCTTTTGCTTCTGGAATTAGATCGTTAGAATAAACACTAACCTTTTGATCTCTTTTTTCCTTGAACTTGCATACCTTTGCTAGATGTCCATTTTTTTTACACACCTTGTAAATATATTCTTTATAACGACAAATGCTAAATTTATGACTAGTTTCACCACATGCAAAACAAGCCAATGTCTTTCCTTATGCTTTTAATGTACTTCCTACCTTTTTTGCTTCTTTTGGTTTGCCTTCAAAATAATTACCATTGATTCTGTTGACATGAACTATAGTACTTTGCCCTAACGAAGCTTCTTTATTAATGGTCGCATCCATTATTTGTACCAGCGTTGTTTCTTGGTTACATTCGTACATTTTGTCTAATATTGGACCTTTTCGTAACCCATGTACAAATTTGTTCTGAATTTTTTTATTTAATAATGACCCAAACTGACACATTTTTGGCACGAGCAAACCACTCTCTGATACCATCGCTGTCTCCTTGTTTTCGGTCATAAAATGTATTACGTTCTTTAAGCACCGATACTTTCTTTGAAAACTGTCGCCTTAACAATTCACATATTTCTTCAAAGGCTTTTTCTTTTGGCTTGAATGGATCACATAAACCGTGTAAAACTTTATGCACCTTTTCACCAATAACAATTAGCAATACTGCAACCTTTCTTCTTCTACATAATTTGCCATAAAAAACTGTTCTAATCTGTCTTCGTACAAACACCAATCTTCTCCAAAATTATAAATAGGAGCTATAGATAATCTAAATACATCACAGATTAAAAACACCATGAGCTATCCACCTTGTCTTCGACAGCATTTTTTTTTAAATATGGATTTGTTCCTCGGTAATAACAATATTTTCCTTTTGCAACTTTTGTATATACATACATTTCTGAAACGATTTACTTATTAGGGTAATACTACAATAATTTTCAGAACCTCTAAATAAACTTACATTGTTTTCAGCAGTGGTCGTCCTAAAATTTCTTTTAAGATTATCATAAAGGTTCCGCAACTGAACCCACTGGCGAATACCAGACATGGTCCCACTAATGAATTTCAAAGCAATTTCTATCCAAGCAGCTTTCTTTTGGTTGGAAGTTACAGCATCCGTTCTTATATTTTCTAGTATATGCTTGTATCTACAACACAGCATAATTAATCTGATTGCTACAACAGAGCTTTTTGTAGTAAACAAAGAGAATTTTTCTATTAGAGAAAATATTATTTAATCTCAACTTTCTACTATCTCTATGAGTAATTGTTTTTCCTCCTGAATATAATTTGCAGCTCTTTTCTTATTTCCTTCCATTAGGTACTAGAAATATTGATAAAATAATATACAAACGCAAATTTTTAAATAAACGTCAAGTGGCTTCTATTAAGATAATCAACGATTAAAAATAACCTTCAAATGCTTACTTTTTATTAAAATTGCTTTATTGCCAAGTCAAATCACCGAATAGCTAATCGCCGGTTAAAGTGGCAGCACATAACCTTTGAGAAACGCTACTAGCATTTAATCGCCCGTTAAAGTTAATCATCCATTAGTTAATTGGACGATTAGTCTTTTTGTGCAACAGGCCTAATGTTTTTGACTGATGTCATGGAACATTTGCAAACATTGAATTTACAATTGCAGGCGAAAGATAAAATAATATCTGACCTCTCACAGTGTATATTTAGTTTTCTAACTAAATTACAACTTTATCAAAAGGACATTAAAAATAAAACATTTGTAATTTTCCTCGAATTAAAAAAATTTGTTTCAATATTAAACAAGAAAGACTCGAGGAATATATAAAAAGCTAGAAGGAATATTGACGGAGTTCCAAAATAGATTTCAAGACTTGATATATTTTAAATCGTCTCTTGATTTTTTTCTAAATCCATTTGAAATTTACATAATTAAAGGTGAGTTTTCCATTTCCAATATAATTATGACCCAAAAAGCATCTGAAGAATTAGAATTTATAGAGATGCAAAAAGATCAAGCTCTACACGTAAAATATAAGTCGACGGCGATTACTGAATTTTGGAAATTTGTACCAGAATCGATGCATCCTGAATTAAAAAAGGCTGCTTGTCGAATTATTTCAATATTCGGAACAACGTACTTATGTGAATCATTTTATTCCACTTTAAAATCCGTGAAATCCAAACACCGATCAGTATTTACTAACCAGCATCTAAAAGAATTACTGAGAAGTGCTGTAAACAATTATTCACCAAATTTTAAAGAATTATCAAAAGAAGTAAAATAAATGTGTTTGATTTTTAATATTTAAATTCAATACGCATATTTTGTACTTTCATTTATATGTTTTCAATAAATATAATTTCTGTAAAAAAAAAGTTTAATACCTTTTTTGCATACTGTTAAATCTTAAAGTTCGCCGTTTGTCAAGTGGCGTGGAGAGTAGTTTAGTTGGCGGGAAAAATTGAATATAAAAATAATAGATCATATGATCTGCAGCCATAATTTAGTGTCAATGAAATTTATTGATGTAAAAGGTTGTTTCGTTTTAAATTACGCCAAAATGGTATACAAATTGTAAGTTTTCTTTATATAACGATTTAGTATTAATTATTTATTTAAGGATTTGAATAAACTGTAAGAGAGAAAACTTTGAGTTTGCCTGTCTCTATAAATCGCAGTTATTCCAGTCGTTGTTTGCCGCAAGCGTAAAATTCAAAGCGACCAATCAAACTTGACATTTACAAATAATTCAAATCAATTTTGGTATAGTAAATCATGAATGATTTGTGTCCGAAGTGTTCGACCCCTTACCGCCAAACCGATATGGTTGAATGTCCTATCTGTAAGATGTGGTTCCATTACGAATGTGTGGATGTAGATGATGGTGTTGCAGAAATTGAGGATTGGCGTTGCCCATGTTGCACTGCTTTGTCTGCTGTTCCTAAAGCAAGTTCAAGAATGGTCCCGTTCGAGAAACATAGAACAGTTAAGCATAACGAAGTCGGTGTTGGTGAATGTGGTAAACCGATTATACCATTGAGCACACAGTCTACCACCACTAGTAAACGTCGGCGGCAACGTTGGGAAAACCTACGGGAACAAAAGCTGTTACTTGAAGAACAGCAAAAATTAATTCAAAACAAATTAATCATTTGTCAACAAATGTCGTCACTCTTAGTGGAGTCTGATGATGAAAGTCAAAGGTTAGATGATGATGAAATAGGAGAAGCGGATCCAGAAACCAATTTAGAGCTCTCTAGACGTTTTGAACTGGCAGCCACCATTGGTCTGTCGTCCAGCGTACCAATTTTGATTAATCAAAATGAGGGTCAAATTGAACAAGAGGTAACACAACCGGGTTTGCTGCCTACCCTCCTGCACCCGATGCAAAATGAAGTTCAGTGGCATCCATCGCCACCATCATTACATGCACAGCAAGAAGCATTGTGGCACCAACAGCCAGCGCAGCTAAACTTGCAGGAATATAAATCAGTGCGTCAGCCGTTATCAAAAGAGCATTCCAGCCAATCGCTACTGCAGCAAACGTCTATTGTTGCACCACCTTATAACGGTCGGTCATCGCGCTTATCAAATGTAGTGGTTCAGAACAAAAATAATCAAACAGTAGGAAACAATGTCATAGCATCAGCCAGACCAGGCAACCCCCTAAACGACGTATCTCTATGTCCACTAAATTCAGCTCATATTGCTGCAAGACAATCTATTCCACGAGACCTTCCATTTTTTGACGGAGATCCGAGGAACTGGTATATATTTATAAGTAGTTTCAATAGATCAACCGCATTGTGTGGGTTTAATGACAGTGAAAATTTAATCCGTTTAGACAAAGCTCTAAAGGGTAATGCTCGAAAAATGGTACAAGGATTCTTGCACGAACCCCGTTGCGTAAAAGATATTATTATTAACTTAAAACTGTTATTCGGAAGGCCGGAGCAAATTTTGGATAGTTTTATAAATGCAGTCCGACAACATGCACCGGTCAAAATGGAAAAGCTAGAATCATTGGTTGAATATGGCGTCACTGTTCAAAACCTCTGCGCGTGTCTTCAAGCTAGTGATGTAGCTGAATACTCCAACAACCCTATGCTCATGCACGAACTAGTAAGTAAGCTGCCGGCTCAACTAAAGGTACAGTGGGCAATGCATAGGGCTACACAAAGCTACGTGGGTATTCTACAATTTGGGCAATGGTTACATCAACTTGCTTTAAACATATGTACCGCTATTCCTACGCTTACCTTTAGTGAAAATAAAGGGTCCAAACACGAACGCACACATTTACACGACGGTTATGCCGCTGACAAAGCCATAAGGTGTAAGTTATGCGATAAAAGTTGCCAAACAGTGTTGGAATGCGCCCAATATAAAGAAGCTGGGTTAAATAAACGGTGGAGAATTGTGAAGGACTTACGACTATGTAGGATATGCCTGCGAAAACATAGGTTTCCTTGCAAATCCCAATTGAAGTGTGAGAAGTGCCATCGCGTTCATCACACTACTTTGCATAAAGAAATCAAACTCGTGCCTAATCAGGTGACAGCAACGTCTAGCTTTGCTTCAGTTGCAACAAATAACCAAGTCTCGAGTGTAAACGCAGATATAAACATAAATTACCTATATAAAGTTCAAGACATTCGTTTCCGTTTCTTACCTGTTAGGATCTTGAGTAGCCATCAAGAAATTGTTTTCTACGCCTTTCTTGATGAAGGGTCATCCACTACTATAATTGATGAAAAATTAGCCCATCAACTAAATCTGTCGGGTGAGGTACAGCCTTTATGTCTAAAATGGACCGGGGGCCAGCACAGAGTTGAAGACAATTCGAAACTAGTGCGGTTTTCTATTGCTGGCACCTACGTTGGCGCTAAAATATTTCACAATCGTCTAGCACGTACGGTGAGCAATTTAAGTTTGCCAACACAAACCCTTGACATGAAGGTACTTCGCCGCCAATTTCCTTATTTACAAAACTTACCAGTGGAATCTTATAGGAATATAAAACCTGAGATGTTGATCGGTTTAGATAATTGGGAATTAGCGGTTCCCTTAAAAGTTAAAGAAGGTGGCAAATTTGATCCTATAGCCGCCAAATGTCGCCTGGGATGGTCTATATTTGCGTTTCTTACAGGACATGCTGAAAATGAACATCAAAACTTTCACGAAAGCTGCGATTGTGCAGTTAAAGCTGACGACATAGAGTTACATAATTCAGTAAAGTCTTATTTTGCGGTGGAAAGTTTAGGCGTGCAGCCACCCATCAACTCTAAGGAATCATTAGAACTTCATCGTGCTGAATTAATCATGAGTAATACTACTAAATGGGAAAATAATCGTTATACAGTGGGATTGTTGTGGAAACACGATCATTTACGACTTCCAGATAGTCGAAATATGGCGCTTAAGCGCCATCAAATTTTAATGAATCGTTTGAAAACCGACCCTGTTCTTGCTCAAAGGTTAAAAAGCCACATTCAAGATTTGGCGGATAAAGTTATGTGCGTAAATTGCTTCCAGAAGAAATTGAAGAGCAACATGAAAAGATTTGGTACTTGCCACTCTTAATCGCCCTTAATCCAAATAAGCCGGACAAATTCCGATTAGTTTGGGATGCTGCCGCCACAGTAAATGGTGTTTCGCTCAATTCGATGTTGCTCAAGGGACATGACTTACTTTCGTCGTTGCTTGGCATACTTTTGCGTTTTCGTCAAAAAAAAGTAGCGTATACAGGCGATATAAAAGAACTGTTTCTGCGCATCGGAATAAGGGACGAGGATCAGCATGCTTTGCGCTTTCTTTGGCAAGATGACGAATACAATAAACAAGCGGATGTATATGTGGTCACAGTATTAATTTTTGGCGCTACTTGCGCACCAAGTTATTCGCAGTACATTAAAAATGTAAACGCACTAAGGTTCAAAAATGAATTTCCTCGTCCAGTGACAGCTATCGTAGAAAACCACTATGTGGACGATTATTTGGACTCTGTGGACGATGAGGTAGAAGCAATCAACCTAGCCAAACAAGTTTCACAAATACATAGACACGCAAACTTTGACATCCGCAATTGGAAGTCCAATTCTATACCATTTATGAGAGAAATGAATGACCAAGTCGAAGAAACAGTAGTGAACTTGAATTTGAGTCCTGAGCCGATATTAGAGAAGATTCTCGGTATGTGGTGGCATTTGAGTTCAGATTGCTTTACATATTCTATACGTTCTAACAAACGAAATACCGATATCCTGTGTGGAAATAAAATACCCACAAAAAGGGAGCTTCTTAGAATACTAATGTCGATTTATGACCCTATGGGGCTTCTAGCTCATTTTATGGTGTACTTGAAAATTTTACTACAAGAAGTGTGGAGAAGTAAATTGGCATGGGATGAACCGTTAAGCGACGAACTTTATAATAAATTTTCAATTTGGAAAACGTATTTACCAAACTTAAAAGACTTGCGAATACCGCGCTGCTTTCTTCAGATATTTAACAATTATGATAAACTAGACGTTCAGTTGCATACGTTTGTAGACGCTAGTGAAAATGCTAGCGCCACTGTTGCTTATCTTCGCATTTCTGACGGCAAAACGGTTGTGTGCAGCATAGTTGGTGCGAAAACAAAGGTGGCCCCACTAAAAATTCAAAGTATTCCTAGATTAGAACTAGATGCTGCTGTATTAGGTGCCCGTTTCTCCAAGTCAATACGAGAAGCCTTGAGTATTCATCTAACAAAAATTACATATTGGTCTGATTCCACTAATGTACTTTGCTGGTTGCGTGCCGAAGATTCTAGGAAATATGGCAAGTTTGTATCATATCGTATAGCCGAAATACAAGATTTGTCGATAATTGCCGACTGGCGCTACGTACCTTCTGGATACAATGTTGCGGACGAGGCCACTAAGTGGAACAAACCTCCCAATCTTAGTGCAAATGGTTGCTGGTTTAGAGGCCCAGAATTTCTGTATGATTCCGAAAACGAATGGCCACTGGATATCACTCATAGAAATGACGAAGACGAATTTAGTGCGGTTCATGATACCAAGTTGCCGAGAAGCAATAGTCTATTGACGGTAGAATTTGATCGCTTTAGTAAGTTTCAAAGGGTATTACGCACCATGGCTTATGTTGTGCGATTCATTCAACGTTGTCGCACTGGGCACATACAACCAACTCAGTATTATAGCTTAGAAGTGAGATCAAATGAACTAAAGGCTAGTTTGATACATCTAATTAAGTTAGTGCAAAAGGAGTGCTTCCCAAATGAATTGACTCTGCTGCTAGAAAAAAGACAATGCCCAAAGTCAAGTTGTCTTTTCAAAATCACCCCGTTTTTGGATGATGATGGCATTATCAGAGTGGATAGCCGCTTAAAGGCAGCGGAAGCTTTACCGTACAGAGCTAAGCACCCTATAGTACTTCCGCGAAAACATCGGTTCACACTTTTGATGTTAAATAGCTTTCATGTGATGTATCAGCACCAGCATTATGAGACAGTCGTAAATGAAGTTCGGCAGCGGTATTACATATCCAGGTTAAGAGTTGTACTGCGCAAGATTCGTCAAAGTTGTCAAGTTTGCAAGAATCGAGATGCACGGCCTGATCCGCCTCAAATGGCGTCGTTACCACCAGCTCGGGTCTGTACTTATGCTGCTCCCTTTACACATACAGGTGTAGACTACGTCGGTCCTCTCTCGGTGATGGTAGGTAGGCGGACGGAGAAACGTTGGCTTGCCTTGTTTACGTGTCTAACAATACGCGCAGTCCACATCGAGGTGGCATATAAATTGGATGCGGAACACTGTATTTTGTGTTTTCGAAATTTTTTTGCTCGAAGAGGACAACCTAGACATATTTATTGTGATCAAGGTCGAAATTTCATAGCTACGGAACGTATTCTAAAAGAAGAACTGAAAAAAATGCCTGCAGAAGCAATTGCCCGAAAGTTTGTAAGCCCAGACCTGACGTTTCACTTTAATCCTCCTGCTTCACCGCACATGGGAGGAGCATGGGAACGTCTAGTTAAATCTATAAAAATAGCATTGTACAACGCTCTACCTGAGCGCACACCCACAGATTCAAATTTATTAAGTTGTGTGATTGCCGCAGAGAGTATTGTAAATTCTCGACCCTTGACATATCTACCATTAGATAGCGAGGAAAGCGAAGCAATTACACCGAACCATTTTCTATTAAGTTCCTCCAGTGGTGAAAAGCCAATGGCACCCATAGACGATGATAATACAGTTTTGAAATGCAGTTATCTATACCGGGAAAGGTTCGCCAATAATATGTGGAAGCGGTTTGTATCTGAGTACCTTCCGGAGTTACTGCTTCGATCGAAGTGGCATAACAAAACAGAACCTTTAAAATGCGGGGATATCGTGCTAATAGTAGACCAAAGGTTTCCTAGGTGCAATTGGCCAAAGGGCAGAATAATATGCACAAAATTAGCAGCTGATGGACAAGTAAGATCAGCAACGGTGCAAACCAGTACTGGAGTATTTGACCGCCCAGCAACAAAAATGGTGAAATTAAAGATAAACGACGGTACAGCTGTCCAACTGGAGAATGTAATGTAATACTATTCTAAAATTTATATTCTGACATTATACATAACAAAATTTAAAAATATTTAATACCAAGCATAGAGTCATTTAAACTTAATTTTAATACAAAGTTATACACAGACGACCGTCCTTTCTTTATGTTTGTTTGGAGTGGTTTTAATTTTATCTACTTTTATTTGCAGCTTAAAATTTGAATTGACACCCAAGTCCTCTATCTCCTTTTCTAGCCAATAGCATTATATACAGAGACCGTCTAGGTTTTCGAATTGTAAAATGTACCGAAGTTTGTCTATATATATATATATATATATATATATATATATAAAATCTTTGATTATCAATTTTTCCCTTTTCTCAGCAGCTATTTTGTAGCTTGTCCGATACCTTACTCCACATTTTGGCAAGTGGTACCGAGTACATTGGCGTCTTTAGGAAGTATAACTTACTATCTTCTAATAAGGTTAAACAGTCTTTTAAGGGATTATACACCTGTTCCGTACTGACACAGTTTCCAATTGTACAGTTGTATATTGACGCTTCCAATCGCGTAATACCATGTTCTTTGGTCAAAGTAGACGCGAATGTTTCCCTTAAACGTGCATCTGGACAACGTAAAAAATCAAGTATATGATTTCCAAGTTGTTTATTAACACCAGGACTTGTTATCTGACACACAAATTTGTTGAATATATTTTAATTCTTGCATTGGTTGTTAGCCATGTTAAACAATCGATTTCCACAGTTTTATCGTTGTCAACTATAATATTGCAGTTATCTTCGTATTCGCCCTTGTAGTAAAAGTTATGGTTTGTAGTTAAATAATTACACATCTCCATCTTGCTAAATATGCCAGCAAAATCTTGGGTTACATCCATGTCAAAAAAATAGTATTAATCTTTTTTGAGTCCGTCTAATATATCTGGTACTTCTTCTAATAAAGTTTCCAACTTAATTTCTGCTAGTTCCCCTTTGTACGGAACACATAAAGGATTTCGGAATTTTTTATTAATGGTATTCGAGGTCTTCTTTTCCGATAATTTCTTTTACTTCCTGATCCATCTTGTTAGTGCTTTCCAGAGAAAACGGAAGCTTAGCTTTAACACCATGCCTAACGGAAACAAATCGGTCGAACTTTCTTCGTAGATAGCTGTTAAATGCACCACAAATTTCTTTTTAGGATAAACAGCCTTCTGTTTTCAGATGTTTGCTCGGCGTCAGAAAGGTCGCAAATTTTAACCAACATTATATTGTCACAAAATGGTTCTGTAATTGGTGTGTGTAGTCTACCAGTCAGCATCTGTTCGCCTCCGACATAACAAATATTACCAATATCTGTCACCAGGTTATTGTTGCACATATTTTCTACCAGCAGCCACAATCCAAATCGCTCATTTGTTGGTTTCACTTTATTCCCAAGAAGTTGAGGAACGTTAATCACCTTGGAGACGCTCATGTTTACCGTTCTAGCTACTGCCGAATACTAAATTGAATACGAAAAATTGCCCCTTATGTACCCTACAGAGTGGGGGCGTATATTGCTGAAGATAGTCAAATATGTCGGACACCGCCATATCGCTTACATTCTCTTGTTTAGGAACAGTGTCGTTATCCGACCTAGGTCGGATTTAATTTGACATAGGTCGGACTGGGCAGGGGTGCGCATCGACATATGTCCGGATATATGTCGGATATATGTAGGATGTATGTTAGGTTGTAACGATTTTATTTTCTGTCAATATGTTCACAGATATCTAACTTATTTAAATTAATAATAACCAACTTAAGCATAATGATGCTACACAATCTACGAAATACATATAACATATTGTCGAAAACAATATTAGCTTTCAATTTGAAAGTGTAAAATTTTAAATTATGCGGTGACAAAAGATGCCTTTTGTTAGTGTCATCGTAAGAGTTCCCTCTGTTAGACGATTGTAATATTAAGCTTGTTGTCAGGCGGCAACCCGCGTGATATTATCACTTCCAACTCAGCTGTCGTTAGAAGAGGTCAATTGTTCCTTAAATTTAAGCATCATGATGTTTATTCAGTCCACGTGTTGGAAGCACACGAAAATTAAAAGATCGTTTTCTTGTAATGATATCGTCTCAGCGATGCGCATTTTTATGTCCACACTTGCTGGAATTAGCTCGCAATTGACGAGACGTTAATTTGTTTGAATGGCCTTTTAGTTAACAGTAAGTATTACTGAACTTATAGCCTTACTAAATTGATATTTTTAGTACAACTTTTAGTTAACATGCAATTTTGGTTAACATAGAATTTAGGATAATTAGTACATCTTAGTTTTGAAATTTAAGAAATATAACTAATTTATTTGGACAAGAAATGAAATTTATCAGTATCTAGTGAAGTTTAACCTTTGTACGAATGTCGAATTGGCGTGCATCAATTATTTAATATGGACGCCGTGATGTTGTGTTTGGATTTTCAGTATGCAGCTAATTTGGTTGTATGGAATTGGAGATTCCTGTATTTTAGTTGTTGAAACAAGCGAATTATAAATCAGCAATTATAATTTCGGGTATGGCCCATATACCTAGCAGGTAGTTTTCCATCGGATGAACATCTGGTATGTAGATTACTTTCATATACGTCAGCTGTAGCATTGGGTATAGCAGACAAATAATTTTTTGTTTGATCACGTGGTAATGTTCAAGTTCACTAGGTGAATGACAGACTAGTTATTTTTCAAATTAAGCAAGAGGAACCTGTAAATTTTCACATTAAATCTTTTTATTAATACATTTAATATACGGTAGGTGTCATTATGAAGATAAGAAAAAAGTTAAATTCTATATTTAATGAAAATTGATTTAATTATTTGAAACATAATTTATTCAAATCTTATAAAATTAAATTTTTACATTTTATATTTTACTAATTGCTAAGTGGAATATTTTATCATAGAATGTGAGGTTAAGTAGTGCTACTAAAACCAACCAATGCTGTAATTTAAAGTTAAACACTCAGAAAAGAAATTCATACTCATTCATTTGGGAATAAATTTTTGCTAGACATTGCTAATATAAAGTTATCATGTTTTATCTGTGAAAAGTACTGATACTATCAAGTACATATGTACATATCTTTCAATAATTTAATTTATTCAAATTTATTTAAAGAAGATGTCTTGTAAATAACTACTTAATATTGAAGGAATAGATTTTTGTTTGGTCAAGTCTAGGATTATTGATTAGAGTGAATGAGGGTTGATTCAAATTAATCATTAAATTTTGGATATTAAGGCACAAACAGTGCTATCTTTGTTTTAATCTGTTCACAGGTGTAGCAGTGCATCTATAAAGGTCAAAGTCGAGCCATAAGGTAAGAAAACTTTAGGGATTGTGTTTCAGTAATATATTGTATAGCGGTAATTGAGTAAAGGTTTCCGCATTCGCTTTATACAAGGGACTTAAGTAAGGTCTTCTTTGTATACAAAAATTTGGTGGCGCCATATTCTTTACATTTTTGGTCGCAGTCCAACCCCGACCCACAGCTCATGTTCTACCCCGAGCAAATAGCTCGGCTAGCCGCTTGGTCTTTTGAGGTTTCCTCATCTACGAGCCATTTTCCACCGAAACTTGCCGTGGGCTCTTTACACTGACTGGAAATTCTTGTCAAACATCCTTGTGCCTTACAGCTTGTCACATAGGAGTAAAAACCAAATAATAAACCCCTTTTAATAATTGAAAAGGTTATAAGGTTAGAGTGAAATTGCCTTATAGGGTGAAATTGCCTTCGACCTAGGTCGGATGAAAATTCGACCTAGATCGGATTGAATCCGATCTAGGTCGGGTTTAGTCCGAATGTTGGACATATGTCGGACATATAGCGGACATGGTTGACATATGTTGGACATATGTTGGACTAATTTGATGTATCACACGGCTAAAAAATTTATAAGGACGGTCAGAAATCGCTGCTGGTAAAAAATCTTAAAATGAAGGTAGCTCGGGAGGGGGGGTGCAATCTGAAAAATTCATAGAAATTCAGGTAACTGAGAAAAATCTAATATTAATTGATACCAAAGAAGATATTTTTATCTCGAAAGATGAAATGGCTAGTCGAAGAAAATTATTTGGTCCAGAATGAGGAGGAAATGGGGATGCTGGAGAAAAAGAGGGGCTGATTTTTATTTCTAAAATTCCAGCGGTTTTAGATTTTCGGGAAGTGGATGGTTAAAGCATATGTCTTGGGTAGCGAAAGAAGGTTTCAAAAATGGAGTTAGATAAAGATGAGCCAAAATTTATAGGCTTCGGGTCTTTAAAAGTGTAACTTTGTAAGGGGTAGCTCTATTTAAAATCTATTTACAGATTTGGACTTCCTGGAGAATGATGCTATCTAAAAATTCCTAGAAATTTAGGTAGCTGAGAAAAATCTAATATTAATTGATATGAAACAAGATATATTTATCGCAAAAGATGAAATGGTTAGTTGAAGAAAACTATATGGTCCAGAATGTGTGTGGAAATGTGGATGCTTTTGAAAATGTGGCGCTGATTCTCCTGTATTTGTACTACTGATAGTCATTTTATTCCATTATCAAATTCACTATCAACTGCAGCGATGTTTTTTTATTAATCGGAGAACTCATAAAAATTTCTTGTTTTTTAATTAACGAAGTTTCACACTTTTAGTTTATGTTTTCCACTAGAAAACAGCAATTATTCAGAACAATGTTTTTGACACTTAGTTTACTTTACTTGAAACCTTAAATAGTAAATAATCAAAGTATTGACCTGTTTGTTATTGATTAAACCATAACGCTTTAAGATATTAAATTTATAAAAATTGTAATCTTAATATTAATTTGCTTTAATTTACAGGTAAAAGTATGGTTCCAAAACCGACGTATCAAATGGCGAAAACACCATTTAGAACTAACTCATCAAAGGTTGGCAGCACTGAAACAGCAGCAACAACTTTTAAACGATTCTCAAATGGATATCCATGATACCAACAGCTCCAGTACTGATAATACCTGAAACTTCTAATTTATATAAAAATTTTAACCACTTTGTAAATACGATTCTAATATCTTGTTTAGTATCAATTTTGAGACCAAAGAAAAACTTTTATCATCAATGGTGGTGGTGTTGAGCTATGTGTTGTAATTATTTAGACTGATGTGCAATTAAAAGTTAGTTGATAAATCATTCGTGTATTTCTATTATGCACCAATAAATTATTTTAGAAAAACACGTGCACGAATTCTATGCATTTGAAATAAAAGTAGCGACATCAAAGTGAGTAAACAAGCTGTGCCAATACTAATCCACATCAATCTCAAGACGCTATCTAGGCAAGGGTATGTATAACTATTTCTTGCAGATAACATTTTGCAGATCAAAAATGAAAAAGCATTATAAAAAAATTGCTTAGAATATAAAATCTACAAATATTTATGGTTCCGGCTTGGGGCCGTGTCACCTTATAAACTAAGGTCGACGTTTCGGCCATTTTTGTAAGGGGCTTCATCAGGACAAGAAAAGAAAATGAAATATAAATATAAAAAATGAAATCAATATAAAGATAATGATAATAAAGATAAGAATGATAAAATATTAAGTAAACAAGTTAAAATGTAAAAAATTATGAAAGAGTTATTTCTGAACTAGCAGACTTACCAGTCCATTTAATCCGAAAGGTGTCTTGTGGCAAAGCAACTCGTGAAAGTAATGAAATTAGTAGTTGATATAAGGCGAGAACTTGATGCATGAGTGATCATGAATACAGAGGAGTGTGAGGCGGATCAATGAACGTTAACGGTTCTGCTTTTTGTTACAGCACTAATTCGATTTCGGGCGTCTTGTAGCGACTTTTTAAAAAGCTTTTCCAAAAACTTCTGACAAATTTATTTTATACTAAAATTACATCTAGTTTTAATTTACAAGTACGTTCTGTTCATTAACGTTGGACATCAAAATACTCTAAGTTGAAATTCACTTTTTAATTAATTAAACTAAATTATGGTGAGTAGCTGAACTGACAACAATGTTAAAGTTGAGAAGCTCTAGACTGACTGGCCATCTTGGGCTCTCGCGGGCATTTATGCTATCCCTGCCCCTTACATTGCTTGTGGGAACTGCAGAGCTAATGTCTGCTCATTTCTGAATTTAATACAATGTAACAATTTTAATTCTAATAATTACTGTCTTATAACCTACTGTGACCTGCACCTACAGTATCACGTTACGTCTGGAATACAATGTGTGTTTCCGTTCTCACTATATGGCTTGTTGAACTTTCATTAACCTTTTTATTATGTCCTTCAATATTACATGGTTGCATCTAACTTAAGTTTTAATAATTCTTCATTCTTAATAGTTCCATTAATTACATATATATTCTAATTTGGGCGATATGTAACTCACTGCAACAAGAAAAGGTGAGTGTACAAGATATTTTTTGCTAATGGGTGTTTAAGGTTACTGAAAGTTTTTGTTTTGTTTACAGTATCCTCCACGTAAAGGTTGTTTGTGATATTGTTGGAGGCTTTCACGACCGGAGTCATTATAAATATTTATGGTTTTGGGTTGGGGCCGTGTCATCTTATAAATTAAGGTCGACGTTTCGCCCACTTTTGTAAGGGGCTTCATCAGGACAAGAAAATAAACCTAGCAGCTGCTAGTTCACAAATAACTCTTTCATAATTTTTTACACTTTAACTTGTCTACTTAATATCTTATCATTCTTATCTTTATTATTATTATCTTTATATTTATATTTTTTATATTTATGTTTTATTTTCTTTCTTTGTTCTGTTGAAGCCCCTTACAAAAGTGGGCAAAACGTTAACCTTAGTTTATAAGATAACACTGCCCCAACCCGGAACCATAAATATTCATAATGACTCCGGCCGTGAAAGCCTTCAACAATATCATAAAGTCTACAAATTAACTGCTTAATTGAGAGGTTACAATGCAAAGGTGAACAGACCAAAGAGCTGTACCGATTCTAAATCTTTTCTAGGTCAATGCACTGTACAGCTATAGAAAGTATAGTTATTTCCAAAAAGTCATTTTAGGCCGAAAATAAATAACTTCAATTATAAAAGTTGCAAAGTTGAAACGTACTTTATAGAATTTTTTGGCCTAATTTTTTTGGCCTTTTATAGGAGATTTCAAAAAGCGACTATAAATTACGTATGCATGACTGTAAGCTGAGCCACACCTCAAGTTCAATATCCTATTATAGTATTGCAGATACTCGAATGGTGCTACTTAAAATAGTGCCGTGTAATTTTGAAACGCCCCGTATATGATTTTATTATAGATCTTTAGGGTTTTAAGCTTAAAAAAAAAGGTTTCACATTCAAAAACATTATCGCGCTAGATTTAGTCAGGTCTGGCTTTAAATATTAACCAAGAATGCGGTAGAACTAGCTGAAGCTTTTCATAATAAAAAATTCCTATTATTCTTGAATATTGCATGACATAGCCATACTGCAAATTTGTACTTTACAATATTTTTCAATAATTTTGGATTGTACACCAAATGCAAGTCACACTAAACAAATAAATGTTGTTTTAAGATATCTAACATTAAATAATAATACTACAGGAAGTTAAAATAGATGAAAATTTCATATCAGAATCGATTAGTAGGGGTTTGTGCCAATTTCTATTAAACTTTTAACGCTCGCGAGTTAATTAAGCATATATTTGTCAATAGCAACGCATTTATTAATTTCAGCTAGTTCAATGGGCTTTAGTAAATAAATATCCTTAAAATTTTATAGACACTTGGAGAGTTTATAATGAATAAAGGGGCTACTTCATTACAATATTAAATCAGGACAAGTAAGTGCACCAAAAAGCACCTAGTATATTTTTATACAAACCACAACAACGACTGGGGTTTCACGTACTGCATGCCAAATTAGAAAAAGACCACATATTTCAGAAAATAATTATCCTACGAAAGTGTATTCGTAACCATTTACACGACCTGAAGAAAACCGAAATCGTAAATTACTTAAATAGACAGGAAATCACAAGATGTCATAAAATTTAATGCTAAGAAAAATATCAATGCGTTCACATCGACTGATACCCGTAAACTTGACCATAAGATGCCTGAAACGTATAAAGTAAGGGCTAGAGAAATCAAACACGTAGATCGTGAATTTATATTTGTATCGGTTAAAGTGATTAACCAGGAAAAGGTGATGAATTAGTTTCGCTTGTCAACGGAAGTTGGAATTTTGAGGTGATCAACCGTGCGGAGGGAGTGCATACCAGGTATTTCATTGGCATCCCTGAAGATTCTACATCACTAATTGTAAGATTCGTTTAAAACATTAAAACTGTAAGTACTCTAAGAGCTTGTAGTTTGTTTCTTATGTATAATTATGTACTGGTGGATTTAAAATGAAAATAGCTTGTATCTATGTAGTAATAAATTAATATTCCGTTACATAAGTATTTTGTTGGACTATAAATATTAGTAACGGAAATATGTTACAGTAATCCGTGCGGACAAGAAAGAAAATCGTAAAGTAAGCTAAGAAATTTAGCCTGCACAGAGTACCGCAACAAAAAACGGACAGCAAACAAGGTAATACGGTGCTAGCAAAAACGTTGTAGAGTGTGATGGGTCATACAGAAAGAAAAAGGAACCCACAAAAAAGACTATTTACAAAACCTTGCGGAATCAACATGTTATAAAAGGAAAACCAACTCGGCAAAAAACAAAATTTATCCAGCAAAGCCCGGAGAATTTACAGAGTGTAAAAATCTCTGCAAAAATAATCAATACCCTTTGTTAATTACCTTAATCTAACGCGCTACCTCAATCCTAATATTAATAGTGCAGTTTGGTTGGTGCATTGCATATCTACTTACTACTGAACCCACGGTAAGTAGGTGAATACCCTGGGAAGAAAGAGTTTTCAAATAGTCGAGGCATATTTAACACAGTTTTGATTTATAAACCAACCAAACGAAAATAAAGCACGTAACATAAAATAAATATTTGCACATTATATAAAAATAATTAAAAAAAAGCGCGACGGGGTAGTGAGCATAAGAATATATATATATATATATATATATATATATATATATATATATATATCAGCCGCTTGTCAGATGTATAACGACCAATTGCCTGCTGATCGCCACCTTTAAAATAATTTAAATTTAACACAATTAATTTTATGCCCCGACTAGCTCAGACACCCCGCACAGAGTGAACTACGATATGATAACAGAGAATTTTTACCCACTCCCGTCTAACACTCCATATACCTGAATAATGCAAGCGAAATTTAACAAAATTCGTATAATAAGCAAAGAAAATTTACAATTTACTATTTACAGAACTTTTAAAGCAAAATAAATATTCCTATCAAATTTGTTTATTATGAAGATCATAATTCTTTTTACACCTTTTTATGTCAATTAAAGCTAGCGAAAAAATTGTAATTTACCATGAATGTTTTGTTGAACGTTCAAAGAACTACTCCCCTTTTTTAAAAAGTACCTTTGCACACCAACCAAAATTTTGTTGACCTTTTACACAAATATTTAAATTACATGCAAGTTCTAAGTTCATCAAATATTTAAAATAATCAATGTAGCGTACTATGAATTGTAAAGATAATTCTGACCTGATGTTGCTCCTGCTGTTTCTTATTAAAGCTTCCTGATCCAAATCGGTTGCTTGTTCAGTGGTTAACCCTCAGCTTGGCGTGCTCCCCAATACCTGTAATTCGAGTCGATTTAGTCTCGAATTTAGTTTCTCATACTTAGAGTAGATTTAATCTCTATTTAGTTGAACGTCATTATGTAGTTCCCTTACTTGGAGTCGATTTATAGTTGTTTCCTTATTTAAAGTCGATTTTAATTTTCCATACTGATAGTCGTTTTGATTAACGGCAGAGTTTTACGCTCGTATTTCCACGCGCACTTTTATTATGTACTTCACTTATTATTCTTAATTTCTATTACTTGTCACTTTGACTAAATTGAGATTCACGTAATAATTTGGTTTCAACTATTACAGTTCGCCCGTCGAATAAGGAATCCTCTCGCTTATCGGCTCCGATCGGTTTTATAGACATATTCGTCTTACGTGCTCGTATTGGTTGACCCTTCGCTATCTTGCTATTACACCATGGCCAATTATATGCTTATTTTCAACCTGTTGGGTTTTATTTAGTACGCATCCTTTATACTGTTAAATTTTCACGTACATCAAAACTTTGTACTGGAATTTACTAACAACTGGTATATCATGTACGCTTGAAACTGCACGTAGTCGTAATTTCTAATGTTCATGTTTTGTTTACCTATATTGGGTTTTATTAAATGTGGAAACTCATACATTTCAAACAGCACGTACGCTTTCACCTCAATTCTTTATACTTTATGAAATATGCACGCTTTTAAAATTTGCCTATAGAAATTAGTATAAAAATATATGTGTTTTATTGACTTATATTTCTTATGCAAATGCATGTAGGTTGAAAAAATTTCATTTTTTATTTTGCTTTAAATATGCCGAATTTGTATTTATTTTGAGCTTAGGATGTTTTAAATGTTTTTAAATTGCTTGAATTGCGTCCGCAATTATTTATCTCGATGAATGTGGTTAAGTTATTACTGAATGTGCTTTCTTTAATTAACTGTAGCTTATTATTGATTTTATACAGGATGATTTGTATTTGCATTTTGCATAATGAACGAATTATTTACATTTTACGATTTAAACGTTTAGTTCTCGTGGTTTTTATGATATTTACATGGAGTATTCGTCCCATGTGACCTTATATACCCTTAAATAACCCTATTGTCATAGCAATATTAATCTATATATAAATTGCAATGAAAGAATATGTAGTTGTAACCAATTTATTACGGCTATACTAGTTATTAATTATCTTGGTGTAATGGTGGATAGTGGATTGAGATGGGAAAACCAAACCATTAACATATGTAAAAAAAGTAAGACCATGGTTTGAAAGAATCCTTATTAAATTATAGAATTATAGTTTTGGAAGTGCTAGTAAAACAATTATGATTAAAATTGAAATTGTACAAAAGTGGACTCTGAAAATTATATTTGGAAAGTCTAGAATATATTCCTCGAATCTTTTATTTAAAAAAACTAAACTTCCTAATATAAGATATATTTTTGTTATAGAAGCACTGAAACACATTAAAAAATCGAATGACAAAACTCCAATTGATCTTGACCATAACACGAGGCAAAACGACAACTTACAGATCAAAACACCGAAAATGACGAAAAGTTTAAGACAAAGAAATGTTGTTTATATTGCGTCTTAGATTTTTAACCAACTTCCCAAGGAGTTTCGAATATTGGATACTACAAGGTTAAGGGTAAAGGTTAAGAAATGGGTAATATCAACTAATAAGAATCAACTATCAACTACAATAAATTTGTGAAAACTAGCATACTGTATCACATGCTCAAAATGTTCTAAAAATGAAAATAATTATTGTATTGTATATTGCACTAAAAAGATTATACTTGCTGTTCTATAGTTACCACAATCAAGCTTCTGCTTAAGTGGTTTCTATCTTGTGGTTTATTTAGCTTTGTAAAATATTTAGAGCTCGCAACATACGGAATTTGTGTTTAATTGATGGCTAATAAATCATCATCATCATTAGGTTTTCAGTCCTGGAACTGGTTAGACGCGTACCCTCATTGTTTCCTATACTGAACTAACCTACAGGTTTCCCTGAAATTTCCACAGTCTGCATCTATCACTATCTGATCTAGGTCTACATTATTATTATCAAACCAATATTGCGTAATTTTAGTTCGGCATTTGCAAATTGAAAGAGGGAGTTGCGTTGCGTAAAAATCCCTTCATAAATTATCATTATTGGTCCAAAAAGCGCAATAAGTTGAGCAGTTTTGCTCTGTGCTTCAAAACTTCTTAAAGCTGTTGAAACTTCCTGGACCTCCTTGGAAATCTCAGGATATCTAGAACTTCACAGAACTTCCTCAGATTTCCTCCGACTTCCTGGTACTTCCTCAGAATTCCCAGACTTCATCGGACTTCCCAGAACTTTTTCGAACGTTCCGAGACTTCCTACCATAATGTACACCAAACTTCCTCCGCGAATAACCCCTCGGTAGACTTAGAGACTACTTTACCTCTCATTCAAAACTCTTGCAGATAGATGTTATCAAATCTTTTTGATTATGTACTTCCCGATTAACCAGTTGAGGATTCAAAACAAAACTTTAACTAAATTTTTTTAAGAATCATTGACCATACCTTAATCTCCTTGCTAGGCAGATTTGAGTTAATGTCGAGATTTAACGATGTTTTGAATCTTTTATTTGCATGGCATAATTTTTTAAAACATTGCAAAACTTAAGTAAACGACAATGATTTAATTAATGAAATAAAAGCGTTTGAAATGTTTTCTCTATTAAATGAATTTAAAAATTCCTACGATCTATTGTTATACATATCTGAAAATAATTTAACATGAACCTTTTCCAATGTTGCAATTTTTTTACGGATTCTTCTTACTCTTACGTTATCAGCGGCATCAAATAAACGTTAATTTTCCAAACTTAAATCGATAAAAAATTATTTAAGATCAGCCCCACTACGCCAGAAATATTACTAATTGGTTAAATGTTCAATCTCCAAATAAATGAATTGAAAGTTGCAATAGTGTATTTTGGACATCACTTTCGTCAAGCCCTAATCCTTCGAATGACTGCTATTGAGGTCACATAAAACAACTTTATCACTTGTCAATAAGTGTAAGAAACGATTTACAAGAAAGAATAGTAAACGCTACAAATGAAATTTGCAAGGACCTCGAATTAATATTAGGAATGTAGATATATTTTATTCTTTAATGTCACTTGTATTTCTGCTAATCAAGAACATTTTGAACAGCCACTTTAATATTGTTTTTTATTTAACTTCCCTTTGTTGATAATTGTAATGGCTACTTCTAATTAAAGTCCCCTTAATTACATCCTATTATAAACTACGTACGTATTTCAACAACTAATTGATCATTAGCAACACTTTCAAATACTTGAAAAACATTCACGATATTTATGAAATTTTCTAAGCTTTCTCCTCATAACGTAAGCTGAAGTGAAATTTTCCACTATACAATAATTAATATTGCTTTGAACACATTGAGTTTCTTCTCCTTGCGAAACAGGTTGGTGATTGGAGCACAAAACAAATTGTAACCCTTATACTAAAAATCACATAATTCATGCTATTTCTAGATCTAATTGAACGCAACCAACGTAAACCTTGCATTCATTCCTATATAAAATAGAGAAAGTAAGTCAATATTTAACTATTTAAATTGACTACATAAGCACTTCAAGAGGAATACGTTGGTATAGGTCTTTCAAACTCTCATGGGCTGTGAGATGCGCATTGAAGTAAGCGAGAGGTATCGTATAAAAAAAATGAACAATACAATATAAGTAAAATCTAAAAACATTGAATTTCCGGATGCGGAATGCATTGCATAAAGCATAACCAGTAATTTATCGACATAATATAAATTATAAACTACACAGTTTGTATGCGGAACCTGTAACTTTTTTGGTGTATTGTTTATTGTTCTTTTCGTGTCATGTTTCCGTGCGTGTGCGCATAAAAATAGACAGACTAAATTTTTTAAAACTCTTGGCAGTCAAAATACGGTCCTCTTATTAATTTTAAAGAATGCATATTTCATAGAAATTTAATCGAAAAAATCATAAAATTACTACCGGACTTCGTTTTAGAAAGACACTTTTTTAGGGGTCGTATATATATTTCGATAGGGAATTTTCCTCTGAGCAAGACTATGTTATTCATTTTGTGCGGAAACGATCCGTTAAAAAGTTATGCTTAAAATACTGTATCATTATAAGTCTTCTATGGGAATTTTTTTAAATTTTTTTAATATACAAATTTCCTGCCAAAAATGCTTTGAACAACAGATGGCGCTGCGCTAGAGCAACAGAAGCCGGTGGCGTCTTTTTTTAAAGTCAGTGTGTTCTCAGCTTTCGAAGAGAAAGGTCACACTTTTCGTTCTTCTCAATTAGCGTTCTATTGAGTAACTATTTAGTTAATTGCTTTTATATTTAGTTTAATTTATTAATTAATTAATTTAATTCTTTAGATCATGGCTACTCCAGTCCCGTTTTGGAATTGTCGTAAGCTCCCGGTCACCAAAAAGCTTCTGTTTCTTGGGCACAGGCGCAAGGCCTGCTGCCAACTAGTAAACAACGCCGCTCTCACCGCAAAGAAATACAATTTGACCCTTGCCAACATGTCCTTGGTGCATTTTACTACCTTAGCGGCCGAACAAAATACCCGAAAATTAATCTTTTGAAAGGTACTTGGTTCGAGAACTCGCAACTTGCGAGATTCGGTAAGTGATCAATTGTTTACTCTTGATAGAATTTTATATTATTTGTTTTTCTTTCTATTTTTAGCTTGCTTTATGGATTTCCTCACAGCGAAGAGTATCGACGCGAGATAGGATTTGGACCTTTGGGAGCTTTTTTAAAAAGACTTTATTTCCAAATTTATCCTCCTATCAAGTGTATTTTAATTTATACAGAAATTACAAGTGATTTCCACAAATGGCTACGTTATGTTCATTAACGTTTAAAAATAAAAATAATCAAAGTTTTTTTTTACTAATTAATTAATTAAAACTAAAATGAGTAGCTTGAACAACCAACAATGTTAATGTTGTGAAGCTCGAGACTAATGGTCATATTGGGCTCCTCATGGTATTTATGCTGTCCCTTCTCTTACATCACTTTGTGGGAAATGCAGATCTCATGTCTGCTATTTCTTGATACAATACAAAGTATTACATTTTAATAAACTTAATTCTAATAATTGCTGTGTTATTGTCTACTGTGACCTGCACCTGCAGTGTCATATTACGTCTGGAATACAATGTAATTCTTTCCGTTCTCATGTCTGGTTTGTGAACCTTCATTATCCTTTTACTATAATCTTCAATTATACAATGTAACAATATTTCTTAAGACTTAATAATTTCATTTAAATATACATATATATATATATATATATATATATATATATATATATATTGATTTGGGGGATATGTAACTCACGTTACTCTTGAATGCAGAGACGATGACTCGGAAACTTTGTTTTCTCCCGAAACAATTGCCGCCAGGTAAATTTATTTAGCATTTGGTTAATTTAATCTAATTTTGTTTGTTGATTTACTTTAGATACAATTAAGCTAGAGATCACTTTTCAACTGAACAGCAATACGGAGGACAAATTGGTGGCTCTGGCATTGTTGTTCAGATTGATGAGTCAAAGTTTGGTAAGCGTAAAAACAATAAAGGCCGTATAGTTGAAGGCCACTGGGTGCTCGGAATGTGCTGCGAGGCAAGCAATGATTTTTGGATGGTTGTTTGTCCGGATAATGAACGCGACGCAAACGATTTAATCCCTGAGATTGAACGGCACGTTGCTCTCGGATCGATCATCTATACTGATCAGTAGCGCGCTTATTTGTCGCTGCCCAATCATGCTTATATGCATAAAGCAGTTAATCATAAGAAATACTTTGTTGGTAAGTTATTTTTGCGTTTTTTCATTTTAATTATTTGTTTTTTAGACCTTGTTACAGGTGTTCACACGCAAGAAGTCGAAGCACACTGGAGCCCAGCAAAAACTATTTTGCTGACAAAAAGGTTCCATCGTAATTATGAAGGCTACACTTAAATTTAAAAATTTGAAAAGAGGAACGGAAGAGGCACTTTGACTTTGAGAAACTAAAAGATAAAGATTTCCACGAAAGGTATGAAGTAGAAATAGAATAGAATAACATTAAATCCAGCTTAGACATGGCGGATAGATATATTCTAGGATATACACAAAAAAAAAGAAACCATGAATAACAAAGAATATCCTCAATTTATTAGAAGAATGACGAAAATACAAAAATAGATCAGAAGAAAGCCATAAAATGGGAAATTATTCGCAAATCCAGGAAAGCTAAAGAACAATGGATTGATGAAAACTGCAAAAAGTTACAAACTAAGATGGAAATAAGAAAAACAGACGAAGCATACAAACTTATGAGAATGAATTTTATGGATATAAAACCGTATAGCAAAAATATAAGGGACGCTGGAGGAAACGTCATTATAGAAATTGTAGAAAAGTGGGTAGATGGCAAAAATATATAGGGAATTTATATGCAGGAAAAGAACTAACAGCATTAAAACAGGAATCAGACATTGAAAATGGTGACTTGGAATATCTTATACTTACGGATGAGTTTGGATTAGCATTAAAGTGACTGAAAAATGATAAGGCGCCGGGTATAGATAAGGTGCAAGCAGAAACTCTAAAAACCGCTGGACAAGCAGTGACGGAACGTCTCTTCCAACTTGTAAACTATATGTTTGAAACAGGCGAGATATTCAAAGATTTCAAATGTATCATCATAGTCACTATACCAAAAACGAGAAGCTCAGATATTTGTGAAAATTTTCGAACAATAAGTTTGACAGCACACGTGTCAAAAATATTAACTAGAGTTGTACAAAGACGAATGGAAAAACGAACTGAAGAAATACTAGGAGAATATCAATTTGGGTCTAGGCGAAACAGTAGAACACGTTAGGCTATTTTAGCTCCGAGGGTGATAATGGAGAAAACAATAGAAAAAGGGAAAGCGTGTATATAAAGTTTGTAGATCTGGAAAAAGCATTTGACAATGTAAAATGAAAAAAAAAATGTTTGAAATATTCAAAAAGATTGGAATGTATTTTAGGGCTAGACGGATAATACACAGCTTATACAAAGAGCAAACAGCGGTAATATAACTAGAGCAGGAACGTAGTGAAATTAATATTAGGAAAGGAGTGACAGTAATGTGCGCTATCTTGTACATCGAAGAGGCGACGAATACTGTCAAATGCAAAAAGATATTTGAAATTTTTATGCAGGGACAAAAGATTGATATGTTTAGATTCGCAGATGATATAGCAATATTAACATCTAGCTAGGAAGAGTTAGAAGATGCACTTAATGAAATGGAAACAGTTCTAACTTAGAGATTCAATAGGACAATTAACAAAAATAAAGCTAAATTACTAGTATGCAAAGGAGAAGAAAATAAATTAGAAACAAGAGTACAAATAGGTAACGAAAACTTACAAGAGGTTAAGAATTTCCGCTACCTAGGAAACCAAATAACATAAGATGGAAAGAGCGCAAAAGATATAAAACAAAGATTAACAGAAGGTCGTGCTACATTTAACAAGAAAAAGCAACTACTGTGTTTAAAGACGACAAACATAGAAACAAGGAAAAGATTGCTTAAACCATATGTGTGGAGCACAGCACTGTACGGCTGTGAAACCTGGATAGTTGAAGAAGTGGACAGTAAAAAGATAGAAGTTTTTGAAATGTGGTCTTACAGACGTATGATGAAGATATCATGGACAGACAAAGTTAAGAACAAAGATGTATTAGAAGTGGTAGGGGAAGAAAGAAGTATGTGGAAAATAGTAAAAAATAGGAAAGATATGATGATAGGACACATAGTATGGCATGAGAAAATAGTGCGGAATATATTTGAAGCAGAGATAGGAAAAAGGGGAGTTAGAGGTAGGCCTAGGTTGAATTATTGCACAGAGTTAGTGAAAGATGTAGGCTGTGAGAATTTCAAGGAAATGTGCAAGATAACTCAGAATAGGAATTAATAGAGGTACGCGTCCAAGCAATTCCAAGATGGAAAATCTAATGACGAAAAAATAACTGTACTTAAACCTGATGATTATTATAAGCAACTACAGGTATTGGTTTTGCAATACTCTCAACTAAGGTTAATTGTGCAAAAGGATTTACTGGAAAAATATTCGGCAAATGTCTAAGTGTTGAGGGATCCTTGACAGCCACAGGCTGCTTAACCTCCTTTATATACCACTGAATCTTTGGTGAAATAGGGTATATAATTAGGAAACAATAGTTGGGGAACCAAGCTGTATCTAGTCTGCGGGAATTTCAGGGAACGGTGTAGCTTAACTCAGAATAGAAATATGTGAGAAGGTATGCGTCCAACCAGTTTCTTGATGGAAAACCTAATGACGAAAAAATAATTGCACTTAAATCTGATGTTTATTATAAACAACTACATGCGTTGATTTTGAAATATTTTCAAATACTGTTGATTGTGCGAAAGGATATATTGGAAAACTAGTAATTCGGCAAATGTTCAAGTGTTGGGGGATCTTGGTAGTCGCAGGCTGCTTAACCCACTTCATATACTACTGAATATTGGGGAAATATGGTATATATTTGTAATCAATAGAAGAGGAACCGAACAGCATCTATCAAGAAGTATCAGCAGCTATGTTCGAGGGCAATAAACATAAAAACAAGGAGGAAATTGTTGAAAGCATGTGTAGAGCACAGCACAGTACGTCTATGAAATAGGGGCAGTAAGAGAAGCTGCCAGAAAAATGGTAGAAACCTTTTGGAATGTTGTGCTTCAGATGTGTGAGGATGATGGTATCGACAAACAAAGTTAATAACAAAGAGGTTATAGATATAGTAGGGGAATAAAGATATCTGTGGAAAACAAGATAAAAGTAAGGGATATAGAAGGGCAGGATACGTTTTAAGACATTTTTGAGGAATAGTGCAGGATATAATACAAGCAGAGAAAGGAAAAAAGAGGTAGACCTAGATCAGACTGGAAATTTCAGAGAAATGTGCAGATTAGCTCAGAATAGGAAACAATGAGGGTACTCATCTAACCAGTTCCGGGATTGAAGACCTAATGATAATGTATCATTACTTTACACATTCAGTGGCGATTTATCAGAACAATTAAAGATATGTTGTATAGGAGATTCTATTTACAAAATAATACAACAGTAAAAACCGGTCGATAGGAATGTCCGCTGTTAAGGCTGAAGCACATCCAGATCTTTTTGCGACAGTGGTGTTACAAGTCAAAGAAACTTGCTTAAAACCGATGATGTGGCGCGAATTTCTAAATATAAGGCTGTTTTTGATAAAGGGTTTTTACTCAAGAGGTATACAGAATTATTTAAAGTAGTTAAAATTCAACAGATATCATCTGTCACTTACTTACGTTAGGATTTAAACGATAAACCAATTTCTGGTGTCTTCTACAAGGAGGAGTTTAAGATTACGAATTTACCAGACATTTATTTAGTTGAAAAGGTTTTAAAGAAGAGAAATAAAGGCCGAGAATTTTTGATTAAATGGTATGGATTCAAGAACCCAATGTGAGAAAATAAGAGTAGCGTAGTTATATGAGGCTTTATTTCAAAGTTTACTCAATACTCATTTATGAATCAGCTCTCGCTGAGGTAGCATGGCTTTTATCTTTGATATTCAAGGTTTTCAATTTAAAACTAGCAATTTTTTTGTAAACAAAATCGCTATTCTGAATGTTGAGACATACGAGTTATGACACGAGATTTTAGATTTACCCTTGACTTTTCGAACTTGTGTGAAGGCTTTCTGAAGCACCCTGCGTGCGTGACTAAGTATTTACATAGATTCGACAGGGATTTACATCTTACCAACGGATTAAAGACTACATTTTTGAGTTTATATTTACAAACGATGATACCCGTGAATGCCGTAGTTTATTTTAAAGGCCTGCATCAAAACATATTATCTCTAAGTACTTTCCAGCCAACATTGTGGTGAATGTGGAAGAACTCGGTGTTTAAAATTTGAAGCAATTGAGGAAAATTTGTGATCAATCGTACTATTGGTTGCTGCATGGAAAACATTCTCATTGTAAAGTAAATGTGATTTTATTAAAAACTAAGTACTTTTTAAATAAACAATTGATTTAATTTTTGTTGTTTTCTTAAACATTAGTTTAAGCGGTTCTGAATGTAGGGAATCGCACTTTCAATGAGGGTTTAGCAGTGCAATATCTAAACGGAAATTATTTTAATCCTAGATTTTTAAATACCAGTTGAAAATATTAAAATTCAACAGTGCAAATATAGTTATAATACAGAAACTATCTACCAAATTGCTGAGCTGTGTAAACGATTTCAATTCATTTCAATTTAAAATGATATAAAGAACCTCTATTTTTCCCCGAATTAATTAGTGGTATCACCACACCAATTATCTAGAAATTAAAATAAGTTTGCAATTTGCTTTCATAAATTATTATACTTACTCAAAAGAACTTGTTGTAAACAGGCAGATCAAGTGCTTTGGGAATCAACGTAAGTAACTTTATAGATTTTTTTGTTATGCTTTTCTACTCATATAGAATCCTACCACACCTTTCACCTAAATTATTGAAAAATTTGTACCGTTCACTCCGGGTTTTTTAAAAATTTTATGACTCTGCTTGCCCGACGCACTCATAATTAAACCAAGATGTTAACACTTTCCCCATGGTAATCGTATGTAAAACAGAAAATTTTTCAGTTATTTTTTCAACATCGTAAACAGCAATTTAATAATTTTCTGGTAAAAGGTCAGTGAGGTATACAAACAGATAATTAGCACAAATCGTTAATAAAAACCTATTCAAATTTATCGGTATGCAGTACATTCATCTTTCAAAGCATTGTCTGGATTTGATTTTTGTTTTACAAAAAAGTTGCAGTGTATTGAATGGTGTTTTATTGCAACAAAAGTTCGAACGAAATTATACGTTATCTGAAAGTCTTAATAATTTGCATCAATTTTAATTTGGTTTATTTAAAGATTTATGTAATTAACTATTAATGACGCTTTTGAGAGGTTTGTTAATTAAGGCGAGATACAGTCACGCTAGAAAATCGCATATGTGATTTGAAATTTATCAGTAAACAATGGATTTTTACATGAACCCTAATTAGTATATGTTCAATACAGGAAAATTTCCGTGCGTTAACTGAAAAAAACCTACTTTTCTAATTATACGTACGATTTAAATCCACTGCAGGATACTGAATAACTACAAAGATTTGTTTTAATTTAAAACGTATTAAACGATCTGCAATGAGAAAGCTTATAAACACATACGTATTTATTTTATATATTACACACGAATAGCTCTTCATTCCAATTATGTGCTAATTTTGATATTGACAGGTTAAGCATGCAAAGTGTAGCCTGAGACAAACAATCTGGTATAATTAGGTTAATGTATATCTATCTCTTATTTAGGTAATAAATGGATCAAGGGTCTTAAAGATATTTTGTGCTAATATTTCGTAACATTGTTTACTGTGGGATGAAGTGTTAGAAAGAGCTAGCTAATCAAATGCCTTACAATCTATTTTATTACAGGTATAGTATGCACTTGAAGACCTTATGTAAACGATAGTTAATTTTAAAAGTATAATACACTAAGTAAATGGACTATAATAATACTGATAACAAACAAAATAATAATAAGCATAATTTAATCAGGATATTTTATTTCTGTTTGCAAATAAAATTTTATTTGAAAGTAAATGCTTATAAGTAATAAACACCATTGAGTTGAGATCTTATAAAAATAATCAATTGATCGATTCAGTATAATAAATTCATAACAGTTACCATTATTCGTCATCAGTATCACAAGTAAAACACTATAATCATTTTAGCTTTATGGCTGATTGGATATAGCGGATGTTCCACGTATTTACATAGAATAACGGGTTTTTACGTACCTAATTCGATTTCTGCTTGGGTCAACTTTTTCCCGATTGATTGTAGCAACCAACTTGTGATGTCATAATGATCCAGCAGAAGAATGTTGAGATACAGTGTTTCAGGGAAGAGACGCTGAGAGCATGGTCCATTCCGGAGATTAAAAATGGCTAGTTGAAGAAACCTATTAGGTCCTGATAATTTAAAATGACGATGTTATTTGTATGCGAGGGAAATTTAAGATGACAATGTTACTTAAATGGTAGGAAATATTCATGCCGTGTGGCCATAAAACCCCTACTTACAAGTATACATAATCTAAGTACATATTACTATTTATCAGTTGTGTTATGGAAGGATGCAGCGTTTATCTTAACAGAAATAACTGATATTTGCTAAAATAGTAGTTTCAATTTTCTTAATTTTAACTCTTGTATGAAAAGTAAAAAAATAAGTAATGAAGTGGTTGTTTTCACAATTTTTTTCTATGCAAGAAACATATTTACATTTTTTGTCTAAATAATTTGGGAAGCCAATATTTGAACATTAAGAATTTAACATGAAAATCCCTATTATGTGCGTGAACAAATTCTACGCTTTGTATATCATCATCATTTTGTATTAATAAGAGGATATTGTGCGCTGTATTTAACTCTGCCGTTTCTTTTGCATGACGTCTTTAAATCCATTAAATTCTTTAATTAAAAATCAAAGGATAAATAAATGAATATCGAAAATACACTGACATGATGGAAATCTTATTAACTAAAGTCAAGCAATTAATTTCTCAACGAAATTTAGAGCTAAGATATTATGAGTAAATTACCAATAAACTTGTCAGATGTTCCTGCTAAATTAGCTTTTGGATCGAAAAGCCTTGTCTGCTGCAAAATTATATCTTAACCCTTTACAATAAACTTGTTAATTGATTTTCTACTATCTTGATATTCATTATCTAGTCGTCAGTAACGAAAGGATGAAGGAAAAGTATTAAATTTTGCATGTTTAGAGAATCTATAGCTTTGTAAAGAACTTCGTCTTGTAAATTACATTAGCTCAGCAAAGATACAACACAACGATATAAATTAGATAAATAAGAAAGGGAATAAAGAGGAGACACTCGTAATGCAGATGGGGTGATTTGGAATTTCAAGGGTCCAGCCAATATGCGCACGCTTGACTTTTAATAAAGGCGCAACGAATGACTGTTTTATTTTCTGAATCCGTATACTTGAAGGGCTTTTATTGTCTTTCCTTTTATGTGTAACAATTTGTAGCAATCCTCTCCTTATATCGGAGAGGAGCGAAAATTTACAGATTTTTCAGCTCTTGGCATTCCTTTAAAATGTACGCATATTAAAGTTTAGGATCTCTGAGGATGAAAATGACAGACTTCTAGGAATCTTTCATATTTGGCGTAATACTACGATTGTTTCGAATGTCGTTTATCAAGGATTGAAAAATTCAACATTACACGATCCAGATAATTACATCAAAGGCTATTTTACTTAATTGTTACATATTTCAATTTACACTTCTTTATTCGGTTGAATACAAGTTTAATTATTTACAAAGAATCCTTACTCTTGCCGAAATGCCGCTACAAAGATCACCAATAATAATTACAAACAATAATTACTACAGAAATCTTTCCTAAAACGATCAATACACTATGTTTATAAATAATCCAACTGGATACGTCATATTGGATTGATACTCCATTAATTGTGTTGTACAAAAGCAAAATCTGGTTCCACATATGACCGTTTAACTTAGCTAGGGGTACATAACTATCAACTCTAAATTTCTTCTGTCCTGATTTCAAGCATTCCCTTTCCAACACTTGCAACGAATTCACAGTAGATAACTGGGTTACACAACATGAGAATAGATTACGAGAAACAATGTCAAGCTGAACATATTCGGGTACACTACCATATCGCCGAAACATTGTAGTCATACAGAATAAATATTCAACAACAAATCTCTCAGAAGTATCTTGGGTTCGGGCCAAGATTTCATTAAGTAATCTACGTATATACTCGGGGAGCTCAAAATACTGCAATAATAAGCTAGATAATGATTTCCAATTAGAAAATAGGTGGTGATCAACCTACATTTGATTTTCCAATGCCCCACCAGAAAGTACTACATTGGCAAAGAAGCGAGTTTTTTTTACCTAGAAATTTTGAATTTTGCCAAACCCTTCCATTTCGAATGGACCTGCACCTTGCCGAAGTTCTAGATTACTAGAACAGCTGAAATGGCTTGCGTGTTCTAATGAGCTAAAGAGCCAAACTACAGGTCCAAGCAAAGTAGTAGGGTCGTTAGTGAGGAACCAGACGAAGATAGGTCCTCGAAAGAGGGCAGCGGCTCTTTCGGTACTTAGATTGGCAGAGACCATAGGGGTCGGTATGGCAGTCTAAGACACACTACCGCGATGTGGAAGGCAATGGGAAACCACCACATTACCTCCCAAGTACACAGCGTACCTAAATTATAATAACATGATGGCATTCTCTGGGGTAAAAGATTCCGGAGTTAAAATAGTCTCCCATTCGGATCTCCGGGAGGGAACTACTTCGGAGGATGCGATCGGAAAGTTCAGAATAAGAGTCGGGAACATTTTGCGAGTCGGAGCGTGGAATGTTAAAACTATGAAGCTAGTGGGTAAGCTAGAGAACCTAAAAATCGAAATGAATAGTTATCACTAGACATAGTAGGTATCAGCGAAGTTCGGTGGCCAGAGGCGGGTGATCTTTGGAGTGGAGACTCCAGGGTAATTCATACAGGAGCAGAGGAGGGAAATTTGGGGAAGGTGGGGAAGGAGCGGTAGTAGGTTTATTTGTCTTAGGCACGAGTAACGACAGAGGATATACGCTGGTAGAATTTTGCGACAAGAAAAATTTAATCATCACAAACACATTATTTCAACATCATGCTAGAAGACGTTGTACGTGGAAGATGCCAGGAGATATAGGAAGATATCAAATAGATTACATTCTTGTTAGACAACGGTTTAGGAATCAAGTAAAAGACTGTAGAAGCTACCCAGAAGCAGATATAGACACTGACCACAACATCGTAATTATGTAGGCCGCACTTAAATTTAAAAATTTGAAAAAAAGAAACGGAAAAAAGCAGTTGGACCTACAGAAACTAAAAGAGAAAGATATTCAAGAAAGATTCGAAAAAAGGTCAAATGAATTGCTCAAAGATATCGGGAAAATATCTGATACTAAGGAAGTAGAAACAGAATGGAATAACATTAAATCCAGCCTCGACATGGCGGCCAGAGATATTCTGGGGTATACACAAAAAGAAAATAAGAAACCATAGATAACAAATGATATTCTAAATTTAATAGAAGAAAGACGAAGATACAAAAATAAATCAGACGAAACAGGAAAACAGAGATACAAAGCCATAAAATGGGAAATTATTCGCAAATGCAGGAAAGTTAAAGAACAATGGATTGATGAAAAGTGCAAAGAGGTACAAACTAAGATGGAAGTAGGAAAGACAGATGAAGCATACAAACTAATTAGAATCAATTTTAGGGATATAAAACCGTATAGCAAAAATATAAGGGACGCGGGAGAAAATGTCATTATAGAAAATGTAGCGAAAGTGGGTAGATGGCAAGAATATATAGGAAATTTATATGCAAGAGAAGAACTAACTGCATTAGAAAAGGAATCAGACATTGAAAATGATAACTTGAGATATCCTATACTTAGAAATGAATTTGAATTAGCATTAAAGGGTCTGAAAAATGGTAAGGCGCCGGGTACAGATAAGGTGCAAGCTGAGACTAAAAGCCGCTGGTCAAGCAGTAACAGAACGTCTCTTCCAACTTGTAAGTTATATGTATGAAACAGGCGAGATACCCAAAGATTTCAAACATAACATCATAGTAATTATACCAAAAAAGAGAGGCGCAGATAGATGTGAAAATTTTCGAACAATAAGTTTAACAGCACACGTATCAAAAATACTAACTAGAATTGTACAAAGACGAATGGAAAAACGGGCTGAAGAAATACTAGGAGAAGACCAATTTGGGTTTAGGCGAAACAGGGAAACACGGGAGGCTATTTTAGCTCTGAGGGTGATAATGGAGAAAACAATAGAAAAAGGGGAAAGCGTGTATATAGGGTTTGTAGATCTGGAAAAAGCATTTGACAAAGTAAAATGGAAAAAAATGTTCCAAATACTCAAAAAGATTGGAAGGAGTTATAAGGATAGACGGATAGTACATAGCTTATACAAAGAGCAAACAGGAGTAATAGAATTAGAGCAGGAACGTAGAGAAGTAAACATCAGGAAAGGGGTGAGACAGGGATGTTCCCTATTCCCATTAATTTTTAACTTGTACATTGAAGAGGCAATGAATACTGTCAAATGCAGGAAGACATTTGGAATTACTATGCAGAGACAAAAAATTGATATGCATAGATTTGCAGATGATATAGCGGTATTAGCATCTAGCAAGGAAGAGTTAGAAGCTGCTCTCAATGAAATGGAAACGGTTATAACAAAGAAATACGGTGTGAAAATTAACAAAACTAAAACTAAAGTACTAGTATGCAAAGGAGGGAAAAATAAATCAAAAACAAGAATACATATATGTAACACGATGTCACGTTAATTAGCGGCTGCCACGTTGGGCGCCAAATTTATGTCACGTTGCTTCGTAGCCGTGCGTAACACAAAGAAAATCAAAGAAATGACCGGGCTCAATCGGAGAGTAGGGGGGGTTGTAGAAAGCAGACTGACAGATAATGATGTATGCGGCGGTAAGGAGTTAGTAACAGTACCTGCAATAAAAAGAAATTAGAATAGCACACCTGAAAAAAAAAAATATTAAGAATATTAGTCCTGCAAACCTGAAATAAAGAAAAAGCATAGCAGCAATGAAAAGTCTAAGTTATTCAGTACTTTGTAGAATGTAAATAAAACTGTTTAGATAAACTATATCATATAATAACGGTAAAAGCAATATAAAAATTTTTAGTACAAAGTGAGGTAATATTGGGGAGTAGCAGAAACGTTTCCTCACACACCAATTTAACATAAATCAGACAAAATGTTTACAAAAGATAAATAGATAAGACACAATTGGTATGAGTAATTCAGTAGTATTGATTTTTCTTTCTTTCTTTTTTTCTTCTATGTTTTAAAATAGCAATTTCTTGTTAATTCTATTTCCTGAGACAATAATTCCGAAATATTTTGTAACACAAATTGTAAAGAAAAATAGTAATAAGAATTTAGAACCACGTGCATTCCAGGCACGATGTAATGCATGTCATCTAATAAGTTCTTGCATTATACTAACAGTAATGTGAGGTGTTTTATTTGCTACATATGGTAACAAAGAAAAATCTAATGCTTTTTAATAACGAAATTTGCGCAAGCAACGATCTATTTTAGATTCTTTGGTGTTAGAAAACCCGCAACTACAGTATCAACTGTATTTAATTTGGATAATCCAAAGTATACCCTACTCTGACAAAAAAAGGGGACCACGAAACTAGATTGCACACACAGTTCAAAGATAAAAAGACAAATCAAAAAAAAAACACAATCAATAAAGCAACGCGTAATCACTAAGTCAATGTTCCGTAAAACACGTGCGGTCGAGTAAAACAAGTTCTATCACTTTTATTTCCAACAGAAAAGCAACAAAAAAACAATTAGTAAAGCAACGCGAGTTATAGGAACCCCCATCTATTATACATATAATACTAATATCCGTATTAGGAAATGTTAGGACAGTGCAACAATGTCGTTGCAACATTTTATTACAATATATTATGATGATTTCAGTTCCCACGAGTGGAAACGCTACAAAGTAGCACAAGGATAAGTGACACTGCAAAAGTCAGGTCACAGACGGTCGTCGGATGTCACGTACCGTGATTACGCAGGATAAGCCTGCAACATTGTATTTATGAATAGCTTTTAAGATAGCAACTAAGTATTGTAAAGTGTAAGCGGACATTACGTCCGCAGGTTCCCACAGTATTGTGAGGGGGAGAAAGTTATATAAAGACTGGGAGCTCCACTCCTAGTCAGTTCATCAGACGTTCAGCTTTAACCTTGCAGTTCACTGATAACTCACTGTACAAATTAATTAATGTAATTCGACTTAGAATAAATTAATTCAAATTGTTATTGTTCACATCTGTAAAATCAAATAAATGTGTTAAGGACCAAAGAAGTCTTTTTAAAAAGGACCGCTCGAAACCACGAACCTTAACTGGCGCAGTCGTAACGGATGTCAAAAGGGCACTAGCGAATCCAACTTCGAGGAACTTGTGGTCCGGGAATTTCAATTCCGATTTTGGCAAAACAAAAACTGGATAAGAAACACGCATCGTTCAAATCCAGCCGTTGAAGGAGAAACAAGCATAGTTCGAATTCAACAAAAGAAAAATTGGAGGCGATACAAGAATAGATCAAATCCAAGAAGCCCAAAAGAAAAACAGAAACAAAGAAAACAAATCAATGAAAGCAACCAAGCAACTAGTGTAAGTTCATTTTCCTAAACCAATTGAAATTTATTTTATTATTAACAAAAACAATTGATATTTGCTAGTTTATGAATTTATTTATGTATATGTTAACTATTGTTACAAATATTTTATGCCATTTTTTGAAAATAATCGACTTAGCAATTGCTAGAGATTATCTTCAAGCCTTTATTGAAATTTTATTATTATTTTATTTGTATATATGAGAAATTTATGAAAACTTGAGACAACAAAAAATTCTGAGACTAAGAACTGAGAAAAATTATTCTGAAACAAAAACTAGAGACAATTATTAAAAAAGTCGCAAAGCGCAAGAGACTAGAACACGTTTTAATTAACGTAAGAAAAATTCTTAAAAACAAAATCAAACCTCTTAAGATTGCTGAATTAAATCTTAACTGGCGCGAAAAAATTTCTTAAAAACCTCTAACTCGACAACCTTAACTGACACAAAAATTTTTAGAATTTTTGAATCAAAACTTAACTAACGCAAGAAATTTTTTAGAATTTCTAATTCAATCTTAACTGGCGCAACAAATTTTAGAATTTTTAATTCTACAATCCCAACTAACACAAGAAATAAAAATTTATAATCCCACAATAAAAGAATTAACTGACTCACAAAATTAAATTTAAAATACACCAAGAATAAAAACGCGAAAGCAACACCATGATTCAAACTCAAATACCATCCATAAATAGACAAATCACATTCTATTATTAAGCACTACATCTTAATACGAGAATTAACTAAGCGCGAATTCAAATTGAAAGTAATACCTCATCATACTTCATCAAAGTGAATAGAAACTAACCTTGAATAAATACGCATAAAAATCTAATCATAAATCACAGTACAAAAGATATTTAAATACATCGCGAAACCTTTCAGCATTGTTAAATTAAAGACAGCATAAAATTACAATCGAAAACTTTATTTAAGTATCAATCTAAAACTACTCAGAACGAATAAATAAGTACGGTACTAAAACACAAATTATAACGTGAAAATTTTACTGCAATAAATTAAAGACGCACAAATTGTATCATATAAAAACACTGCGAGTAATAAATTACACCCACGCAAAAATTAAATATAACTTATAATAAAGACGCAAATGCAACTAAGTAACTAACAACATCCTATAGCAAATTGATAACATTGTAAGCATTACAGACACCTTACAATCGCATAAACCAACGAAACAATTAATACGCACCGAAATAAAATCGAAATAATTAAAAAGTAGAGAAGTAATAACCAACGCAAATAACGCAAAACATTCACACCCGATAAATTATCACAAAAATTAACCCAACCTATTGAAACTTCGGAAATTAAAATTAAAAATCGGCAAATCAAAAGTAAACTCAACCAAACTAATACCAAGCGTAAAACTCATCAAATAACACCGAAAAACCACAAAATAAACCCAAATTTTTTCAAAAAAAAAATAATAATTTTTTTTGCTTTTTTAAAATTACCCAAATATTACCCCAGCCAAGATGACTAATGAAATGAAGCTGTACCTCGAAATGATCCCAAGCTTTAACGGAGATCAATGTATGTTAAGTACGTATATTTCAGCCAGCGAAATATTTCTAAAGACCTTTTATAAGCCAGGTGACAACGACAGAAACACTTTACTGATCCGCCTCATTACCAGTAAACTAACCGGAAGGGCACTAACGTTAATAGCCAGTCGCGAGGACGTAGATGAATGGGAACAGTTTAAACGGATATTAATCGCATATTTCGGCGATCAACGTAACTTAAAATGTTTAATAAGAGACTTAACCGGACTGAGAATGGAACACAACCAGTCACCCTATCAATTTGGAATGAGATGCCAAGATGTAAGAAGTTTAATCTTGACAAAACTCAAAATCGAAGAGACCGACCCAAACGTGAGACTAATAAAAACTAAAATGTACGACGAGATGGCGTTAGATACCTATCTAAATGCACTACCCGAAAGACTTTCAGATAAAATTAGATTTCAACATCCCCAAAACTTAGAACAAGCAATGAATATGATAATCGAAGAAGAAAACGTAATGTACTATAGAAACCGACTATATAACCCCAACGCGAATAAAAGCTATACGCCAATGAAAACTATACAACCCGCAAGACAAATAAATCCATAACAAAAATTTAACCAATTCAATGCACAAACAAACCAAACGCGAACAAATAATCCACATTTTAATAATTCAAACTTTAATAACAATTACAAACAATTCTCAAAACCAACATTTTATCCGAACTTTTCAAAACCCACATATCAACCAACATTTAACTCGAACTTTTCAAAACCCGCATTTCAACCGAGATTTAACCAAAATATAAATCAACAAAGACCAGCATTTAACGCGAATCCTAACAGAAACTCACCGATGATAAACAATAATAATCCCAATAATTATTACAAACCTACACCAATGAATATCTCATCTGGTAACACCAGACCTAACACAAAAATAACGCACATAAGACCAAACCCTAATCAAAAACGCACTTTCACTTCAGAAGAGCTATTTCATCAGGAAGTAGAAGAGTATGAAGATGAACAGAATAATAACAATCAACCGTGTATGAATAACGAACAAAATCAATCAAACCAGTATGAACGCGAAGAACCACACGAAAATTACGAGGAAGACCACGAAGAGAACACATGTTCAAATTTTCAAATGGACCATTTTATAAACGACCTAACGTAATAAACCTAAATAATATGAATCACCTTGTATTACCCTATATCGAAATACCCCACGCTGAATTTAAATTACTAATCGATACCGGATCTTCTAAAACATTAATTAGCCCGCGAACAGTAGAAAAACATTATTTAAACTATGTAGAGAGAGAACCCTTTAAAATTAAAACCGCCCATCAAACAACCATACACCAATTCGTAGCAAACATACCTTTACCAAAAACTTTTAACGTAAAGATTAAACACAAATTCTGCATATTTGAATTTAATGACAAATATGACGGACTATTAGGAATGGACCTTCTAAGAAAATTAGGAGCCAACATAGATATCAAAAACCGATTATTAAGAACCAAGTATGGACGAATCCCCATTAAATTTCAAAATACCCAAATAGACGAAAAATATACATTAGAACCCCGAACGGAAAAAAAAATAAGAATCCCCGTAGATTCAAATAAAAACTTAGGAATAATAAACCACATAACTTTTCAACAAGGAGTAGAAACCCCAAACGCATTAGTAAAAATCAAAAATAATTACGCCACAACAACAATAATAAACTCAAATGATTACCCCGTAGAAATATCTTTAACAAACCCGATAAACGTAGAAGAATTAAACTTTGACGAAATGGAAATAGATGAATCCCCAAACGAAAATTATAACCCCGTAGAAAAGGACGAACTGTTAAAACAAAATTTAAATAATATCCGATTTAACCGCGACATAAATCACGAAGAACAAAAAGCAATACAAAAATTATGTTATGAATACCGCGATATATTCCATTGCGAAGGAATACCCCTAACGTTTACAAACGCAGTTAAACACAACATTGAGCTAACGGATAACAAACCCCTATTCACCAAAGCATACAGATTACCCCAGGCAAGTCAGGAAGAAGCTGACAGACAAGTAACCGATCTATTAGATCAAGATATTATACAACACTCCAATTCACCATGGAGCAGCCCCGTACTAATAGTACCAAAGAAACTAGACGCATCAGGAAAACGGAAATACCGAATGGTAATAGATTACCGCAAATTAAATGAAAAAACGGTAGACGACAAATACCCGTTACCGAATATCACAGAAATATTAGACAAATTAGGCAAATGCCAATACTTTTCGACGCTAGACTTAGCATCAGGATACCATCAAGTAGAAATGGAAGAAGGAGATACACAGAAAACAGCCTTTAGCACACCTAGAGGACACTACGAATACAAACGGATGCTATTTGGACTGAAGAACGCACCCGCAACTTTTCAACGAGTAACGGATAACATACTACGAGGGATACACAACGAAAAATGCCTTGTGTACCTAGACGATATAATAGTGTATTCAACATCATTAGTGGAACACATAGAAAGATTAAGAGAAGTGTTCGAAAGATTAAGAACCGCAAAATTTAAAGTACAACTAGACAAAAGTGAATTTCTACAGAAAGAAGTAACCTTTTTAGGACACGTAATAACACCCCAAGGAGTGATGCCAAACCCCGACAAAACAAACGCTGTATTAAATTACCCTATACCCAAAACGAATAAAGAGATTAAAGGATTTTTAGGCCTTAGCGGATATTACCGAAAATTTATAAAAGGTTATGCTCAAATAACAAAGCCCCTAACCAATTGTTTAAAAAAGGGAAACAAAATTGTACATACCCCAGAATTCATAAAAGCAGTAGATAAAATTAAAAGCATTTTAACAAATCACCCCGTATTAGAATACCCAGACTTTTCAAAACCATTCATATTAACAACAGACGCATCAAATGTAGCTTTAGGCGCAGTATTAAGCCAAGGAACAGTAGGTAACGACAAACCTATCAGTTACGCATCAAGAACCCTCAATGAAACAGAGCAACGATACAGTACGATAGAGAAAGAATTGTTAGCCATAATTTGGGCAACAAAATATTTTAGACCGTACCTATACGGACGGAAATTCTATATATATACCGATCATAGACCATTAGTTTGGCTATGCAAACTCAAAGAACCTAACTCGAAATTACAAAGATGGAGAATCAGAGTAGAAGAATATGATTATGAGATTATATACAAAAAGGGAATTTACAACAATAATGCAGACGCCTTAAGTAGAATCCAACTTAACGCACTTGAGACAGAATCATTAGCAGGAAACGTAGACGAAACCGAAGTCAGAGAAGACCCAGAAGAAATGGAAACTATACATTCAACACAAAATGACGAACCGGAAACCGCAATAAAAATTTTAAACGAAGCTATTGACATGAAACCCAATCAATTTATAATCACAGAAGTTTTAAACAACCCCAACCCTGTTAAATACACGAAAGTGGACAATAAGAAAATTTACCAAGTTCAAATAACTAAAGACGACAATGAATCACAGATAATTAAAATATTAAAGGAATACACCCCCGAGAAAAAACGATTTTACTTTTATTTTAACACGGAAAACTTATACAAACGATTTTCAGAAATATATGTAAAACTATTTAACAATTCTGGCCTGAACTTATAAGATGCACAAGAAAATTAATAACATTAGACGACCCTGACGAAATAAATGACGTAATAAGAAACCAACACGAAGGAAAGACCAACCATCGAGGAATAAACGAGACCCTAAAACAAATTATGAGACGTTACTATTTCAAGGACATGAAAGAACTAACGACCGACTTTATCAACCAGTGCGAATTATGTGATAAAGCCAAATATGACAGAAAATCCCCAAAGATACCCTTAATGTTAACTAAAACACCAGACAAACCTTTCCAGAAATTACATGCAGATACTCTAGTAGTAGAAGCACAAAGTTACCTAACAATCGTGGACGCATTTACGAAAATAGGACAAGCAATACCAATCACTTCTAAAAATAGTATAGACGTAACCCAAGGATTTCTACACTATTTTACATTTTAGGGAACACCCGAAGCAATAACATTAGATAACGGAAGCGAAATTAAGAACGAAACAATTCAAAACACTTTAGAATTACACAAAATAAAAATACACTTTATAACGGAAAACCACCCTGAATCAAACGGACTAATTGAGAGACTACATTCAACCCTATTAGAACAGATCAGACTATTAAGAATAAATTACAAGAAGGAACACATAACCAATTTAATGTCATACGCATTAATCGCGTATAATAATACGATTCATTCAACTACAAATTTTACACCCTTAGAACTAACCTTAGGACATTCAGATTCACGCAACCCCTACGATATACATTATAACAAGGAAATCTATCAGCAATACGCTAAAGACCACAAGGAGAAACTAAAAATAACCTATGACAAAGTAAAGGACAAATTAGATAACGATAAAGAGCGAATTACCGCGACCCGTAATAAAAACTCAGACATAAACAAATTTTCCATAGGACAAACCGTATTCGAGAAAAATTACCAAAGTAAAAGACACAAAACGGCACCGAGAAATTTAGGACAAAAACGTAGCCGCGATAGACGACGGCAAGATAACCAAATATGTTCACGTCAAAAATTTAAGACACCCTGTACTTTCAGATGGACAATCGTCACCCTTACCGTCAACCTCCACCCAGGTAGAACGGACACAGAAATTATAATTGAAGACATAAAGAACAACCCCGGTATACTACCAATAAAATTAGGCAGTATGCAAAACACTATAGATTATTGGACCTTTGCACAAAAATTCGATTTAACCGAGCTAAAACAAGAATTTCAAATAATCAAAATAATTATTTTCGACTAAAACAATCAATGGACACAACAAATTCGGAAAAGAATACGCAATAGAAATGATGAACTACGACAGTATAACAGAAAGTATCTTGAAAAATATCGAAGACAAATTTAATCGACTAATACCTACAGAACAAATGACGAGAAGAAAACGAGGACTAATCAACGGATTAGGAAACGTAATTAAAGCAATTACCGGAAATTTAGATAACCAAGACGCAGAACGCTATGATAACGCGATACAACAATTGATAGAAAATCAAAACGACATTAAAACTATAATCAATAATCAAATATCGTTAACACAATCAACGATCATCAAATTTAATGAAACCCTTAGAAAATTAGTTAGAAATCAAGATAGTATAGCCAATCGAATACAAACCTTAGAAAATAACATGCGAACTACTATGTTAGGCATGCGAGATTTAATCAGATTCAATACGATATATAACCAAATAATATCAACCCTAACTTTAATTCAACAAATCCTAGCAACATTAGAGAACGCAGTAACCTTTGCAAAATTAAATACCCTACATTCAAGTATAATAGAACCAATAGATTTATTAAAAGAATTATTGAGAATAAAATCTTTTATAACTAATAGTAAATTACCTTTCGATGTATTAGAATCAAACATTTTAATATTTGAAAAAATAGCTATAGTTAAAGGCTATGTAAAAAACAACGATATAACATTTTTAATAGAAATACCAATAGTAGAGATTAACAGTTACAATTATTATCACTTATTTGCTTTTCCAATGAAAATGACTAGCACATACCAAGTTATTATTCCAAAAACCAAATTCCTATCCTTAAATGAACAAAGATATGGTTATACAAACGACAAATGTAATGAAGTCACACCCAATCAATACTTATGCCAATCATTAACAACCACAACAATTCAAGAAGACAGCCCTTGTGAAGTACAACTACTAAAATTTACCAATCACTATGAAAATTGTGAAGCCAAACCTGTATTAATCAACAACATGAAAATTCAGAAAGTAACGGAAAATAAATGGATAGCCAATTTTCCCACCGAAGTAATCGCAACAATGTATTGCAATCAAGACGAAAGTAATTTAGCATTAACCGGAAGTAAATTAATCACCCTTAAGGAAAATTGTTATTTAAAATTATAAAACGAAATAATTAGAGTTTACCAAGATCCAGTACAAAGCAAGAAGTTAGCAAATCTACCCGACCTGCAAATCAAGATTAACCAAGAAGAAGATGAAGAAACCCTTCGAAAACCAATGCAATTGGAACACCTGGAATTAGACAACTTAAACCACGCCATGAAACTCATGGAAGATTACAAAGAAAAATTAAACGAGATCAAGACGCCCAAAGTGCACTATGATAACATTAGTGTATGGACAATTATATTGATTTTATTGACTATTTTATTGATCATTTATGTAATGTACAAAATATGTATTAGATTTAAGAATAATAAAGAAAACAGTTTTAAATTTAAGAAACCCAAACAAACAAATGTACCCCTAGAAAATATGAATTTTAAATGAGATTAAACGAAAACGAATTTAATTAAAAATCAAGAAAAAGGTAAAAACCCTTAATTTTTAATGTACGTTGGGAGGAGTTATAGGAACCCCCATCTATTATACATATAATACTAATATCCGTATTAGGAAATGTTAGGACAGTGCAACAATGTCGTTGCAACATTTTATTACATTATATTATGATGATTTCAGTTCCCACGAGTGGAAACGCTACAAAGTAGCACAAGGATAAGTGACACTGCAAAAGTCAGGTCACAGACGGTCGTCGGATGTCACGTACCGTGATTACGCAGAATAAGCCTGCAACATTGTATTTATGAATAGCTTTTAAGATAGCAACTAAGTATTGTAAAGTGTAAGCGGACATTACGTCCGCAGGTTCCCACAGTATTGTGAGGGGGAGAAAGTTATATAAAGACTGGGAGCTCCACTCCTAGTCAGTTCATCAGACGTTCAGCTTTAACCTTGCAGTTCACTGATAACTCACTGTACAAATTAATTAATGTAATTCGACTTAGAATAAATTAATTCAAATTGTTATTGTTCACATCTGTAAAATCAAATAAATGTGTTAAGGACCAAAGAAGTCTTTTTAAAAAGGACCGCTCGAAGCCACGAACCTTAACTCGCGTAAGCAATAAAACCGTCTGTCAATGACCTTAAAACCCGTGCGGTCGAGTAAACACATTCTACAGTTAAAATACACTTTTATTTCACAAGAAAAGCAACCAAAATCGTGCCGCGTTTGTTCATGAACAATTCGAGAATTAATCCCGCATTAATTCTCACTATTTTTAAAGCAAAAAGCACACAGTATTTTTAACTTAATTAATATTTAGGAACGAAGAGCAAAACTCAAACTAAAAACACAATTAGTAAAGCAACAAGGAAACAGTATTTTTAACGTAACATATCGGAACAAAACACAAACTACAACTGTCCACTCTAATCTGTTTTCATTCCACTCGTCGTTATTACAACCGCTTATCGCCTATTATCCAGGCTTGTACATTCACATAAGGAACTAAATTTATACGACGGCCAGACAAGAACGATGCAATCTATAATTAAGTACAAGCTGTTTAACCTTCAATTTATCTATCTTTAATTAATACACACGAGTTAAATTGCATACAATTCTGAATTATTCGAAAGTATTTACTTTATACAAACAGCGATCCCAAAGAAACGATGTATTTTTAAGTACTCTAACAGAAAGGAAGCGTAAAATGTTAAACTATTAAAAATGCACGTTACAACGAACTTACAAGAAGTTAAGGATTTCTGATACCTAGTAAGCCAAATAACGCAAGATGGAAAAAGCACAAAAGATATAAAACAAAGATTAGCACAAGGTCGTGCTACATTTAACAAGAAAAAGCAACTACTGTGTTCAAAGACAACAAACATAGAAACAAGGAAAAGATTGCTTAAAACATATGTATGGGACACAGCACTGTACGGCTGTGAAGCCTGGACAGTAGGAGAAGCAGACAAGAAAAAGTGGTGCTACAGGCGATTGATGAAGATGTCATGGACAGACAAAGTTAAGAACGAAGAGGTACTAAAAATGGTAGGGGAAGAAAGAAATATGTGGAAAACGGTAAAAAAGAGGAGAGATAGGATGATAGGCCACATACTACGGCATGAGGGAATAGTGCGGAATATATTTGAAGCAGAGATAGGAAAAAAGAGAAGAAGAGGTAGACCTAGGTTAGACTACTGCACACAGATAGTGAAAGATGTAGGCTGTAGGAGGAAAATGTGTAGGCTAGCTCAGAATAGAAATCAATGGAGGTACGCATCCAATCAGTCCCAAGATGGATAAATTAATGACGAAGAAAGTAACTGCACTTAAACATGATATTTATTATAAGCAACTACAAGCATTGGATGGGCAATATTCTCGAATAATGGTAATTGCGTGAAAGCATTTAGTGAAAAACTATTCTTTCGGCAAATGTCTAAGTGTTGGGGGATCTTGGCAACCAAAGTTTTTTTAATCCCCTTCAATAAATCTCAGTGAAATAGGGCATAATAATAGAAAATAATATAAGGGGAACCGAGCTGTATTGCTGTGCGAGAATTTCAGGGAACTATGTAGGTTAGTTTAGAAAATAAATAAGTGCAGGTACATGTCCAACCAGTTTTGAGACGGGAAACCCAATGACGAAAAAATAAGCGCAATAAATCTGATGATTATTATAAACAACTTGTTTGTTGTGAAATATCTGCAACTAATGTTGACTGTGCGAAAAGATATATTGGAAAAAATATTAAATCAGTAAATGTTCAAGTGCTGGGGGAACTTGGCAGCCACAGGCTGCTTACCACCCTTTGCAACCACTGAATGTCTAAGAAATAGGGTATATAATTGTAAAACAATAGAAGAGGGCCGATCTGCATCTAACAAGAAAGAACGGCGCCTATGATGAAAGACAACAAACATAGAACAAAAAATTGTTGAAAGCGTATGTGTGGAGCACAGCACAGACAGTATGCCTACGAAATACGAGCAGTCTGAAAAGCAGACAGAAGAACAGTAGCAGCCTTTCAAATGCCGTGCTTCAGATGTATGAGGATGGACAGACAAAGGTAATAACAAATAGGTTATAGAAACAGTAAGCGAACAAGGATATCTTTGGGAAAAAAATATGAGAAATAGAAGGGCAGAATACGTTCTAAGGCATTTTTGGGGAATAGTATTGGATATATGGCAAGCAGAGATAGGAAAAAAGAGGTGGATGTAGACCTAGATGAGATAGTGATAGATGCAGACTGTGCAAATTTCTGGGAAATCTGTAGGTTAGTTCAGAGTAGGAAACAATGATGGTACGCGTCTAAACAGTTTCAGGACTGAAGACCCAATGATGATGATGATGATGCCAAACCCTTGCTGTTCTATACAAAGTAGGGATCTTTAACCTGTGCGATCAGACTCACACACGGGACCTACATTTACCTCTCATCCGAACGATAGCAAATTTTTGTGAAAAACACTCGCCTAACATTTTTCAAGCGGATCCCGACACGGTCCGTTTGAAAATGTTAGCAACATTCTCAAAAATACACCCTCGTTCGGATGAGAGGTAAATGGAGGTCCCGTGTGTTGTCACACGTTAAAGATCCTACCTTGCTACAACAACAAGGGTTCGGCAAAATTCAAAATTTTTCAGGTAAAAAAAACTCGCTTCCTGGCCAATGTAGTACCTTCGGGTGGAGCATTGGAAAAATCACATGTAAGGTCCTTGTCAGGAATCCACCCGGGATTCGTAGTCATACACGTATGTACCTAATCCACAGAGCCGCCCTGATGGCAATTACTGCAATACCAGAGCAACAATTTCGATTCGAACAAGTGCGCCGCGGATTTGAACAACTCAAATTTCGAAAGATTTCGGGTTCTTTAGAGCTCTTAAACTCTTTCCAGAAAATTATGTACCGTGAGTGTATTCAAGGCACCAGAGAATTTTAAGTTCTAACTGAAAGTGTTTAGGTACATCGGTCGCTCACTTTCCAAGCCCGAGCGTAATTACTCTGATACTGACGAAAGATGTAACGAAGTCACACCAAATCAATATTTATACCAATCGTTAACAACATCAACTATCCAAGAAGACAACAATTACTAAAATTTTCAAAACACTACTACAACTGTGAAGCCAAACCCGTACAAATCACCAACATGAAAATTCAGAAAATTACCAAAAACAAATGGATTGCCATATTTCCAACAGGAGTAATAGCAACCGCACATTGCAATCAAAACGAGAACAATTTAACATTAACCGGAAGCAAATTAATCACCCTTAAGGAAGACTGTTATTTAAAATTGAAAAACGAAATCATCAGAGTTTATCAAGACCCTACAGTAACCAAGAAATTCGCCAATTTACCGGAACTACAAAATCACACCACCTGAAGACGAAGAAATAATCAAGAAACCCATGCAACTAGAACATCTGGACTTAGACGATCTTAACCACGCCATGAAAATAATGGACAATTATAAAGAACACTTAAGTGAGTTAAAAGTGCCGAAGTTACATTATGACAATATTAGCCTTTGGACAATTCTATTAATCATTTTAATTATTTTTGTAATTATATATGTATTTTACAAAATGTATCTTAGATATAAGAAGAATGAGAAAAATTTTAGGCATAAATAATAGATGTACCCCTTAGGGACAATAAATTTTAAACAAGAACTTTAAACAATGAATTATAAAAAAAATTAAGCAAACAAAACCTTAATTTTTCATTTACGTAGGGAGGAGTTATGTATCCCCCAATCTATATATGTATAGTAAAATAGAATTTATTAGGAATTATTACAAATTGTTAAAGAGACTTAAGTATATGCAACAATGTAAATTCAAGGATAATTAAATAAAGGTTATTAACAGTTCACAAGCAAGTTATGAGAACGGATGCTGTACATTGTATTCCAGACGATAGTAATACTGCAGGTCTCAGGTCACAGACGGTTGAGAAACCGCAATTACTTAAAAATTAAGATTGTTACATTGTATAATGAATAGAATTAAGAAATAAGCAGACATGAGCTCTGCAAGTTCCCACAGACATGTGAGGGGCAGGGACAACATAAATACCCCGGGAGCCCCAAGACCATCAGTCAGTCTACAGTATTTCAGCTTTAACATTGCAGTTTGCCCACGCTGCTCACCCTTATTAAACTCCAATTACTATTTAATTTTCGTCTTAGAGTATTTTAAGTCAATTTGTCAAAATTCAATTGTAATTTCTGTGTAACCAAATAAATTTTGTTACGAAGATTTGGAAGAAGTTTTTAAAAAGACAGCTCCCAAGGCCCGAAACGTAACTCGCTTCCAACCACAACGAATTCTCGGCTCTTCTTTTAAACTGTCCGATCACATCCACCGAAGTAGTCCCCTCCCGAATTTTTTATCCCAGAGGATGCCAACATCTTCAATAAGAATTTAAGTACGCTGTGTACTTGGAAGGTAATGTGGTGGTACCGAAAGAGCTGCGGCCCTCTTTCGGGGCATCTGTTAAAACTAATATAAAATAATAGCACAAATAAACCAAGATCAAATTGATCAAAACGATTGATGATTTTTCAAGTTGAATAAATCGAACATGTCATATGAAAAAAGCCTAATATAATGTCCAGAAACTTATTGTGAACTCTGAATAGAGTAAAACTTTTTAGAGTGTCGATGTTCCCCAACATTACGCAATACAGTTTAAACGCCAAAATAGAGATAATTTTAAGAAAATTATATTTTTTGCTGTTCGTATATAAATTATAAAGCTCAGACAATTTGAATACTCAAGAACTCGAGAGATCTAATTTCTTTCATTCAATTTAATTTCTAAGGTAATTTTAATATAACTTGATTGAATTAACTTTGAAATTTAGACTCAAAGAGAATTACAAGTCGAAAATAAAAATGAAACAGAAATATATTAAATCCTGCTCCCTAATGAGCGAAAAAGATCCTCGGACAATATAATCCTGAAAGCAGATCTTTCACCGGTACTTGACTCCCTTTTAAATCTGCCGACAAATGATATTAACATAGTCAATCATGTCGTAGGGTCCGAGGGATGAGTAACCCTTAGTTCTCCTGTTGTTATCCTTTGATATATGACAGTTTATGTATGTGGCACCGTTACAATCCTACGCTACGGCTCGTTATGTTATGAAAACAATATGAATTCCAACCGCATTTTTCCCCAATTCGTTTGACATGTAATTGCTTTTTTACATGGGGTACTATGCTTTTATTTGATTCCGACGTTTATGAATTATCTCGCAAATGAAAATACATTTTTGCTTGTTATGTGCAAATATTGCTTTCCATTTTCAATTGCTTTTCAAATTACGTTCGAAATGTGGTTTCAGGATTCTTATACTTTTTGAAATGTAGAACTGTTGACATTTTTAAGAGAAGTATGTCAATTATTGTAACAAAACGTCTGTGATAAAAATCGTTTTAAGTCCGCCTTATATTTTGCAAATTTCATTATTACGGTATAGATTATAATTTCTTTCAGTTCAAGTCAATCTTAATTGTTGCCTTGGTGACACTTCTAATTTAAAGTGGATGATTTTTTATGCAAGGAAGTTGCGATGTTAGATTTAATCAAAAATGTAATTTGGCACAAAGTATTTAAAATGCCAGTTAAAACTGAATATTTTAATAAACAATTAATATTCTTGAATGAGTGAATTAGAAATATACAGGGCGTTCTTAAATAACATGTACATACAAAAGTGTGCAATTTTTTGACTTATTTTATGGCTAAAGATTCATAGAAACCTAGACCAGTCAACGCTTCGTTACCGATCTACAGGGTGTTGAAATTTCATGATTTTTTGGTTTTTTCTTTATAGCTTCTGCAGTATTTGAGTTCCTTAGATGAAATTTGCCATTCTGAACGGACCTACAGCTTGACGAAGTTATAAAATGCTAGAACAGGCAGAATGGCTTGCGTGTTTCAATGAGCTAAAGAGCCGAACTATACGGTTTAGCCAAATTAGTGGGGTCTTTAGTGAGAAATCAGGCTAAAACAGGTCCCCGAAAGAGGGCAGCAGCTTTTTCGGTACTTAGAGTGGCAGAGACCATAGGGGTCGGTATAACATTCTAAGACACACTACTGCGATGTGGAAAGCAACGGGAAACCACCACATTACCTCCCAAGTACACTGCGTACAGAAATTGTTAGTAGCGATGATGGCATCCTCTGGGGTAAAAAATTCCTGAGGTAAAATAGTCCCCCATTCGGATCTCCGGGAGGGGACTACTTCAGGGGATGTGATCCAAAAATCGGAATCGGAGCGTGGAATGTCAGACGTATGAAACAAGTAGGCAAATTAGAGAACCTGAAATTCGAAATGGATAGGTTAGCACTAGACATAGTATGAATCAGCAAAGTTCAGTGGCCAAAGCGGGGGATTTTTGGAGTGGAGACTTCAGATAATTCATACAGGATCAGAAGAAAGAAATTCGGGCGTGGGGATAGTTATGCAAAAAAAGATAGGACGACGTGTAGAAAACTACTAGCAAAAGAACGAAATAGTACTCATAGTTAGATTAGAATCTAAACCGGTAAATACAGTAATAATACATACATGCCCACCTCTATCTACGGTGAGGAAAAGGTAGAGGTGATCTACAAAGATATCTAAGATACGTAAAAGGACATGAAAATTTAATAATTACGGGGGATTCTAATGCAGTGGTAGGTCAGGGTAAGGAAGGAGCGGTAGTAGGTTTATTTGGTTTAGGCACGCGAAATGACAGGGGAAATAGGCTGGTAGAATTTTGCGACAAGAACAACTTAACAGTATTTCAACATCATGCTAGAAGACGATACACGTAGAAGATGCCAGGAGATATAGGAAGATATCAAATAGATTGCATTATTGTTAGACAACGGTTTAGAAATCAAGTAAAAGACTGTAGAAGCTACCCAGAAGCAAATATAGACACTGACCACAACATTGTAATTATGAAAGCCGCACTTAAATTTGAAAATCTGAACAAGAGAAACGGGAAAAGACACTTTGACTTTGAAAAGCTAAAAGATAAAGATATCCACGAAAGATATGAAAAAAAGTCAAATGAATTGCTAAAAGATATCGGGAAAATTTCTGATACTAAAGAAGTAGAAAGAGAATGGAATAACATTAAATCCAGCTTAGACATGCCGGCCAGAGATTCTCTGGGATATACACAAAAAGAAAATAAGAAACCATGGACAACAAAGAATACCCTGAATTTAATAGAAGAAAGACGAAAATACAAAAATACTAGGGACGAAAAAGGAAAACGGCGATACAAAGCCATAAAATGGGGAATTATTCACAAATGCAGGAAAGCTAAAGAACAATGGATTGATGAAAAGTGCAAAGAGGTACAAACTAAGATAGAAATAGGAAAGACAGACGAAGCATACAAATTAATTAGAATGAATTTTAGGGATATAAAACCATATAGCAAAAATATAAGGAACACGGTAGGAAACGTCATTATAGAAAATGTAGAGAAAGTAGCTAGATGGCAGGAATATATAGGGAATTTATATGCAGGAGAGGAACTAACAGCATTAGAACAGGAATCAGACATTGAAAATGATGACCTGGGATATTCTATGCTTAGAGATGAGTTTGAATTAGCGTTAAAGAGTCTGAAAAATGGTAAGGCGCCGGGTACAGATAAGGTGCAAGCGGAAACTCTAGAAACCGCTGGACAAGCAGTAACAGAACGTCTCTTCCGACTTGTAAGCTATATGTATGAGACAGGCGAGATACCCAAAGATTTCAAACGTAACATCCTAGTAACTATACCAAAAAAAGAGGCGCGGATAGATGTGAAAATTTTTGAACAATAAGTTTGACAGCACACGTTTCAAAAATATTAACTAGAATTGTACAAAGACGAATGGAAAAATGAGCTGAAGAAATACTGGGAGAAGATCAATTTGGGTTTAGGCGAATAAGGGGAACACGGGAGACTATTTTAGCTCTGATAGTGATAATGGAGAAAACAATACAAATGGGGGAAAGCGTGTATATAGGGTTTGTAGATCTGGAAAAAGCATTCGACAATGTAAAATGAAAAAGAATGTTTAAAATACTCAAAAGGATTGGAATGAGTTTTAGGGATAGACGGATAGTCATTGCTTATACAAAAAGCAAACAGCGGTAATAGAATTAGAGCAAGAAAGTAGAGAAGTAAATATTAAGAATGGGGTGAGACAGGGATGGCCTTATCCCCATTAATTTTAAATTGTACATAGAAGAGGTAATGAATACTGTCAAATGCAGGAAGACATTTGAAATTAATGTGCAGGGACACAAGATTGATATGCAGATGATATAGCGGTATTAGCATCTAGCAAAGAAGAGTTAAAAGCTGCTCTTAATGAAATGGAAACAGTTCTAACAGAGTGATATGGTATGAAAATTAACAAAAATAAAACTAAAGTTCTAGTATGCAAAAGGAGGGGAAAATAAATCAAAAACAAGAATACAAATAGGTAACGGGAACATACAAAAGGTTAAGGATTTCTGCTACCTTGGAAGCCCAATAACGCAAGATAGGAAAAGATATAAAACAAAGATTAGAGCAAGCTCGTGCTACATTTAACAGGAAAAAGCAACTACTGTATTCAAAGACAACAAACATAGAAACAAGGAAAAGATTGCTTAAATATATGTGTGGAGCACAGCACTGTATGGCTGTGAAGCGTGGACAGTAGGAGAATCAGACAAGAAAAATGTAGAACTCTTGCTACAGACTTATGATGAAGATATCATTGGCATACAAAGTTAAGAACAAAGAGGTACTAGAAGTGGTAGGGGAAGAAAGAAATATGTGGAAAACAATAAAAAAATAGGAGAGATAGGATAATAGGTCACATACTAAGACATGAGGGAATAGTGCGGAATATATTAGAAGCAGAGATAGGAAAAAATAGAAATAAAGGTAGACTACTGCACACAGATAGTGAAAAATGTAGACTGTGAGAATTTCAGGGAAATGTGTAGGCTAGCTCAGAATAGAAATCAATGAGGGCCCGCTTCCAATCAGTCGCAAGATGAACAAACTAATGACAAAAATAATAACTTTACTTAAACATGTTGATTATTATAAACAACTACAGAAATTGGTTTTGCAATATTCTCAACTAATGTTAATTGTGCAAAAGGATTTACTGGAAAACTACTAATTCGATAAATGTTTAAGTGTAGGGGAACCCTTGGCAGCCACAGGCTACTTAACCCTCGTCGCATACCATTGAATCTCGATGAAATAGGGCATATAATTAGAAAACAATAGAAAGGGAGGAAGCGAGCTGTGTATAAGCGGTTGTGAGAATTTCAGAGAACTGAGTAGGCTAGCTCAGAACATAAATAAGCTGAGGTACAAGTCCAACCAGTTTCAAGACGTAAAACCTAATGACGAAAAAATAAGTGCTCTTAAATCTGATGATTATTATAAACAACTATAGGTGTTGGTTGTGAAATATTTTCAACTAATGTTGATTGTGCGAAAGGATAAATTGGAAAAACTATCAATTCGGCAAAGGTTCAAGTGCTGGGGGAACTTGGTAGCCAAAGACTGCTTACAAGAAGGAACATCAGCTATGTTCAAAGACAACGAACATAGATACTAGAAGAAAATTGTTCCAAGCATATGTGTGAAGCACAGCACAGTACGTCTATGAAATAGGGGCAGTAGGGAAAACAGACAGAAAGAGATTGAAGCCTTCTGGACTGTTGTGCTTCAGATGTATGAGGATGGTAGCATGGACAGAAAAGGTTAATTACCAATAAGTTGTAGAAATAGTAGAGGAATAAAGATATCTGTGGAAAACGAAAAAATTGGAGAAATAGAAGGACAAGGTACGTTCTAAGACATTTCTGGGGAATAGTACGGGATATATTACAAGCAGAGATAGGAAAAAAGAGGTAGAGGTAGACCGAGATCAGACTTCCGCACGCAGATAGTGCTAGATGCAGACTGCAAATTTCAGGGAAATGTGTAGGTTGGTGCAGACTAGGAAACAATGAGGGTACGCGTCTAACCAGTTCTAGGACTGAAAACCTAATGATGATGAGATGAAATTTGGAACATAAGTTACGCTATAGGGCTTACACCATTGGGCATTGTAGCGCGTTGCATTATGTTAGATATAACTATTAAATAGATAGGTTAATCTTAAATGATCAAACTTATTATTGAAGCACCCTGTATAATTTTGCTTTCATATATATATATATATATATATATATATATATATATAATATTCAAAATTACGACATTGTAGAAAAATTGGTAGTTTTATTTAAATCATAATTTTAAAAACAACAAAAATAAACATTTTGTCTCTTGAATATAAATTAAAATGAATCGTGAGTTACATCTCCCCTATATTAATATGTATTCAACATTAAATGTTATAATTATGTCTTAGATATATTGCTACGTCCACTTTCCGACGGTGTAATAAATCTTACGCCTTTTATTTCGTTACTCATTCACATAGATTCTGCGTCCAATACTCAAACACCATTTCTACAATAAGTACGCTTTACTATAATTTCATGTAAATCTAGTTGCTGCAAAATGGAAAGTTCTTCTATAATCTAAATAGTCGGTACCTTGTTTTAGGTATTCGTTGGCTTGATACATATAACTATAGAGTGTGATTACTTCTTGTAATACTCAAACCTAAAAACTTGTTGAAATAAATGATTACACTTCTCTGATAAAAGTCTGTTTCGAGTTTCTATTATCACCTGTGTGTTTGATAACGCTGGGATTAAATCTACTTCTATATATAAAACGAGTTCATTACTTGATTCTTTCTGCAGCTATACGACAACGAATACTTGTTGTTACATTTTTCGTTATCAACAAAATTTTGTGCACACCGTGGTGTGGTAAGTACTTTTAGTTTTAAAAAATGTAATTTTATTCATAAAGAGTCTAATTTTTACTCGAACCCGTTACCGCTTCTTCTGATGAACTTGACCGCACCTTGCGTTGACCCCTGACTGACGTGTCGATCCTGAAAGCGAATTGCTTCCTTGGTATAGAACTTTGAAAGTGGAGCATCTAAGACACATAAAGACTTAAAAATTACTTTTACTGTTGTGTAAGGTGATGCGAGGGGTCGATTTCAGTTGTGAGACTCACTGCCGCGGTCGATGACTTCACTGGCAGTAGATTGGTCATGGATCTTTTGTGCTTTTCGAGTTTTTGGTTTGTCAAAGGGATCCCACTTCGCTCCAGACCGCCGGAATCCAATAAGGCAACAGCTGTGAATACTTTTGTTATAACTCTTGTTATAACACTTCAATTTAACCCTTACTACCTATAAACTATCTTTTTTATATGATTTGTTTTAGAGATAGCATATGATTTAGATATAATGTTGTTACCTAGCCCTGCTGTACGAATGCATTCTAACAGCGACATGCCTGTAATTACGATAAATATGTAAGTAGATCCATTATTTTCTTTTACTCATTACCCCGTAAACTATCTTGATAACAAAGATTTAACCATTGTAACTGTAACAGGACTGAAAGCAGTTCCTTCTAGATTTTGTTCAAATTCTTCTTATTTAATGTGCATATGAGACGTTTTCATTTAAATTACCTTACAGGAAATTCAGGAAGGTAATAATTACTTTTTACTTCAATTTTCTTTCATAATACTGTGAGAATCTTTAGGATAATTTTAAAAAAAAACAAAGAAAAATGCTCAGGAATGTATTTATTGATTTTGTTAAAATTTTTGTACTGAAAATCCTCTAGGATATTTTGTAACACAAAAAATACTTTCTCACAGGTTGGTTTTCCTTTTCTTTTATAACATGTTTCTAATTAGAGTTTTTTTTAATATTTTTTTGTATTATAGTATGTTCTGTAATCCTGTAAGACTCCGTCCACTCGCCGATTGAGCCCGGTCATTTTTTCATTGTCCTTCCGGCTACGTCTAGGAACGTAGCAATATACATTATATAAAGAAATATAATGTAATAAATATCAACGGAGTTCATCTAGGAATAGAATAAGAACGATTACTTTGTAGCACAGACGAAAGTTGATTCAATAAGATAAGGAACAACAAACTGCTACCAAGCAGACTTACTTATAATTACTTAGAAACAAAGACATTGTATGATTAACAAGAAACAGCGTACAAGCAATAATGCGGTTTCCCACAGAACGATGTGAGACCGGAGGCTTCATGTTAAATGTAAGAAGCTCTGCTCGCCAGTCAGTCTTCGAACTTTATAACTTTAACATTGTTAAGTGTTCAAGCTACTTATTCTTAGTTATTAATTATTGATTAATTAAAATATTAACTTGTAATATTTTCAATTGCATTCACTTTGCGTTTAAAGAATATAAGCGTTCAAGTCCATTGTAAATAAAACAAGTCATTTTTGTAATTTATGAAATAAAATAAATTTGATGGCTGTGTTTTTGGAAATAAACTTTTTAAAAAGAAGCTCCCAAGGACTCAAAATCTATCTGGCGCAGTTGTAACAGATTCCAGAAAGGCACCAAAGGTTTCCAAAATTGAAAACGAAGATTCGACGAAGTGCAAACTCGACCTAATCCAATTCAGAAGGAAAGCTATGGAACAAGCAATCAAATTATTGTAAGCACCAATATTTCATTTTCCTTTACCATTTTTAATAGCATATTGATTTTAGTAAATAAGAATTGATGATTAAAAGATTTTTATGTACATTTTTTATTGCAAAATTAATCAGTGAATGTTTGAATTTGATGAGATTTTAACAGAACTTAATAAGTTACCACTATCCAAGATTGAAGTAAAAGAATTAGTAAACGATTCTTTAAATAACTTTAGTGAAAATTTGACTAAAGGAACAAAGAATAATAATTCAAATAAAATGAATTCAGATAATTTAAGGTTATATTTAAATTCAATTCCTACGTATGACGGTAATCAGGCCATGATAGGTGTTTTTATTACAGCTTGCGAAACATTTTTGAAAACTTTTTATAAACAATGTGAAATAGAAAAGAATATGTAGTTACTAAAGTTAATTTTAAACAAGTTAACAGGGACAATATTAAGCGAGCAGGGATGATTTTAATGACTGGGACGATTATAAGAAAATATTGATTGCTTATTTTGACGATCAAAGAGATATTAAATGTTCACTTGGGGATTTATTAAATTTGTGAATGGAAAGTAATCAATCACCACCTATTTGGTATAAAATTGCAAGACGTAAGAAGTTTGATTCTAACAAAACTTAAGTTAGAAGAAGCGGATCCTGCCGAACTTTTAATTAAATCAAAAATGTATAACGAGATGACCTTGGATACATATATAAACGCGTTACCCGAACGTATGATTCGATATAGGCGAGTCAATAAATTTACCCCGGTAATCATGCATTTGCTATATTAGCAGATAAGAACACTGGATCACCAAATATAAACAACAAACAATATTAAATTGCTGGTTTATAGAACATCTGAATTCTTCACTACACAATAACATAACGAATCAGATTGCGTCTATTGAACTCGATGATACATGGAAAACAGTGCGACAAGCGTAAAACAATTTCAAATTCTATGTACAACAATAACCCTAAATACCTACACAAATTAATCTTATCTAATTGCTTGATAGATATATGCTGACGGTAACGATGACGAGCTTGCACCACTGGCAGCTACAAGGTCTAGTACAAAAAATGTATATTTACAATAGTTCGCTTAGACACAATCACGCAATGATTAGTCACTAACACAACTGATGGATAATTATCAAGTCTATCTACAATTTCAAAACCAATTAACAGAGTTATCCATCAATATAAAACATTATCATATCAAACTGCACTAAATCTCTATTCTGATAATAGCAGAATAGAGTTACATGGACTTCCAGTGACAGAGTACTGTCACCACCTTGCTTTTTGCTTTAAAACTATGCCTTGTGTCAAACGCGTAAGTTCCTCTTTGTTATAAATAATTACTTAAATGAATTTATAGATTACTTAAACTTTAACACTACAACATCTGACAATAAAATTATTAGATAAAAATGCTGATTTAAACATTTTCCTAAAGTCCTTTACTGAAAACACAAATCTTAAAAACCTGTCAACCTTGATTTCAGGAGCCTTAAAGTAATACCAGATAAACAGTTTTTTAATGCTTTAAACTTTCAGCACAAACTTCATGCACAAACGTTGCTTCTGAATATAATTATACAACACTTTTACCAGATCTGAATCAAACAAAAGCTACTTTGCAAACGAATTCAACCGCAACAAAATCAACTCAAATATATTTTAATAGCGTGTGAACTGATATTTAAAAAAATACATAAAGCACCATCTAAAGTAATGTCTTAACTAGTATTTGAAGCTATAATTGAAATAATAATCGCAACATTAATTGAAACCCTAAAACAACCCAATTACTTAGCTAATTTAAATACAGCTCTATTTACAAGTTTTAAAATCTGCAAAAATCAAACTGACTAAACAACACTTTCAATTATAATATTTGTACTTTCACTTAGTTTAATAGAACACGTTTATTTTTAAATCACTTCACTGGTTTACAGAAATGCAACAATGACAATCATTTTGAAGTAAATCTACTCCTATATATAACATGTAATTTAAATTATAAACAACCATTTGTTCCAAAAAATTTTCATTTTGTCCAAGTATTAAAACTTGCAAAGTGGTACGTAAGTCCACACCATTAAGAATCGTTCAACTCATAACAAAAGATATCATTTGTCGAGCGCATAGATTAATGCAATTCGACGTCATTTACGATATGTAAATTCCATTCTTTTAATTCTTTATCACTTCGAGTATTTCTCTTTATAAATAGCAAATTCCTTTCTGTATCTCCGTTATCCTGCAAATTTTGGATTTATTCAATGAAATAACAAATGGCTACGTGACCATCTGCCAGTAATACTTTTATATTAATAAATTTATGCATATTTTTTCAGCAAAAGTAAGAGACTCTTTTTTATAAAGAATTTTTTCTTGGTAAATGAATAGAAGATATGCTTATAGTATTCATCTATTTAACTAATATAAGGCATACTTTTATATACACGAGCACTCATAATTAAACTTTGGGCTCTTATGATTTATTACCGCGAATTTGAATAGTGCACTTATTGACCACTGTGGCGTCTTTTTCTCGGCATTATATATTGCCGTGACTCGGGCTCGCGTTGAGCGCCACTGATTTGCTGTGACTAGGTGTCGCGTTGGAGCGCCACTGATTTGCTATAACTCGTGTCCATCAAATAGTAGTAATGGGGATTCAACAGAAAATATGAAATTATTGGCTTACCGTGTCCTTTTTTTTACCTAGCTAGCTCAACAAGAATCATGTTGTGGAATTTACGAAAATGAAATGAAACACAGAAAGCTTGAGAAACATGCAATGAAAAACATTTTTTTTATACAAGAGAATCTCTTACACTTATGAAACCATTTATAGCTTAAGCTCTTACAGAAAATTATTCCTAAAAGTTACTTATTTATTAAGATAATCCTTACCTAATTGTTGTTAACAATTACAGAGCTCAAACCTCTTCTTTATGGGTTACAATAATTCGCTTTAATTTGACTGTGGAAAATTTACCTATCTTTCATTATCCTATTTGTGAGTGTAATTGGCTAACGACACTGCACAGATAATTTAGTAAAGGTCAAAATGCTTCGTGTTCTGACCTCAAAATTTGCTGGAAATTATCCCCATAACAAATAACTCTTTGTTACAAATATTTAAATATGTTTATAAGTTACGAACAAAGAATCAAAACTTATGCTTTCGATTGTTATTGTCAAATATCAGAATCTCATTTCCATGATCATCAACGGCATTAAATACTTTCTGGTTCCATTTCAAATCTCCATTTGAAGTTAGAATATTAATTTACAAAGTGGATTTTTATTTTTAATCGGTTAAACTCAGCAGTAGCTCTTACATCAGAATTATTTATGTCGAAGATTGTTCAATTTTTGTAGTCTTTTACAAAATAATTATGCTTTATGATTATGCAAAGTTCTGTTATACTTATTGCATGTCGTAAAATGAATTATAAATTGCTCGAACTTACTCGTCCTAAGAATTAATCTTTATTCAAACTTACATGGTCGATGTACTAAAATGAATTAATCGCAAATCTTAACTGCTTCAGTTTATATATAAAAATTCTAACTACGTCATTTTTCCATTCGATTCCAGATTTATTTCGAAGCATTAGTCATCCTGCATGATGTAATATTTACTTGGATGTCGGCGTTTAATGATCTAATGAGTGTTAAATTATCGTGGTTATGATTTATGTCTATCGTAAAGCGTCATCTACTCTTTTCTAATAAGCGAAGTCAATGTCCGCTGTTCTTCTTTTCTCTGTACTACGTTGGGCTATTAAACCCGCTTATCTCATCTTTCATAACTTTTTAATCGACGCGGGTTTCTTGAATATGAGCGTTTATTCATTGATACTAATAATTGACGTACTTGAATAGCTTTTAAAACATTTCCTAGTAAAATAACGTATTTGTTTATTAATAATGAAAATTCTGGAATTAATTTCTTTAGGATAAAGAGTAAAATTCAAACAGTGGTATTTTTAACGAGAATGAATATTTTAATTTTGTTTTAAATGATATATCGACACGCAGAAATTAATTACACAATTAATTAAAGCTCCCAATTGCGTTCTTAATGATTGATTCGCATTCTAACGGGGTACGGATTTTAGTTTTGCATAACTTAAAATCTAAGTTATTACTAGTATTTACACAATAATTATTTATGAAATAAATTAATTTAAAAATTTGGAAATTTTTCATACATATTGCTATGGTTCGCCCAGGCTCGGAGCCATGAAGAAAATTTCAAATTGCTGTTGGCTATCTATTTTTACTACCTCTCCAATTAATAAAACCACTGCAATCATATATCAGATTTATAATAATAGGAAATATTCTCCTACAAACAATCTTTCAAATACAAATTAATACTTTCATAACAGCTTTCTCTTAAAACAATATTTCAGCTACAAAATTAATGAAACTAACTTCTTCTTGACACATATCTTATATACTACATATAGAGTCAAGAGTCTCTTTAAAACTAGGATGATCACTCACTTATTCTACACAAATATTAATTTCATAATTATCATTCATGAACAATTTCATAATTAAATTTTTCTTAATATGTACAAAATTTACCTTAAAAAGTCTTATAATTTAATGTCCTCCTTTTTAAAGACCGTTTCTAAACTTATTTGAATTCAGCTAGGTTCAATAATCACTTTGTATAATAGCGAAAAACTGTATCGTAGGTTTTTCGACCCTTTTAATTAAATTATCTTGACTTTAATACACAACTCTTCTGTCTTAAATTAAAAAACTGTTATACAGAAAATTCTCATTATGCAACTTATCTAAATAATCGATAACTATTAGTCTTTTAGAAATTTAAACAAAGTATATAGTAGTGAGGTAGGGCCGGTCCTACTTCAAAACGCGACAGACGTATTTTCCATGTGTAGAATACGGCTGAATCGTTTTGAATTAGGATCGGCCCTATATGATTTCAATGTTAAATAGTCGTGAAAACATTTCAATGTAAAATAGTTGTGAAAACATGAATTCTTCTATACTTTCAATGTAAAATGCTTGTGGGCACGTTTTGAATTAGGATCGGCTTTATATTACTTTCAATGAAACACACACGTATGTTGAAAAGTGCAGAGAAGAATGTGTGTAGCTGTTTTGAATTCGGTTTTCTATCGAGAAGTTAGACGTGCACCGTTTTGAATTAGAATCGGCGTTATATACTTTTAATGTAAAATGTGAAAACCTGAATTCTTTTCAAATGTAAAATACTTGTGGGCACGTTTTGAATTAGGATCGGCTTTATATTACTTTCAATGTAACACACGTATGTTGAAAAATGTAAGTGCAGAGAAAATGTGTGAAGCTGTTTTGAATTTGGTTTTCTAGTTAGAAGTTATAAAGTATGACAGATGCAAAAAAAAAATATCGCATTCAAGTCAATTGTGTTTAATACGTGCACCGTTTTGAATTAGGATCGGCGTTATATACTTTTAATGTAAAATGTGAAAACCTGAATTCTTTTCAAATGTAAAATACTTGTAGGCACGTCGGCTTTATATTACTTTCAATGGAACATACATACTTCAAAACACACGTATATTGAAAATGTAAGTGCAGAGAAAATGTGTAGATGTTTTGAATTTGGTTTTCTAGCTAGAAGTTATAAGTATGACATATGCAAAATATTGCATTCAAGTCAATTGTGTTTAATTAAAGTGGATTCTGATTTATGTTTAGAGGCTGCAAATACACACATGGACCGGTTTCAATTCAAAATGTGTTCACTCTTGTGATAGGTTGAAAAGTGGTTGGCAAAGTACGCAGATGGTGGTAATCTGCTATATAAGGAGATTGCTCCTGATATTAATTTAATTAGTCGAAGTTTACTGCATATATTTACATACAAACATGTATATAATTGATATTCAGGGATTTAAATACAAGAAAAACGAGTTTGTGTGTAAAGAAATTGCGGTTTTGGACTTGTTGAAAGGTGTTGTTGGCATCAAATTTTAAACTGCCAATGCAGTCCAGTTGTTTGAGCCAAGATCATATAAAACATAACGACTGGGTGACAAAGAATATTCATGGTCTTTCTTGGGATGAATCTTCAACGGCTGGAATGGGTTTATCATATATGCGCTTTATTTGAAGCAAATTATCCTACCCGGTGAAGAAGTATTTGTGAAGGGTCTAGAAAAGAAGAAATTGATTGAAACCTATCTAATGCAAACGTTGTAACTGATATGCTTGCACTAGGTTGTCCTAAGATATCGGAGTTAAAAATCAACAACCGTTTAAAATATAACATACATTGTTGTAGACACAGCAATAATAATCTGCAATGTGCAAAACAAAATACCTTGTTATTAAAAGAATGGCTTGATAATAATAAAAACAATAGAAAGATTGTGTCTGTATTATTTATTTTAATATAATTTTACAATGTTAGCCGAAGCAAATTATCCGACTCGGTGAAGAAGTATGTGAAGGGTATGAAAAGAAGAAATGGATGGAAACCTATCTATTGCAAAAACAAAATACTTTGTTATTAAAAGAATGGTTTGATAATAATAAAACAAATAGAAAAGATTGTGTATGTATTATTATTGTAGTCAGTAAGAAATTTAATGCTGATGTCTGCAGAAAACAATTAAACTCAGACAGCACGAATGGGACTCTCAACCCTGAAAGCAATTATAATTGATCAACGCAATAGTTTTACTGGTTTTACAACATTTAACAAATTGTACAGATATATCGAAAAATTTGCCAAAGACAGACAAACAGATAGGCAGACTGACTGCACCAATTTTCTCATTCTCGCTTTTAAAGAATAACAAGCCGTAGTTATTTAAATCGCGAACTCAGTTTATCTACAAGAACTATATAAACGTGGAAATTTATGAAATGCTCCAACTTAAAAAAAATACACTATCATTATTCTTTCCTGTCAATTTTAACAAAAGTTTTTTTTTTATTTGTTCTATAGAACACAACTACAACTTGACAATAAAGATTGAGCGATTATCACACACATATCTTGAGTATATATAAAGATATTAAACAATAAGAACAGCAGAAAATTCAACTCATGTCAGACAGCTTTTTTCTTGTCAACGATAGTCTAGTCTAATGCTTTTTCAGCATTTGCATTTCCATATTTACGTACTGAAGGCAACTCTGCAATTTTAGATAACATGAATTTCTAATTTCAATTAAAAAAAAAAATATGAAAGCATCTTTTTGAAATGCATTTCTAACTTTAATCGCAAAAAAAAATGAGAGCATCTATTCGAAATATGCACTCAGATTAAAAGTCAAAAAATTGTTTTACACCGTTCTGTAAACTGAGATTACGTAGTTATTAAATCGAGGTAATGTGAAATGAAACACACAATGTATGTTTCTTTATTGTAATCTATAAAATACATATATATATATATATATATATATATATTATACTGTCAAGAAGGGGTGGGCTTATAAAATGTTTAAATAGGGCTTCGAAACGACTTTGCTAGAATGGGGTATATTTGGTTTTGTTTGAGTATTTTCTTTCAGGTATTTTTGGTTTATAAATTAACAACAACTATTCCACGTTTATAAATTTATAAAGCTTTTGAAACTGCATTGCATTCAACAACATATACCGGCCATAGACCAGGCTAAGCTAGTTATAAGTTTGCATTGTATACGTATTTTAATTGTTATGGTTGCACGTATATGAAATTTAATTTGAGTTAGCGTTTTCAGAACCATTTGAATGTAAAACAAATATCAAAATTGCTTGGTATACTGCACGCTTTTAAAATTTTAAGGAGTTAAGTGATACTCCCGTAAAATTTGGTAAATCAATTTCAGTTTGAATATGTTTTAACAATTAAAGATTGGTTATGTAATGACAGGACGTTTACCGAATAAGACATAAATGTCTGTTGCGTACAATTTAAAAGCTGAACCATCAAAGTTTGTTAGCTATTTTCAATATTGTAAAAGTTCAATATACATAAATCACTGGATTACAAACCATCTAGAAAATGAATGTATCTAGAGAAAACAACTGTATTATTAATCAATTATTAATAATTATAAATTACATAGTGTGCGTAGAGATAGTTGTCATGGCAACGGAAACAAAAGAAGACGGTTTTATTTTATAAGGGACTTCAAAATTTATATTACTGAAAAATAGACGTGTTTTGTACTGTTATGAGTTTTATTACATTTAAAAAGTTACGAGAAAGTTTTGAAAGTCAAGTTGTACCTGGAGATAGCAAATAGTAGCAGTTTTACGGCGAATAAAAGTTAATTAAAAGAGGGAGTGCTGGTCTGTACCGTTATTGTTTGAAGACGAAAGCATAGTGGAATTGGAGTTATCTGAGTATTTGTATAACATAAAATTTGTAGAAATATTAGTAGTTTTATAGTCTGGAGATTACCAGTTGCTCGAGTTACTTATTATTTACAGGAGGTGCCTGCAGTTGGTCACTTGGCTTCAGGACGGCTGGAAGGCGGCGCTTGTATCTGGATTCAGGTATTAGTATTTAATATCTACGCAGTGCTTTAATCAAATTTATAAAAGTGGAACTAGTGTTTGGGAATACTTTTGGCTTTTAAAATTATTTTGAAAACTCCTTGGATATTTGTTTAGGTGTCTAGTTGAGAGGTGTTTGCTTAGGACGGACCCACCCTAGGTAGATTCCGCCACGTGTTTGACGGCCCTGTAAAATATTTAAGTGCAGCAGCCGTGTAAAATATTTAAAGATAAATTGTGTGGCATAACTCAACAAGGCTCTAAAATAAGACAAGGAGTGACAGATAGATATATTACGCCTATCACTAATAAGGTAGGATCACAGTATATATAATAGAATAATTGTCCTAAGATAAAAAAAAGAAAGATCAATCCTGTAATCATGAATAAACAATACAAAATAGGTGGTAATTGATTATAAAAGGGTTCTCTATAACTCAATATATACCAATATATAACAGATGGCGCCCAACGTGGGGCAGAGTAGATTTGTTAGTTGTACGTTGCATATATTCTATTTAAAAGTGAAAATTAATATTTGATTGACGTTTCATATATATTTATTTGACAGTTGTTGAAGGTTTTGAATTTATTGTAGTAGGCTAAGACGTAATTTGATATTCACACTTTGGTCAATTTTAGCGGCGGTAAAACATTAGGTGGGGCTCGAATAGGTAAATAACTTCGCAACAAAATATTTGTTCGCCTAAAGGTGGGGCTCGATAGGGCTGATTCAGATTTGCAGAGGTTGTGTAGCTTAGTGGGGCACATCATTGAAGTTTATTTTGAAAATTAAAGGGACATGTCTGATGAGGAGAGAATCACGAGGTCAGGAAAGTTTATGGAGTTGAGACTGGTGTGAGAGGGCAACCGGTGGTTAAGACTGTAGCAGCAGGGGATGCTAGGGATGAAGCTGGAGGATATGTGGAGCCGGAGGTGATTATTGTGAATTCAGGGGTACATCGGGAGAAAATGAAATTGATAAGGGAAAAGAGAATATGCAGATCCAAGATGTGATGATGGTTTTGTTGGAATTAAAGGGTCGTTAACTAAGTCGCATGAAGAATTGAGAGGATCATTGTTGGCCGAAGTTAGAAATTCACAAGCGGAAGTTAAGGAAAAATTTGATATGATGGAAATGAAAATTGAAGGAATTAATGTATCAATACAGAGCAGTTTGTGTTCATTTAAGGATGAAGTTCTGAAGGACGTAGAGGATAGAGTCCAGGTTGTAGAAGGAAGGTAACAACAGGTTTAAATGAATTAAGGAAGAGCTGTACATGGTCGAAGTTAGACAGACAGAAAAATTGCAGAATTTAGGTGAAATAGTTCGGATTCAGACGGAGGACAATATTAACTCTAAAAACGAAATTATAGGCAAATTGCGGGCGAGTCAGGAGGTGGCAGAGAAGCTGAGAAGGGATACGACGGTTCTGGGGAATACGGTAAATGGATTGTCTGGTCTTGAAGGGAATGTTAGACAGATGAGAGAACAGTTGGTTGAATTGGAAAGGGGAAGAGTTGTTTGTGATGCAGGATACCAGTATAGGCTAGGAAAGAGACCTTGCCGAGGTTTGAAGGCAGAAAGAATGAGCAGCCGATGGTCTATCTTAGCAAGTTGGACGAGATGGTAGAGAGTGAGCCTGAGAGGGTGAAGATGCAGATGGTGAGCGTGACATTGGGGGGTTGTGCAGAGAAATGGCACTGTATCGTGAGGAGGCAATATAGTTCGTACGAGGAATTTCGAAGGCTATTCATAGAACAATATTGGGGAAACACGCATCAGGCTAATATTCGAACGGATTTAAACACTGGGAACTATAGGTCATACCAAGGATCGAGAGAAAATTATGTGATTGAAAAGTATAACCAGGCGCAGCACCTGATTCCTAAATTAAGAGAAGATGAAATTATATTATTGTTGTCAAGGCATATGGAGGCGGAAATAACTAGGGCCGTAGCGATACAAAACGTTCGGACTTTAAGAGACTTTTGGAAATGATGCGAAATTATGACGTAGCTAGGACGTTTGAAACGAATACCAGGAAAATAGTGATAATAGGAATTGGGATAGGAATAGGAATAGCACAGACTACCAGAGGACTGGGGTGCAAGGATACAATTATAGGGAGAATGGACAGGACAACTACAGAAAGCAATATCAGGAAATCAAAGGAGAACGAATAATAATTGGGAACAACGTTTTAATAGAGACGATAATTATAGGGGAACAATGACTGGAACAGGACGGATAGGAATGACAGAGGTTTTGGGGACGGGTTTTGGGCAGAGATGGCAGAGAGAAAGGGAGCAGAGATCAACGGATCAGGGGAAATACCGACAGGGATTAGAGACCGAGAACGGGAGACAGATAGAAACTTGACGATCCAACACGTAACAACAAGAGACACGCGACAGAGATCGGAGGATAGGATAGAAAGTGGAGGTCCACGATGAACCCACGGTACAAAAAAAACGTCGATTTATTAGTGTTAGGAAAATCAGATTTAGGGACACAGCATAGTATTAGTTTAGTAGATAAGTTGTTAGATAATAAGTTTGAAAGAAGGCGGGAGTTACCATTTATTCATATTAGTTTAGGCATTCTGTTTACACGGCATTGATAGATACAGGGTCGCAGTTATCGCTGGTGAGAGAGGAAATAGTTTTGAAACATGCAGAATTATTCAAAGGGAAAATTTGTAGGGTTAAGAGTATTAATTTATGGTCTGCGATTAAGAGGAAGTTAACTACGATAGACAAAGTTGTACAGTATCGATTGTATTAGGAAGTACCAGACTAGGTGAAGTAGAGTTTTGGATAGCAAGAGGATTATATTTAGATTTTATTGTAGGGATAGATGTAATTGAGGAATTTGGACTGGTTATAGATGGTAAAGCACGAATGGTAAAGGTATTAAATTTAGAGAAGAAATGGGTGGTGCCTAAGGATAATTGGGATACTAGGGATGAGATAAATACAGATAGTATAGCATCAGGAAAGACTAAGAATAGAATTTATGATGGAATTGATGAGTTACGGTTATGTAATATATTTGAGAAGGTATTTGATGAGGAACAGATAGGATTAATAGGGTGGATATGAAGGAAATGTTATATGAGGTGTTTAATAGACATGCAAGAGTTTTTAGTAATGAGCCTAGGTTTGCGAAGGAGTATACGCATAAGTTAGAGGTCACAGACGAGGGAAGTTTTCGTACTAGGGTATATCCAATACCATTTGCATTAAGGGTCGAGTGAAAAATGAGATTAAAAGATGTTAAAAGAGGGAATTATTGAATCAGCGAGAACACCCTATATCAATCCGGTAGTGGTTGTGCCTAAATCTGATAATTTAGAATTAAGAATATGTTTAGATGCTAGGAGATTGAATGCGATTACTAAACCACAATTTGAACAACCAAAATCACTAGATAATTTGTTATACAAGGTAAGCGAGATGAAAATTTTTAGCAAACTGGACTTAAAGAATTCTTTTTGGCTAATTCCTTTGCATGAGGAAAGTCGGAAGTATACTGGATTTAGCATTGAAGGGGAGATTTATCAGTACAGAGTTGTTCCATTTGGTCTTTCAACGTCATCCGCTGCATTAGTTCGAGCCATGCAGAAGTTATTAGATGAGTACGAAGACTTCTGTACGCACTATGTCGATGATATTTTGATTTTTCTAAGAACGAGTTAGAACATTTAAGAAAAGTGATCCGAAGGTTAGACGAGGGAGGTTTGAGGTTGAATTCGAAGAAGTGTGAGTTTTTTAAGGACCAGGTAAAGTATTTGGGGTTTGTCGTTGGCAGCGAAGGAATTAGAATTTGTGAAAAACGCTTGGACGAGTTGAAGAATTTGAAACAGCCAAGAAATTTGAAAGGTTTAAGAGGATTTTAGGTGTATTAAATTATTATCGTCGATTCATACCAAAATATTCGGAGTTGTGCATTCCATTGTTGGAGTTGTTAAAAGAACGAAAGGTGGAAATGGAACGAGCAAAGGGAGCAGGCATTTCGGGAGTTGAAGGCGGTATTTTATAGGAACTGTCATTAAAATATCCCAATTTTACGGATCCATTTATTTTAAGGACAGACGCTTCGAGTTTTGAATAGGGGCTGAGTTGGTGCAGGTTCAAGAAGGAGAGAAGTGCCAATTTGTTTTATTTCGAGGGCTCTGAAAGACTGCGAGACTAGGTATTCGACAGCGGAAAAGAGATGCTGGCAATCGTATATGCTGTGAAGAAGTTAAGATTTTATTTATTGGGTAATAAATTTCTGGTTGAATCGGATAACACAGTGGTCACGTTTCTGAAGAAGAAAGAGTTTTGAACAGTCGATTGTATAGATGGGCGTTAGTATTGCAGGAATATGATTTTGAGATTAGACATAAACCTGGTAAAGAAAATGTTACGGCTGATTTCTTTAGTAGGAAGGATGAAGGGTTGCTAACGGATAGTAGGAATGGATTTTGATTGCATTGCAAGTGTTTGAAGATCTGGGAAGATGGTCGAATGCCAGATTTCATCGGATGCAAGCACACGAAGAAATAAGGGTGATCAGAGAAAATTATTCAGAGAGAATTTAGAACAAGACAGAGGTTTTTATATGGTCGAGGAGTTTTGGTGAAAAGGTTATGGGATGATGAATTATTAGTGTTAACGACACAGGTAGCCGTTGAGCTGATCCAGGAAATTCATACTACGTTTGGTCATATAGGGATTCGTAAGACGTTCTTGATATTTAGGAAGCTTTCTATGCACGAAACGATAGAAAATTGGTGAAAATTTGCATAAATCTGTGTGAGACGTGTTTGTTAGGAAAGGATAAGAATGTGGTGTTGCAGAATCAAGTTAGATGTATAAGAGCGGAAGGTCCATTAGATATTGTGGCAATGGATTACTTGAGTAATTTGATACCGAGTAGGAACGGATATCAGCATATTTTAGTTGTAGTTGATATTTTTACAAAGTTTGTGCAGCTTTATCCAGCGAGGAGATGTAATTCTAGGCATGTATTGAGTTCTGTAAGAAAGTTTGTAGAACGAATAGGTAAGATGAATAGGGTATTGTTGGACAATGCAACGTATTTTCGTAATCGAAGGGTTGAAAGTAAATTAAGGAAGGATGGAATAAAGATGACATTCTGTAGTATCAGACATCTCAAGGAAATCCGTGTGAAAGATATATTCGAGAAGTAATAAAGTTTTTGAGGTTAATAACGCAGGAACAACATGATCGGTGGGTAAGGTATTTACCGCAAATAGAAGAATATATTAATTTTGTACCAAGTTCAGTGACAGGAATGTGTCCTGTGACATTGATGAAGAAGGTGATTCCAGCAAGACCGTGGAGAGCTGAACAAAAGTGGAGGATATAACGGAGTTGTTGCATAAAGCCAAACAACAAGTCGAAACGAACAAAGAAGGGAGTTGGAGAAACGTAACAAGAAAATCAAGAAGCAAGTGGTTTTTCAGTTGGGGATCTTGTTATTGTTAAAAGATTGAGAATGTCAAATTGGGAAAGAAATATTTGTGCCAAGTTGTTATTTCCATACGGAGGTCCGTATCGAGTGAGAAGAATTTTGCAGAAGGAATACTTACGAATTGGAGAATGACAGGGTGAATGTCGGGGACGTTTTCATATAGAAAATTTGTATCCATATTTCCATGTGGAAAGTAAAGTATCGCAAGAATAAAATTAACACTGTAAATAATACTAACAAGCTTAAAACTATACAGAATATACAGAAACTAACACTTAATCCTCATACATAAAGAAAAAAAACTATAGTGATTTTAACTAAATTTAAAATTTCTCAACCATTAAAAGAATTACTTATATCCAGGAAGCAAATTTTCATTTTATTTAAAATCAGTGGGGCCTTATATACTGTCAAGAAGGGGTGGGCTTATAAAATGTTTAAATAGGGCTTCGAAACGACTTTGCTAGAATGGGGTATATTTGGTTTTGTTTGAGTATTTTCTTTCAGGTATTTTTGGTTTATAAATTAACAACAACTATTCCACGTTTATAAATTTATAAAGCTTTTGAAACTGCATTGCATTCAACAACATATACCGGCCATAGACCAGGCTAAGCTAGTTATAAGTTTGCATTGTATACGTATTTTAATTGTTATGGTTGCACGTATATGAAATTTAATTTGGAGTTAGCGTTTTCAGAACCATTTGAATGTAAAAACAAATATCAAAATTGCTTGGTATACTGCACGCTTTTAAAATTTTAAGGAGTTAAGTGATACTCCCAAAATTGGTAAATCAATTTCAGTTTGAATATGTTTTAACAATTAAAGATTGGTTATGTAATGACAGGACGTTTACCGAATAAGACATAAATGTCTGTTGCGTACAATTTAAAAGCTGAACCATCAAAGTTTGTTAGCTATTTTCAATATTGTAAAAGTTCAATATACATAAATCACTGGATTACAAACCATCTAGAAAATGAATGTATCTAGAGAAACAACTGTATTATTAATCAATTATTAATAATTATAAATTACATAGTGTGCGTAGAGATAGTTGTCATGGCAACGGAAACAAAAGAAGACGGATTTTATTTTATAAGGGACTTCAAATTTATATTACTGAAAATAGACGTGTTTTGTACTGTTATGAGTTTTATTACATTTAAAAGTTACGAGAAAGTTTTGAAAGTCAAGTTGTACCTGGAGATAGCAAATAGTAGCAGTTTTACGGCGAATAAAAGTTAATTAAAAGAGGGTGCTGGTCTGTACCGTTATTGTTTGAAGACGAAAGCATAGTGGAATTGGAGTTATCTGAGTATTTGTATAACATAAAATTTGTAGAAATATTAGTAGTTTTATAGTCTGAATTACCAGTTGCTCGAGTTACTTATTATTTACAGGAGGTGCCTGCATTGGTATTGGCTTCAGGACGGCTGGAAGGCGGCGCTTGTATCTGGATTCCAGGTATTAGTATTTAATATCTACGCAGTGCTTTAATCAAATTTATAAAAGTGGAACTAGTGTTTGGGAATACTTTTGGCTTTTAAAATTATTTTGAAAATCCTTGGATATTTGTTTGGGTGTCTAGTTGAGAGGTGTTTGCTTAGGACGGACCCACCTAGGTAGATTCCGCCACGTGTTTGACGGCCCTGTAAAATATTTAAGTGCAGCAGCCGTGTAAAATATTTAAAGATAAATTGTGTGGCATAACTCAACAAGGCTCTAAAATAAGACAAGGAGTGACAGATAGATATATTACGCCTATCACTAATAAGGTAGGATCACAGTATATATAATAGAATAATTGTCCTAAGATAAAAAGAAAGATCAATCCTGTAATCATGAATAAACAATACAAAAATAAAGGTGGTAATTTGATTATAAAGGTTCCTAAACTCAATATATTCCAATATTAACAAATATTTAATGTTATTGTCTCTAGAATAAAATATATAATTCATTAAAATTTATAATAAAGAACAGTTCAACTTTTAATCCAATCGAACGGTTAAAAAATAATTGTTTAATTTATAGGTTCCCATTTGATGTTTTGGTTTTCTTTTTTAAACAAAAAAAAATTGTTTTAATACAAGTAAATGATTAAAAAATTTCTTAATTTAACCTCAAAACCAACTTGATTACATTAACGACCAAGGGGAGTACGGCGTTAAAAATTTTTTGGTTGCAAAAATAACCAATAATTTTCCCAATATTACTTATTTTTCCGAAAGGGCAATTTTTTAAAAAAGGTTTTCTTTTTATTGTTTTAAGGGCAAAATCAAGAAAAAAGTTGAAATTAACCCATTTTATAATAAAATTAAACCGAAACAAAAATTCAACCATTCAAGTTTTAATGAAAAGGTTAAATTTTAATGCAATTATGAAAATTTGTTTGAAAATTTTTAAAAACCATATGTTAAAAATTTTTAATTAAACAAAGAACTTTAAATTAGACATTTTTTCAAAATTTGCCCGGTTTTTATTTTAAAATTAAATTTCAATTGAAATCAAAAAAAAATTTACGCTTTTAAAATTTTATAAAGAATTATTTTAACATTTTAATATATCAAGGTTTTCCGTTATAAAAACCAATTTAAATTAAAAAAAATGATGTTGAAAATTAAAATTTCCTTTTTAAAAATTGGTTTTTAGTAAAATTGGAAAGCGGATTTAAATTTTTTAATGATATGACTGAAAGAAACCTTAATTTTAAAACCATGAGTTGTTGAAAATTTTAAAAAAACGGTTTAAATTTTGGGTTTTTTTTAAAATAATTTCATAAAGAATTTCTAATAAAAACCAACTTTGGAATAAAATTTGGAAAAATCGTCAATATTACTGTATTAGTCGATAAAGGCATGAGTTAATTTTTACTATGGAGACTTAAATTCCAAACATACTACGTAGAATTAGCGGTAATCTAAACGAAATAAATCTAATTTAGGGTTTTTATTATGTGCATTCATTGCAATTTCTTTTCATACAATGAAACTAATTCATTATTTTCTGCTGAGGTATAATTATATTCCAATACTGTTTTGTTCATTAGAATAGATTACAGAGCTGAATTTTTTCAGAAAAACGATGCAAACATTTTTTAATCGGTATCAGACTGTACAGAAACGGCAATGTTTAATTATATAAGACAAACATGATGTGTTTACTATTAAACAAAACAAAATTGTTCTTAATCAAAGTGATGATAAAAGTTTTATACCTCAACCACTAATACTATTAACCTATTTTGTAATTAACAACAAATTAACATACGACAACGAGTACTGCGTTAAAAATTGTTTTTTTGAAAAGTAACATCAATAGCAATTTTGGATTTCGATTAATGAAATTAAACATTCATTGTCTGAAAAATAAATTGCAAAAAGGCGCTGCATATATAGGGATATAGTAATTTGTGCGAATCATGCTGAATTTTTGTAGTAAACGCTAGATGATTATGTATGTTCCATTGAAAGTAATATAAAGCCGATCCCAATTCAGGTTTTCACATTTTTCATATGTATCCATAAAAATAGCGCTGTAATGATTGTGTGTATTTTTTCTGTATACAATCATAAAATCAAAGGTCATATAAAACATTTTTTCATAGTAAACGTAACTGAATGAAAAATGATGTTGTATGCAATTCCTTTTACAGCTGTTTTGCACAAAGTCGCTTTCAGTTTGTAAATACTGGAAATGCTTTTAGCGAATTGTTTGTCATAGTTACGTACTGAATGCAAACTCTGCTTGAAAATCATCTTGAATAAAAACGTAAATAAAGGAGATTTTTAACAATTGCAATTCAAAGCAATTCGCTATGCAATTATTTTGATTTGATGCTATTTCTTTTTACAGTTGTTTTGCTTACGTGTTTTCCGTAAACTCAGATGAATGAACCTTTTTGAAATTGTTTTGCTTACGTCAGATGATATTTGGTATAAATATTAAATAGAGAAATACGTATATTGAGTAGTGTATTTTGATTTTTCTATAGAATCATGAATGCTGAAACCGTATCCGAGATTAGTGCAGCAATTTTGAGATTAACTGTAAAAATGCGCCTCAACCACTGATACTATCTATTGCCTATTTTGTAGTATTGATTACAACAAATGCATACGACAACGAGTACTGTGTTAAAATTGTTTTTCGTTGCAGAAATAACATCAATACCCGTCAATATTACTGTATTAGTCGATTAAGGCCAGAAAAATGAATTACATTCATTGTCTGAAAAATAAATTGCAAAAAGGCCCAAATATATAGGGATATAGTAATTGTAATCATGCTGAATTTTTTGTAGTAAACGCTAAGGTTAGCTAAATTACTTTATATATAAATATGTTCTGAAACAAAATAAAATATGAAATTAAACATTTGCAATTTTCAGAAAAAAGCAAAAAAATCCAAACAAAGCACGTTCATCAGCAGAAAACTTAATAAAATTTAATTTTCCAAAAACAACAATCTCACATCATTTGTTTTTCATTCAGCTGCGTTAAGGAAAAAATTTGCTTTGCTCGCTTCAATTAAAAATTCCTAAAGATTTGAGTATCCCAGAAAAATCTGCATAAACTCATGCGTTTTGTTTGTTTAACTAAAAATTTAGAAAAAATCGTCAATATTACTGTATTAAAGGATTAAGGCATGAGTTAATTTTTTACTACGTTTTTTTTATTCGCTTGGGACAATGTGAATGTGATTTTGTATTAAGGTTAGCTAAATTACTTTATATATAAATATGTTCTGATGTAAGCAAAATTAAAAAACATTTGCAATTTTCCGGAAAAAACAAAATTCGAAATCTTGCATTAACAAAGCACGTTCATCAGCAGAAAAATTAATACTGAATTTTAATTTTAAAAACAACAATCTCACATCATTTGTTTTTCATTCAGCTGCGTTAAGGAAAAAATTTGCTTTGCTCGCTTCAATTAAAAAATTCCTAAAGATTTGAGTATCAAAATTTTGCTAATTGGTACAGTGATACTAAATTTTATTACCTTGTATCTAAGTGCACTGAAGTACATTCATGTTAGCACGTAAATAACAAACTATTTTGAATCACTAAAATATACGAGCAAAATTTTAAATTATTTTATCAAACTAAAATGCACTGTTTAACATCTTGAATCAAGTCGCGGATGTAAGAGCTTTTAACGCATCGAATAGTCAAAAGTCTAAGAGAGCTTGTTTATATTCACCTCTGTATATAAGCAAAAAGCCTGTCTGTCGGTCTGTTCCCAAAACGGGTAATTCTAAAAATTTCTCATTCTATGTTCCCAGTCCGTCGCCGCGCGTCGGTTTTTTTTTTCGCCCCAGTTGAAAATCTCAGAAATTCTAAACACGGCACGCAAACATGTCCGAGAAAAGCTAATTAATTTTGTACAGAAATCGTTGTTTCTACCTCTGATATTTGCATCCTATTTTCAACCAATTGTGACCCTCGTGACGTTGCTTAAATCACGCCTTTTACTATATGTGTCTTTGCTTGACGCATTTTCTTTCCTTTTCTAACCTGTTCGTATTGGTGCAAATTGATATTCTTTATTATCGATTATATTTTAGTCCATTGGACTATCTGGGTTAAATAACCCCGTATCGCACATTCTCGTGAATATTAAGCCCCGGTTTCTCCAAGATTCTTTGTAAACATTAATTATCTGCAAAATTTTCGCCGAATGAGCTTTTTAAATAAACCCTGTTTTGTATTTCGTGCTAAAGCATCTGACCGTTTCCAATATCCTTAGAATCGACATGTTTATCTAAACAAATTAAACTGAAATTGTTTTAAAATACGCAGGTGCGTTCAAACATCCTACTTCTAACTAACACTTCTAGGATTTGCATTTATTGGGTTTTTACAAGTTTCTATAGATATTATCTGTTACTAACGATTCAATTAACTTCAATTAAAATTGACTTCTATCCTTTAAGGAATACAGGTTAAATATTAATTATTATGTGTACACTCTGTTTAATACCGGTTAAAAATAGGGTTAATTAATATAAATTTTGCACGTAATTTCCATTTGTTTAGAATAATTACATTACACCAGAGCTTTTAATACTTGCTTCTTTTGATATAAAGCGTCTTGTACATGATTTAAATTTTTTTTAATGAAACGACCGAATTTATTTATGCTTCATGGTTTTAATAAAGCGTATTATTTAATAAAATTCCTTATACACGGTGATTAAAATTATTTGATGTGATTATTTAATTTTCTACCCTGGTCTAAATATGAGTATTTTCCCCCTATTTGAATACAAATAATCCCACTTATTTGAATGCAAATATAAAGCATTTAGACAAAAAAAAATTACAAAAAAAATTGCCTATCTCTCTCTACCCTTATCTATCTAACTTACCTACTTTGTCTCCAATCCAAAAAAAAAATTTACACCTATCCTCTATCCCTATCCTATTCCTAACTCTCGCCTAATTCTCTAAACCGAAATTATCCCTAACTTCATCCTACTTATCCATCTAATCCTATATACATCCTATATACCTAACCTATTCCTAACTTTTTAACTAATCTTCACTATACTTTCCCCCTAACTAATTTTTATACCTATCCTATTTTATTCTATTCCTAACTCCCATTCTTAAAAATATCTATACTTAACCTATCTTATTTCTTTACATTTAATCTTTTATTTCATCCTAAACAACTATTTCTAATTATCTCCCATATTTATCCTATACCTAGCTTTATTTTCTTAATAAAATAAAATTCCCTATCCTTTTTTGTTCATCAAGTTATTTAAATCTAACTCTTTCTTGATCCTCCAAATCTTTCTTCTCACCATCCTAATACTCTTCATCCCTATTTCTCCCCTTCTACATCTATACTTAACATCCCTATTATCTCACATAAAATAAACTTATCATCCCTATTATCCTGACTCTTAAATATTACTTCTTCTTCAGTCCCTACACTTGTCTGTTTCTCATTTATTTTTTTTCCTTTCCTGCCGACAAACCAAACGATACTACTTTAAAATTATCGATTTTCCTCTATGGAAAATCCTATGTACCTTCTAGAATTCTTATGTAATGGAATCCGCCAGAATGAATTTTAAATCTATTTAAAAACAACTTTGCCACTTAACCTCATCAAAAATAATTCTGCCTTCACCTGCTTGATATGCTGCTGTTGCTTCTACCCCACTCATTCTGCATGTTTTTGTACTAAAGCTTGAACCTCTACTATCTTTTCCTCTGGACATCTTATTGTGTTGATCTGTTTACCTTCATCATTTCTCTACCTCTACTACATTAATACTAAACCCCGTGTCATCCTCTGTGACTTCATAACTGCCCTTCCATGGCAATTTCCAATCCTTACTCCCCCATATCTATCAAAACCCTAACTTCATCATACAGTCAACACCTAAAATGCTCTGAAACTTCAGTCCAGGTACAATTACAAACTCCTGTTCACAGCTTAAATCTCCTATATCTATCCTAAGCACCACAACACTATTTACTACAGCAAACTTCTTTTATTTGGAGCTACTAAATGGGCTACCTTTATAGGCATAATTCTATCACAAACCTTATCCTAATTTTGCTAACGAATTCCTCCGATATTAAACTCGCCTCTGCCCCTGTATCAAGTAATACTTCTACATTATTCTCAAAAATTTCTATATTAATAATTGGCAAACATAATTTTTCCTCAGTTTCTGGCTCTACTTCCTCCTCAATTTTGAAAAATTCACGTGGATGTTCATATACATTTACACTGAAATCTAGTGGTCTGTCGCGTTCTAAAAACCTGTCCTGTTTCCTTGGTCCTGGTTTCCTGCCGGTCCCTCAGCGTATGTCCTAGGCGTTTTTCCGTTTTTCACCGTCAGTCTGGTGAACTATTCATTCTGGTAGGTCCCGGTCTCGGTGCAGGTCCCCTTAAATTTACTCCTAACGTATGGTCGTCGCTGTTCCCAATTCTGTCGCTGGTATCCGTAACTATTCCCCCGTCTAGCGTAGTTGTCCCGTCTATTTCAAACCTAACTGTTTGATCTGTCTTTCCCTATTATCCCGAGGTCGTCCACTACTTCGTCGTTACCTCTGCAAGTATTCTAGAAACATTTCTCTGTCCACTATGTTCTGTAGTTGGGCTTACCCGGTGTTGTTTCTTAATTTGTCTCCTCGGGGGAAGTTGTTTCGTTGGATAAATTTACTTTAAAATTTTAAATTTTGTTTGGGTCCGTATGGTTTGGGGTCAGTTGTTTTTTGTTTTCAAAGCCTATTGTCTACCTTCCTAAAAATTTCCTTTTTTCCCTTTAATTAAAGCCTTTTCGTACCTGGTTTGTCTGTTGGTCAAATTTCCCATAGTTTTGCTTTAAAAAATTTGTTTTCCCGTTTGATAAACTTCTTATTGGTCCTGTCCTACCTTAAAATTGGAACCATCCCCGTTTTTTAATGTTTATTTGTATTCTTGGTTTACCCTGTTCGTCCCTAAATTTCCCACTTAGATTTTACTTAACCTTTTAAAAAATTTTGGATTTAAACCCTTTTTCGGCCTTAAAACCTTCATTTTTTTCCCAATTTTACTTCCCCCAAAATCTTTGGAAATTTTTTAAATTTGAAATTTTTATTTGTTTACTACTAACTTGGGTTTCCTAACCCTGTTAATGTCCCTTCATTGGTCCTTTCCACTTCAGCATTTTCTTAATCTCCTTCAAAAAAACTTTATTATTTTCCCACCTCAAATTTCCTTAGCATTCTCATCATAATCTCGTTTCCTTGATCCCTGATTCCGTCCTCGACTGATCTCTACTGACTCCACTTCTTTTTTCCCAAATTTTCGAATTTTTTCCACCCACCCAACCTTTTCTTAATTCAACACACACTCTAAAATACCACACAAGAAACTCTCTCCAGATCGCCTTTTAATTTTTTTGGAACTCGAGCCTCACTTTTGGGTCCTTTGGTCCTTTGTTTGGGACTTTCTTCTGTTAATCGTTCCCAATCCTCCCATACATAAAAACCCTTTAACCTCCTAATTTTTACATCAATATTCAAATACATTAAAATTTCAAAATTAAAATTCAGCATAAATTTCAGTTTTAAAAAGAATTTCAAGATTAATTTTCTTATCATTTTAACGTGCATCCAGAATTAAAGTCCTTGTAGGATGCCTACTAATTACTATAACAATATAAATATGCAGAGTAAAAAGGAGCATCTACCACCCCCTTTACGTTAATTAACCAGGTTCGTCTAATTGAGCTCAAAGATATACCTAAAATTTTATCATAATCCAGAACATCAATACTAAATACCCTTTCTACTTAAACAAGCAAATTTCATCTTAAATTAAAATTTTATGGTTAGTACAATTTCACTAATGTCCATTTAAAGTAAATCAATTATAAAGTTAATTCAACACACACAAAATGTCAAACAAAATAGTATAATTTACCTGAAGGTTACTGTCCTCGTAGCTTCAATGTACATCGTCCCTTTAGTTAATCACACCATTCCAACAGGATTATATTTACGGCTTCTAATTCTCAACGCTTTTAAAATTTTCTCCATCACCATTTATTTAAAGTTGTTTCTGGGCTTTTCCGGAACTCATCTGTGTATATCTGACCCTTGTTTCGTGGATCCAGACACGTATTTGAACCATTTAATTATTAACACCCCCGAAAAATAGCAAAGAAATTCATGCCCAATATACGCCAAAACTGCCTACTTTTGTGTATACATTTGTCGTTGTAAATTTTGCTAATTGGTACAGTGATGCTAAATTTTATTACCTTGTATCTAAGTGCACTGAAGTACATTCATGTTAGCACGTAAATAACAAACTATTTTGAATCACTAAAATATACGAGCAAAATTTTAAATTATTTTATCAAACTAAAATGCACTGTTTAACATCTTGAATCAAGTCGCGGATGTAAGAGCTTTTAACGCATCGAATAGTCAAAAGTCTAAGAGAGCTTGTTTATATTCACCTCTGTATATATAGCAAAAAGCCTGTCTGTCGGTCTGTTCCCCAAAACGGGTAATTCTAAAGAATTTCTCATTCTATGTTCCCAGTCCGTCGCTCGCGCGTCGGTTTTACGAATTTTCACTCGCCCCAGTTAAATCTCAGAAATTTCCACACGGCACGCAAACATGTCCGAGAAAACTAATTAATTTTGTACAGAAATTGTTGTTTCTACCTCTGATATTTGCATCCTATTTTCAACCAATTGTGACCCTCGTGACGTTGCTTAAATCACGCCTTTTACTATATGTGTCTTTGCTTGACGCATTTTCTCTTTCCTTTTCTAACCTGTTCGTATTGGTGCAAATTGATATTCTTTATTATCGATTATATTTTAGTCCATGTGGACTATCTGGGTTAAATAACCCCGTATCGCACATTCTCGTGAATATTAAGCCCCGGTTTCTCCAAGATTCTTTGTAAACATTAATTATCTGCAAAATTTTCGCCGAATGAGCTTTTTAAATAAACCCTGTTTTGTATTTCGTGCTAAAGCATCTGACCGTTTCCAATATCCTTAGAATCGACATGTTTATCTAAACAAATTAAACTGAAATTGCCTTTTAAAATACGCAGGTGCGTTCAAACATCCTACTTCTAACTAACACTTCTAGGATTTGCATTTTATTGGGTTTTTACAAGTTTCTATAGATATTATCTGTTACTAACGATTCAATTAACTTCAATTAAAATTGACTTCTATCCTTTCATTTTTAGCGAATACAGGTTAAATATTAATTATTATGTGTACACTCTGTTTAATACCGGTTACTTAAAATAGGGTTAATTAATATAAATTTTGCACGTAATTTCCATTTGTTTAGGAATAATTACATTACACGCAGAGCTTTTTAATACTGCTTCTTTTGATATAAAGCGTCTTGTACATGATTTAAATCTCTTATGTTTAATGAAACGACCGAATTTATTTATGCTTCATGGTTTTAATAAAGCGTATTATTTAATAAAATTCCTTATACACGGTGATTAAAATTATTTGATGTGATTATTTAATTTTCTACCCTGGTCTAAATATGAGTATTTTTTCCCCTATTTGAATACAAATAATCCCACTTATTTGAATGCAAATATAAAGCATTTAGACAAAAAAAATTACAAAAAAATTGCCTATTCTCTCTACCCTTATCTATCTAACTTACCTACTTTGTCTCCAATCCAAAAAAAAAATTTACACCTATCCTCTATCCCTATCCTATTCCTAACTCTCGCCTAATTCTCTAAACCGAAATTATCCCTAACTTCATCCTACTTATCCATCTAATCCTATATACATCCTATATACCTAACCTATTCCTAACTTTTTAACTAATCTTCACTATACTTTACTTCCCCCTAACTAATTCTTTATACCTATCCTATTCTTATTCTATTCCTAACTCCCCACTAATCTTATATGAAATATCTATACTTAACCTATCTTATTTTCTTCCTACATTTAATCTTTATTCTCATCCTAAACAACTATTTCTAATTATCTCCCATATTTATCCTATACCTAGCTTTATTTTCTATAACTATACTAAAATTCACCTATCTCTATCCTTTGTTCATCAAGTTATTTAAATCTAACTCTCTTCTTGATCCTCCAAATCTTTCTTCTCACCATCCTAATACTCTTCATCCCTATTTCTCCCCCTTCTACATCTATACTTAACATCCCTATTATCTCACATAAAATAAACTTATCATCCCTATTATCCTGACTCTTAAATATTACTTCTTCTTCAGTCCCTACACTTGTCTGTTTCTCATTTATTATTGTTTTCTTCCTTTCTGCCGACAAACCAAACGATACTACTTTAAAATTATCGATTTTTCCCTCTATGGAAAATCCTATGTACCTTCTAGAATTCTTATGTAATGGAATCCGCCAGAATGAATTCCTTAAATCTACTTTATTAAAAACAACTTTGCCACTTAACCTCATCAAAAATAATTCTGCCTTCACCTGCTCCCGATATGCTGCTGTTGCTTCTACCCCCACTCATTCTGCATGTTTTTGTACTAAAGCTTGAACCTCTTCTTATCTTTTCCTCTGGACATCTTATTGTGTTGATCTGTTTACCTTCATCATTCTCTACCTCTACTACATTAATACTAAACCCCGTGTCATCCTCTGTGACTTCATAACTGCCCTTCCATGGCACTACCTTATCCTTAATCCTTACTACCTTCCTTTCCATATCTATCAAAACCCTAACTTCATCATACAGTCAACACCTAAAATGCTCTGAAACTTCAGTCCAGGTACAATTACAAACTCCTGTTCACAGCTTAAATCTCCTATATCTATCCTAAGCACCACAACACTATTTACTACAGCAAACTTCTTTTTATTTGGAGCTACTAAATGGCTACGCTTTATAGGCATAATTCTATCACAAACCTTATCCCTAATTTTGCTGACGAATTCCTCCGATATTAAACTCGCCTCTGCCCCTGTATCAAGTAATACTTTACATTATTCTCAAAATTTCTAAATTAATAATTGGCAAACATAATTTTTCCTCAGTTTCTGGCTCTACTTCCTCCTCAATTTTGAAAAATTCACGTGGATGTTCATATACATTTACACTGAAATCTAGTGGTCTGTCGCGTTCTAAAAATCCTGTCCAGGTCTGTTTTCCCTACTCGGTCCTGGTCTAGCCGTCACCTCAGCGTATGTCCTAGGCGTTTCCACTCGTTCCGTGTCTGTATTAGCAGTCCCCCTCATGTCCGGTGAACTATTCCTTCTGGTAGGTCCCGGTCTCGGTGCAGGTCCCCTTCCTAAACTATTACTCCTAACGTATGGTCGTCGCTGTTCCCAATTCTGTCGCTGGTATCCGTAACTATTCCCCCTTCTAGCTAGTTGTCCCGTCTTTGTCAAACCTAACTGTGTTGATCTGTCTTTCCCTATTATCCGAGGTCGTCCACTACTTACGTCGTCGTACCTCTGCAAGTATTCTAAAACATTTCTCTGTCCACTATGTTCTGTAGTGCTACGTGTTGTCTTATTTCTACCTCGAAGTGTCGTGATAAATTACTTAATAATTTGTCGGTCCGTCAGTGGTGGGTTCAGTTGCTTTGGCCCTATGCTATACTTGCGTATAGCATATTGCTCCCTACTTCCTAAAAATTCTCCCTTAAATTTCCTGTGATTAAGTCGTCTCGTACCTGGTCTTGTCTGTGGTCACTCCAGTAGTGCTTTAAAATTTGTTTTCAAAGTCCTGATACGTGTCTATGTCCTGTCCTACTAAATTGTACCATGCTTCCGCGTTGTCCTTTAATAAAGCCTTTATCGTATTCAGTTTAGTCTGTTCGTCAAATAAATTTCCCACTAGATTTCTTACCTATTAATAAAAATTTGTGGATTTACCCTGTTATCGCCATAAAACTTCATGTGTTGGTCCAATGATACTCCACCTGTAGAAAATCTGGGACCATCCCCGTTAAATTTGACATGTTGTATTTGAATACTAACTTCGCGTTCTACCCTGCCTAACTGATCCCTACATGAGTCCGTCACTTCAGTCATTTTACATTAATCTCTTCTTCACAAAATGCGTACTTCGGACCTTAAATGTCCCATTTCCTGTCGAAGACCTGTAATATCACGCTCATTTTATCAACCCTATTTTCAACTTCCCCCATCTTTACGGTAAGATTATTTTAAATTCTGAAACTTCTTTATTCGTCTTATCTATTTTCTCACTTAGGGTTTCCCTAACTCCTGTTAATGTCTCATTCATTCGGTCAACTTTCCTATTCGATTCAGCACTCATTTCTCTAATCTCCTCAAACTTCCTATTAGCTTCTTCCCTACTCGATCTCATTTCCTCTAGCATTCTCATCATAATCTCGTTTCCTTGATCCCCTGATTCCGTCCTCGACTGATCTCTACTGACTCCAGCTTCTTCCATTTTCGAATTTTTCCCACACAATGCACTATCGTCACTTCCAATTTCCACTCCTTGACTCCTTAACCACTCCTTTCTCTGCATACGTTCTAATCACTCCACACACTCTAAAATACTCTTAAATTTATACACACACAGAAACTCTCTCTCTCAGATCGCCAGTTTCCTGGAATAAAATCACAAAAATTTTATTTGGAACTCGAGCCTCACTTTTGGGTCGCCAAATTATGCTGTGAAACCTCTTGAATTACCTGGTCTGTTGACTTTCTTCTGTTAATCGCCTCGGCTGCTCCCTAGATAACTTTCATCCTCATACATAAAAAACAAACACATTCCTACCACAAACATCAACGTTAACTCTATTTACATCAATATTCACAATACATTAAAATTTCAAAATTAAAATTCAGCATAAATTTCAGTTTTAAAAAGAATTTCAAGATTAATTTTCTTATCATTTTAACGTGCATCCAGAATTAAAGTCCTTGTAGGATGCCTACTAATTACTATAACAATATATGCAGAGTAAAAGGAGCATCTACCACCCTTTACGTTAATTAACCAGGTTCGTCTAATTGAGCTCAAAGACATACCCAAATTTCATCATAATCCAGAACATCAATACTAAATACCCTTTCTACTTAAACAAGCAAATTTCATCTTAAATTAAAATTTTATGGTTAGTACAATTTACTAATGTCCATTTAAAGTAAATCAATTATAAAGTAATTCAACACACACAAAATGTCAAACAAAATAGTATAATTTACCTGAAGGTTACTGTCCTCGTAGCTTCAATGTACATCGTCCCTTTAGTTAATCACACCATTCCAACAGGATTATATTTACGGCTTCTAATTCTCAACGCTTTTAAAATTTTCTCCATCACCATTTATTTAAAGTTGTTTCTGGGCTTTTCCGGAACTCATCTGTGTATATCTGACCCTTGTTTCGTGGATCCAGACACGTATTTGAACCATTTAATTATTAACACCCCGAAAAATAGCAAAGAAATTCATGCGTCTTTCACCAATATACGCCAAAACTGCCTACTTTTGTGTATACATTTGTCGTTGTAAATTTTGCTAATTGGTACAGTGATGCTAAATTTTATTACCTTGTATCTAAGTGCACTGAAGTACATTCATGTTAGCACGTAAATAACAAACTATTTTGAATCACTAAAATATACGAGCAAAATTTTAAATTATTTTATCAAACTAAAATGCACTGTTTAACATCTTGAATCAAGTCGCGGATGTAAGAGCTTTTAACGCATCGAATAGTCAAAAGTCTAAGAGAGCTTGTTTATATTCACCTCTGTATATATAGCAAAAAGCCTGTCTGTCGGTCTGTTCCCAAAACGGTAATTCTAAAGAATTTCTCATTCTATGTTCCCAGTCCGTCGCTCGCGCGTCGGTTTTACGAATTTTCACTCGCCCCAGTTGAAAATCTCAGAAATTTCACACGGCACGCAAACATGTCCGAGAAAAACTAATTAATTTTGTACAGAAATTGTTGTTTCTACCTCTGATATTTGCATCCTATTTTCAACCAATTGTGACCCTCGTGACGTTGCTTAAATCACGCCTTTTACTATATGTGTCTTTGCTTGACGCATTTTCTCTTTCCTTTTCTAACCTGTTCGTATTGGTGCAAATTGATATTCTTTATTATCGATTATTTTTTGGGCTATCTGGGTTAATAACCCCTTCCATTCTCGTGAATATTAACCCGGTTTCCAAGATTCTTTGAAACATTAATTATCTGCAAAATTTTCGCCGAATGGCTTTAAATAAACCCGTTTAAATTTTAAATCGACTTTCCATTTTAATGGGTTTTAAATTTCTAAAAAATTAAATGTTACTCTTAAAATAATCTTAAAATTACTTCTAACCATTTTTAGGAATTTAAATTTTAATTTTTTTACATTTTTTAATTACCGTTACTTAAATTAATTAATTAATATAAATTTGACTTTTCCTTTTTTAGAATAATTAAATTAAAGGACTTTTAATACCGGTTCTTTTGATATAAAGCGTCTTGTAAATATTTAAATCTCTTATGTTTAATGAAACGACCGAATTTATTTATGCTTCATGGTTTTAATAAAGCGTATTATTTAATAAAATTCCTTATACACGGTGATTAAAATTATTTGATGTGATTATTTAATTTTCTACCCTGGTCTAAATATGAGTAATATATATATGTATTTTATAGATTACAATAAAGAAACATACATTGTGTGTTTCATTTCACATTACTCCCGATTTAATAACTACGTAATCTCAGTTTACAGAACGGTGTAAAGCAATTTTTGACTTTTAATCTGAGTGCATATTTCGAATAGATGCTCTCATTTTTTTTTGCGATTAAAGTTAGAAATGCATTTCAAATAGATGCTTTCATATTTTTTTTGTAATTGAAATTAGAAATGCATGTGATCTAAAATTGCAGAGTTGCCTTCAGTACGTAAATATGGAAATGCAAATGCTGAAAAGCATTAGACTAGACTATCGTTGACAAGAAAAAGCTGTCTGACATGAGTTGAATTTTCTGCTGTTCTTATTGTTTAATATCTTTATATATACTCAAGATATGTGTGTGATAATCGCTCAATCTTTATTGTCAAGTTGTAGTTGTGTTCTATAGAACAAATAAAAAAATAAAACTTTTGTTAAAATTGACAGGAAAGAATAATGATAGTTATTTTTTAAGTTGGAGCATTTCATAAATTTCCACGTTTATATAGTTCTTGTAGATAAACTGAGTTCCGATTTAAATAACTACGGCTTGTTATTCTTTAAAAGCGAGAATGAGAAAATTGGTGCAGTCAGTCTGCCTATCTGTTTGTCTGTCTTTGGCAAATTTTTCGAATATCTGTACAATTTGTTAAATGTTGTAAAACCAGTAAAGAGCTATTGCGTTGATCAATTATAATTGCTTTCAGGGTTGAGAGTCCCATTCGTGCTGTCTGAGTTTAATTGTTTTTCTGCAGACATCAGCATTAAAGATTTCTTTGACTACAATAATAATACATACACAATCTTTTCTATTTGTTTTATTATTATCAAACCATTCTTTAATAACAAAGTATTTTGTTTTGCAATAGATAGGTTTCCATCCATTTCTTCTTTTCTATACCCTTCACACATACTTCTTCACCGAGTCGGATAATTTGCTTCGGCTAACATTGTAAAATTATATTAAAATAAATAATACAGACACAATCTTTCTATTGTTTTTATTATTATCAAGCCATTCTTTTAATAACAAGGTATTTTGTTTTGCACATTGCAGATTATTATTGCTGTGTCTACAACAATGTATGTTATATTTTAAACGGTTGTTGATTTTTAACTCCGATATCTTAGGACAACCTAGTGCAAGCATATCAGTTACAACGTTTTGCATTAGATAGGTTTCAATCAATTTCTTCTTTTCTAGACCCTTCACAAATACTTCTTCACCGGGTAGGATAATTTGCTTCAAATAAAGCGCTATATATGATAAACCCATTCCAGCCGTTGAAGATTCATCCCAAGAAAGACCATGAATATTCTTTGTCACCCAGTCGTTATGTTTTATATGATCTTGGCTCAAACAACTGGACTGCATTGGCAGTTTAAAATTTGATGCCAGACAACACCTTTCAACAAGTCCAAAACCGCAATTTCTTTACACACAAACTCGTTTTTCTTGTATTTAAATCCTGAATATCAATTATATACATGTTTGTATGTAAATATATGCAGTAAACTTCGACTAATTAAATTAATATCAGGAGCAATCTCCTTATATAGCAGATTACCACCATCTGCGTACTTTGCCAACCCACTTTTCAACCTATCACAAGAGTGAACACATTTTGAATTGAAACCGGTCCATGTGTGTGTATTTGCAGCCTCTAAACATAAATCAGAATCCACTTTAATTAAACACAATTGACTTGAATGCAATATTTTGCATCTGTCATACTTTATAACTTCTAGCTAGAAAACCAAATTCAAAACATCTACACACATTTTCTCTGCACTTACATTTTTCAATATACGTGTGTTTTGAAGTATGTATGTTCCATTGAAAGTAATATAAAGCCGACGTGCCTACAAGTATTTTACATTTGAAAAGAATTCAGGTTTTCACATTTTACATTAAAAGTATATAACGCCGATCCTAATTCAAAACGGTGCACGTATTAAACACAATTGACTTGAATGCGATATTTTTTTTTTGCATCTGTCATACTTTATAACTTCTAACTAGAAAACCAAATTCAAAACAGCTTCACACATTTTCTCTGCACTTACATTTTTCAACATACGTGTGTTACATTGAAAGTAATATAAAGCCGATCCTAATTCAAAACGTGCCCACAAGTATTTTACATTTGAAAAGAATTCAGGTTTTCACATTTTACATTAAAAGTATATAACGCCGATCCTAATTCAAAACGGTGCACGTCTAACTTCTCGATAGAAAACCGAATTCAAAACAGCTACGCACATTCTTCTCTGCACTTTTCAACATACGTGTGTGTTTCATTGAAAGTAATATAAAGCCGATCCTAATTCAAAACGTGCCCACAAGCATTTTACATTGAAAGTATAGAAGAATTCATGTTTTCACAACTATTTTACATTGAAATGTTTTCACGACTATTTTACATTGAAATCATATAGGGCCGATCCTAATTCAAAACGATTCAGCCGTATTCTACACATGGAAAATACGTCTGTCGCGTTTTGAAGTAGGACCGGCCCTACCTCACTACTGTATATCTATTTTACCGTTAGAGATCTGCTTGTTGTTGGCCTTTTTTCAGAACGTAATTACCAATTCCTGCTCCAAAATATATGCCTTATTCCAATTAAAAAGCTTTATCTTGTGGCAGTTCTAATTATTTTTAATTATCTATTTTCCATTTTGGAACCATTGTAAGTATTTCAAATAATCTGTTCACGTCTGAGTATCAATGAACACTTTAAAGTGTACGACTCAAGTAACGCTCCTCTTAAACCGTATTTAAATCGTCTAGCTTTCATAATGTATTTAAATAACTTTCACTGCTAAATACTGTACATTTATATAAATTTTTAAACTACGGTACGTATGATCTAATCTCATCAATAATATGTCAACATCAAAGCTTCAATCAAGACTGACTTCAATTCAACACGTATTTGATCTTTAAAACGATAAGCATTTTCTGACGTAGGCTACGACAACTTTCGTGCTTCATCTAGTGTGTTGTTATTTGTTCGTTAAGGTGGGTGTGCTATTTCCATTTGTTTTAAAAAATATGTCGTATTCACGTCTGTTACCAACATTCGAAAATCTTTCGTTTTTTTTACTGCTTACCGACACGAAACCGTGTTACCCACATCGTTACGCTTACCGCTTAGCGGTTATAAGTATGAACTGCACCTTATTATTTTGCATAAGCGGTACTGTTTTGCAATCAGTACCAATGCGAAACCACGTTGCACAAAACCTTCTGCGAGGTTATTTTTAATTACATAATTTATGAACAGTGGTTTCAGTCCCTACAATGATTGACTTCTAGCATGTGCAAGTATTTTGAGATCAGTATACCAGCGATAAGTTTAGTGGTTACCGACCATTTTATGCATGCTAAGCTGTATTGCGACAGGTATCAACGCGAAACCGCACCTTACAAAACACTATGCGACAACGCGGTTTATAATGCCAAAAAAATTTTTAATACCTACGGAAGAGGATTGTTTGCATGCGGAGGCGTGCTGTGGCCAGTAGGAACACGAAACTACATTGCGCAATGCGGTGTGTAATGTCAAAACGGCATGTACTTGTTGCGTATGCAGAACCGTTTCACGACTAGTACCAACACGGAACCGCATCGCACAAAGCACTCCACTCCATGGTACTGCTTCGCGGCACATAACCCTATCACTCTAGGAACTCTATGCAGGAAGTTTGTAGAGCGGCTTTGTGGCTTAGTTGGTTCGCGTGTGAATACTAAATGCAAGGTCCAAGCATCGAATCCAGACACGCTCCGCTTGAAAAGTGTTAGGCGAACATTGATTACCTGGTAAAGCAGAAAAACAAAAGATTAAAAGAACAACTGGCAAAACAAAAGATACCAACATACAAACATCAGGTACAAAACCAGAGACATACGCAGACATAACTAGGATAAATCCAAACCGAAAGAAAGACTATAGAAAACATAAGTGCCAAAAAACCTAGTACGGTCTTCATAACATCGAAGATCGGAGAAGACGCAAAGATAGTACAGGAAAAATTTACAGCTATAATTAAACCTAAAATCTCTCAAATCAAAAAGATAAGAAGGACTAACAAAGTACTCATAGTAGAGACAGAAAGCGAAATTGATGCAAACCAACTCTTAACAAACGAAACATTAAAAGAAACCTTAAATATATATATATATATATATATATATATATATATATAAAAGAAAATGAAGTAAAAGAAATGATATATTACCAGAATTTGGAGGAAGACATGACAAAGGAAGATTTTAACGCAAATTTTAATATTAGATTTAAAACAGGATCAAAACATAAGACTACAGTACATTACGTAGCGGAAGTAAACGCACAGGTATGGAAAAACATTAAAATGAGGTAAAACATACCTATAATACAAAGCAGTTACGGCAAAAGATTACTTGGTATTACCAAGATACATGAGATGCAACGATCTTGGACATGTGTCCAAGCATTACCAATACACAAAAGAAACATGTGACCATTGTGGCACTGAAACAGATAAAGACTCTGATCATACAAAAACTAACTGTCCAAATAAAAATAAGCCTTTCTTCTGCATACCATGCAAGAGGAATGGGAAAAATGCAGTGGGGAAACTAAAACATGTCCAACTTATAAAACTCTTATGGAAAGACGTCTACAAAACAGATTACGGAATATAAACAAAACAAAAATAGCACAGAAATCAAACACACATTAGAAAAAGAAACACAGACAGAAACAGGACAGAGAAACAAAAGCAGAACACCAGCCCAAAAGGCGAGAGATGAAAAACAAGTACAAGAACACAAAATAAAGATAAACATAGAAAATACCAAACACATAGACAACTCAACTCAAACAACAAACATCAAATCACACAACCAAGATAACTCTACTCAAACAATAAATAATGGACCTGGATGAAATTTATAAAGACTTTGTAAGAGCCCACGGACGCAATGCCATGGGCCATACTAAAAAATGGCAAGCATGTAACTATCACACAAGAAATCCCAATGGCTTACATAGAAAAAGCCAATATATTAAAAATAGAACACATTAACGGAAATAAAATAAAACGGTAGTCCATGAGCTACGAGAAGTAGCTGATAAACCAGAGATCCAGGATGGGCAATCAAGAGTACTATCAACTGGGGAAGTACCCCGGCCGCAATCGTAGTACTAAACAAAGAAATAACAACTATAATATTAACACAATTTTGTAACAATCACCGCGAGTTATGTATCCCCCAATTACCTATATATATTGATGTATTGAATCTAATATGAATTATTAGAAATTATTAAGTAAAAATATAAGTTCAATGCAACATTGTAACACAAGGATAACCCAGAGAGGTTATCGACAGTTCATGAGAACGGAATGCAGCTTTGCATCCGTGAGGGCAGTGATACTGCAGGTGGCAGGTCACAGGCGGTCAACATACCGCAGTTACTTAGAATTAAGTTGTTACATTGTAATAAAGTGTACAATAAAGAGAAACGCAGACATGAGATCTGCAAGTTCTCACAGCCGTGTGAGGGGCAGGTTATTATAAAAGGCCCGGGAGCTCAATGCCCGGCAGTCAGTCTTCAAACTCCATACTTCGTTGTTTGAGATACTCATCAGTACAATTAAATTATTTTTATTAATGTTATTATGAACCAGCTATTCCAAATTTCAATGTAATTTCTGTTTAACTTAGTAATAAAAATGTGTTAAAGTTTCAACGTTTTTTTAAAAAACCAGCTCCTAAAGCCCGAACTTTAACTGGCGCAGTCGTAACGGATGTCAAAAGGGCACTGAAAATCCAAAAATCGGAAGATTGGTGACCAAGAATTTTATTCGAAATTTTGGCAGAACCCAAACCAAGTTGGAGGAAGAACAAGCATAGTCTGAATCCAGCAACAAACCAAGTTGGACAAGGAACAAAATCGTCTAAGGCCAACAAACAAACTAAGGTGGACAAGATACAGAATCGATCGAACCCACCAAAGAAACAGATGAAATTAATGTAAGTTCATTTCCATAATTTTCTTTCAAACCAAAAACTATAATTGATATATGCTAGTATTATAACTATTGATTACTATTGTTTTATGTATTTTATTATTATGAATATTTTTTTTTGAAAATAGTTCAAAGTGAATTATTTTCAAAACGAGACTGTATAACATTTTATGAGACGAATGTTAAAGAGATAAAATTTTTCTTTAAAAAGCAAATGAAACTTGAAGTTTAAAAGAAATTTTCTTTTAAAATAAATAAGAATTGAATTTAAAAAGAAACCCTTACCATAATTAATAGAACGAACTCAAAAATAATCCAAAAAATAACGGGCGCACATTCACTAAACACCAAAAATAAGAAACATCAACCACCGCGATTCAACGCACGCTATAAACCGGTAAACTAACGCAAACTTAACTTCAAAACTAATCCTTTAAGCAGTACAGAACGATAATAAAACCATTGACCTTATAAAATCACAGCAAAACACTCTGCTACAGTAACCTAAAACCACCTAAGATAAATACGCGAAGAAAGCATCCTTTATTATACAATTAAAACTCAGAGAAAATCGCTTTCAGAATCCTTGCACAGTACTAAAGAAATAGCTTTCAGGAACTTTCAGTACTAAAGCAATTCGCATCATAAGTATTAATCTATCACGGAATTATAGAAACGCATGAAAATTACACCACAACACTCTATAAATAATTTGCAGTACAAAAACGGCATAAAACGCTCATAATTACAGTACGGGAGATTCAATTACAAGTTGTGAACACCGAGGTATTTAAAAATAAAACTAGACGTAACACTTTATACAAAGTACGGAAAGTAATTCCTACAATTTCTATTAACACCTGTAAGTGCAATTAACTCAACGTACGTGACAAAGTAACGAAGATTACATCCTTTAGTATTCAATTTCAACAGTAAAGTACAAAAGTAAGTAACCTCAGGTCATAACTACGCAACTCAGTAAAACCCACGGAAGAGTATTAATTAAGAGTTAACCGAACTGAACTAAAACAACGCTAAACGAGAATAAATCCATTCATTTAAGATTCCTTAAGAAACAAGAACTCAAGACGAACTAAAAGCTGCATAAAAACAATTAATCCAAGACTACGGTAAATAAATTCAACATTATTTAGTACAGATCTCACAAGTACATCACCGCATTGTGTAATTAAATATAAATAAACAACGACTACGATTTTAAAAATAACTCGACGCAATATAAACTTAAAATTAATAAATCTAATACTACAAGTACGAAATTAATCTCAAATTCTTACCAAAATTTTATCCACCCAATCCAAACTGAAAATTAACAAATTCAAATCAAAAATTACGCCGAAAAATAACAAAATAAACATCAACCTTTACCAAATTTTTATGTACCTAATCTAATTGAAAATTAACAAACCAAAACCAAAGTTAACGTCACAAAAGCAAAACCAACCCCAATTTTTACAAAATTCGAAATTATTTCATCCAAAAGAAAAACTAATACATCCAAAGCATAATTAACGTTACAAATAGAAAATTAACCCCAATTTTACAAAATTTGAAATTTCACAACCCAAACGGAAAATTAATAAATCCGAAGCAAAAGTAACAATACAAATAGCGAAATAAAGCTTAATTCAAAAAAAAAAATTAAATTTTCCAAAATCGAAAACAACCCTTAACCAACATGAGTAACACAGACTTACGTCTCTATTTAGAGACAATACAGACGTTTGATGGCACGCAGGCCCATCTCTCGAATTTCATTGGAGCATGTGAAATGTTCCTAAAACCTTTACAAACCCGGAGATGACGCAAGAAATTCATTGCTTATACGCTTAGTAATAAGTAAACTAGCCGGAAGGGCACTAACCTTAATCGCCAGTAGGGACGACTTATCGGAATGGGACCAGTTTAAACAGCTACTAATTGCATATTTCGGGACCAACGTAATATAAAATGCCTGGTACGAGACCTAATAAACCTTAGAATGGAACACAATCAATCCCCTACCAATTCGGAATGAAATGCCAAGACGTGAGAAGTTTAATTTTAACAAAATTAAAAATCGAAGAACCCGATCAAAACGTTAGACATTTAAAACAAAATGTATGACGAAATTGCACTAGATACATATATAAACGCTTTACCAGAACGACTATCGGATAAAATCAGATTCCAACGACCCCAAAATTTAGAGGAAGCTATGAGCCTAGTAATAGAAGAAGAAAATGTAATGTATTACCGCAACAGACTATACAACCCCAACGCGAATAAAAGTTATTCACCAACAAAACTATACAAGCTACAAGACAAACAATCCTCAACAAAATTCACACCCTTTAACCCACAAACAAATCAACCGCGAAGTAACAACCCAAGTTTTAACAATACCAATTTTAATAATCAATATAAACATTTTTCAAGACCAACATTCAACCCAACTTTTACGAAACCCGCATTCCAACCGAGATTCAATCAAAACCTAAACCAACAAAGACCAGCATTCAATGCAAACCCTAATAGAAATACACCAATGACTAATACTCATAACAACCCTAACAATTATTACAAACCAACACCAATGGACACCTCATCTGGTAACACCAGACAAAACACAAAAATAACACATATCCGACCAAACCCTCATCAGAAACGTAATTTTACATCGGAAGAATTATTTCATCAAGAAATAGAAAAATTTGACACTGACCAGAATAATGACATTGAGACACCTACAAACAATGAATCAAACCATGCAGAAACTTATGAACGTGACGAACAATACGAAACTTACGAGGAGTATGATGAAGAAAACTCGAACTCAAATTTTCAAATGGACCCATTCATAGACAACCAAACTTAATAAACTTAAATAACATAAATCACTTAGTATTACCATACATAGAAATACCCCACGCCAAATTCAAACTATTAATCGACACCGGATCATCTAAAACATTAATTAGCCCCAGAACCGTACAAAAACATTATTTAGATTATGTAGAAAGAGAACCATTCAAAATCAAAACAGCTCATCAAACGACACTACACCAATTCGTAGCAAATATACCCTTACCGAGAACATTTAATGTTAAATGAAACATAAATTTTGTGTATTCGAATTTAACGACAAATATGACGGATTAATCGGAATGGACCTTCTAAGAAAATTAGGAGCCAACATTGACATTAAAAATCGCTTATTAAGGACAAAATACGGAAAAATCCCAATTAAATTTCAAAACACACAAGTTGAACAAAAATACACTATAGAACCCCGAACGGAAAGAAAAATAAAAATCCCAGTAAAATCTAACAAAAATTTAGGAATAATAAATCATATAACTTTTCAACAAGGAGTAGAAACCCCAACCGCCTTAGTGCAAATAAAAGATAATTATGCAACCACAACAATATTAAATTCAAACGACTATCCCGTAGAATTATCATTGACAGACCCAATTAACGTAGAAGAACTAAATTTTAACGAAATGGAAATAGACGAAAATTTAGAAAACGAATACAACCCAATGGAACATGACGAAATGTTAAGAGAAAATTTAACTAACATCCGCTTTAATACCGATATCAATCAAGAAGAAGAAAGAGCAATTAAAAACTTATGTTTCGAATACCGAGACATATTCCATTGTGAAGGAATACCATTAACATTCACCAACACAGTAAAACATAATATCGAGTTAACAGACAATAAACCAATCTTTACAAAAGCATATAGACTACCTCATGCAAGCCAAGAAGAAGCTGACAGACAAGTAGCAGACTTATTAGACCAAGACATAATCCAGCACTCCAATTCACCATGGAGCAGCCCCGTGTTAATAGTACCTAAGAAATTAGACGCAACCGGAAAGAGAAAGTACAGAATGGTAATAGATTATAGAAAGTTAAATGAAAAAACGGTAGATGACAAATATCCACTACCAAATATAACCGAAATTTTAGATAAATTAGGCAAATGCCAATATTTTACAACATTAGACCTAGCATCAGGATACCATCAGGTAGAGATGGAAAAAAGACATATCAAAACAGCCTTCAGCACACCTAGAGGACATTACGAATACAAACGAATGCCATTTGGACTAAAGAACGCACCCGCTACTTTCCAGAGAGTCATGGACAATATATTACGAGGAATACACAATGAGAAATGCCTTGTATACCTTGACGACATCATAGTTTATTCCACATCATTGGTAGAACACATAGAAAGATTGAAAGAAGTATTCGAAAGACTTAGACAAGCACATTTTAAAGTACAATTAGACAAAAGTGAATTTTACAAAAGAAGTATCATTTTTAGGACATGTAATAACACCCCAAGGAGTAATGCCAAATCCAGACAAAACAAATGCAGTTCTAAATTATCCATTACCAAAAACAAACAAAGAAATTAAAGGATTTCTAGGACTTAGTGGTTACTACCGCAAATTCATTAAAGGTTACGCTCAGATAACCAAACCCTGACAAACTGTTTAAAAAGGAAACAAAATTGAACACACCCGGAATTTATTAAAGCCGTAGACAAAATTAAAACATATTAACAAATCACCCTGTATTAGAATACCCAGACTTTACAAAACCATTTATACTGACGACAGACGCATCGAATGTAGCATTAGGCGCAGTATTGAGCCAAGGAAAAGTAGGTAGCGATAAACCTATCAGCTACGCATCCAGAACCCTAAATGAAACCGAACAAAATATAGCACTATAGAAAAGAATTATTAGCCATAATTTGGGCAACAAAATATTTTAGACCTTACCTATACGGAAGAAAATTTTACATATATACCGACCATAGACCACTAGTATGGTTATGCAAACTGAAAGAACCGAATTCAAAATTACAAAGATGGAGAATCAGACTCGAAGAGTATGATTACGAAATTATATATAAAAAAGGTATCTACAACAACAACGCAGACGCTTTAAGTAGAATTCAACTCAATGCATTAGAAACGGAATCCATTATAGGAAACGTAGACGAAGAAGAAATAAGGGAAGATCCAGACGAGATCGACACAATACATTCGACACAAAACGAAGAACCAAAAAACGCAATTAAAATTTTAAACGAAGCAATCGATATGAAACCTAACCAATTTATAATAACAGAAGTTTTAAATAACCCCAATCCAGTAAAATATACAAAAGTAGATAACAAAAAGATATATCAAATTCAAATAACTAAAGATGACAACGAGGAACAAATAATTAAAATTTTAAAAGAATACACCCCTGAGAAAAAACGATTTTATTTTTATTTCAATACCGAACATTTATACCAAAGATTTTCAGAACTATATATTAAACTATTCAATAACTCTGGACCTGAACTCATCAGATGTACTAGAAAATTAATAACACTAGACGACCCTGACGAAATAAACGATGTAATTAGAAATCAACACGAAGGAAAAACCAACCATCGTGGAATTAACGAAACTATAAAGCAACTTGTAAGACGTTATTATTTTAAAGACATGAAGGACTTGACCACAGATTTCATTAACCAATGCGAATTATGTGACAAAGCGAAATACGATAGGAAACCCCCAAAGATACCCTTAATGTTAACCAAAACACCCGACAAACCATTTCAAAAACTACATGCCGATACTCTAGTAGTAGAAGCGCAAAACTATCTAACAATTATAGACGCATTCACAAAAATAGGCCAAGCCATACCAATCACATCCAAAAATAGCATTGACGTGACCCAAGGATTTTTACAATATTTCACATTTTACGGAACACCCGAATCAATCACTTTAGACAATGGTAGCGAATTTAAAAATGAGACAATTCAAAACACTTTAGAACTACACAAAATAAAAATTCATTTCACAACGGAAAACCACCCTGAATCAAACGGACTAATTGAACGATTACATTTAACCCTGTTAGAACAAATTCGATTATTAAGAATAAATTATAAAAAGGAACATATAACCAATTTAATGTCATACGCACTAATCGCCTATAATAACACAATTCACTCATCAACAAATTTTACACCCTTAGAATTAACCTTAGGACATTCAGATTCACGAAATCCCTATGACATACACTACAATAAAGAAGTATATCAACAATATGCGAAAGACCACAAACAAAAATTAAAAATAACTTACGATAAGGTAAAAGATAAACTAGAGAACGATAAAGAACGTATCACCACAACCCGAAATAAAAATACCGACTCAAATAAATTTTCAATAGGACAAACCGTATACGAGAAAAACTTTCAAAGCAAGCGACATAAAACAGCACCCAGAAATTTAGGACCATTTAAAATTAAGAAAATATCAGATAAAAACATAGCAGTAGTAGACAACGGTAAAATAACAAAATACATTCATTTGAAAAACCTAAGACACCCTGTAATTTCAGATGGACAATCATCACCCTTACCGTCAACCTCCACCCAGGTAGAACGGACAACCAAGTAATAATACAAAAATAAAACACAACCCCAGTATACTACCAATAAACTAGGCAGTATACAAAATTACAATATTTACTCAAATAATATCAACCCTTACTTTAATGTAACAAATTTTAGCAACATTAAGATATTTTTAATAAAAATTCCAATAGTAGAAAGTAACAATTATCAATATTATCATTTATTTGCTTTTCCAACGAAAGTTACTAGCACATACCAAGTAATCATACCCAAAACCAAATTCCTATCCCTAAATGAACTGAGATATGGTTATACAAACGAAAATGTACTGAAGTAACACCAAACCAATATTTATGTCAATCGATGACGACAACAACCATTCAAGAAGACAGCCCTTGTGAAGTACAACTATTAAAATTCTCAAATCATTACGAAAACTGTGAAACCAAACAAGTGCAAATAACTAACATGAAAATTCAAAAAGTTACAGATAACAAATGGATAGCCATTTTCCCAACAGAAGTAATAGCAACCATCCACTGCAACCAAGATGAAAATAACCAAGCATTAATCGGAAGCAAACTAATTACCCTCGAAGAAGATTGTTATGTGAAATTGAAAGATGAAGTAATCAGAGTTTATCAAGATCCCATAGCAACAAAGAAACTTGCAAACCTACCGGAACTACAATTCAAGATACAACAAGAAGACGAAGAAATAATTAAGAAACCTATGAAGCTAGAGCATCTAGACTTAGACGACCTCAACCACGCCGTGAAATTAGTGGAAAGTTATAAAGAACAATTAAGTGAACTCAAAACGCCAAAGTTACATTATAATAATATAAGTGTTTGGACAATTGTATTAATCATTTTAATAATTTTTGTAATCATGTATGTATTATACAAAATATACCTTAGATATAAGAATGAAGGAAACAGTTCTAGATTTAAGGAAACAAAGAGAAAAAAGGAAACAATAAGTATACCCTTAGAAACAATGAATTTTAAATAATGTATTTTATGTATTTAAGAATTAAGAAAAACCTTAATTTTTCATTTACGGTGGGAGGAGTTATGTATCCCCCAATTACCTATATATATTGATGTATTGAATCTAATATGAATTATTAGAAATTATTAAGTAAAAGTATAAGTTCAATGCAACATTGTAACACAAGGATAACCCAGAGAGGTTATCGACAGTTCATGAGAACGGAATGCAGCTTTGCATCCGTGAGGGCAGTGATACTGCAAGTGGCAGGTCACAGGCGGTCAACATACCGCAGTTACTTAGAATTAAGTTGTTACATTGTAATAAAGTGTACAATAAAGAGAAACGCAGACATGAGATCTGCAAGTTCTCACAGCCGTGTGAGGGGCAGGTTATTATAAAAGGCCCGGGAGCTCAATGCCCGGCAGTCAGTCTTCAAACTCCATACTTCGTTGTTTGAGCTACTCATCAGTACAATTAAATTATTTTTATTAATGTTATTATGAACCAGCTATTCCAAATATATATATATATATATATATATATATATATATTGCTGTGATAAGGGGTTGTTTAGGGATGTATTGAGTAGTAAGGTCGTGTAGTAACTATAAATAGCAATAGGAATCAGAAAACTGCATTTATTTAGCAGAAAAAGAAGTCATTCGTACATTATGTAAATAGCAAGCATTTAACACCCTGTATATAGACGTTGAGAAGTGTTCTACAAGTTTATAAAATAAATACGCAGAAGATAAGATGAAACCTAATAAATCTACATGCAATTACGCTGGAACCATAAGTGCTTTGATAAGAAAACGCACTTTTAAATAAATAAATACATGAACGAAAACAGCACTAAAGTTGCATCATTTATTTTGGTAGAATTATCCAAAAGCATTATCTATACAAAACAACAGACGTAAGTTGAAAGTCTGGCAACGATAGCAATAGCAAATAACAAACATGATATGAAAATCCTAAATAATTGCATCAGAAACAGCTTAAAAATACAGGGAATATTAAAGACAAAAGCTGGTTGGTCGAAACAATCTGTAAAACTGCTTGGAAACCCAACCCAAAGGTAGTGGGAAAAGGCTATTTAACACTCACGGGTGATAAGACAGCTCAATCTACACTTGATGCACGTTGAATCCACATCACTTTTAACCAGAAATCTACGCGTCAAATAAATAAAGTTTAGAATATAGTGAAAATAGTGCTGCATGAAAATTGTGTTAAGAATACATGAAGACTTTGTTACGTTCATTTTCGTAAATTATTAATTAGTGTATGTACAATAATTTTTATCTTAAATTCCTTTGGCGGTCAACACAAAAATTAATTCCGTTAATTAAAAATAACCCTTTCGTGTATTAAAATTTGTATGGTAATTAAAAATAAATATCCTTTCTCAGAATTTCGTCCCGTGGAATTTACGCCTTAATTAGATAGACAATTTTCCAAGTATTTTAATGGGTAAATGCTAGTGTGTTTTCCCTTTTTAAAGTATTCGGTGAATTTATTTTAATAAAATTAGGGTTTCTTGGTTTATTTCCTTGCTTTGGTGCTTTAACGAATGTACCGATTCATTTGCTGTCCGATAATCAACTAGAAAACAAGTTGGTTGGCTTCGTTCGTTATTTTTATGTAAATTTCCGGCACGCATTATTTAGCGTGGTAAGTATATAGAGTTTGTATAAAACCATACGTTTCGGCTTCGATAAATTAATTTATTGTTCGTAACTATTCTAGCTTCCTTCTCTTTTTTGTATGTTTGTTGTGGTTTGTTTAGTATTCTTCTTAATCTTCTTTGGGGATTAAACCACTCATAGTTTTTAAAATTATCTTTATTAACGTTTCGATCCGTGACCTAGGATCGTTTTCAAAATAATAAAAACTTCTAGTTTGACATTTATGACATAAATTGAAGGTGACTTTGATTTATTGATGTTTGAAATATTTGGTTTGAGTACATTAAGCAAAAATTTTTAAAGTATAAATGAATAATTGCCTTCAATTTGTGTTACGGCCTGGGACCGACTTTTTTAGGTAGCCAATACGCTTAACGTGAAATCAGCTGAGTAATTTTTATTGTAAAAATTCAATAACTTGGGAATTGGAAAACATTTTTTAAAATGTTTCTATTTATACAATTTAGAGGATGGTTATTAAAGAAGTGTGCAATTGCATTATTAAAAGGCTTAAGTAGTCGTTCTTTTATATTTATTTTGAAACGGAAATCATTATGATTTAGGCTACCTCTTTGGTAGATTTTAACATTGTTCTGAGGTAACCTTATGGCGGGTTTACACTTGTCAGATACCAATGTTGTTCTATGAAGGTTGTATATGGATCTGAGGCGACCCTATGGCGGGTTTACACTTGTCAGATACCAATACTGTTTAACGGAGATTGTATATGGTTGTGAGGTAACCTTATTGCGGGTTTACACTTGTCAGATACCAATGCTGTTTTACAGGGGTTGTTAATATGCTTCATCATCATCATCATTGGATCTTCATCTCAAAACTGGTTGGACACGTACCTGCACTTATTTATATTCTGAGCTAGCTTCCCTTCTATTGTTTTCTAATTTTATGTTTTATTTCACCGAGATTCAGTGAATATGTAAATTGGGTACATTGACTTGTTTTGGGGTTGGGTTTCGGGAGTACTGTTTTTGTATATATATTTTGGTTTTAATTATAAGTTCTTTCTTTTCTGTTGTATGTTTTGTTCTGTGTTTGAATGAGTGTGTGTTTTTATATATTTTTGTTGTTAGTTTTTTTTTCAGGCTCTCCTTTACTTATAGGTATAAGACCCCGCCCACTCGCCGCCTGAGCCCGGACTTACTTTCTTTCTCTTTCCTTTTTTTCTTTTTTTTTATGTTACGTCAATGTACGTAGCAACTTTTTGTCGTTTTTTTTTAGAAAACGTGAGTAGAAATTGGTTAATTAATTTAAATTAAATATTTATAATGATAGGGCTTCTAATTTGCGTCGAAAGAAAAACAATTCTAATCTGCGTCAAAAAAAATTCTAATCCACGTCGAAAATACTATGATTCTAATCTGCGTCAAAAACAATTCTAATCTGCGTCGAAAGAAAAACCAATTTTAATCTGCGTCGAAAAGAATTCTAATCCACGTCGAAAATACTTATGATTCTAATCTACGTCGAAGACAATTCTAATTTTGGACCAATTCAATTCTAATCGGCTTCTGGACTATTTCTAGTTCACTTATAAAACAATTTTAATTCTGGTATAATTATGAGACAATTCTAATACGCTGCGAATTTATGATCCGAAGTCTAGAATTTCAAGTGGTATTTAAGGGAAGAGATTCAAAGCACATGCAGAGAAATATAAAATAAAGAAGCACGAGGTGATTTTTGGAAAGCTAGGGGTAACTGTACTGAAATATTGGTTCAACAAAGCAGAGCATTGGTATTCGATTGAAGACGACAAGGGGGTGTTGATCCACAACACGAAACAAAGCAAGTCAGATCTACCTAGTTTTAAGGAATCTTTTCAATTTAAATTAACATTGAATGTATTAATTTTCTCACTAATTTGTAACGAGTCAACAAGGACATTGAGTACGTTAAAACTTATGCAATAAATCATAAAAATGTCTCGAACGTTCCTGATTTTTTTGTAAAAAGGTGTTGTTTTTGATGACTTTATATTAAATTAAAAGTATATAAATTTTGGGATAAATAATCCTTATGATATTAATTGATTGAAGGGTGTACTTAAAGAATTTCAAAATTTGTAAATATTATTTCCTTTCATTAGATGAATGTTGATTGACTTCGTTTTATCAATTCAAACAGGTAATTATAAAGGGGTTGAAAGAAAATTGATCATTGTAGCGTTGTGCACTCTGTGAAGATTAAAAAGGGCTAGCCGTGGCATAATAATAAAAATTAAAAGATTAAATTGAGAGAACACAGAGCGGTGGCGTTAAGTAGAACGTTTATTACATCCGACTACAACAAGTGAGGGGGCAACTACAGCAACATATATGACTTTGGGCACAAACGGTGAAAAACAAAAACATGGAAAGAAAGAGTAAACAAACTATTACAAGAATTACTGCCAGATGATCGAACAATAAAAGAAACACCGGCACAGTTAAGCATGCGTCATCTAATGATAGGAAGATATACAACCCAACATTAAGCCGAGGAATTTACGGAATTGGAGGTAGAACAATATATAAGAGCCAGCGAAAGAAGGAAAGCACCGGGACCAGATAGCATAAGCACAGTAATAATGCAAGCCCTAACAGGAAAGCTAACACCAATACTAACAGAATTCTTCAACAAATGCGTAAAGCAACATAATTTCCCAAATAGATCGAAAAGGGCAGAAGCGATAATATTCGAAAAAAGAAAAGGCAAAGAGCCTAGAACAACAGATGAATATCGACCGATCTGCTTACTGAACAACCTTAGCAAAATACTAGAAAGGGTAAAATGCAACAGACTAGTAGAACAACATGAAAAGATATGGATAAATCTAAACCAATATGGATTTAGGAAGGGCAGAACGACAGAAGACGCAACAAATAAGGAATTGAATAGCATATACATTACATGTGATTTTCCAATGCTCCACTCGAAGGTACTACATTGGCCAGAAAGCGAGTTTTTTTTAACTGGAAAATTTGGAATTTTGCCGAACCCTTGCTGTTCCAAGCAAGGTAGGGATCTTTAACGTGCGTGACTACACTCACACACGGGACCTCCATTTTACCTCTCATCCGAACAAGGGTGTATTTTTGTAAAAAATGCTCGCCTAACATTTTTCAAGCGGACCGTGTCGGGATTCGAATCCGGGACCTTGGGCGTAGTAGAATCACACATACCACTACGCCACGGAGCCGCCTGAATAGCATATACAACACAAAATATAAATATGCAATTTTCATCTTCATCGACATCAAAGGTGCATTTAATAACCTTTGGTGACTAGCCCTTTTCGCACGACTACAAACTTTAAAATGTTCGGAAATATCTATCATACGGTGAGAGACTATACTGTAGGGATAGATTACGCGACAATAAAAGGTAAATCTAGTACTGTACAAAAACTAATTACTAAAGTATATCCACAGGGATCGGTCTGTGGTCCGATTTTCTGGAACATAGCGGTGGAGGAACTACTAGAATTTATACCAACAACAACAGGACTAATCTCAGTCACAGCTTTTGCAGATGATATTCTTGTAGCTGTGGGAGGAGATTCGCAACGTGAACTACAAACAAACGCACAAGAGACAATAACAACTATATCAACTTGGTGTAACAACAATAAATTAGAAATATCGAAAGAAAAAACAACCTACACATTAGTGAAAGGAAAGCTTATGGTGGGACCTCGTTTCCATCTAAACAACCACCTACTAAAACGAAAAGTAACAAACAAGTATTTGGATCTCATTATTGATGAAAAACAAAATTATCAAGCGCATATAAATGAAACATGTGGGAAAGCTAAAATAACAATGATTTTTATCACAAACTTAGCTCAAAGACAATACAAAGTGCCATTAAATAATGTAAGACTTTATATAAACACAGTGCTGACAGCAATAATATCTTACACTGCCAGCACATGAGGACATAGAATTAAACTAACAAATCAAAAGACCAAGGTCAATCGAACACAAAGAAGTGTTCTTCTGCGACTGACTGGGGCATACAGAACTACATCTCTGGATCCTCTATCAGTGGTAGTGGAAATCACCCCCCCTCCCCGGATCTAATAATTAAACAATGAATAGCGAACTATTGGGAAGGAAGGAGAACTGGGATAAAATTACACAAATACTAGATGCACAAGACAGAACAATAAAGGACATTCAAACAACAATCATTCGATAATGGCAGGACCGGTGGAACAACGCCAGTACAGGCAGACGCACATATAGAATACTACCAGACATACAGGAACGACTAAACATCAAACACTTCAACCCCTCGACAGGACTAATACATTACTTAACTGGACACGCTTCATATCCCACATATAGGACCGCACGTAACATCACAAACGACGACTCATGTGACTGTGAAGAAACAGGTACATCAGAACATATACTACTAAAGTGTCCACATATACCGGACGTAGAACAACATAGAAACGAATTAGAAAACTTAAATACGTAAGACATAATCAAAAACGAAGACAAATACTTTCACTTAAACACACTCGCACAAAAGGTACCCGAAAACGTACATCTCCAATACGTTGCAACACTAAGACTACGACTAGGAAACTGAAAAACATTGCGAAACAATGTTATAGAAGACAAACTAAGATTGGAACATCGATCAAAACTCAAAAATCCAAACAATGTAAAAACAAAAATGTAACTAAAACAAACATAGCAACTAAGCCAGCATGTAAATTAAAATAAGTAGTAAAATTATAACCAACAGGAACAATGCACCCGAAATCTCAGTTTCCGGCTGCCGATAGCTGAGAACGGATGCAGTAGAATAGGCAGACCATTCCCTCCTCTGATTTCCGGCTGGAGGGAATAGAAAGCAAACGTAGTGTAGGAACTAGCAACATAAGATAGTGATAGAATAGATTAAGTTAGAAGTAAGACACTTAGATGTTAGGGTCTGCACCCTTAATCTCAGTTCCCGGCTGCCGATGGCTGAGAGCGGGCATCGTAGTTTTAGGGCGACCATTTCCACTTCTGATTTCAGACTGCCGATGGTCGAGGGGAAGTGGAAAGCAAACCGTAGAATAAGAAACGTAATTTTAGGGAAAAGATAACTATTGCGATAGGCAAACACAGGGAAAAGGTACTAACATTAATTTAAGGTTTAGGATAGGGCTGACCTTCCAGAAACCGACTTCCGGATACCGATAGTCGGGACCTGGATTGGAAGCAATAGCTTGTAAGTACTAACTTTAGGTGATTAGATAATTATACTCTAACATTTAATAGGTTAAGATAATAAATAAGTAAGCAATAAGTAATAGCGCATAAAACAAAATGTTATGTAAATACAATCTGTTGTAGTAGTCTAAGTAACAGATTTGTAAGAAGTTAGGTTTAATGGAAAAAAATGTTCACAAAAATATGCCCTCGTTCAGAGGTGAGGTAAAATGTAGGTCCTGTGTGTGAAAGGTGTTGCGCACATTAAAGATCCCTACCTTATTTGGAACAACAAGGGTTCGGTAAAATTCAAAATTTCCAAGTCAAAAAAAAACAGTTTCCTGGCTTGTAGTAGTAGTATGTAGTACCTTCGAGAGCTATATTAACAAATCAAATATAAGATGCAAGTTTGCAGCTATACATAATGTATAATATGAAAAGTGGTTTCGCTCCCTATGAGAGAAGATTTTTCGCGTGTTTGAGTGCTTTGCGACCCGTAGGAACGAATGCGACGTCGCGCAAAGAGCGCTTTGTGGTTGCACCGCACCCTTTTGCGTATGCAAATCTGTTTTGCGACTAGTTCCAACACAAAACCCCGTTACGCAAATCATTCCGCTAGTACAGCTTTGCGGATACATGTACGAACTGTACCCCATCCTTTTGCGTGTGCGGTACTGTTTAGCAAACAGCACCAACGCTAAACCACATCGTGCAAAGCGCTATGGTGGTTGCATTACAACTACATTTATGATCTATATCAGCAAATTAATGGTGGCGTAATATAATGATCTTGTAACATACTATAACCCTATAAGGGTTAACCCTGGCATAAAATTAAGGTAAAAATAAAATCTAGGTCTTCACCTTCTAGAAATGATAACATAGCACAGCCAAAGGTTGGGGGGATCGATTTTGGTGAAAAGTTGAATATCGTCTAGCATTAATGATAAATTTAGATTTTTTATTCTTCAACTACGAGAATCCTTAAGAAACACATTTCTTTTTTATGGGAATTAACATCATAGAAGGAGCAGGAAGACGGTGGTGCACCAAACATTTTACCGCATTTGTTTAAAGTTGCCCCTGCTTGATCTGCTACCGTAATATGTACATAAACAGTGTTTAGAATATTGCTGTAAATTTCACTAAAAGTATTATTACTGTCTACAAATTTATCTTTGTTTGGATTTCGTCGATTACCAAAAAAAACCAATTTCTTATCTGCACCGAGTAAACTCACCGCTGTTTTCTACCTTTGCGAAGTTTTATAATATATTAACTTTTCTCTGTACATACTTATCCCTAAGATCTGCCGCAATAAAACTTCTAAGTTTTTAATGTAGCAAAAAATTCTCAGCGTCTATAAAGTAATAACCACGCAAATTAGCGTCACGGATGCATCGAGATGTGGGGTGGAAATATACAATGGTTATGGTGTACGCGGGGATAATCGAGCCACGATATTAGCTAAAGCTGCTGCACCCTCACCGGGTCGACCGGCGAGCGGCGGCATAAAGCGACGCTCGTCTCTTTTGATTCGCGGATTAATTGAAATACCTCGCATTCCACGGATGCGACTATACCCCTGTTTGTATCACAAGCATCCTGGAGAATGCTCGAGGTTATCGGACAAGGATAGATATATTGAGAGCCACAAAATTACCGAGATTGAGTGCAATAGATAAACTTTGCCTTCCTCATTATGTAATACAATAACGTTTACCTAACCTATAAGACTGTCTGATGTAGAGAGGTGCGTATACATTTACCGTTGTCGGCGCGATTTCCTGAAAACTTTAATGGGGATTATTTAAAATTAAGAGTGTAATCATAAATCCTTAGCACAAGGAATGACATAAGCTGTACGTAAATGGAATGTTCGACATGAATTTATCACCGTTTTCAATATTTAAGGTTATTGAAGTAAAAATTGAAATGCTTTGTATTTAGCATGTGTGTAATAAATGCAATATGGAACGCAAATTTTAGAAGCGGTTAGCTATATAGGGTGTTCGAAACTTTCCTGCCAAACGGAAGTCACACTTTACCATACTCCATTCCAAATAAGAACGTAGTAAACGGCGCTGGTGTGTGAGACACATTCACAATGTTCAAATAATGTTTTCATTCAAACAAAAGGTGACCAACGTGAACTTAGCAGTTAATTTCCAGCAGCGAATTTACGAGTTTTGCCGAACGATCAGTGGCGTCGGTAAAAAGGATACAATCAAACATGCTGCTCAGCAGCGAATTTCAAAACACACTAAACCATATAAATCGCATAAAATACGCTACTACTCAATTTCAATTTATCTTGTTATAATGCCACAAACATTTCGAATGGACCTGCACCTTCCCGAAGTTCTAGATTACTAGAACATGTGAAATGGCTTGCGTGTTCTAATGAGCTAAAGAGCCAAACTACATGTCCAACCAAAGTAGTAGGGTCGTTAGTGAGGAACCAGACTAAGACAGGTCCCCGAAAGAGGTCAGCGGCTCTTTCGGTACTTAGATTGGTAGAGACTGTAGGAGATGGTATGGCAGTCTAAGACACACTACCGCGATGTGGAAGGCAACAGGAAACCAGCACATTACCTCCCAAGTACACTGCGTACCTAAATTATAATAAAATAATGGTATTCTCTGGGGTAAAAGATTCAGGAGTTAAAATAGTCCTCCATTCGGATCTCCGAGAGGGGACTACTTCGGAGGATGCGATCGGTAAGTTAAAAATAAGAGTCGGGAACATTTTGCGAGTCGGAGCGTGGAATGTTAAAAGTATGAAGCAAGTAACTAAAAAAACTAAAAATCGAAATGAATAGGTGGTCAGAGATGGCCAGAGATGGTAGATTTTTGAACTGGAGACTTCAAGGTAATTCATACAGGAGTAAAGGAAGGAAATTTGGGTGTGGGGATAGTTATGCTGAAAAAGATAGAATACTGTGTAGAAAATTACTTACAAAAGAACGAAAGAGTACTCATGGTTAGACTAGAATCTAAACTGGTAAACCCAGTAATAATACAAGTATACATACCGACCTCTAGCTACAGTGACGAAGAGGTAGAAGCAATCTACAAAGATATCGAAGACATATTAAGATACGTAAAAGGACACGAAAATTTAATAATTACGGAGGATTTTAATGCAGTAGTGGGTGAAGGTAGGGAAGGAGCGGTAGTAGGTTTATTTGTCTTAGGCACGAGTAACGACAGAGGAAATACGCTGGTAGAATTTTGCGACAAGAAAAATTTAATCATCACAAACACATTATTTCAACATCATGCTAGAAGACGATATACGTGGAAGATACCAGGAGATATAGGAAGATAACAAATAGATTACATTCTTATTAGACAACGGTTTAGGAATTAAGTAAAAGACTGTATAAGCTACCCAGAAGCAGATATAGACACTAACCACAACATCGTAATTATGAAGGCCGCACTTAAATTTAAAAATTTGAAAAAAAAACCGAAAAAGGCACTTGGAAAAACTAAAAGATAAAGAATTCAAGAAAGATTCGAAAAAAGTCAAATGAATTGCTCAAAGATATCGGGAAAATATCTAATACTAAGGAAATAGAAACGGAATAGAATAACATTAAATCCAGCCTTGACATGGCGTCCAGAGATATTCTGGGGTATACACAAAAGAAAGTAAGAAACCATAGATAACAAAGAATATCCTGGATTTAATAGAAGAAAAATCAGACGCAACAGGAAAATAGAGAGACAAAGCCATAAAATGGAAAATTATTCGCAAATGCAGGAAAACTAAAAAACACTGGATTAATGAAAAGTACAAAGAGGTACAAACTAAGATGGAAGTAGGATAGACAGATGAAGCATACAAACTAATTAGAATCAATTTTAGGGATATAAAACCGTATAGCAAAAATATAAGGGACGCGGGAGGAAACGTCATTATAGAAAATGTAGAGAAAGTGGTTAGATGGCAAGAATATATAGAGAATTTATATGCAAGAGAGGAACTAACTGCATTAAAACAGCAATCAGACATTGAAAAAGATGACCTGGGATATCCTATATTTAGAGATGAGTTTGAATTAGCATTAAAGGGTCTGAAAAATGGTAAGGCGTCGGGTACAGATAAAGTGCAAGTAAAAACTCTAAAAGCCGCTGGACAAGCAGTAACAGAACGTCTTTTCCAATTTGTAAGCTATATGTATGAGACAGGCGAGATACCCAAAGATTTCAAACGTAACATCATAGTAACTATACCAAAAAAGAAAGGCGCGGATAGATGTGAAAATTTTCGAACAATAAGTTTGACAGCACACGTATCAAAAATATTAACTAGAATTGTACAAAGACGAATGGAAAAACGGGCGGAATAAATACTAGGAGTAAACTAATTTGGGTTTAGGCGAAACAGGAGAACACGGGAGGCTATTTTAGCTCTGAGAGTGATAATGGAGAAAACAATAGAAAAAGGGGAAAGCGTGTATATAGGGTTTGTAGATCTAGAAAAAACATTCGACAATGTAAAATGGAAAAAATGTTCGAAATACTAAAGAAGATTGGAATGAGTTATAGGGACAGACGAATAGTACATAGCTTATACAAAGAGCAAACAGCAGTAATAGAATTAGAGCAGGAACGTAGAGAAGTAAACATTAGGAAAGAGGTGAGACAGGGATGTGCCCTATCCCCATTAATTTTTAACTTGTACATTGAAGAGGCAATGAATACTGTCAAATGCAGCAAGACATTTGGAATTAATATGCAGAGACAAAAGATTGATATGGTTAGATTTGCAGATGATATAGCGGTATTAGCGTCTAGCAAGGAAGAGTTAGAAGCTGCTGTTAATGTGGAAACGGTTCTAACAGAGAGATACGGTATGAAAATTAACAAAAATAAAACTAAAATACTAGTATGCAAAGAAGAAGAAAATAAATCAAAAACAAGAATACAAATATGGAACACGAACTTACAAAATGTTAAGGATTTCTGCTACCTAGGAAGCCAAATAACGCAAGATGGGAAAAGTACAAAAGATGTAAAACAAAGATTAGCACAAGGCCGTGCTGCATTTAACAAGAAAAAAAACACTACTGTGTTCAAAGACAACAAACATAGAAACAAGGAAAGGATTGCTCAAAACATATGTGTGGAGCACAGAACTGTACGGCTATAAAGCCTGAACAATAGAAGAAGCGGACATGAAAAAGGTAGAAGCCTTTGAAATGTGGTGCTACAGACGTATGATGAAGATATCATGGACAGACAAAGTTAAGAACAAAGATGTACTAAAAATGGTAGGGGAATAAAGAAATATGTGAAAAACGGTAAAAAATAGGAGAGATAGGATGATAGGCCACATACTATGGCATGAAGGAATAGTGCGGAATATATTAGAAACAGAGATAGGAAAAAAGAGAATTAGAGATAGACCTAAGTTGGACTATTGCACACAGGTAGTGAAAGATTTAGGCTGTAGGAGTTTCAGGGAGATGTGTAGGCTAGCTCAGAATAAAATCAATGGAGGTACGCATCCAACCAGTTCCAAGATGGATAAATCAATGACGAAGAAAGTAACTGTACTTAAAAATGATGATTATTGTAAACAACTATAAGAATTGGTCGGGCAATATTCTTGAATAATGTTAATTGTGTGAAAGGGTTTATTGGAAAACTATTATTTCGGAGTAGGGTAAAATCAAGAAACCTAGGCCCTCATTTCCCCCAGAATCCCTCATTTCCCCACACATCTGGACCAAAAAGTTTTCTTCGACTAACCATTTTTCATCTTTCGAGATAAATATATCTTAATTTTTCATCTTTTGAGATAAATGAGCATCCTCATTTCCTCCACATCTGAACCAAAAGTTTTCTTTGACTAGCCATTTTTTTCTTTCATCTGAACCAAATAGTTTTCTTCGTCCAGCCAATGCATCTTTCGAGATAAACCTACCTTGTTTGGTATCAATCAATATTAGAATTTTCTCAGCTACCCGAATTTCTAAGAATTTTTAAGATATCATCACCCCCAAGGGAGCTACCCTCATTTTAAGATTTCTTACCTGTAGCGACTTTTGAGCGTTCTTATAATTTTTTTTAGTCATGCGATACATCTTGTTAGTCTAAAATTTTACGCAGAATTTGAATCTGCAAACATATTTAAAATCGGACTACTCCTTACAAAGTTACCCCTTTAAAGCTCTCAAACCTCTAAAATTTGCTCTTTGCTTCCAAAACTAACAAATAGTTTTCTTCGTCTAACCAATGCATCTTTTGATATAAACCTATCTTGTTTGGTATCAATTAATATTAGAATTTTCTCAGCTACCCATATCTCTTTAAATTTTTCAGATTGCACCATCCCTAAGGGAGCTACCCGAATTTTAAGATTTTTTACCTGTAGCGACTTTTGAGCGTTCTTATAAAATTTTTTATACATGCGATACATCTTGTTAGTCTAGAATTTTATGCACAACCCGAATCTGTAAACAGATTTAATATAGGACCACGCCCTGCAAAATTACACACATACCCTCTGCGAGATAAATCTTTCTCCACATTTCCACCCACGAGATAAACCTACCTTGTTTGGTATTAATTAATATTAGATTTTTCCAGCTACCCATATCTCTTTAAATTTTCAGATTGCATCATCCCTAAGAGAGCTACCCCAATTTTAAGATTTTGTACCAAGATCAATTTCTAATCACCTCTCCTTTTAATATCTACAATCCTTTAACCAAACACGTAGCAGTATTAACATAAATTAAGCATGCGAAAATTTATTTTATCCAATTACAGTTTAATAAACTAATTACAATTTTACAAAGTATAACATTATTTCCGGTGTGTCGAATCCAACTAGTTTAACCTGTAACAAAAAGATTAATGTGTTGTTTAAATAGACCTGTAATAAAAAGAGATTAATGTAAAAGAGGAAACGTGTTTTCGGTTAATAAGACATATTATCGTTAACCTAACAATATGTTTTACCGTCCAGCGACACCACGTGGAGGTAAACACATTCAATGTAATGGGTTTTAAATAGGAAAGTACGCTAAATGCTAGTCAATTAACAGCAATTAAATATTGCTTACTGACCTACCTTAATTAGGTTGCTGTACTATTAGGAATGATGTTTAAGACCTCGTACGTATTTTCCGGATTATATGTTGTATTCTTTTTATTAAGTAATCGAATAAATCGTTCCTTCTGCTTCCAAAGAAACTCGGACACTCCATCGTCGACGCTGGCGTTATTTATGCGATAGCTAGCCATACAGTTGTTAAACGCTGTGCTAATCATTTCTACGCCATCTTCGTTAGTAGCGGTAACTGATGCATTTTATGTTTGTTGCTCCGTAGATGACTAGGGTATGCAGACTTTCACTCCATCTCGCAACTTTACACATAATTCGTGGTTGTTTCGTACAAGGCCCTTTAACAGCTGGCGGCGTTGAACGTTTACGGCTTAATGACATGCCGTGCTGTTTTCCTTGTGTCGCTGTAAGCTGTCCATTCTCGTAAAAGCGATACCGCAAGACCCAGAGTTTAAGTACTTTGCTGCGGACGGCTTAACCCTGGGCGATGTTACACCACGACATTTGTTCTGGTGCCGTTTGAGAGCATTTTTCCAGGTATAGGAAGCACCGCAAGGTTGCACTTATAAACGTTTGCAGGTACCATTTTAGTACAAAACAAAACCCGCACTATAGCACTTTGGTTAAACTTGTAAGCGAACTAACTAAAAAGCTTACTCGAGCGTACCTGATTTATGCTCCTTATAGAATGCAAACCGAAGGTTTCCGAAGACATCCGAACGAAGTTGAGGATTCGGCGGGAACTAAATGACGTCATAATCCTCGCTGCTCGTCCAATACATTTAGCGCCAATGCATGCACCTGGTCGCTTCGTCGATGGTGCGAATGCCGTTAGTAGAAACACCGGAAAACGTCTTCCATGTTATACGGATCGGTGCATATTAAAAATCCAAAGAGCGGTAGCACACGCACACAATTGTCTGCAAGTCGTGCTGTAGAAGATGCAGTGCTACTATAACCAAAAACACTTTAAACCATTACTAAGAAATACCAACTTGTTGTCTACAGGATACTTACAACAATTTAATTTTAAATAACTTCTACGTCATATTTTCGGAAATGGCAGGTTGAATATTTTCCAAATGAATCACCAAGCGAAAGTATATGTTAGCGTATTAAATTAACCATTAATTTCCCATTTTACGACCATAGTTAATTATAGATTAAAAATTTAATTTGTGCACGTTCGAGCTTCTCGTAAACTAACATATTTTATAGCAACAATGCGCTGTATAATAGATGCATACCCCTTCGCCGCGCTACTGCTATTCTTGTAATTGCTAGAAAAGTCACCTCCTTTTACTGTTAGGAGCGATGCAAAGCACCATTTTTATACTTTCTATAGCACATCGCGCACTTTTCGTCTGATAATTTTGCTTCTGTAGGCTTTTACACTTTCGCATAGCGGTCGGCCGCACGTATTGATTTCTAGAACCGGTAAGTACTCGATATCGTCCAAATAGAGATTAGATGCTTCGATGTCTCATCCAAATTACATCTCGAATTCCAACTTTCGTAAAGGTAGAATTAAACTCAGGTCAATTCTACTCAATTAATACTTCGAGCCGCTAACACATATTTGCACCCTAATGCTTCCAAACATCTTTCGAACGACACATGGCTGTAGATTTTTAAACCTCAGCGATTCTTTAAGTCAGCTTCATCTATATTACACATCCGACTTTGTCGTAACACTAACATATCTTTGAGCCTACACTCGCTTATAAACATGCAACGACCATTACCTCTGCGACTGCTATTCTTAGTTGCTGGAACACAGTCATCCGCACCGTTCTAACGATGCTATGGGCACGACTACAAACACCATTCTTCATACTATTTTTAAAATACACATCGCACACTTTATTGTGGAGTAATACAGATTTTTGTTTATGTAGAACCATTTACACGTTCTCGCTTATTTAAAGTCCACGACCTTATAACCACTGTTCCACGATTCATGTCTACACGGTGAATTCTCACCATCACCGCACTTGCAGCCGTTACGGTTTTAGACCGATACCAGAACCCTTATCTCTATGCCGCTTCACATACACTGACTCATTTCAACTATTTGTACCCTCACGTCTTTATTTCACAACCTTTTGCGATCAGTATTGACACAGTTTAAGTAACATATTCTTTAGATCAACACATTGACCAACATAAACAGATTTTAACAGACCATCCCACGTTGCAGTTTAAAGACATTTTAATCCATCTTTTAACATCTACTGTTAACCACAATCATGCCCAGAATCCCGCAACACACGTGAAACTTCGTCAACAGATAGCGGAAGCGATTTGAAGGTGAGAACCATGGAATCACACATTACAACAACCATTCATATTCGCAGATTGACATGATGATCGCTTCCCTCGATAAACCACCAAGCTTACCCGACACAGCAGTCAGCGATACATCCAAACGACTGATGCTACACCGCTCTCGTCCCCATCCACGCGCACCCCCGCATGCACTCGCACGCAGCGCAGCCATGCGCTGCCCCGTTTCAGGACTCGCGTGTAACGTCACAGCCTTTATAACAAAGAACAATATACCATAAGTTATTCCGACATCAACAAATTTAAATATACGCCGTCATTTAAACCTTACAAACACAAGAATCCTTTGTTTGACGGTTTTATATCTACGCAGCTCAACGACAGTTTCTCCTTTCAATCTGCCTGAAAAGACTCCAACATACTACAAGAATCCAATTGTTGTCTACAGGATCTTACAACAATTTAATTTTAAAACTTCTACGCATATTTTGGAAATCGCAGCTTAAATTTTCCAAATGAATCACCAAGCGAAGATATTGCGGTATTAAATTACCTTAATTTCCCATTTTACACCTATTATTGTAAAATTATAATGGTGCATCGCTTTCGTAAACTACATATTTTAAGCAACAAGCGCAAATAATGCATACCCTTCGCCGGCTACGCATCTTGAATGCTAGAAAGTCCTCTCCTTCGTCTGTTGGATCAAAACATTTTTATACCTTTCATAGACATCCACTTTTCGTCGACTAATTTTCTCAAGAGCTTTCACACTTGCATACGGTCGGCCGCACATGATTCAGAACCGGTAAGTACTCGATATCGTCCAAATAAATTATCTCGATCTTCAATTCCGATTCCCTGTAAGGATGAATCGTCGTCCTAAATTCGCCCGCAGTCCTCTCGATTCCAATCATTTTCAACACAAGGGCGAGATTTTAACCCGAGGATCTTAGTCGTGACATAAACGACACGCTAACAACATATTTTGCAGCACTGAACATACATGCACCCTTCTCTCCATCATTCTTTATTTTGAATCAGAGTCGCCTTTTATCTAGGGTAAAACACTCTTTTTGAATTTTTGCTTTTTTTAATACTACTTTTAGGACACCCCTTTCACGGTCACTTCTTTAAAAACCGCTGAAATTGATACAATACCTCAGCTCCTTTATTTAGTCACGAAAATTTATTTTCTAATCCACCTACCAATTAAAATCGCACACTTTATTCACACGTTCCCACCAAGTATTCAACGCATTTCCCATGCACTTGCTACGTACATGGACTTTAATTATCTTATTTGGCAAATCTTAGTTCCCCGCACTGCACATGCGAGTTGCATCGCCTACCACTTTCGAGAATGCTCTTCAACGTAACCCATCGTTTAAACTACAATTGCCGTAGCCAGACTCACACATTTACACATTGCTTAACGTATCGCAAACATCGCAGCTTCAACATACAGTAGCTTTCCATCTCCAAACATTTAATATGGCCTTAATACAGCTTAATTTTCACACTTCTGCAATTTCATATCACGCAGGAGCACTTTTAAGTAAATTCTGAGTTCAACTAATTAATTTTCTGCCCAATTGCAAACAGATTTTAAATAGACACCACAAGTATGCGTTTTAAAGACAATTCCATATTATCTTTAAAACCTTTTCACCAAACATGCTTACCAACCCGAAACAACTTGCCTTCCGATCCACGAGATACGTCCGTCAACCAGAAGAACCGGAGGTTTGAGTGAGCGCTAAAATAGGAACTAAACAATTTCAGATACGCACACAACTCACTTATTTTAGCCCAGTGATTGTCGCAGTTAGCAGATCGTACTCTGCACTCCCTCATAACAACATATAACTGACGTCATGCAGACCGCCGACTTTACATCCGTCACCAGTCACCATACATCAAGACGATCCCTGTACCTGACCTTGATCCAACAACACCGACCCCATGACCTCCATCACATCGCGTCATCCGACACAGCCGGTTCACATCATGGACACAGCTACACAGACCAGCATGCACGATTATGCTACATAACATCTCACTTCATGCTACCAGCATACCACACTTGTTTTACCATGAACCATGACCACATGCACATTACCATGTTTACATGACCAACACCATTGAACATGCAGACTTAGACGCATGATGATCACAGCACCAAAGTACGACTTATCCGCACCTTCCTTCAGGGTACACCAGATTGCTCGACATCTTCTTGCGTACCCACACGTCCACATTGACGGCGTAACACTTCATAGTATTCACTTCAACATCCGAACCAGACTCACTCTCCTCAGGAGTCCACTTCACTGCTCATTCCAGCTTACCATCCACATCACATGCACTAACCTTCACGTCGCCGAACACCACATGTTCACAGACAACACCGGTCGCCATTGACGTAAACAGATTTCAGCGCGTGAACCATACTTAACAGCAAGCATTTATTTAGCCAGAAAACCATTTTTAAACCACATTAATAATCGCCTTTAAGTCGCCATTTCGCCATTCCCAATACTGGTCACACATGGAAACTTTAATTTCTATTGGGATTCTATTCTCACGCACTGCGCGAGTTGCATGCCTACCCTGAGGTAAGCTCGTTATAGGTTGTAAGACCCCGGTTTTATAACACATTCGTAACCCCTAATCTTTTTAATCGTACTTTCCGCCTACATACAGTAGGACTTGCCCATCTCCAACAAATTCTAATACTGGACCCCATTAAATACGCTTTAATTTTCCTACACTTTTTGTTGACAAGTGTAATTGTTATTATACGGTATACCTTTTAAGAAAATTTCAGTATCAACAAATTAAATTTCAGACCCAACTGTAACGATTTTAAAGACCACCCAACAAATTATCTTTTAAAGACAATTGCCCACTATTAACCCATCTTTAAAACCTTTCGCTACAAGACATATGCTTAGCCTTTATCTAACCTAGTCCACACTTGTTTTTAATGGAAAACTCATATAAAGAATTGTACTAATGGTTTAATGGAAATTTGAGTTGAAAAGCAATTAAGGTCTATGGTCATAGGTCATATGGTCATGTCAATGTGGTCATATGGTCATTGGTCATATTGGTAGCCCCATGCGTAGATTGGTCATATGTAGGCATGTGTCCTGTGTCATTGCTCATATATTGGTCATATGGTCATAAGGCTGGTTATGTGAGCAGGGAGATTAATTCGGATATAGAAGCCATATATCCGGACATGTGTCATCAATAACCTGCGACTGGTCGATAACAAACAGTTCCAAACCAGAGAATGTAACGTACGGTTCCGACATATTCGACTATTTTCGGTAATATACGCCCCACTCTGTAGATACATAAGGAACAGATTTTCGTTTCAATTTAGTATTTGACGGTAGCTAGAACGGTAAACATGAGCGTCTCCAAGGTGATTAACGTTTCTCAACTTCTTGGGAATAAAGTGAAACCGACAAATGAGCGATTTGGATTATGGCTGTTGGCAGAAAATATGTGCAACAATAATCTGGTGACAGATATTGGTAATATTTGTTATGTCGAAGGCGAAAAGATGCTGACTGGTGGACTTACACACACCAATTACAGAACCATTTTGTGACAATATAATGTTGGTTAAAATTTGCGACCTTTCTGACACCGAACAAGCATCTGCAAACAAACGGATGTTTATCCTAAAAAGAAATTTGTGGTGCATTTAACAGCTATCTACGAAGAAAGTTCAACGATTTGTTTCGCTAGGCATGGTGTTAAAGCTAAGCTTCCGTTTTCTCTGGAAAGCAGTAACAAGATAGGCCAGAGAGTAAAAGAAATTATCGGAAAAGAAGACATCGAATGCATTAATAAAAAATTCCAAAATCCTATATGTGTTCCATACAAAGTGGAACTAGCAGATGTTAAGTTGGAAACTTTATTGGAGGAACTACCAGATATATTAGACGAAGTCGAAAAAGATTATTTCTATCTTTTTGACATGGATGTAACCCAAGATTTTGCAGGCATATTTAGCAAGATGGAGATGTGTAATTATTTAACTACAAACCATAACTTTTGACTAAAGGGCGAATACGAAGAAAAGTGTAATATTATAGTTGACAACGATAAAACTGCGGGGATTGATTGTTTAACATGGCTAACAACCAATGCAAGAATTAAGATTTACAACAAATTTGTGTGTCCAGATAACAAGTCCTGGTGTTAATAAACAACTTGGCAATCATATACTAGATTTTTACGTTGTCCAGATGTACGTTTAAGGGAAACATTTGCGTCTACTTTGGCCAAAGAACATGGTATTACGCGATTGGAAGCGACAATATACAACTGTGCAATTGGAAGCTATGTCAGTGCGGAACGGGTGTATAAACCCTTAAAAGACTGTTTAACCTTATTGGAAGATAGTGTTATACTTCCTAAAGGCGCCAATGTACTCGGTACCACTTACCAAAATGTGGAGTAAGCTATCGGACAAGCTACAAAATAGCTGCTGTTTAGTGTATAATAACCTGCTACAGTACGTGTATTGGGGAATGGCAATACAAAGAAATTGACGGGCTTGCAAATTAGTTGTCCAAAAACCAGAGGAAAAGGAAAAATTGATAAAGTATGTGCTTGGCTTTAGTTTTAACTATTTACCTGTAAATTATTTGGAGATAGTAGAGGAAGATGTCCAAGATAAAATAAAATCTTACACAAGTGCTACATTAAAGCAGGTAGTACATATTTTACACAATCTGCACACACCATATTCTACAATTCCAAAAGAAATAGTAATTTCGGACTTGGGATTGATAGATACGCCTAACATTCGTCCAGAGGTTGTACGACAACGCGTAAATATTGGTAGTAAACTCTATCCGTTTACGCTAAAGGAAATTGCCCCATTATGTATACCATACGCTGTAAGTGGAAGGAAAAGACAACTGGAATTAGAGGAAATGGATGCAAAAAGGCGAAAATTGACTACATGGAAAACACTGCGACAATACGCGATCAATACAAAGATGTGTTAGACAAAGAACATCTTATTAGAGAAAATGAGGAAGAATTAAAAGATTATTTTATGTGCCGATGGACTGACTTAGATACATCTGGTTTCTACAAGTTGTATGCATTTGCGGTTAGTAAGAAAGACTCTTTAGTTATGTAGGCGTTCTTGCAGAAAAGGATGGTACTAAATCCGTATACTTTTTAAAAGGTTATTCTAAAACGTATTTATCAAAATGGCAGATAACAAAGACGAACTAAGGAATGCGGGTTTCGTAATCTTGCGTACACCACACGCAAAGGGGTCCGTTAAACATTGTATATTTGCCTAGTAAAGAACCTTTCGGATCATTTAAAACCGAGGGTCTTACAACCTATAACAACCATATATTCCCAAAAGTGGTGAATATGCAACTACACAACGGTGTGTGGGAGAAAAGGATTTCTCCAATACCGACAAGAAGAAGTCGATCAAGCTAACAAGATACGTATGCAGGATAGAGTGGAAAGCTGCGATTAAAAGATTGTCACAAGCTGCAAGAATTACACGAAGGAATGGATCTAGTTGTCGGCGGAATCAAAGACTTTAAATATAGAGGCAAACTTCGGTACATTTTACAATTCGAAAACCTAGACGGTCTCTATGTATCAAACTATTGGTTAGAAAAGGAGATAGAGGACTTGGGTATCGATTTAAATTTTAAGCTGCGAATAAAATTAGATAAAATTAAAGCCACCCAAACAAAACATAAAGAAAGGACTGTCTTCTGTGTATAACTTTGTATTAAAATTAAGTTTAAATGACCCCATGCTTGGCTATTAAATTTTTTAAATTTGTTATGTATAATGTCAGAATAAACATTTTATAATAGTATATAACATTGTTCTTTATTTATAAAAGGCTGTGACGTTACCACGAAATAGCAGTCGCACAGAGAGGGGCGCATGGGCAGCGCGCATGGGCAGGGGTGCGTACGCGCAGGGTGCGCATGGGCGGGGTGTGCATGCGCAGGGTGCTCATGGGCTGGGATGTGTCTGGGCGTACACGAGGGAAGCGGATGTTAACAGTCACCAAGCATCCAATTTTTATTTGATGGTATCGAGTACTTGCCTGCGTATGTATCCGGAGTAAAAATACGATTTGCATACGCAGCTTATTAATAAAATTAGTTTATCGAGGGAAGATGACAAAAGGTACATCATTCCTAATAGTACAACAATCTACGCATGGGGCGTAAAGATATAAGATAGTTGTTTATATTTGTATATATTAGTTTTAAGATTCCATAATTTTTAAGTTCTTCTCCCACCTTCCAAATCCTTCCGGCTTCTATCCTGGTTGACAGAGTATACGTGTTATTCCACGTGGTATTCGCGGGACACGGCGGTTTTAGATTTCCGGGGATGGTTGGCTAAGGATATGTCTTGGTTAGCGAAAAGGTTTTAAAGATGGAGTTAAATAAAGATGGGAAAAATTAGTCTTTAAAACGCATAACTTTGTATGGGTGGTCCTATTTAAAATCTGTTTACAGATTTGGGGTCCCAGAAAAATTTAATATTAGTTGATACCTAGCAAAATATATTTATCTTAAAAGAGTGACTACCCCGCGTATAATAAATACAATATAACACTTGTCAACAAAAAGTTGTAGGAAAATTAAAGACGTATTTAATGGGGTCCAGTATTAGAATTTGTTGGTAATAGGGCTAAGTCCTACTGTAATGTAGGCGAGAAAGATACGATTAAAAAGATTAAAGGGTTTCACGAATTGTAGTTAAGTAAAACCGAGGGTCTTACAACCTATAACGAGCATATACTCAAAAGGGGTAGGCATGCAACTACGCGGCAGTGCGCGGGAGAATAAGAATTCTCCAATAAGAAATTAAAGTTTCCATGTACGTAGCACCAATCATTGGGTAATGGTCGAAATGTGGGACCTATAAAGGCGATTATTAATTGTGGTTTAGAAAATAGTAGTTTTCGTGGACTAAATAAAATAGCTTAGACTGGTTAATGTATATGGTTACATACTCGACACATCCACAAACATCTGTTTACGTCCACAATGGTGATACCGGTGGTTTTGTTTAGCAAATAGTAGGAAAGATACGTCAGGTGTTAGTGCGTGGAAGCCCATAGGATCGTTGGATTCAAAAGAACGGTGCGGTGGGATGTATGGTGGTCCCGTTAGAATAATCGAAAGTGGTTAATCGGTCGTATTAGATGTTTAAATAAGCGAAAGTGTAAAGGCCACATAAACAAAAATTTAATTACCCGACAAAAAGTGGCGATGTGCTAACTTATAAATAAAGTATGGAATGGTGCTTTTAGCGGCCCTAGCAGTAAAAGGGCGACTGACTTTTCCAAGCAACTACAAGAATAGCAGTAGCGGGGGTATGCATGTATTATACAGTTGCTGCAAAATATGTTAGTTTACGCGTAGCTCGGATGTGTAATTGACACGACTTAAAGATCCTCGGAGGTTTAAAATTCTCAGCCCATTGTCGTTCGAAAATGTTTGGAAATTATCAAAACGGTAGCGGGTCGAAGTTTAATGGATGATTGACTGAGTTTTTCTACCTTTACGAGGGAATCGGAAATTGATAGACATCGAGCATCTAATTCTATTTGGACGATATCGAGTACTTACCGGTTCTAGAAATCAATACGTGCGGCCGACCGCTATGCGAAAGTGTAAAAGCCTACAGAAGCAAAATTATCAGACGAAAAGTGCGCGATGTGCTATAGAAAGTATAAAAATGGTGCTTTGCATCGCCCTAACAGTAAAAAGGAGAGTGACTTTTCAGCAATTACAAGAATAGCAGTAGCGCGGCGAAGGGGTATGCATCTATTATACAGCGCATTGTTGCTATAAAATATGTTAGTTTACGAGAAGCTCGAACGTGCACAAATTAAATTTTTAATCTATAATTAACTATGGTCGTAAAAATGGGGAAATTAATGGCTAATTTAAATACCGCTAAGCATATACTTTCGCTTGGTGATTCATTTGGAAAATATTCAACCTGCCATTTCCGAAAATATGACGTAGAAGTTATTTAAAATTAAATTGTTGTAAGTATCCTGTAGACAACAAGTTGGTATTTCCTTAGTAATGGTTTAAAGTGTTTTTGGTTATAGTAGCACTGCATCTTCTACAGCACGACTTGCAGACAACTTGTGTGCGTGTGCTACCGCTCTTTTGGATTTTTAATATGCACACGAGCCGTATAACATGGAAGACGTTTTCCGGTGTTTCTACTAACGGCATTCGCACCATCGACGAAGCGGACCAGGTGCATGCATTGGCGCTAAATGTATTGGACGAGCAGCGAGGATTATGACGTCATTTAGTTCCGCCGAATCCTCAACTTCGTTCGATGTCTTCGGAAACCTTCGGTTTGCATTCTATAAAGCATAAATCAGGTACGCTCGAGTAAGCTTTTTAGTCTATAACAACCATATATTCCCAAAAGTGGTGGAATGCAACTACCAACGGTGTGGGGAGAAAAGGATTTCTCCAATACCGACAAGAAGAAGTCGATCAAGCTAACAAGATACGTATGCAGGTAAGGGAAAGCTGCGATTAAAAGATTGTCACAAGCTGCAAGAATTACACGAAGGAATGGATCTGGTTTTTGGAATCAAAGACTTTAAATATAGAGGCAAACTTCGGACATTTTACAATTCGAAAACCTAGACGGTCTTTATGTATCAAACTATTGGTTAGAAAAGGAGATAGAGGACTTGGGTATCGATTTAAATTTTAAGCTGCGAATAAAATTAGATAAAATTAAAGCCACCCAAACAAAACATAAAGAAAGGACTGTCTTCTGTGTATAACTTTGTATTAAAATTAAGTTTAAATGACCCATGCTTGGATTAAATTTTTTAAATTTGTTATGTATAATGTCGAATAAACATTTTATAATAGTATATAACATTGTTCTTTATTTATAAAAGGCTGTGACGTTACCACGAAATAGCAGTCGCACAGAGAGGGGGCAGGGGCGGCATGGGCAGGGGTGGTACGCGCATGCGCGGGGGGGTGTGCATGCCAGGGTGCTCATGGGGGGATGTGTCTGGGCGTACACGAGGGAAGCGGATGTTAACAGTCACCAAGCATCCAATTTTTATTTGATGGTATCGAGTACTTGCCTGCGTATGTATCCGGAGTAAAAATACGATTTGCATACGCAGCTTATTAATAAAATTAGTTTATCGAGGAAGATGACAAAAGGTACATCATTCCTAATAGTACAACAATCTACGCATGGGGGCGTAAAGATATAAGATAGTTGTTTATATTTGTATATATTAGTTTTAAGATTCCATAATTTTAAGTTCTTCTCCCACCTTCCAAATCCTTCCGGCTTCTATCCTGGTTGACAGAGTATACGTGTTATCTCCACGTGGTATTCGCGGGACACGGCGGTTTTAGATTTCGGGGATGGTTGGTAAGCATATGTCTTGGTTAGCGAAAAAGGTTTTAAAGATGGAGTTAAATAAAGATGGGAAAAATTAGTCTTTAAAACGCATAACTTTGTATGGGTGGTCCTATTTAAAATCTTTTACAATTTGGGGTCCCTAGAAAATTTAATATTAGTTGATACCTAGCAAAATATATTTATCTTAAAAGAGTGACTACCCCGCGTATAATAAATACAATATAACACTTGTCAACAAAAAGTTGTAGGAAAATTAAAGACGTATTTAATGGGGTCCAGTATTAGAATTTGTTGGTATAGGGCTAAGTCCACTGTAATGTAGGCGAGAAAGATACGATTAAAAGATTAAAGGGTTCACGAATTGTAGTTAATAAAACCGAGGGTCTTACAACCTATAACGAGCATATACTCCAAAAGGGGTAGGCATGCAACTACGCGCAGTGCGCGGGAGAATAAGAATTCTTCCAATAAGAAATTAAAGTTTCCATGTACGTAGCACCAATCATTGGGTAATGGTCGAAAAACCTATAAAGGCGATTATTAATTGTGGTTTAGAAAATAGTAGTTTTCGTGGACTAAATAAAATAGCTTAGACTGGTTAATGTATATTTAATCTCGTACACATCCACAAACATCTGTTTACGTCCACAATGGGATACCGGTTTTTTGTTTAACAAATAGTAGGAAAGATACGTCAGGTGTTAGTGCGGAAGCCCTAGGATCGTTGGATTCAAAAAGAACGGTGCGGTGGGATGTATGGTGGTCCCGTTAGAATAATCGAAAGTGGTTAATCGGTCGTATTAGATGTTTAAATAAGCGAAAGTGTAAAGGCCTACATAAACAAAAATTTAATTACCGACAAAAAGTGGCGATGTGCTACACTTATAAATAAAGTATGGAATGGTGCTTTTAGCGGCCCTAGCAGTAAAAAGGGCGACTGACTTTTCCAAGCAACTACAAGAATAGCAGTAGCGCAGAGAAGGGTATGCATGTATTATACAGTTGCTGCAAAATATGTTAGTTTACGCGTAGCTCGGATGTGTAATTGACCACGACTTAAAGATCCTCGGAGGTTTAAAAATTCTCAGCCCATTGTCGTTCGAAAATGTTTGGAAATTATCAAAACGGTAGCGGGTCGAAGTTTAATGGATGATTGACTGAGTTTTTCTACCTTTACGAGGGAATCGGAAATTGATAGACATCGAGCATCTAATTCTCTATTTGGACGATATCGAGTACTTACCGGTTCTAGAAATCAATACGTGCGGCCGACCGCTATGCGAAAGTGTAAAAGCCTACAGAAGCAAAATTATCAGACGAAAAAGTGCGCGATGTGCTATAGAAAGTATAAAAATGGTGCTTTGCATCGCTCCTAACAGTAAAAAGGAGAGTGACTTTTCTAGCAATTACAAGAATAGCAGTAGCGCGGCGAAGGGTATGCATCTATTATACAGCGCATTGTTGCTATAAAATATGTTAGTTTACGAGAAGCTCGAACGTGCACAAATTAAATTTTAATCTATAATTAACTATGGTCGTAAAAATTGGGAAATTAATGGCTAATTTAAATACCGCTACATATACTTTCGCTTGGTGATTCATTTGGAAAATATTCAACCTGCCATTTCCGAAAATATGACGTAGAGTTTTAAAATTAATGTTTAAGTATCCTGTAGACAAAATTGGTTTTAGAATGTTTAATGTTTTGGTTATAGTAGCACCATTTTACAGCCTTGGAACAATTGTGTGCGTGTGTCCCTTGGATTTTACATGCGCGACCGATACATGGAAGCGTTTTCCGGTGTTTCTACTAACGGCATCGCACCATCGCGAAGGGACGGTGCGTGGCGGCTAAATGTATGCGAGGCGCGAGGATATGACGTCATTTATCCCAATCCCAACTTCGTGATGTCATCGGAAACCTACGGTTTGCTTCTATAAGATTAAATAGGTAGTGAGTAGCTTTTTAGTATTCGCTTACAAGTTTAATAAAGTGCATGCGGGTTTTGTTTTGTACAAATGTACCGCAAATTTATGGAAGCTTGCGATGCTCTTACCTGAAAATGCTCTCAAACGGATCCAGAAAAATGTCGGGTGTACATCGCCCAGGTAGCGTCCGCGAAGTTAATCTGGTCTTGCGAATCGTTTAGAAAGGACGTTAAGGAAAAGGAAACAGTGGATGTCATTAAGCCGTAAAGTTCAACGCCGCCAGCTGTTAAAGGGCCTTGTACGAAACAACCACGAATTATGTGTAAAGTCAGATGATGAAAGTCTGCATACCCTAGTCATCTACGGAGCAACAAACATAAAATGCATCAGTTACCGCTACTAACGAAGATGGCGTAGAAATGATTAGCACGTTTAACAACTGTATGGCTAGCTATCGCATAAATAACGCCAGCGTCGACGATGGAGTGTCCGAGTCTTTGGAAGCAGAAGGAACGATTTATTCGATTACTTAATAAAAAGAATACAACATATAATCCGGAAAATACGTACGAGGTCTTAAACATCATTCCTAATAGTACAGCAACCTAATTAAGGTAGGTCAGTAAGCAATATTTAATTGCTGTTAATTGACTAGCATTTAGCGTACTTTCCTATTTAAAACCCATTACATTGGAATGTGTTTAACGTGGTGTCGCTGGACGTAAAACATATTGTTAGGTTAACGATAATATGTCTTATTAACCGAAAACACGTTTCCTCTTTTACATTAATCTTTTATTACAGGTCTATTTAAACAACACATTAAGTCTTATTCTGTCTACCAGGTTAAATCTCAGTTGGATTCGGACATTCACTCGGAAATAATGTTATACTGTTGTTAAAAATTGTAATTAGTTTATTAACACTGTGAAATTGGTTAAAATAAATTTTCGATTGCCTTAATTGTTATCGTTAATACTGCTACGCTGTTTGCGATTGAAAGGATTGTCAGATATTAAAATTGTGAGAGGTGAATTAGAAATTGAGTCTCTGTGGTACAAAATCTTAAAATTGGGGTATGCTCGTCGCGTTTAGGAATGTCATGCAAGTCTGGAAACGATGATGGTTTGAAAAGTAGATATGTGGTAGCTGGAAAAATACTAATATGTAATTATCATCACCAAACATCTGTGTAGTCGGGTTTCAAATGGGCGTCGGTGTGGTGGAACGGATGTGGAGAAAGATGGTTATCTCGCAGAGTGGTTAATCGTGTGTATGTTTAAATGCGGCGTGAAGTCCTATATTAAAGTCTGTGTGTGACAGATGTGCGGATGTGCTGCGTAAAGGGCGACTTTCTAGACTAACAAGTCGGTATCTGCATCGGTATCAAAAATTGTTAAGAACGCTCAGTGATACGAGCTCGGTCTACGGTAAGAAATCGTTAAAATATCGGGATAGCTTCTTTACGGGATGGTGCAATCTGAACATCAGTGTTAAAGAGATATGCGGTCACCGCTGAGAAAAGTTCTAATATTAATTGATACCAAACAAGATAGGTTTGATATCAAAAGATGCATTGGTGTCATACGAAGAAAGTGCGGACGTATGCTTGTCGCGTAGTTTTGGTAAGCGAAAGAGCAAATCTTTAGAGGTCGTTGAGAGCTGTGTAAAGGGTAACTTTGCTAAGGAGTAGTCCGATTTGTAAATATGTCTTGCTGAGATTCAAATTCTCGTAAAATTTTAGACGTGAACAAGATGTATTAGCATGGACTAAATGTTTAAAATTATGACCACGCTTCAAAAGTCGCTACAGGTAAGGAAATCTTAAAATGAGGGTAGCTCCTTTGGGGTGATGATATCTTAAAATTCTTAGAAATTGGGTAGCTGAGAAAATTTAATATTGATTGATACCAAACAAGGTAGGTTTATCTCGAAAGATGCATTGGCTAGACGAAGAAAACTATTTGGTTCAGATGAAAGATAAAAAAATGGCTAGTCAAAGAAAACTTTTTGGTTCAGATGTGGGAGGAAATGAGGATGCTCATTTATCTCAAAAGATGAAAAAATTAAGATATATTTATCTCGAAAGATGAAAAATGGTTAGTCGAAGAAAACTTTTTGGTCCAGATGTGTGGGGAAATGAGGGATTCTGGGGGAAATGAGGGCCTAGGTTTCTTGATTTTACCCTACTTTTCGGCAAATGTCTAACTGTTGGGAATCTTGGCAGCCACAGGCTGCTTAACCTCCTTCACTGAATCTCGGTGAAATAGGGCATAAAATTAGAAAACAATAGAAGGGGAACCGAGCTATATACAGGCTGTGTGGGAATTTCAGGGAACTGTGTAGGCTAGCTCAGAATATAAATAAGTGCAGTTACGTGTCGAACCAGTTTTGAGACGGAAAACCTAATGACGAAAAAATAAGCGCAGATAAATCTAATGATTATTATAAACAACTACAGGTATTGGTTGTGAAATATCTGCAACTAATGTTGACTGTGCGAAAAGATAGATTGGAAAAAATATTAAATCGGTAAATGTTTAAATGTTGGGGGAACTTGGCAGCCACAGGATGCTTACCCCCCTTCACAACCACTGAATGTCGGAGAAATAGGATATATAATTGTAAAACAATAGAAGGGGACCGAACTGCATCTAACAAGAAATAACAGCGCCTATGATGAAAGACAACAAACATAGAACAAGAAGAAAATTGTTGAAAGCATATGTGTGGAGCACAGCACAGTATGCCTATGAAATACGGACAGTCTAAAAAGCAGACAGAAAAACGGTAGCAGCCTTTTGAATTGTTGTGCTTCAGATGTATGAGGATAATAGCACGGACAGACAAAGTTAATAACAAATAGGTTATAAAAATAGTAGGGAAACAAGAATATCTGGGGGAAAAAACTGGAGAAATAGAAGGGCAGAATACGTTCTAAGGCATTTTTGAGGAATAGTATGGGATATATTACAAGCAGAGTAGGAAAAAAGAGGTGAATGTAGACCTACATTAGATAGTGATAGATACAGACTGTGCAAATTTCAGGGTAATCTGTAGGTTGGCTCAGAATATGAAACAATGGTGGTACGCGTCTAAAAAATTCTACGACTGAAGACCTAATGATGATGAATGCCACAAATTGAAATTATGAACAACTTCATTAACTATTCTTGAGCGAATTTATAATTTCATACACCTGCAGTTCCACTAACTAAAAAAGTTTGTTTTATAGATTTTTACTTATAAAACACAATTATTAATAACATACAACGGAACAATTTAAAGTAAATAACAAAATATTTTAAACAGCAATTCGCCTTTAAACCCGGTGAAACACGATTATTTTAATATACTACATATTTACAAAGGTATATAGAATGAAACAGATGAAAAAAATCACACACAACATGCGCAACAAGCCCCGAATAAAAGAAACACACCCACAATTCAGGCAAACTTAGAACATCAGAGGCAAAACTTTAAGTTGTCGTTTAAGATGTCGATTCAGGTCTAACTATAAATATTTGTACCGTTTTTTTTTCTAAAACTGCGTAGGTCGGACCCGATCCAAACTCTTTAGAATAATCCGTAACGAGCCCCCGTAATTTAGACAAAAACAGAATACTACGGGCAAAACTTCGAGTTTAAAGTTGTAGATTTAGGTCTGACTATAAAAATTCATAACGGTTCTTTTTTTAATACTGCGTAGTTCAGGCCCAATCCAAACTCTTTCGGACGATCCGTAGCAGGCCCCGAATAAAAGGAACATGCCCGCAATACATGCAAAAACAGAATAGCACACGCAAATCTTCGAGTTTAAAGTTTTCTATTCAAATTTAACTATAAAACTGCGTAAGTAGGACCAAATTCGAACTTTTTAGGACGATCCGTAGCAAGCTCCAAATAAAAGAAACACCCGCAATTAGGGCAAAAACAGAATACAAAGGGCAAAACTTCGAGTTTAAAGATGTCGATTCAGATCTAAGTGTAAAAATTCGTTCCGTTTCTTTTCTAAAACTGCGTAGGTCGGACCCGATCCAAACTCTTTAGGTCGATCCGTAGAAAGCCCCGAATAAAAAAAAACTCAAGGTTTTGCCCGTGGTATCTTGCTGAGGATCGTCCTAAAGAGTTTGGATCAAGTCCGACCTACGCAGCTTTAAAAAAAACAGTTATGAATTTTTATAGTTAGACCTGAATCGACATCTTTAAACTTGAAGTTTTGCCCTTTGTATTCTGTTTTTGCCCTAATTGCGGGTATGTTTATTTTATTCTAGACTTGCTATGTTTCGTTCTAAAAAGTTTGGATTGGGCTTGAACTACGCAGTTTTAAAAAAAGAACAGTTATGAATTTTTATAATTAGGCCTGAATTCACATCCTTAAAGTCAAAGTTTTGCCCGTGGTATTATGTTTTTGCCTGAATTGTGGGTATGTTTATTTTATTCGAGGATTGCTACGGATCGTTCTAAAGAGTTTGGATTGGGTCTGACCTACGCAGTTTAAAAAAGAACGGTTATGAAGTTTTATAGTTAGACGTGAATCGACAACCTTAAACTTGAAGTTTTGCCTGAATTGCGGGTATGCTTCTTTTATTCGGGGCTTGCTACGGATTGTTCTAAAGCGTTTGAATCGGATCCGACCTACGCAAGTAGAGGATGATGTTCCTTCGAAAACAGCGCCGCCGCCGCCGCCGCGCCGCCTCCGCCGCTAATCGCTTTTTAATAGGTTTTCTCATTCCAAACCCATTAGCACTAATCGCTTTTTAATTGGAAAACTCATTAGCACTAATCGCTTTTTAATGGGAAAACTCATTAGCACTAATCGCTTTTTAATTGGAAAACTCATTAGCACTAATCGCTTTTTAATGGGGAAACTCATTAGCACTAATCGCTTTTTAATGGGAAAACTCATTAACGCTAAGCGCTTTTTAATGGGAAAACTCATTAACGATGTTATCATTTTTCCTTACGTCAGATCCACCTTATGGGATCCACCACTCGGAGCGTTTTTTCTTAGAGTATGATACACGCAGCGCCACCACCGCAGCGTCACTCTAACCTAACCTAACCTAACAAATAGTTTTCTTCGACTAGCCATTGCATCTTTCGAGATAAACCTATCTTGTTTGGTATCAATTAATTTTAGAATTTTCTCAGCTACCCGAATGTCTAGGAATTTTTTAGATTGCATCATCCCCCAGGGAGCTGCTCTCATTTTAAGATTTTTTGCTGGTAGCGATTTCTGACTATCCTTATAAATTTTTTAGTCATGCGACACATCAAATTAGTCTAGAATTTTATACAGAATCCGAATCTGCAAACAGATTTAAAATCAAACCACCCCTTACCGTTTTACACACTCTCTAAATTATAACTTTCCTGCAGCTCTTACCTATAAGAAAAGCTAAAAAACCTTTCTTAAAACTTTTTATTACAGACAATTTTTACTAATACAGTTTAAATTTTGTAAACCACATTTCTAAATACATATTGACAATTTTTATTCTTAACCTAGAACTCCTCACATCGGCTTATACTTATTAATATTTATTTCTAAATAGAACACCTTTTCCAAAGACCAACCGGCCCCACGTGTTTCAAATTCCTCTGATTTTATTCTCATGGTTTCGCTTAAGACCTTGTACATATTTTCCAGATTACTAGAAGATGTTAATAACCATATTTTTTGTGTTAAAAGAAACTTGTAAACTCCATCGTCGACACTGGCGTTCTTTATACGATAGCTAGCCATACGGTTGTTAAACGTTGTGCTAACCATTTCTACGCCATCTTCGCCAGTAGCGGTAACTGCTACATTTTTATGTCAGGTGCTTCTCAAGTGTGCGGCATAGCTAGTCTTTTCCATTTCGAAATCGCATACTTTACACACAATTGGTGTTTGTTTCGTACAAGACCCTATAACAGCTGTCGGAACTGAACGTTTACGGCTTGACATACCGTGCTGTTTTTTCTTGTGTCGCTGTAAGTTGTCCATTCTCGTAAGAGCGATACCGCAATACACACAGTTTAAGTACTTTGCTGCTGACGGATGTATAAGCTTAACCGTAGACGATGTTACAACACGACATTTGTTCTGGTGCCGTTTGAGAGCATCTCTCCTGGTAAAGTAGACGTGACAGGGCTCGCATTTAAAAAACGTTTGCAGGTACCATTTTAGTACAAAACAAAATCCGCACTATAGGACTTTGGTTAAACTTGTAAGCGAACTAACTTATAACTAAAAAGTTTACTTTAGCATATCTGCTTTATGTACCCTATAGAATGCAAACCGAAGGTTTCCAAAGACGGCCGAACGAAGTTGAGGATTCAGCGGGGAACTAAATGAAGCCATCTTTCGCCAATCCTTGCTGCTCGTTCAGTACATTTAGCACCAATCCATGCACCCGGTTCGCATCGTCCATGCTGGGAATGCTAGAAACGTCGGAAACGTCTTCCATGTTATACGGATCAGTAATCGCATCGCGTGCATATTAAAAATCCAAAAAAGTGGTAGCACACGCACACAAATTGACTGCAGGTCGTGCAGTAGAAGATGCAGTGCTACTATAAACAAAAACTTAATAAAACATTTTAAACCTTTACTAAGGGAATAGCAAACTTGTTGTCTACAGAATACTTACTAATAAAGCAATTTAATTTTAAATAACTTCTACGTCATATTTTAGGAAATGACAGGCTTGAATATTTTCTTTGGAAACAATTGAAGATTGCCGAAAACACTCGAAGAGTGCACAAACGCGGTCACTAAACCAATTAACATTAATACCGAGTATTCGGTACTTTGGTAGGTTGCTCATTTCCTAGAACCAAATCTTCCGCATAGCGGTCGGTAGCACGTAATTATTTCTAGAACCCGTAAGTACTCGATATAGTCCAAACAGAGAATTAGATGCTCGATGTCTGTCAACTTCCGATTCCCTCGTAAAAGGTATAAAAAAACTCGGTCAACCATCCATCTAACTTATACTTCAACCCGCTCCCGTTCTGATAATTTCCAAACATTTTTCAAACGACAATGGTCCCAGAATTTTAAACCTTCGAGGGATCTATAAGTCGTGATCAATTACACGTTCGAACTACCGGTAAACTAACATATTTTATAGTAATAGTATAATACATGTATACCCCTTCTCTGCGCTACTGCTATTCTTGTAGTTGCTTGAAAAAATCAGTCGCCCGTTTTACTGCTAGTACCGCTGCAAAGCACCATTCTATACTTTCTTTAAAAGTATAGCACATCGCGCACTTTTTTGTCTGATAATTAAATTTTGCTTATGTAGGCTTTTACACTTTCGCATATTTAAACATCTAATACAATCGATTAACCACTTTCGATTATTCTAACGGGGGCCACCATCCATTCCGCCGTACCGTTCTTTTTGAATCCAACGATCCTATGGGCTTCCACACGCTAACACCTAACGTATCTTTCCTACTATTTGTCAAACAAAAACTACCGCCATCGCCATGCCCGTATGCGGACGTAAGCACGTGTTGGTGGATGTGTACGAGAATATGTAACCATATACATTAATCAGTCTAAGCTATTTTATTTAGTCCACGAAAACTACTATTTTTCCAAACCACAATTAATAATCGCCTTTATAGGTTTAACATTTCTACCATTTCCCAATGACTGGTGCTACGTACATGGAAACTTTAATTTCTTATTGGAGAGAATCCTTATTCTCCCACGCACTGTTGCGTAGTTGCATGCCCACCCCTTTTGGGAATATATGCTCGTTATAGGTTGTAGGACCTTCGGTTTTACTTAACTACACTTCGTGAGACCCCTTTAATCTTTTTAATCGTGTCTTTCTCGCCTACAATACAGTAGGACTTGGCTTTTGTACCAACAAATTCTAATACTAGACCCACATTAAAGTTGTCTTTGAATTTCCCAACAACTTTTTGTTGACAAGCGCTATATTGTATTTATTATCTGCGGGATAGTCACTCTTTTAAGATAACTATATTTTGTTTGGTCTCAACTAATATTAGATTTTTCTAGGGAGCCCAAATCTGTAAATAGATTTTAAATAGGACCAGCCCATACAAAGTTATGCCTTTTAAAGACCCAAACCTCTAATTTTTGTTCTGCGTTTGCCTGAATTATGGGCGTGTTTCTTTTATTCGGGGATTGTTGCACATGTTGTGTGTCATTTTTTTTATCTGTTTCATTCTATATACCTTTGTAAATATGTAGTATATTAAAATAATCGTGTTTCCCCGGGTTTAAAGGCGAATTGCTGTTTAAAATATTTTATGTTATTTACTTTAAATTGTTCCGTTGTATGTTATTAATAATTGTGTTTTATAAATAAAAATCAGTGAAACAAACTTTTTTAGTTAAGGGAACTGCAGGTGTATGAAATTACAAATTCGCTCAAGAATAGTTAATAAAATTGTTCATAATTTGAATCTGTGGCATTATAATAAGATAAATTAAAATAGAGGAGCAACGCATTTTATGCGATATGTATAGTTTAATTTATTTTGAAATTCGCTGCTGAGCAGCATGTTTGTGTGTATCCTTCTTTACCGACGCCACTGGTCGTTCGGCAAAACTCGTAAATTCTCTGCTGGAGATTAACTGCTAAGTTCACGCCGGTCAAAAGGTGGAAAAAATTGAAATTTCTATCTCTTGCTCTTTGATCAGTTTAAACATAACTTCTGTTTCAAAATAAGTGACCGATTTAATTTTTATTTAACGGATTATTGTAGAAACAATAAATTGTTTGGTTTTTATTTGTTTCAAGAGTTCATATAACAAGCGATTTTAGTACGAATGGGAAATTGTGTCATGCATGAAGTTAGCCACAAAGTAAAATGTCAAACTTTTGGTAGAAGTATAATTTTCGTTTTATATCTGCTAGCACTATATTTGGTAGTATAATTTAAAATGTCCTTTTTTGGGATCTTTTACTAAGTATTACGCCAGGAATTGTCAGCAATTCTAGAAAACCAAATTTCAACAGCAAGAACAAGGTGTGTTGCAATTCTTGCTGACAGTGTTTCAAAGATGGAAAACTGGTGTATGGGGATATTAAACACATCATTACTGATTTGTTTAATATATCAACCGATTTTGGCATCCGTCGAAAATATGTTATGATAATAGCAAATATGGAATCAAGACAATAGGAAATTCAAGATGAAAACGAAAAAAATAGTATTGGTTATTTTCTAGGCACTATTCAACGAGTTCGGAAGAAAGTGTTTGTGAAAAGTTGTTACGTTCAAAACCCTGCAAATAATTTTTTATGCATTTATATTTAGAAAAAAACCCTAAAATTTTTCAAGCTCGATTTCCTACCATTTGAAATTAGTGTTATTTAATAAAATTTCTCAAGTAATTGTTCTATAAAATTTTGCCTTAGGAAACATTATGTTACAAAATAGTTGCAATATTTCCTACCACCTGCAGTGACTATATTTTAATTAAAAGCTGCACATTATTGCCTTACAATATTTTACGATTTTGTTTAACGAGAATTTCCAATAAGTGAAAGGAGCCCACGGCAAGTTCTGATGGAAGATGGCTCAAAGTTGAGGAAATCTCAAAGGCAAAGCGGCTAGTCGAACTATATGCTCTGGGTGGAACATGAGCTGTGGGTCGGGGTTGAATTGCGACCACAAATATAAAGAATAAGGCGCCACCGTATTTTTCTATACAGAGAAGACCTTACTCAAGTCCCTTGTACAAGGCTAATGCGGAAACCTTTATGCTATAACCGCTATACAATTTATTAAAGACGACATAATCCTTAAAGTTTCTTACCTTATGGCTCGACCTTGACCTTAGTAATTCTCTGCAACACCTGTGAACAGATTAAACAAAGAATAGCACTGTTTGTGCATTCATACTCAAAAAATTTTTAAATTCACTTGGAATCATCTTTCATTCATACTAAATAAAAAGAATAGTCTTTTGTTCGAAAATAAAAATATATTCCTTAATATTCAATTATGTGCTTTTATACAAAATATCTTTCTTTCTTTATATCATGATTAATTTAATTTGTAAGGAATTATTTACAAAGGCACTGGATAAAATCAGTACCAATCACATTAAATGTGTTTTTATTTAACAAATTGACAAAGCATAAAGTTGCTTTCTTAATTGTTGCTTATTTATAACAAAGATGTTAATTAGGGTAGATCTACCTTAATCTTACAATGGATGTATGAAATATCAAATACAGAAATTTAATTTTTTAAGTTCTCATAAATATAAGAATTCACTTTCTCTAACACGTAATGACATCTTCTGATGTTTCATTGAATTAATAAAAGAATGAGGTAAGTAAAAGTTACAGATTCCTATTGCTTAATATTGAAAAATATAATTGTGGTCTGTCCTTGACCTATTTAGAAGTTTACACAACTTGATTAAACAAAATTTATCTCGTTACTACGTCCATAGTTCAAATAACATACAAAAACAGTTTTGTTTTTACATACCAGAACTCCGATTTGCCTCAAAAATACCTGCTTGGGAGATTGCGTCAGCATTGAAGTACGGAAATCTCCAATTTTGAACGAATAATAGGACTGCAAACTAAATTTCCACATTACTCGGCTTCCATGTTGAGTAATTAATTTTCACCAGGTGCACACTATGAACAAAGCGTAAAACCTATATTTCTTTCTTGCTTTTAATCAAAAATAACGTTAAACTAGTCTTCTGATTACCAATCTGCATGTTAATTCAAAGTTGCTTTATGTAATTTAAACCACGAGAATTTTCAAACGATGCTTGTAATTTAGATTGAACACCATATATAAATAAAGTTGCTTTATGTAATTTAAATTGAATACCATATATATAAAATAAATTGCACTGAAAATTTTTACTTAATATCGTTACAGAATCAGATTTTTACTTACTGTTACCATGGCCTTTCAACCAACAATTCTTTCGTCATCTGCGGGCTGTTCCCACAAGTGGACAAATCAAAAATGCCCTTCCGAGATAACATTTTCCTCTGAGAACAACTTAAAATGAACGTGCTTCCAACACAAAAAACTGCAAAAACCCATCGTCCTCGGATTCAAGGATCGACTCGACCTGCTTTCACCACAGCTGTCTTGGAAGTGTCGGGTCAAGCGAGTTGCTGCCCGGTAACAACGTTACTACATAATTTCCTAATAGATGGAGCTCTAGGAATGATACTTAATAGAAGCTTTTATTTTGTCACCGTGGAAATTAAATTTTAATTTGAACCGAATGCTAATACTTCATTGGGCAATAAGTAATATTTAATTAATGGATTGAATAGCATTATTATGCATGATATTATTTATTATTAAATAAAGGGATTAATTATACGAACATATCTAGGTAGAAAATAAAATTGCTACAACATAAATGCACAGCTTTCTTCTAAAACATAAGACCACTTACCACCTGCCTACATCTGCTTACCATGGGTTTCTTATTTATAAGTATACTGTTATTCTGCAGCTGTTAAGATGTTTCAAAGTAATAGGATTGTTTTCGTTTCTCTAAAAATTATCGTGTGAGCGTATATGTGTGTTTGCGTGTTGGTATGTGTGCATGTGTGTGGTGTGTTTACGCGTGCGTGTCCATATGTGCGTGTAATGTGTGTTTGTCTTACATGTGATTTTTCCAATGCTCCATCCGAAGGTACTACATTGGCCAGGATACGAGTTTTTCTTTTTACCTGGAAAATTTGGAATTTTGCCGAACCCTTGTTGTTCCAAGCAAGGTAGGGATCTTTAACGTGCGTGACAACACTCACACGCTGGAATGTGTGTTTGTCTGTAGAATTTGTGGGTTTTTTATTTTGTTTATTATACTCCCGTAAACGCGGTACATGCGCCACAAATGACAGTTGTTAGCGATATTACATAATGTGAAAATTGACGCGCAAATTATCTATGACATCACACAATATGCAAATTATTGCAACACATTTTCAAAGTATACAAATTTTATAGAACCCCCAAGGGGTACTTACGTGAATCTGTAGGGCTTCTTACAGGTTTACTCCATGCTAGCGGCAGCGGGGCTCCGTGGATCTTTTTTGGGCGTCGGCTGCTTTGACTAATATTTCTCGGGTCGTGGGAACTTTTGAGCCAGGTTGTACCCAAATCTGATGGTCTTCTTCCTACCTATGTAGCTAGAACGACGGGAACTGGTTATAAGGAACGATAAGGGCAAAAGAGACCTACATAACCAAAAAGAAACGGTAAAATACCAGATTCACTACACCTTTCTTCACATTTTGGAGGCAAATCCTTTCGCGTCTCCCGGAAATTCCCCACCCTCTCACGTCCACACGCGTCGACGCGATCTGGCGCAAACGCACTGTCTGTAGTGACGGAAATACGCGCACAAGTCTTTTTAAATTTATGGCGCGAAATTCTCACGTATTAAAACTTAGTTAAGAATGTCTAGTGCCGATTTCGACACGTAACATGTTGTGTTTCCACATACTTCTTACTCATTCTCGACCATCGGTAGCCAAAATTCAAAAATTGAGCTGTCCACAGTCATAGTGCACGTTCCCGGGACGTTGGCACGCGGAAACCGCGGATTGTTTCTGCACCGTTCCTGAATGCGGGCGCGTGTGTGTATGTGTGTGTTGTGCTTTATTTAAAGTTATTATTTGATTTTGTACATCCATTGTTCTATGTTAATTCTATCATCATTAGGTCTTCAGTCCTGGAACTAGTTAGACGCGTACCCCATTGTTTTCTATTCTGAACTAACCTACAGATTTCCCTGAAATTTGCAGTCTGCATCTATAACTATCTGATCTAGGTCTACATGTACCTCTTTTTTCCTATCTCTGCTTGTAATATATCCCATACTATTCACCAAAAATGTCTTAGAACGTATTCTGCCCTTCTATATCTCTTATCTTTTTCCCCAGATATCCTTGTTCCCCTACTATTTCAATAACCTATTTGTTATTATCTGTGTCTGTCCATGCTATCGTCCTCATACATCTGAAGCACTGCATTTTAAAAGGCTGCTACCGTTTTTCTGTCTGCGTTTCAGTCTGCCAGTATTTCATAGGAATACTGTGCTGTGCTCCACAAATATGCTTTCAACAATTTTCTTCTTGTTCTATGTTTGTTGTCTTTCCTCATAGGCGCTGTTTTTTCTTGTTAGATGCAGTTCAGTCACCTTCTATTGTTTTACAATTATATACCCTATTTCTCCGACCTTCAGTCGTCACCGTGGATCAATGTAGTAAGGGTTCGCCGTAAGACTGCGGATCCCAAGATCCCGGGTTCAAATCCCGACACGGCTGACTGCTTGAAAAATAACAGGTGAGCATTTTTCACAAAAATTACGCCCTCGTTCGGATGAGAGGTTAAATGGAGGTCCCGTGTGTGAGCGTTGTCACGCACGTTAAAGATCCCTACCTTGCCTGGAACGGCAAGGGTTCGGCAAAATTCTAAATTTCCAGGCAACAAAAAACTAGCCTCCTGGCCAATGTAGTACCTTCGGGTGGAGCATTGGAAATGTAAATGAACGGTTGTGAAGGGAGGTAAGCAGCCTGTGGCTGCCAAGTTCCCCCAACACTTAACCATTTACCGATTTCATATATTTTCCAATATATCTTTTCGGACAGTCATCATTAGTTGCAGATATTTCGCAACCAACAACTAGTTGTTTATACTAATCATCAGATTTATCAGTGCTTATTTTTTCGTCATTAGGTTTACCGTCTCAAAACTGGTTGGACACGTACATGCACTTATTTATATTCTGAGGTAGCCTACATTGTTCCCTGAAATTCTCACACAGCATGTGTATACAGCTTGTTCCCCTTCTATTGTTTTCTAATTTTATGCCCTATTTCACCTAGATTCAGTGAAGGGGGTTAAGCAACCTGTGGCTACCAAGATCCCCCAACACTTAAACATTTTCCGAAGTAATGGTTTTCCAGTAAATCCTTTCACACACTTAACATTATTCGAGAATATTGCCCAACCAATTCTTGTAGTTACTTATAATAATCATCATGTTTAGGGACGATCATTTTTCGTCATTAGTTTATCCATCTTGGGATTGGTTGGATGCGTACCTCCATTGATTTCTATTCTGGGCTAGCCTACACATCTCCCTGAAACCCATACAGCCTACATCTTTTACTATCTGTGTGCAGTAGTCTAACCTAGGTCTGCCTCTTCTTCTCTTTTTTCCTATCTCTGCTTCTAATATATTCCGCACTATTCCCTCATGCCGTAGTATGTGGCCTATCATTCTATCTCTCCTATTTTTTACCGTTTTCCACATATTTCTTTCCTCCCCTACCATTTTTAGTACCTCTTCGTTCTTAACTTTGTCTATCCGTGATATCTTCATTATACGTCTGTAGCACCACATTTCAAAGGTTTCTACCTTTTTCTTCTCCTACTGTCCAGGCTTCACAGCCGTACAGTGCTGTGCTCCACATATATGTTTTAAGCAATCTTTTCCTTGTTTTTTTATATTTGTGGTCTATGAGCACAGTAGTTGCTTTTTCTTGTTAAATGTAGTACGACCTTGTGTTAATCTTTGTTTTATATCTTTTGTGCTTTTCACATTTTGCGTTATTTGGCTTCCTAGGTAGCAGAAATCCTTAACCTCTTGTAAGTTCGTGTTACATACTTGTATTCTTGTTTTTGAATTATTTTCCCCACCTTTTACCATACTAGAACTTTAGTTTTAGTTTTGTTAATTTTCATACCGTATCTCTCTGTTAGAACCGTTTCCATTTCATTAAGAGCAGCTTCTAACTCTTCCTTGCTAAACGCTAATACCGCTATATCATCTGCAAATCTAAGCATATCAATTTTTTGTCCCTGCATAGTAATTCCAAATGTCTTCCTGCATTTGACAGTATTCATTGCCTCTTCTATGTACTAGTTAAGAATGAATGGGGAAAGGGCACATCCCTGTCTCACCCCTTTCCTAATGTTTGCTTCTCTACGTTCCTGCTCTAATTCTGTTACTGCTGTTTGCTCTATGTATAAGCTATGTACTATTCGTCTATCCCTATAACTCATTCCAATCTTTTTGAGTATTTCAAACATTTTTTTCCATTTTACATTGTCGAATGCTTTTTTCCAGATCTACAAACCCTATATACACGCTTTCCCCTTTTTCTATTGTTTTCTCCATTATCACTCTCAGAGCTAAAATAGCCTCCCGTGTTCCCCTGTTTCGCCTAAACCCAAATTGGTCTACTCCTAGTATTTCTTCCACCCGTTTTTCCATTCGTCTTTGTACAATTCTAGTTAATATATTTGACACGTGTGCTGTCAAACTTATTGTTCGAAAATTTTCACATCTATCCGCGCCTTTCTTTTTCGGTATAGTTACTATGATGCTACGTTTGAAATCTCGCCTGTCTCATACATATAGTTTACAAGTTGGAAGAGACGTTCTGTTACTGCTTGTCCAGCGGCTTTTAGAGTTTCTGCTTGCACCTTATCTGTACCCCGCGCCTTACCGTTTTTCAGACTCTTTAATGCTAATTCAAACTCATCTCTAAGTATAGGATATCCCAAGTCATCATTTTCAATGTCTGATTCCTGTTCTAATGCAGTTAGTTTCTCTCCTGCATATAAATTCCCTATATATTCTTGCCATCTACCCACTTTCTTTACATATTCTATATAATGACGTTTCCTCCCGTATCCCTTATATTTTTGCTATACGGTTTTATATCCTTAAAATTCATTCTAATTAGTTTGTATGCTTCATCTGTCTTTCCTATTTCCATCTTCGTTTGTACCTCTTTGCACTTTTCATCAATCCATTGTTCTTTAGCTTTCCTGCACTTTCGAATAATTTCCCATTTTATGGCTTTGTATCTCTGTTTTCCTGTTTCGTCTGATTTATTCCAGAATATTCTTTGTTATCCATGGTTTCTTATTTTCTTTTTGTGTATACCCCAGAATATCTCTGGCCGCCATGTCTAGGCTGGATTTAATGTTATTCCATTCTGTTTCTTCTTCCTTAGTATCAGATATTTTCATGATATCTTTGAGCAATTCATTTGACTTTTTTTCGAATCTTTCTTGAATATCTTTATCTTTTAGTTTCTCTAAGTCCAAGTGCCTTTTTCCGTTTCTTTTTTCACATTCTTAAATTTAAGTGCGGCCTTCATAATCACGATGTTGTGGTCAGTATCTATATCTGCTTCTGGGTAGCTTCTACAGTCTTTTACTTGATTCCTAAACCGTTGTCTAACAAGAATGTAATCTATTTGATATCTTCCTATATCTCCTGGCATCTTCCACGTACATAGGCTTCTAGCATCATGTTGAAATAATGTGTTTGTAATGATTAAATTGTTTTTGTCGCAAAATTCTACCCTGTCGTTTCTCGTGCCTAAACCAAATAAACCTACTATCGCTCCTTCCCTTCCACGCTCCGACTCGCAGAATGTTCCCGACTCTTATTTTTAACTTTCCGATCACATCCTCCGAAGTAGTCCCCTACCGGAGATCCGAATGGGGGACTATTTTAACTCCGGAATCTTTTACCCCAGAGAATGCCACCATGTTTCTTACAATTTTAGTACGCTGTGTACTTGGGAGATAATGTGGTGGTTTCCCGTTGCCTTCCACATCGCGGTAGTGTGTCTTAGATTGTTATACCGACCCCTATGGTATCTGCCAATCTAAGTACCGAAAGAGCCGCTGCCCTCTTTCGGGAACCTGTCTTAGTGTGGTTCCTCACTAACGACCCTACTACTTTGGTTGGACCTGTAGTTTGGCTCTTTAGCTCATTAGAACACGCAAGCCATTTCACCTGTTCTAGTAATTTAGAACTTCGGCAAGGTGCAGGTCCATTCGAAGTGGGTTAATTTTATGTTAGTGTATAATTCTACAACAATATTAAAACTAATTTATAACTATTCTAAAAAGTTAGTATTCATTTAGAGACGATTTGTGTTCTTCGGTTCATGCGTTGTGTTGTTGCTGTTCGATTTTACGCTCATCAGGAGTAGAGTGCTCCTGGACTATCCAGTAATGTGTTCGTCTCTGTGGTTGTCGTTGTAGTGCTTGTCTTTCGATGTAAAGTATATGCAGTCTTTGTGATTTTATCGGCAAGTGTATTCATGTGTTTAAATGTTTTGTTCGTTAAATAGTATTTGTCGTATCGATATGTTTAGTATTTTGTTTCTCTTGTTATGTGTGTTTGGGAAGCCGTCATAGTCGAATAGTATGTGCTCTGGTGTTCTCCACACCCATACAAGTCATCTTTTGTCAAATGCGTCCGATATGTGTATGTCGGATATGGCCTATGACCCGTCAGAAAATTAATCAAACCTTGTTTGGTTGTATGTGTTTTGTTTTGAATATGTGTGCTACATCCTGTATCCATTCGTATGTTCGTCTCCCATAGTTGTGCTATTGTCCCTTCGATTTTTGCCATTCGGAGAGGACCGCTTCCTTTATTCCCTCTTTGTCTTTGCTGGAAATCGTAGTATTTCTTCTACTTCCTTCAGTCGGTTTTTCTTATTATCTGGTCGAGCGGCATTATCCAGGTAATCTCGGATAGGGCATCAGGTGCGGTCGTCCTGTAAGCACCAGTCAGTCGAATTAGTGTGTCCCTTTGGGTTCTGTTAACTATTTGCGTTGTGATTTCAATAAAGAAATCGTATTTACAGTGTTGAGATTGGCCATAGGAAATTAATCACTTTGTCAACTTTGAACAATTTATATAACAGCATTTTTAAGATATTTTTAAACACTAACTTAAAGGCGTCATCTTCAAAGAGCACTAGCTCTCTTAGAAAGTATTTTTGGATTAAGGTATTTTGGGTCTGAACAAATGGTTATAGACAAATTAAGAGACTTAGTGTCAACTTTACAGTACAAAATGTCCTACAAAAATTTTACGCGCCCAAAATTGCGCTCTAGTGCACCAAGAGAGAAGAGCCACACCTAATAAATCATCCATTATGCAGTTTTGGAAAATTTTGCAAAATAAATGCAATTTTTATTGTCAGGCGAAAATATTTTGATGTTAGAGCCTTCTGGGAGCGCACCGTTTACCCTACATTTGATTTTTCCAATGCTCCACCCGAAGGTAGGGAAGACCGGGGCAGGTAGTGACACGGGGCACGTTGATACACTGCGCATGGCAACAAACCGAAGGACACATATACATTCTTATTTAGTGCGTAAGCAAGTTCAAGCATCTATCAGCTTACTCTTATATAGTGTTGTGGAGTTTATACGGGTGGTTTATGTGTTATTGACAAAAGAATGTAATTCCTGGACTAAAGTAATATTTGAAGGTACCATTAAAACCTGACTACTGTTTTGTTATTAAAAGTTACAACAAAACTAACATCTGGTTATTAAGTTATGTAGTTTAGTTTATCATTTGATAACTTAGATTTTTATTCTAAGAACTAGTGTTTTGGGATTAAGGACAAACATATAATCAACAAGCGTTGGGGTAAGTTGTAACGGTTTGTCTGGGGTACATTGTAACATGTTACAATGTGCCCCGTAGTAGATTGTTTAATAAATTAGTTCTTTTTTATGCAGCATGAGAAACTATAAACAAAAATCTGAAAGAGGGGTGACTTCTAAAGAAGAAATGGAGCAGGCAATAGACAGGGTGTTGCTCGAAAATGAGTCAGTTAGGTCCGTGGCAAAAGCCACCAACATCTGTCACGTAACTCTTAGCCGATATGTAAAGAAAATTAGACAGACTCGAAATAACAAAAATAAAGACAAAAATGCACATTTACAAAACTATGACTACAGTAAACATAAACGGATATTTTCTGAACAACAACTTATAGAGCTTACTAATTATGTAAAGCATTGTTCAAAAATTTATTTTGGGCTGTCTCCAAAAGAAGTTCGCAAACTGGCCTATGATTGTGCAATTGCTTTCGGTGTTGCAGTTCCTGAATCATGGAAAAGAAATAAGGCTGCTGGGGAGGACTGGTTCACGAACTTTTTGAAAACACAACCAAGACTATCAATTCGGGTTCCTGAAGCTACAAGTATTGCCAGAGCCACCAATTTTAACAAACCAATAGTAAACGCATTTTTTGATAAACTTTCCAGTGTTCGCGATCGGTTTCATTTTGCTCCATCTAAAATTTGGAATTTAGACGAGACTGGCTTGACGACTGTGCAAAGATTAGGTAAAGTGATAGCTGAAAGAGGAACAAAACAAGTTGGCGGTATAACTTCTAGGGAAAGAGGAGTTCTCGTAACATTGTGCATTGCAATATACGCCATTGGAAATCATGTCCCGCCAATGTTCCTGTTTGTATGAAAACGCTTTCAAGACCATTTTATTCGGGACGGTCCCCCAGGTTGCATAGGACCTGGTAATGGATCCGGTTGGATGACTTCAGAAGATTTCTATATTTTTATGAAACATTTTGTTTCCCATGTTCGTTCGTCTATTGAAAAACCAGTGCTCTTGTTACTCGACAATCATGAGTCACATACAGCCCATAAAACTGTTAAATTTGCAAAAGACAATGCAGTAATCTTGTTGTCATTTCCACCTCATTGCTCGCACCTGGACTGCTCCGTTTATGGTTCTTTAAAAAAATATTTAACATCTGAACAGGACTTATGGATGAGAAATAATCCTGGTAAATCAATGACAATCTATGATTTACCAGGAATAGCTCGGGAAGCTCTACTACTAGCCCTTGCAAAAAAAATATTGTGAAAGGATTTCAATGTACTGGCATTGAACCATTCAATAGAAATATATTTGCCGATGATGATTTTCTGCCCTCCAGTGTCACTGATCATCCAATTACTTTAGAACCACAGCCTAATTTGCCTTCTACATCATCCGATTGTTTATCTCAAGAATCACAGTTTTTAGCCCACTCCTCTCCCACCGATGGTCCTATTACAGCACAGCAATCCAACAAACTTTTGCAACCATCTACACCGGATAAAGCTAAATCAATCTCTTTAACTTCCCAACAGCTCAATTGTAGTAGCAATTTAGCTTCCACAACACTACAATCTTCCCCATTAGCAAAAACGGCCTCTATTTCCTCATTAGGCTTCTGTCCGTCAGCTGTTAGACTAATTCCTAGAGCCGAGCCAAGAAAATCTTCTTCCAAAGGCCGAAAAAAAAAGAAAATCTGCCGTCTTAACCGACACACCTGAATTAGTTAAAGTTCGAAGCCGAAAAAAAGATATCAAAAAGACAAAAATTGACATCCGGAAAACAAAAATTGAAATCAGCAAAAAAAAGGGTTCTTCAAGAATCTTCTGACGAAGATGATGCAATTTGTGTTGTCTGTTGCGAAAATTACTCTAACAGTAAACCAGGTGAAGTTTGGATCCATCAATGCCAACAATGGGCACACGAAGAATGTACACCTGGTTCAACCCCATACATATGCCACCATTGTGATTCTGATTGTGAGTAATATGGGCTGTAAGGTTTACTTCAAGTAGTTTCTATGGTGAGCAACCAAGAAAATAATTGTGTAAAATGTTTATTTTTATTGTTCTGAATTTGGCTCATAGTAAATGTCACTAGTTTTCATATGAGGCAATTTTTTCCCAATTAATAGGTTCGAGTATCCATTTTGTAGCCAAAAAACACACTGTTATAAGCTACCCCGTGACTGTTACAACATACCCCACAAACGGGGTAAATTGTAACAAATGCTTGGTCTTATATTTTTCTGTTCTGAGAAGAAGCGGTTAGATAGTTTTTAATCCTGTAACAACCAAATGCCAGCCAAATATATCTACATTACTGTGCTACAGTTTAAAATGCATGATGCAAATAGTTTTTGAAATAAATAATAGAATTTTAAAATTGTTACAACTTGCCCCGGTCTCCCCTACTACATTGGTCAGGAAGCGAATTTTTTTTACCTGGAAAATTTGAATTTTGCCGAACCCTTGCTGTTTGAAGCAAGGTAGGGATCTTTAACGTGCGTGACAACACTCACATACCTCTCATCCGCACGAGGGCGTATTTTTGTGAAAAAATGCTCGCCTAACATTTTTCAAACGGACCGTGTCAGAATTTGAACCCGGGACCTTGGGCATAGTAGTCACAAGAATATGAACTACACCACGGAGCCGCCGCTCACCGTTTACCCCAAAATTTTGAAAAAAAGACTTGGGTCGAAAAACACCTCATTTGAAAGGTTTTTGAATCTCTTTACAGCTAGATTAAAACTAGAGATGCAGTTTGTATAACAGTTGTATAAATGGTCATTTTGCATACCAAATTTAAAAGACATACACTGTATTTAAGCAAATTCTCGAATTATCTTCCACTTACATATCTGGTAAAATCACCATTTAGTTTTATTTTTAGTTCAATAACTAAAAGCTTGCCTTTAAAGAAAGATATCTATTTCGTTAGATTTTTGTCTTGAAAATATTACTGTATGCCTAGTAATTTTTCCGTCTTAAATGATAAAGAACCCCAAAACAATTCTTACTTTGCTTACCGCTTAGAGTCAACCCTGAAACTTATTATAAATAAAGAAAAAGATAAATATTCGTCTTCTAACAAACCATATTTTGTTGATTAAGAGAATCTAAAATATCATAGCGTTCCATTTATTCTTTTCAATCTATTGCATACTTACATAAATATAAAGTCATTTGAATAGCTTTATTTTGCATAATCTGCAAACAATACTTCACTGCATCCGCACATATACCAAGAACAAAACCTCAACCCTTTGACAAATTTATATTCAAATATTAATAAAATTATCCGGATAATTTGATTAAGGGTAGCTTGTAATATGCTTTTATAATGCAACATACAAAGCGCATTTGAAGTTGAAACCAGCTGACTAACACGGGGGTTGGTTGAAAGCTATTGTAACAAAGTGACGGTGTTTTTATTGCACTTTTAATGAATTATAAAACGATTCTCAAATATGAAATTGCATTGTGGTTGTTCATTTTAATGCACCATTGAATTTGATATCAAAATTTACGGCTATAATTTAAAATTTTGGATGAATTTAATTTTACTTTGGTGTTGTATTGATTAATCACTTTAGGTGAATGAAACGAATAATAGCGCTTCATTTTTAAGATTTTTAATTAATTACTTGCGAGTGATTTCATTAAAGGAAAATATTTAAATCCAAACCTCGTCTTTTTTAATATTTGTAAAACACAATATTCTAAATGCGATTTCTTTACAACGGATGTTAAGCTGGCCACTCACAGTTATCTGACAGACAGTGGCGTAGCTACTCCTCCGTCACCCCGCAATGCGGGGGAAGGTGTGCAAAGAGGCACAAACGATAAGAAACTCACTTCATCAACTTCAACATATCCAAATTTGGCGGGCAATAAATGGTCGAGAAAAAGTTGCAGATAATTGAAGAGCCAGGTTATCGAACGGTTTTCATGATGTATTATTAATAAAGACTGCTGACGACAAATACAAGAAATAATAAGTAAAATAAACTGAGAACAATTAACACCACCTGCATCTTGCATCCTCCCTTTCTACCTACCCTGTTTTATTTTTCAAAGTTTAATAAACCTGCGAAATAGATTGTAAATTTTAATAACAAAAGTGTCTATTATTCATAGGTGATACACTGCATAAAGTGGTAAAGCGTTATTAAACGACTTATAGGGTTAGTTTGGTTTATGGGGTTTTAAACAATAATTAAATGCCTATGGTATGCACAGGTACAGATTCACAAGTAGCTTACAAAGCTTTGTTTTCTAACAGTATTAACAGTAGAGAGAAATTTATTTGTTGGTTGCTAGTCTAGTCAGCTGGTTGCATTAGCTGCACTATACAACAAAAAGAATTAAGAAAGCATTCCAGTGCGTTATATATCTGACATATAAAAATTATTCTAAAATAAGAATTAGAAAATCACTGTTCTTTAGCTATGTGATGTAATGTTTTCATGCAAAATTTCAATTTTTAATGCATTATTACCGTCCCGTGGACGCGATATATGCGACACAAAAGACAGTTGGTAACGATATTACATAATGTGAAAATCGACGCTCAAATTTCGATGACGCCACACAATATGCAAATTATTGCAACACGTTTTTCAATTGTAAAAAATATATAAAAACCCCCACGGGTCACTTACGTGAATAGGTAAAGCTCCCTCCAGAATTACTTCCTGATGGCGACTCGTGGCTTTCTTCAGGATTATTTCATGATGGCGCTCGGAGCTCCGTTCATATTTCTCGGGTCTGGGCTGCTCACGGCTGTTTCTCGGGTCGTGGATCTTCTACCAGGTTGCATCCAAATTAATATCTTCTTCCTATATGTAGACAAATAAGGTAAAGGAGACAGGGTAAGGCACGATAAAATTTTGGAACACAGGAAACCTACATATCAGGAAAAAGACACGGTAAGATACCAGACCAACTCTTCTTGTTCGCGTTTCAAAGGCCAGTCCTCGCGCGTCCTTCTAGAAATTTCCCACTTTTTCTTTGTCCACACGCGAGTTATGTGATCCCCGATCTATTGTATCAATATAAAACTAATACTTAAGAAGTTATTAGGAAATATTAGGAAATGTGCAACAATCTCATAAAGACAATTTGTTACAATTTATTTCAGTTTATAAACGTTCATGGGAACGGAAGCGCTACAAAGTAGCACAAGGATAAGTGACACTGCAGATGTCAGGTCACAAACGGTCATAGAAAGTCACGTACCGAGATTACGCAGAAGTAAGCTCGCAACAAAGTATTTATGAATAGTTTTTAAGATAGCAACTATGTATCATGAATAGAGTTAAGTGTAAGCAGACATTAGGTCTGCAAGTTCCCACAGAACTGTGAGGAGGTAGGGAGATTATATAAGGCCCGGGAGCTCCACTCGCAGTCAGTTCATCAAACGTTCAGCTTTTGCATTGCAGTTTGTAGATAACTCATATTGTACAATTAATTAATGTATTTCGACTTAGACTAATTATTCAAATTTGTCAAAATTCCAATTAATTTCTGTATAATCAAAAATAAATGTGTTAAAGTTCAAAGAGTCTTTTTAAAAAAGGACCGCTCGAAGCCACGAACCTTAACTGGCGCAGTCGTAACGGATGTCAAAAGAGCACTAGCGAATCCAAAATCGCGGAACTGGTGGTCCGGGAATTTCAATTCCGAATTTGGCAGAACAAAACAAAAGTTGGAGGCAAAACAAGTATCGTTCAAGTCCAGCAGTTGAAGGAGAAACAAGAATACTTCGAATTCAACAAAAGAAAAATTGGAGGCGATACAAGAATAGATCAAATCCAAGAAACCAAAAGAAAAACCGAAACAAAGAAAGAAATCAATGAAAGCAACAAAGCAACTAATGTAAGTTCATTTTCCTTTAAACCAATTGAATTTTATTTTATTATTAACAAAGACATTTGATATTTGCTAGTTTATGATTTATATATGTATATTAACTATTGTTACAAATATTTTATGCAATTTTTTGAAAATAATCGACTTAGCAATTGCTAGAGATTATCTTCAAGCCATTATTGAAATTTTATTATTACTTTATATTGTATACGAGAAAGATTTATAAGAACTAGAGTAAACTTATTTTCGAGACAAAGAAACTTGAGAAAAATTATTTCTGAGAAATAAAAACTAGAGACAATTAAAAAGTCGCAAAGCGCACAAGAGATTATACCACGTTTTAACTAATGCAAGAAAAAATTTTAGAAACAAAACCAAACCTCTAATTCAGCAATCTTAACAGGCGCAAGAAAATTTTAGAATTTCTAATTCAACAATAAGAGAATTAACTGGCGCATAAAAATAATTTAAATACACCGAGAATAAAAAGCGAAAGCTAAAATCACGAACAATTAAAACTAAAATCCTTATAACAACGCAACTATTTAAACGCGAAACGGAATACGATCCATAAATAGACACCTTACAATTGCATAAACCAAAGAGATAATTATTACACAACTAACTAAAATCGACATAATTAAAAATAGAGAAGTATTAACTGACGCAACTAACACACAACATTTAAACAAAATAAATTACCACAAAAAATCACTCAGCCCTATTGAAACTTCAGAAATTAAAATTAACATTGGCAAATTAAAAGTAAATTCAACCAAACCAATACCAAGCGTAAAACCCATTAAATAACACTGAAAATCCAAATTTTTTCAAAAAAAAAAAATTTACTTTTTTAAAATTACCCAAATATTACCCCAGCCAAGATGACTAATGAAATGAAACTGTACTTAGAAATGATACCCAGCTTTAACGGTAATGACCAATGTTTACTTAGTAATTACATTCCAGCCAGCGAAATATTCCTAAAAACCTTTTATAAGCCAGGTGATAACGAAAGTAACACTTTGCTTATCCGCCTTATTATCAGTAAACTGACCGGAAGGGCACAAACATTAATTGCAAGTCGCGAAGACGTAGACTAATGGGAAGAATACAAACGCAAATTAATAGCATATTTCGGCGACCAAAGAAACCTAAAATGGTTAGCAAGAGATTTGACAAACCTTAGGATGGAAAACAACCAATCCCCATACCAGTTTGGAATGAAATGCCAAGATGTAAGAAGCTTAATCTTGACAAAACTCAAAATTGAAGAAACCAACTCAAACGTGAGACTTTTAAAAACAAAAATGTACAACGAGATGGCATTAGATACCTATCTAAATGCACTACCCGAACGACTTTCAGATAAAATTAGATTTCAACATCCCAAAACTTAGAAGAAGCAATGAACATGATAATAGAAGAAGAAGATGTAATGTACTATAGAAACCGACTATATAACCCCAACGCGAATAAAAGCTATACGCCAATGAAAACTATACAACCCGCAAGACAAATAAATCCACAACAAAAATTTAACTCGTTTAATGCACAAACAAACCAAACGCGAACTAATAATCCACATTTTAATAACTCAAACTTTAACAATCAATACAAACAATTTCCAAAACCAACATTTTACCCGAATTTTTCAAAACCCACATTAAAACCAACATTTAACTCGAACTTTTCAAAACCCGCATTTCAACCAAGATTCAACCAAAATGTAAATCAGCAAAGACCAGCATTCAACGCTAATCCTATTAGAAACTCACCGATGATAAACAATAATAATCCCAATAACTATTATAAACCCACACCAATGGATATCTCATCTGGTAACACCAGACCCAACACGAAAATAACGCACATAAGACCAAACTCTAATCAAAAACGCACTTTCACTTCAGAAGAGCTATTTCATCAAGAAGTAGAAGATTATGAAGATGACCAGAATAATAGCAATCGACCGTGTACGAATAATGAACAAAGCCAATCAAACCACTATGAACGCGAAGAACCATATGAAAATTACGAGGAGGACGACGAAGAAAACGCGTGCTCAAACTTTCAAATGGCCCACTTTATAAACGACCAAACGTAATAAATCTAAATAATATGAATCACCTTGTATTACCCTATATCGAAATACCCCACGCTGAATTTAAATCACTAATTGATACCGGATCTTCAAAAACATTAATAAGCCCGCGAACAGTAAAGAAATATTATCTAAACTATGTAGAAAGAGAACCTTTCAAAATTAAAACCACCCACCAAACAACCCTACACCAATTCGTAGCAAACATACCTTTACCAAAAACCTTTAACGTAAAAATGAAACATAAATTCTGCATATTTGAATTTAACGACAAATATGACGGACTATTAGGAATGGACCTTCAAAGAAAATTAGGAGCCAACATGGATATTAAAAACCGATTATTAACAACCAAATATGGACGAATCCCCATCAAATTTCAAAACACCCAAATTGACGAAAAATATACATTAGAACCCCGAACAGAAAAAAAGATAAGAATCCCCGTAAATTCAAATCATAACTTAGGAATAATAAACCACATAACTTTTCAACAAGGAGTAGAAACCCCAACCGCATTAGTAAAAATCAAAGATAATTACGCCACAACAACAATATTAAATTCAAATGACTACCCCGTAGAACTATCTTTAACAAACCCGATTGACCTAGTAGAATTAAATTTCAACGAAATGGAAATAGACGAAAACTCAAACGAAAATTACAACCCCGTAGAAAACGACGAAATGTTAAGACAAAATTTAAATAATATCCGATTTAACCGCGACATAAATCACGAGGAACAGAAAGCAATACAAAAATTATGTTTTGAATACCGCGACATATTCCATTGCGAAGAAATACCCCTAACCTTTACAAATACAGTTAAACACCACATTGAGCTAACGGACAACAAACCGATATTCACCAAAGCATACAGATTACCCCAGGCAAGTCAGGAAGAAGCTAACAGACAAGTAGCCGTTCTATTAGATCAAGATATCATAAAACACTCCAATTCACCATGGAGCATCCCCGTATTAATAGTACCGAAGAAACTAGACGCATCAGGAAAACGGCAATACAGAATGGTAATAGATTACCGCAAACTAAACGAAAAAACGGTAGACGATAAATACCCGTTAACAAATTTAACAGAAATATTAGATAAGTTAGGCAAGTGCCAATATTTTTCGACGCTAGACTTAGCATCAGGATACCATCAAGTGGAAATGGAAGAAGGAGATACACAAAAAACAGCCTTTAGCACACCTAGAGGACATTACGAATATAAACGGATGCCATTTGGACTAAAGAATGCACCCGCAACTTTCTAACGAGTAATGGATAACGTACTACGAGGGATACACAACGAAAAATGCCTTGTGTACTTAGATGATATAATAGTGTATTCAACATCATTAGTGGAGCATATTGAAAGATTACGAGAAGTGTTCGAAAGATTAAGAACCGCACAATTTAAGGTACAGTTAGACAAGAGCGAATTCCTACAGAAGGAAGTAGCATTTTTAGGACACATAGTAACGCCCCAAGAAGTGATGCCAAACCCCGACAAAACAAACGCTGTATTAAATTACCCCATACCCAAAACGAATAAAGAGATAAAAGGATTTTTAGGCCTTAGCGGTTATTACCGAAAATTTATTAAAGGTTATGCTCAAATAACCAAGCCCCTAACCAATTGTTTAAAAAACGGAAACAAAATTGTACATACCCCAGAATTTATCAAAGCAGTAGACAAAATTAAGAGTATATTAACAAATCACCCCGTATTAGAATACCCAGACTTTTCGAAACCATTCGTATTAACAACCGACGCATCAAATGTAGCCTTAGGCTCAGTATTAAGCCAAGGAACGGTAGGTAACGATAAACCAATCAGTTACGCATCCAGAACCCTTAACGAAACAGAGCAACAATACAGTACAATAGAGAAAGAATTGTTAGCCATAATTTGGGCAACAAAGTATTTTAGACCGTACCTATACGGACGGAAATTTTACATATACACCGATCATAGACCATTAGTATGGCTATGCAAACTCAAAGAACCTAACTCGAAATTACAAAGATTGAGAATTAGACTAGAGGAATATGACTATGAGATCATATACAAAAAGGGAATTTACAACAATAACGCAGACGCTTTAAGTAGAATCCAATTTAACGCACTAGAAACCGAATCAGTGATAGGAAACGTAGACGAGACAGAAATTAGAGAAGACCCAGAAGAAATGGAAACCATACATTCGACACAAAATGACGAACCGGAAACCGCAATCAAAATTTTAAACGAAGCCATAGATATGAAATCCAATCAATTCATAATCACGTAAGTTTTAAACAACCCCAACTCTGTAAAATATACAAAAATAGATAATAATAAAATTTACCAAGTTCAAATAACCAAAGACGACAATGAATCACAGATAATTAAAATTCTAAAGGAATACACCCCCGAGAAAAAACGATTTTACTTTTATTTTAAAACGTAAAACTTGTACAAACGATTTTCGGAAATATATGTTAAACTATTCAACAATTCTGGCCCCGAACTTATAAGATGCACAAGAAAATTAATAACATTAGACTAGACGACCCTGACGAAATAAACGATGTGATAAGAAACCAAGACGAAGGAAAGACCAACCATCGAGGAATAAACGAAACCCTAAAGCAAATCATGAGACGCTACCATTTCAAGGACATGAAAGAATTAACTACAGACTTTATCAATCAGTGTGAACTATGCGATAAAGCCAAATATGACAGAAAACCCCCAAAGTTACCCTTAATGTTGACTAAAACACCAGACAAACCTTTTCAGAAATTACATGCAGATACTCTAGTAGTAGAAGCACAAAGTTACCTAACAATCGTGGACGCATTTACGAAAGTAGGCCAAGAAAATACCAATCACTTCTAAAAATAGTATAGAAGTAACTCAAGGATTTCTACACTATTTTACATTTTACGGAATGCTCGAAACAATCACGTTAGACAACGGAAGCGAATTCAAAAACGAAACAATTCAAAACACTTTGGAATTACACAAAATAAAAATTCACTTTATAACGGAAAACCACCCTGAATCCAACGGACTAATCGAAAGACTACATTCAACCCTATTAGAACAGATCAGATTATTAAGAATAAATTACAAGAAAGAACACATAACTAACTTAATGTCATACGCATTAATCGCGTATAATAACACAATTCATTCATCGACAAATTTTACACCCTTAGAACTAACCCTAGGACACTCAGATTCACGCAACCCGTACGATGTACATTATAACAAGGAAATCTATCAGCAATACGCCAAAGATCATAAAGAGAAACTGAAAATAACGTATGACAAAGTGAAGGATAAATTAGATAACGACAAAGAACGCATTACCGCGACCCGTAATAAAAACACAGATATAAATAAATTTTCCATAGGACAAACCGTATTCGAGAAAAATTACCAAAGTAAAAGACACAAAACGGCACCGAGAAATTTAGACCCTTTAAAATCAAACGAATATTCGACAAAAACGTAGCCGCAATAGACGACGGCAAGATAACAAAATATGTTCACCTCAAAAATTTAAGACACCCTGTGCTTCCAGATGGACAATCATCACCTTACCGTCAACCTCCACCCAGGTAGAACGGACACAGAAATCATAATTGAAGACATAAAGAATAACCCTGGTATACTAGCAATAAATTTAGGCAGTATGCAGAACACTATAGATTATTGGACTTTTGCACAAAAATTCGATTTAACCGAGCTAAAACAAAAATTTCAAATAATCAAAAATAATTATTTTCGACTAAAACAATCAGATTCAACACGATATACAACCAAATAATATCAACCCTAACTTTAATTCAACAAATCCTAGCAACATTAGAAAACGCAGTAACCTTTGCAAAATTAAATACCCTACATTCAAGCATCATAGAACCAATTGATCTATTAAAAGAATTATTGAGAATAAAATCTTTTATAACCAACAGTAAATTACCTTTCGATCTAATAGAATCAAACATTTTAATATTTGAAAAAATAGCTATAGTTAAAGGCTATGTAAAAAATAACGATAAAACATTTTTAATAGAAATACTAATAGTAGAGATTAACAATTACAATTATTATCACTTATTTGCTTTTCCAATGAAAATGACTAGCACATACCAAGTTATTATTCCAAAAACCAAATTCCTATCCTTAAATGAACAAAGATATGGTTATACGAACGAAAAATGTGATGAAGTCACACCCAATCAATACTTATGTCAATCATTGACAACAACAACAATTCAAGAAGACAGCCCTTGCGAAGTACAACTACTCAAATTCACCAATCATTATGAAAATTGTGAAGTCAAACCTGTACAAATCACCAATATGAAAATTCAAAAAGTAACGGAAAATAAATGGATAGCCATTTTTCCCACCGAAGTAATCGCAACAATGTACTGCAATCAAGATGAAAGTAATTTAGCATTAACCGGAAGTAAATTAATCACCCTTAAGGAAAATTGTTATTTAAAATTAAAAAACGAAATAATTAGAGTTTACCAAGATCCCGTACAAAGCAAGAAATTAGCAAATCTACCCGATTTACAAATCAGGATTACCCAAGACGAAGACGAAGAAATAATTTAAAAACCAATGCAATTGGAACACCTAGAATTAGACAACCTCAACCACGCCATGAAACTCATGGAAGATTACAAGGAACACCTGAATGAGATCAAGACGCCCAAAGTGCACTACGATAATATTAGTGTATGAACAATTATATTGATTATATTGACTATTTTATTGACTAATTATGTAACTTACAAAATATGTATTAGATATAAAAATAATAAAGGAAACAGTTTTAGATTTAAGAAACCCAAAGAAACAAATGTACCCCTAGAAAATATGAATTTTAAATGAGATTAAACGAATTTAATTTAATTAAAAATCAAGACAAGGTAAAAACCCTCAATTTTTAATGTACGTCGGGAGGAGTTATGTGATCCCCCATCTATTCTATCAATATAAAACTAATACTTAAGAAGTTATTAGGAAATATTAGGAAATGTGCAACAATCATGAATAGAGTCAAGTGTAAGCAGACATTAGGTTTGCAAGTTCCCACAGAACTCTGAGGGGATAGGGAGATTATATAAGGCCCGGGAGCTCCACTTGCAGTCAGTTCATCAAACGTTCAGCTTTTGCATTGCAGTTCGTAGATAACTCATATTGTACAATTAATTAATGTATTTCGACTTAGACTAATTATTCAAGTTTGTCAAAATTCCAATTAATTTCTGTATAATCAAAAATAAATGTGTTAAAGTTCAAAGAATCTTTTTAAAAAAGGACCACTCGAAGCCACGAACCTTAACTCGCGTCGGCGCGAAATTCGCGCAACGCACTTCTGAATTGACGGAAATACGCGCAACAAGACTTTTAAATCTATGGCGCGAAATTCCCGCATATTAAAACTATATGAATGTTTACGGCCGAAATTTTCGGCACGTAACAGTATGCGCATAGTCGACAAATTAAAAATGCTTTCTCAAAAATATTATCAGTAAAGTATTACTAATTTGTGATGTAATAATTTGTTTCTTGCAATATTCCATGTTTTCTTTAACAGCATGTGTTGCCACCCCTTTTCTGATTTCCCAGAGAAAAGGCAGTCGCCAGACACGGTGGAATAGGATAAGGTTTCCCTGCTAACTGGATTTATCTGGATCGTGGGTCATGGAGACCAAACTTGAAGCCAATAACTGGTGTTAAGATAATTTTGGGCGCCAGAAGACTGCCTGGAAACCCTAAAGCTCAAAATACTGAAAGTGACGTCTTCAATCACCCTCATACAAAAAAATGCCTAGCAACGACGACTCATAGGTATTCAGGGAGCAATAATTATTAAAGCTCAAAATAACACTATGTATATTAACCTCTTAATTTTTAACAGTTTCAGAACTTACCAACCGTCCTATCAATCCCTGTATATATATATTGGATCAATAACCCATTTATACCAATCAATAATATCAATTCACGCAAGGTAAAATCTTGGAGAACTTTTATTAGAAATTTAGCTTTACCTTTGCTTTTGTAGGTAATAGTCTTTACAAAAAAAAAATTGCTATTCGTGACCGATCTGCTTTATGTGTACTCAGAAACCAGTAAATTATATTAGGAGCAAACCCGATCTTGGAACAACTCTCCAATATAAACCTTTTACAAAAGGGAAAGCTTTGACGCTTTAAATAAATGCTATAGTGCAAAATCTTAGCTATAAATTTGATGTTATTTTTCAATTTCATAAATAAAATTAACGGACTTTATAAAACTGCAAAATTAAGTATTTGCATAACTTACTATCACCAGATTACTATTTATAAAGGATATAAAAATACGAAGTCCTTCCAAATTAAGATGCATGCACGGATAACGCCAAATAACCATCAAATTCCATAATGTTCGTAACTGAATATTATTCATCCATTTAAATTAAAAGTTGCATTCTCCAGGTTTTATCGCTCGTACGATAACCAACGTGTAATGCTTTACTCTTCAAGCACAACAGCCAGAAATCCTAAACATCTGTCCAGCATGAACTAAATTTATCTATAAAGATACGGCAAAACTAATACGAGAATAAAAGCAAAGATAAGAACGAAAATAAGAACGACAATAAGGACGAATTTAAGAACGTAAATAAGAAGCCCTAAAGGAATAAAAATTAGTTAAATGTATTTAATATGGTAACTTACGATTCGTGTTTACTTAACAACACGACCAGCAGCTTCCTTTAAAAATTACAGCAAAACCAATTTGCTAAACGAGCATATGCCTATTTTTATCAATCCAGACCAGATATCTGTTTAACAGTGAAAACCCATGCACCAGCCAAAATTCCATATAAATATTTTCACCGTAAATAAAGTGTACGGAGATCCACCAAAAGTGTAGGATTATAAATTGTACGGCCGCTATGCCAAATCCATTATTCCGTAGCACCTTGCAAAAATGGCGTATGTACTTTTACTTACGTTGTTCACGATCAGAGACCAAGTTCTGTCGTGTTGCCGATAATGTTAAGAGTAGGGAGTACAACCGGTACCACTCTTCAATTAGTAACCAATCAATTTAAATCATTTAATAAATAATAGACAAATGCTTGACAACTTAAACTAGTATAAATTTGTACAAGAGGAAAATTTATATACAGAGCGTTTATTAAAGATGCGCTCGACAATACAAAAATAGTAAGTGTTGAAGGCAAAGAAAATCAACACGTTACAGTGTCATAAAGAAAGCATATGTTTCGTAATTTTCTATAAATTTTTATAGAAATTGGACTGTATGTTGATAATGAACGATAAATAGTTGGAATAAATTTGGTTACATTGTATTGTGTTCTCAAAACTACTTACATATTACACTTAACAACGTCTACAAAATGAATCTGAAAACTAAAGAAACAAATTTACTACAGTTCCTATATTAACATCAGAAAATAGAAAAACAAACATGTAAACCTTCTAATGATTCACAATCAGCATTATGATGAAAATATTGAAAGGTTTAAATACATCGATACAATTTAAACATTCAACTCGCATTATCTGTGGATAAAAGACTTAATTCGACTGGTTTCTTCTAAACTCAGTGCCAATATTATTACGAAACATTTTTGTGAACGTTGTCTCCAATACTTTATTACAGAAGGAAAATTGATTAATCATATTGTTGATTGCAGGATAATACAATTATGTTTACCTCGACACCCAACAGAAAAAGATAAGATACTTCGTTTCAAGAATTTTAATAATAAAGTTAAAGTGCAATTTATTGTATATGCACATCTGGAATATATACCTAGACCTATCGGGGACGAGAAGAGGTTTTAAGAACATGTACCGTTTAGTGTTGGATATTATGTAAAATGTAACTATGATGACTCGTTATCGTTTTATCGATCATATCGTGGTGAAGACTCAGTAAAATGGTTTACTATGCAGCTCCGACAACTGTCTAGTCACGCAAATAAGACTAACAAACGTCGGTTGAAAACCCTCTTTTTTATGGGAGGATCGAGGGTGAATAGCCAAGGGAGGATAGGTCAATATTGTCAGGAGTCTGTTCGAGGGATTAGGCGATGTGTTCCCTTATTATAGCCCCGCTGCGCCGGTACGCGAGACACTACGTCAGTTGGTAGCAATGCTAGACAAGCGTAAAAATGACGCGCAATTTATAGATGACGTCACACAATATGCGAATTATTGCTACACAATTAAACGGTTACGCAAATTTTAAAGAAAACCCCCACGGGGTACTCACGTGAACATGTAGGGCTTCATGCAGAGTTACTCCATGATGGTCGGCGGCGGCTTCGCTAATCTTTCTTGGGCGTCGGCTGCTTCGCTGATCTTTCTCGGGCGTCGACTGCTTCGCTGAACTTTCGGGCGTGGGAATTCTTGAGCCCGGTTGAATGCAAACTCAAAATTGTCTTCTTTCTATATGTAGGGAACGACAGGAACTGGTTTATAAGGAACGATAGTCAAGAGAGGGCAAAAAGGGGCCTATATAACAAAAATAGATACGATTAGAACACAAAAGACAACAGCACTAGTTCACATTTCGGAGGCTAGTTTCACACGTCCCGGAAATCTACCCCTTCCTCCTTGGCCCAACCGCGTCGGCGCAAATCTCGCGCAAACGCACTGTCTGAAGTGACGGAAATACGCTCACAAGTCTTTTTAAATTTATTGGCGCGAAATCCTTACAAATTAAAACTTATAAGAATGTTTACGGCCGATTTCGGCTCGTAACACCTTGAGGGAGCGGTTGATAGCGGAATAGGAATAAAGTACCTTCAGAACAAGATGTCAAGAAAACCGTGAAGTCCATTAGGTGGGTCACAGTTCAAAATCTAAATTTATATATTAAAAAATAAAGTTAGCTAAAATTATTCACTTACACTGAAAAAAAATATATTCCCCAAAATAAAAATTAAAAGTAAATTCTCTAAATACCATATTGTGCTAATCTATGTTTCGCCCTAAAAATATTTTTAATTAAAAATTTATTTCACCAAAAAAAATTAAATTAAATAATATAATACGTTACGTGTAAAAAAAATTTTTAACCTCGAACTTTATTTTCAAGTTTTTGTTAAAAGTGCCGTTCGGTTAAAAAAATCTCTCCTGCCATATACCTCAGGATTGATCTATATTCTCCTTACTTCACATATCTTTATCAAAACTTTATCAATAATAAAAAATAAATCTCAAAATTCGAATATTTATCCGATTCTGAAGAAACCCGTAGCGTCTGAGAGCGAAATATTTTCCCCTCGAACTTTATTTCCGTTCCAATAACTAACTTCATGTCTTCACACATCATAGTAGTCTTTTCCCGAAATTATTCTTAATCCGATAACTCAAATTACTACAATTTTTCACATCCTGACTCGTAAATCATAATTCAGTTCTTTTTTCAGCAAAAGTTCATATTTACACGTATAAATTTCCATTTAAACTTACAAAAAATTTTTATTTTCAAGTCACGATCGGTCAATTTTTGCCCTTAAAAACTTTTTAATCGTATTTAAACTTAAAAATTTGAAAAAAAAGTCTTAACATTTAAAAAATTCTCTATACAAAAAAATTCTAAAGGTGTCCATCAAAAAAGTTCACAAAACAGCTAAAATTTAGAAAACCTACATATAAAAAAACAAAATTTTCCTATAAAATCACGAAAAACTATCTCGTACTAAAAAAATATATACGTGCTTAGGCAGCATTCAATATTTGCTAGTCAAAACAAATTAAGCTGTATTAATTACCAAGATGATATTACCCTCAACCTTTTTAAAAACTGTCATGAATTCTATAACCTTTGACTATATATAATTCTTTCTTAAATTAGAATTTATAGAAGCCTAAAACTTACATAACCTGAAGAAAATAACCCAATCCTATTGGTGGACTTACTTATACAAAAACTATTAAAATGAAATGTGATTACGATTATTTCTAAGGAAATGTCACAACGGTTTGTCGAAAAAAATTAAAGAACATTTGCTCGTGCAATTTCATTTAGCTTGTTGTTTTATTTATATGTGAAAAAAATTATACCCTATTAAAACAAGGAATTGAGTTTTGGAAAAATGTTTTAGACTTTTCAACATTGCTTTAACACTATCGCAGCGCGTGTTGTCATTCTATCTCTCCTATTTTTTACTGTTTTCCACATATTTCTTATACCATTTCGAGCATTTCGTTATTCTTTACTTTGTCTGGCCGTGGTATCTTCACAATACGTCTGTAGCACCACATTTCAAAGGCTTTTACCTTTTTCCTTTCCGTATCTCCCACTGAATACATTTCACAGCTGTACAATGCTGTACACCACACATGTTTTCAGCAATCTTTTCCTTGTTTCTATGTTTGTTGTCTTTGAACATAATTGCTTTTTCTTGTTAAATGCAGCACGACCTTGTGCTAATGGTTGTTTTATATCTTTTACACTCTTCCCGTCTTGTGCTATTTGACTTCTTAGGTAGAAGAAATCTTTAACCTTTTGTAAGTTCTCGTTTCCTCCTTTACATACTGCTACTGTAGTTTTATTTTTATTAATTATCATACCGTATTCCTCTGTTGGTACTGTCTCCATTTTATTAAAAGCTGTTCCTAACTCTTTCTAGCCAAATGCTAATATCGATATATCATCTGCAAATCTAAGCATATCAATTGTTGTCCCGTGTCCCTGCATAATAATTTCAAATGTCTTCCTGCATTTGACAGTATTCATTGCCTCTTCGATATACAAATTAAAATTTAACTGCGATAGGGCTCATACCTGTCTCATCCCTTTTCTAATATTTACTTTTCTACGTTCCTATTCTAATTCTATTACCGCTGTTTGCTCTTTGTATGAGCTATTGTAGCGGGCTACTACTACCGCGTTTCTCTAATTGAAAACAAGTAATAACAAACGTCTTTATTACTCACTGTTCACAAGTCTAATTAACAGTATATGCCTTATTTGTAGATGTTTTCAGTCCACTAACAATGAAGCACTATTACACTAATGAAATACAAGCACTAATATCTTCTTAAGCTAAGTTCTTAACCATAGGTTTATTAACAACACTAACACAACTTTTTATTTATTATACACTTCTATCTATTTATGTATACTAGAAGCTGCATGTACATTAGACACAGCATATAACATTTATGTATATTCTCAAACTTCCAAAAGCTCAACTACGTTTACTGTACACGATATAATTTATATTAGACATTCAAGTATAGACTATCTCTTGCATTCATTAGCGGTCTTATATATACTCTGGATTAAAAAGGATGACTCATGCTCCAGTAATTTCTAGAAGAATTCTGTTCTCAACAGGAATTTACAGCCGTATAAGTACTTATAAAAGTGTTCTACAGATTTGACGACGGCCAACAGCTCCCTTCTTGTCACACAATAGTTCCTTTCTGACCGTGGCAAGACCTTGCTGAAATACCCAATAACTTTTTCTTGTCCGTCCTGCACTTGAGAAAGAACGCTTCCTATAGCTGTGTTACTGGCATCAGTATCCAACACAAATTTCCCCTCCATCCGTGGATAACTCAAAATTGGTGCTGTAACTAGTAGCCGTTTCAGTTGCTCAAATGCACTGTGGCAGTCGTCATTCCAATCGTATTCTTGTCCATCTTCGGTTAGTTTCGTTAACGGTTTGGCAATGTTCGCAAACCCAAGTATAAAACGTCGGTAATATGTGCACAATTCTAGAAAACTGCGTAGTTGGTGTATATCTGCTGGTATAGGCCACTCCTGTACCGTTTTTATTTTGTCAGGGTCAGCTCTTATTCCGGTCTCCGAAACGACATGTCCTAGGTATTTCACCTCTTTTCCAAATAGGTGACACTTCTTGGGGCTCAATGTAAGGTTTGCCCCGCGTAATCTTTGGAATATCGCCTCTAGGTTCTTAAGGTGTTCTTCAAAAGACCGGCCTAACACTATCACGTCGCCTAGGTACACCAGGCATGTTTTCCAGGACAGTCCACGCAGTATCGACTCCATCAATCGTTCAAAAGTAGCAGGAGCATTGCATAATCCAAATGGCATAACCTTGAACTGCCATAATCCAGTTCCAATTGTAAACGCAGTCTTTTCTTTATCGTTTGGTTCCAAGCCTACCTGCCAGTATCCGCTTTTCAAGTCCAAGGTCGAAAACCATTTGGATCCGAATAGAGTACCCAAGGCGTCATCAATTCTGGGTAAAGGATAGCTGCCTTTTCATTCAACTTTTCTTCTAATTTCGCAGCATTTTCGCTTAACTTTTCTTCTATTTTCTCAGCATTTTCACTAAACTTTATTTCCATTTTCGCAGCATTTTCACTCAACTTTTCCATTTTCTCAACATTTTCGTTAACTTTTCGGTAAGGTTTGATTCCAGTTCAACTGACCTCACTACGTTTTCATTTAGTGTCACTTCCAGTTTAGCCGACCTCTTTTCCATACTGGATTTAAAATCCTTAAGGAAATTCATTAACGTTTCTGCGTCCATCTTACTTTGGCTTCTTGTAACTGGCATATATAAACTATTTAAATGTCTTTAGACTTGTGTGCTTTCCTTTTAAATTAATCACTATATACCCCACACAGGCTGACACCAGTGTAGCGGGCTACTACTACCGCGTTTCTCTAATTTAAAACAAGTAATAACAAACGTCTTTATTACTCACTGTTCACAAGTCTAATTAACAGTATATGCTTTATTTGTAGATGTTTTCAGTCCACTTAATAATGAAGCACTATTACACTAATGAATTACAAGCACTAATATCTTCTTAAGCTAAGTTCTTAACCATAGGTTTATTAACAACACTAACACAACTATTTATTTATTATACACTTCTATCTATTTATGTATACTAGAAGCTGCATGTACATTAGACACAGCATATAACATTTATGTATATTCTCAAACTTCCAAAAGCTCAACTACGTTTACTGTACACGATATAATTTATATTAGACATTCAAGTATAGACTAACTCTTGCATTCATTAGCGGTCATATATACCCTGGATTAAAAAGGATGACTCATGCTCCAGTAATTTCTAGAAGAATTCTGGAATCCTTGAGAATAAACAGTGCTGCGGGAGTTTGTGTGTTTAATGGGTTGCCTACTAGTAGCTCGCTACACTATGTACTATTTGTCTATCCCTATAACTTATTACAATCTTTTTTAGTATTTCGAACATTTTCTCCCATTTCACATTGTCGAATGCTTTTTTCCAGAGCTACAAACTCTATATACACGCTTTCTCCTTTTTCAATTGTTTTTCCAACAACACCCTTACGGCTAGAATGGCCTCCCTTGTTCCCCTGCTTCGCCTAAACCCAAATTGAGCTTCTATTAGTATTTCTTCTACCCGTTTTTCCATCCGTCTTTGTACAATAATAATTAATATTTTTGACACGTATACAGTCGCAATTATTGTTTGGTAGTTTTCACTTCTACCCGGACCTTTCTTTTTTAGTATAGTGACTATGGTTTTACGTTTAAAATCTTTGGATATCTCGCCTATCTGATACATATAGCTTACGAATTAAAAGTGACGTTCTGTTACTGCTAGTCCAGCGGTTTTTAGAGTTTTTGCTTGCACCTAACCTTATCATTTTTCAAACCCTTTAATGCTAATTCAGACTCATCTCTAAGTATAGAATATCCGAAATCATTTTTTAATGTCCGATTCCTGTTCTGGTGCTACTAATTCCTGTCCTACATATAAATTTCCTATATATTCTTGCCATCTAACCACTTTCTCTACATTTTCTATAATGATGTTTTCTTCCTCACCCTTTATATTTTTGCTGTACTATTTTATATCCGTAAAATTCATTCCAATTAGTTTGTATGTTTCGTCTGTTTTACCTATTTCCATCTTTTCATTAATCCATTGTTCTTCAGCTTTCCTGCATTTTCGAATAATTTCCCATTTTATGGCTTTGTATCTCTGTTTTCCTACGTCGTGTGGTCTGTTTTTGTATTTTCACCATTCTTCTATTAAATTCTGAATACTTTTTGTTACCCAAAACTTCTTATTTTCTTTTTGTTTGTACTCCAGAATATTTCTAACGGCCATATCTAAGCTGGATTTAATAATATTCCATTCTAGTATCAGAGATTTTTCTCGATGTTTTTCAGAACTTCGTTTGACCTTTTCTCAAATCTTTTGTGGATATCTCTATCTTTTAGTTTCTCAAAGTCAGTGCCTTTTTCTGTTTCTTTTTTTCAAATATTTATGATGTTGTGGTCAGTGTCTGTATCTGCGTCTGGGTAGTTTCTACGGCCTTTTACTGGATTCCTAAACCGTTGTCTAACAAGACTGTAATCTATTTGAAATCTCCTTGTCTCCAGGCATCTTTCACGCGTATCGTCTACTAGCAAGATGTTAAAATAATGTGTTTGTGATGGTTAAATTGTTTTTGTTGCAAAGTTCTACCACCCTATTTCCCCTTGTCATTTCTCGTGTCCAAACCAAATAAACCTACTACCGCTTTTTCCCTGCCGTTGCCTACCACTGCATTAAAATCTCTGGGAATTATTAAATTTTCATGTCCTTTGGCGAATAATATTATATGTTTGTCGATATCTTTGCAAATCGCTTCTACCTCCTCCTCACTGTAGCTAGAAGTGGGCATGTATACTTATATTATTACTATATCTACCGGTTTGGATTTTATCTAACCATGAGTACTCTTTCGTTCATTAGTGAGTTGTTTTCTACACAGTGTCATATCTTCCTCCGCATTACTATCCTCACACTTGAATTTCCTTCTTCAAATCCTGTATGAATTGCCCTATAGTCTTCACTCCCCCGCCTCTGGCCACCGAAACACGCCAATTCCTTGTACGTCTAATGCTAACCTAGCCATTTCAATTTTCAGATTCTCTAGCTTACATACTTGCTTCATTTCATGGTTCTACATTCCACGCTCTGATTCGCAAAATGTTCCACAACACTGCCATCTATATGTGCTCCCTGGCACTTCATAACCAAGTAGACGGAGTATTAAACATCATAGCCTTTTCTAATGAATATCTACATCTTGACATTTCGTCCCGCCCTATGCTACCTCACCCCTACCCGCGCTTTTACAGCAGATGGTAGGTAACCTGTCGTTATGAGCTTTTTTAAGGCTAATGTATAATTCTACTAACAATGATAATTTAATTTTCCTGATGTTAGGGTATTACGTTGGCCGTCCAGGATCTGTATGTACTGTTTCTATTGCCTTTTGATTATCCTCAATATTAAAGCTATACCATTGTTCTCTATGACCTATATTCTTTATACATCTATTTAAACAAAGTTATTGGCGCCCTCCAACGGCCTGTTACAGTACTATTCAGCAAAAAAGGAGCAAGAAATTACAATTTCCGCATAGTTGAGCGTATCATGAAGTTAAACCTTTAGTTTTGGAGGCATTTATTTCCATCTTCATTTCAAATTGAAATTGTAGTCCCTGGAAATCTGTAATTCTGCAGATCCTTGTTCAGAAACGGTTATGAATCATCGTTTATATCTCGATAGTTTTCACTGGTTTAGTAATTTCTATATAATTATCATGTAAGTAAAATGTAATTGTGTTGTATTACTACATTAAAAGTGTAAATTAAAAAGTGTGCAGCAAAGGTGAGATTCGCAATGCAGTTTTAAGTTTAATAGGCATCAGTTTTGCATTTCACATTTTAGGTCTTCCCAGGACTTCTAAGTGTTATAATACATGCCATCTTATAGAAAGTGTATAGTTTTAAACAGGAAGATACGGATTCGATTACGCAAAGTTTCCTAATCCAAAAAATTTTGTATGTGTACAAGCAATGGATTGATATTCTTGGAAATAATGCGATAAAAGTGTTTGATCTAGCATAGGTATATAGAACTTATAAAGTATGCCATAATCATTTCTTACTCGACAACAATCCTTCCAATAAGATGCTGTGCCATCTCAAAATTTAGCTGCAGAAATTGAAATGCTTCAAGGCAGTGCTTCTAAAGTTAGGAATGGTATGTTAACAGTCCTATAAATAATACATATATCTTAAAAGTTTTGTTATGTTAATATATACAATTAGTGTATTCATGATTTGATGACTTTTTTCACTTTGAATATAAAAAAAGAGTACTTATTTCTAGTTAGGCAGGAAACTCATTGCTGATATTGAACAACTTATTTGTAACTCGAATCATTATCTGATCATTTTGTATATTTATATAAAGTATTCCACCAGGCTGCCGTGAACAGTTTATTGCTGCAAAATACGAAAGATAGTAAAAAGCGGTTTGGGAGCATCAAGCTACCACTTTGAAACCCCACTCCACTCACGTTAATCAGTATATACAATGCAACTATAACGTAAGAGATAGTAAAATATGCATACTCCAAATATGTAAATAATGTATGTAATAAACTTCCTATGAAAACACACATTCCCCCACACCCACTGATAAAAGTTCTCTGGACGCCCTTGCAAACACCTCATATATATTAATGCATTTTTGAAAAGTCTATGAAAAGTATATATTTTTATTTTTTGTATTAGGGCTGTATTTGTAATCATTAAGAAATTATTATGTTTTTGTTTTAGAGGACTTCAATATGGTACAAAAAGATACACCTCCTGAGACTATTTTGTTCTGGGCAGATATTTCGTCATATAGTTCTAATTAGTTAGAAGTGCCAGATAATATTCTTGAAGGATAGCAAGCTATCGCAGTTGTGGGTGATGAAGTTAAAGTGCAAGAAACTCAATGGCTCGCCTAATCAAAGTTAGTTATTTTTCTTAATAATTTTGAAATACAAATTGCTGTGAATATCACACTCTTGTTATGTGACGTTTATAGGACAATCCCCTTATTGCAATTTGGAAGTTTGCTTCAGGCAGCACACGATGCTTTGTGTTAATTATGCAAAATGAAGGTTAGAGAGTAATATGCACTAGAGGCATTAATTTCTGCCGTGTCAAACCCAAGACTATAATGTATTTAATATTATTAACAAAATTCTCTAGAACAATCTCCTTTCGTTTGTTATTGCGATTGAGGCCTGCTTTCAATTGTTTTTGATTTTATACATCACATGGTTCTTATATGCTTTATTTTCTAGTGTTTTATTTGTTTAAATTTATTACCTTTCTAGGATCCTCTCAATTTTGTCTTAGAAATGTGGGTGCAACGAGATGGCTAATCGATATAAACTCAAGACAAATGTATTGGAAAAAAGCAAGAACTATTAAAACAAGTTACTTCAAACATGAGTGTTTCGATGGCAAGATTTATAAAAAGTCAAGTGTTGTTGGTAGAGAAAAGAAACCAAAAGGTCACAGATTTCTTCGAATGATAAAATTATGGCTCTTGTTTTAAGAAAACAAGCAGTAGTGCGTATAGAATGTTACAAACATTTTTTCTTTTATCATCAAACAAACAATAACGAATCTTTTAAAGAAATTTCCGGTAACACCAGATTTTAATGACGTTATTTTTAAAAGTTTGAAAAACAATGTATCTGCATTATCAGAATGTGACAAAAAATGTATTTTAATGTTTGATAAAATGAGTATTGAACCTCATGTACTAATTAGCAATAGCACTGCTGAAATTCTTGGTTTTGAATCTTTGGATAATGGTAGTTTCTGCATTGCAATTGCAGATCATGTTTTAGTAGTTATTGCAAAAGGTATAGTATAAGAATGGAAGTAACCACTAGTATATTCTTTTGTAAATCCAGCACAAACTATAGACTTAGTAATGCTAATAAAATCGGTAATAAGAAGGTGCAAGGATGGTGGTTTGTCTGTCATTACTATGGTAAGTGATCGGAGTAGTGCAAATCAAGCAGCCGTTAAATACTTGCAAAAGAATTGCAGACATTGTGTATCAGTTATTACCAATGATTATCAATCAAAGTGTTATTTTGTGAATGACCAAAAAATTATTCATCTCTATAATCCTCCACATGTAATAAAAGACATATGAAACAATGTGTGAAAAAGGAATTTAGTGTGGAACAACAATGAAGTGCAAAAATTGCAAAATTGAATGATATTGAAGTAGCTTTTAATATTGACAATTGTTCAGGAAATTTACGTGCAATGCTTAAATTAACACAATTACGTGTATATCCAAAATTTAAAAAGTGAAAGTTTCATTTGCAACACAAGTTTTTAACCATATCGTCACTTATGGCACGTACGGGTAAGAAATAACTCAGTACTTGCAATTTGACTTATGATTATCATTTAATAGGTGCTGTTGGTTTGCTAGAACACTTAACATCGAACAGCTAGCGTTTTAAAATTTTTTGACAAACTGTTTGATAGTGTGAAAGGACATTACTGTATCCACCACATGGGAAAAGTTTACGGCATGCTGCTTCTGAAAACACGAACCATGTTGAGGTTTGGAGGGATACTTGTAGTCAATTACAACAGATGTATTTTCAAGGTAATTTTGATTTGCTCTACTAAATTATATGGAAGTACATCTTGTATCCTATTGTTAAAAAACAGACACGAAAAAAGGATGAATCAAAAATAAAAACAAATTGATTTTGTATTGAAACTTTTTATAACAAGTTACATTTAATCTTATGCACATCTTTGAAAATTTGTTAACGAACCTGTATTATGTTTCGAAAACAGGGTATAACATATTACATATCAGAACTTTGTCATTTTGCAAGAGACAGAACCAATGAGAGATTTAGACCTGCTTCACTAACAAACTGTGTAACATGTTGATTTTCTTTCCTTTCAACTGTTAATATTTTTGTATGGCAGAAAGCATCTTTATTAAACGCTTTGTATATAAATTTATATTATTTTGGGTTGACAAGCATTTGTCTATTAACAGTTCAATCCTTGAAAGTGTTTGGTTGCTGTTCAAAGAGTGGTACATGTTTTAATCCCTACTTGATGATTGATCGTTAACTATGTAAGTTGAAAATACCTATTCCATTTTTGCAAGGTACTATGGAATATTGGATTTGGCATAGCAGCCGTATAAGTTATAACCCTACACTTTTGGTGGATCTTCGTACACTTTACCTATGGTGAAAATATTTATAATTTTGGCTGGTGCGTGAATTTTCATTGTTAAATAGTTATTTGGTCTGGATTGATAAAAAATACTAGGCATATGGTTGCTTAGCAAATTGACTTTGCTGTAATTTTGAATGAAGCTGATTGTCGTATTATTTAGTAAATACAAATCGTAAGTATTTAAGTATATTTAATTCATTAATTATTTTTATTTACTTTTGGGTAAATTTAGTTTATGCTGGACAGATGTTTTGAGATTTCCGGTTGTGTTAATTGAAGAGTGCATTATCATGGGCGATTCAACTTTTAATTTGAATGTATGAATCACATTCAATTATGAACATTGTGGAATTTGATGATTATTTGGAGTTATTCGTGCAGGGACTTTAATTTACAAGCAATTTGTATTTTATATCCTTTATAAATATTAATTTGAGATGGTAAGTTTTGAAAATACTTAATTTTGCTGTTTTGTATTAGTCTGTTGATTTTATTTGTGCAATTGAAAACAATATCAAATTTATAGCTAAGCTCGTGCAGTATAGAATTTATTTAGAACATCAAAGCAATATTTTTGTAAAAGGTTTTACATTGGAGATGTTTCAAGAACGGGTTTGTTAGTAGAATAATGCACTAGTTTATGTGTACACAAAATCAGGTTACGAAATAGTAATTTTAGTAATAAACATTGCCTATAAAGATAAAGGTAAGGGTAAATTATAAACGTTCTTCAAGATTTTGCCTTGAGTGGATTAATATTGTTCGGTGCAGAGAGATATTAATTCAATGTATATATAGGGATTGATAGTGTATTTTGTATTTACAGAAACTGTTAAAATTAATGTAAGAATATATGGTGTTGAGCTTTAATTATTACTGCTCCCTGAATATTTATAATTCGTCAGTACTAGGTACTTTTTTATTAGAGTGATTGAAGACTTCACTTTCAGTATTTTGAGTTTTGGGTTTCCTGGTGCCAAAAATTACATTAGCATCAGTTATTGGCTTCAAGCTTGATTTCCATGACCCACGACCCAGCCAAATCGAATTAGCGAGGAAACATTATATTTCACTGTGTCTGGCGACTGACTTTTCCCATGGGAGATTGGAAAAAGGGATGACAACTGATATTGACACTTAATGGTTTTCAATAAATTTATATGACTATGTGTTCCAAATTATTAGCTTCATAAAACATCGAGCATTTAAGCAAAACCTGTTGAAAATTTTTTGGACAAGTCAGACAGCTAAAAGTAAGAGACACTAACCCCATTTCGCCACAGCTTGAATCTCATTTGAAAACCTTACTAATAAACAATTTTGTAAGCAGACACGCTTTATCTGGCAACTGTGAAGAAGAACATTCAGAAAGCATCATACAAAGTGTACAACACTTTTTGTTGAACCAGTGGAAGTTTGTACAGGTGAACCATAAAGATTGTATATGCAAGACCATTGCCGTACTTTCGCTACATAGATGAAATAATTTTAGGATATGTTAGTGGGTTTATTACCAAGTACATTAGAAAATATGTTAGATCATGTAAAATTTGTATCAAAGTTGTTTCAGCAGATAAATTAAAGAACTGGCAAGATCTTATTGTTGAAAAAAAATACCTAGATGGTATCCCAGAAAAACTTAAGGGTGATTTAGGGGTGTATTGAGTCATAAGGGTTGTGCGTTACATGTAAATATCATTAAAGTTTAGAAAACCAAACAATTTCATCATAAAATGGGAGTAACTCGACAATTAAGCAAAAAGCCAATAACAAGCACACTGTATATAAATCACAACTAACTTTAATTCAAGAAAGGAAGATCATTCTTCAAAAATCACATTATATTTAGTAAGATAAATAACTTGTACCTCGTATAATGCATTTTAAATTAAATATACAAACATAAAATTGAAAAGAAATACGCAGGTATAACGGTTTAAACGCGAGTTTTATTGAGATAAATACGCAATTATTGAAATGAAATAACCTGGCATGCTATCTATAAACAAATCTCATTCAAAATATCTACGCATAAATTAATAAACGCATTCAAATACGTCATCACAAAAACTTTACTACGTGACCAACAACATTGTATTTTCATAAAATTCAGCAGATTTTGGAGTACTAAATAACAAATGTTTGATTACACGATAAAATTTGAACAATAGCAAATATAAACAAGAGAACGTGACTTAAACGAAGTTAAAACTTGAATTTTCAGAGAAATACGCTATGCAAAGTGCATGCCTACTTGAGAATAGACATCACTTCGACACGGGTCTGGATGGTAAATTTATAGAAAGTCCGAAGGCTGCAATGATAAAGGCAACGTACAATGCCTTAATTAACAAAATGCACGAGTAAAACCTATAGTACAGGTGGATGGAGGAGTCTTAATATAGAACACAGACTTAATAAACAATCAGTGAGCGAGTGAAAATAGAAAAATTGAAATAATTATTTAAGTGATTGAAAGATTTTTAAAAGTCATGATAATTCAAGTGCCAATAAATATAATAGAAGTTGCCGTTTACTGTGAAAAACGTAAGTAATAATTATTAATTAAACCTAATATTAATGTTTATTAATGTAAGGGTTCTAAATATTCTCTAAGGCTACTCTAAATATACACTAAGTATCCCCGAAATATACTCCAAGTATACTCTAAGCATATTCTAAATCTATTCTAAATATACTCTGGGTAAATCTACATAAACTCCAAGGTGAACGAATTTAAGAAACGAATTTAAGTCCTAAACATTGAGAGCTGAGCATCGAAAGGAAAATTAATTAACAAAGGGTTATATTGGGCGTAATTAATTGGAAACAATCCAGCGGTGCTGACCAACCACATGCAGAGGCAGAAACAAGCTGGGAGAAAGCAGGTCAGAGATAAAAATATTATTTATTAATATAAGACTTTATATATTGAAGTATTTAATTTGTGAGAGATCATCAAAAATCTTTTTAAAATTTATATAGAGAAAAAGGTCATTTGAATGTTCAAAAATGCTTCTAGTAACAGACAATGGTATTTTTGCTGGCTTTAGGGGAGTTATGATTTGGGCATAATAAAATATTATTATTTTGATTCAAGGGTTAATTTTATGAATAACAGATCAAAGTCTCAAATTTAAACTATAAAGTGTACATATTCTTGATCATTATACAAATTTTGGTTTGTTTCGTTTATATCATTCAAATAGAAAGGAGCTAAAGTAGAAGGGGGATTAAACACTCTTTCTTGTCGTATCTGCGTGTGCTCTGTGTGAATTGGACTGCGCAAGTCAAGGCATATATGAAGAGGTATTTTTAAAAATTTTAAAATAGAGGTTATATAAAAATAAAAGATGCATAGAGATGACCACCCATATATCACAACAAAATATATATATATATATATATATATATATATATATATATATATTGACATATAAGGGGTCATGAAACCCAAATTCCACAAATAAATCCCACTAAAGATATATATAAAATAATCCGGAAAAACGGAAATGTCTGTAAATTGAAATATGAAAATCCATGAAGGGAACGAATTCCAGACAGTCCATACCAACTAACATTGTTATGAAACTCGGATAGGAATTACTGGATGCCAGAAGGGTTGCAGTTACAGACAATTACTATACTAGCATTGATTTGGTAAAACAGTTATTAGAAATAAAAACACATAGCTTGGGAACCTTGAGAAGCAATAGAAAAGGCAATCGGCCAGAAGTTATTAATGCTAAATTGAAAATAAGCAATGCTGTTTTCGAGGAAGCAGAAAACGGCATGACTATTTTAAAATGGAAGGAGAAATGATGATACTAGTAAAAAGGGAAAAGAAGTGATAAAACCGATATTGGTCATTGATTATAATGAAGGCAAGACATCAATGGGTTTATCTTACCAGATTGCCAACTACAGATCTTGATTAAGAAAAACTGTTAAATGGCATAGGAAGCATGTCTTAGAAATCAAGTTGAGTACGCCTGTTGTTAATGCTCGACTTCTTTACCAAAGGATTACTAGGAAAAGGATTTCTTTAATACAATTCGGAAAAATCATCGTCAATGAAGTTCTGAGAAAAGACGATTCTAAATCAGAATCTGGAGAAGCACCCTTGTCAACTTTTCGGCTTAGAAATTATGCCTTTAATAGGATGGAGGGAAGCTCTAGAAAAGGACGAAAATATTGTTGAGGATGTTACACTAAGAAAAAAGAGAATCTGATTACGACAAGTCGTGTTAGAAACTGACATCCTACTGTATGGACTGTGCACACCAACTAAGGTATTGTTGGGACTGCTTCAAAATCAAACATAATATTCACTAAAGATAATAATTTTGAATAATTGTTTATTTCTTTCCAAGTAGATTTCTTAGTTTCTTTTTTTTTACTCAATGTAGTTGAATAAAATAAATTTTTATGTGTATTGCTTAATTTTTTTGTCAAATTTTAGAGACACCAAATAAATAGTGTCCGTCTGGCAATTTGAATTGAATATTAAATTCTAATATGAACATTACTCCAAAGTGACCGTTGTTTATGGACACAAAGCTATAATAATTAGCAAGCTATATTTCTACAAACCACTATTGTCTGGATGTCAGGCAGTGCTGTGGCAGACACGATGCCTTAATATAGATATAATATTGTACCTGCTTGGCACAACAGTTGAGAGTGCTTTATTGAGCTTGGCATATAGCTTTTTGTTTTTGTTGGTTGTTAATGTTAACAAAAATTTTTAAATTACAAAAACTGCAATTATTTAAAGAGCAAGTCCATACTGTTATACAACTTTACCAACTTAACAAACATAAAACTCCAGAAGAAACAGTTATGACAAAAAGCAAGTTAATGAATGCAATGAAGCCAAATGTGCATGATGTATGTAGTCTCGTTTTTTAATTATCATTACCTTCTTAGAAGTCGATAAGTCAAATACTCATCTGGGGCCATTATGATCTTACAGGAAACAGAATCACTGGTCCTAAAGTTATTGACATAAAAAACTGTTTATTTGTATGTTTTATATTTATATATTGGACTGACAAATGAACTGAAAGTTTTTGTTCATGTTATAATTTCTTATTAAAATAGATTTATTAAAAACATACTTCTTATCATGTTTGACTTTAGATTTTTAAAGCGCCCTCCCTCCCTTGCTAGAGCAAGTAGAATACTTAAAAATTGAGTTTCCATAGCAAAAAATTGCAACGGCATCCATATTCTGAATACAGTGTTGAAAAATATTTTAATAAACTTACCAAGTATATAAAGAAGAATAAATTATCATTATGTAAAAACGTGAATAATTAAAATTTAGAGTAAATATTCAAAATGTCTTCTATTTTCAGGAATACTTAGCGCTACTTGTTTTTCTATAGTTCTCATTAGCCTTTTAAGTAACAAGGATAATTTATTGGGGTATCAAACTGATGTTGTTCTCTATTGCAACTCTTCGACTGAATTTACCTGTGTAACATGACGTTTCCCTATAGGTATGACCAAACTGTATAATGCAAATGATCGAAGTCGCATGATAGTAGAGGCCAATAAATCAAAGTGTCTACCCCTCTATCCGATCTATCGATTTGGAAAACGGTTACTTCACCAATTACGACACCATCTTTCAAAGTGGGGAGGAGCTTCATCAGGCATAAGATAAAGAGATCTTCACTTGTTATGCTAAAATCTTCTATCTCAAGTACATAATTTTCTAAGAAGTTAAGATACATATTACCATTTAAATTTGAAGGTGGAGTGTGATAAGCAATTAATTTGTTGTCCAAGCTTGAAACAAATGTTAGTAATGTGCGATTCTTGTAACATGTGGATTCTGATCACACCAATAGTGACATTAAGAAAATTGAACATTCCTTGTCGCATAAAGTAGCTTCGTGTGTAAAAAGAATATTTTAAGAAAAGTGGGATTTAAGGAGTGTCGTATCTTGTAAAGTGGTAGATGGTCTTGCAAGAGCTCCTGCACTTGATGGTTTTACATCTCCAGTTTCTCAACAACACTATTTCACTGTCCTAAACGTTTCTTTGCTTTGTTTCTTCTGAGAAATTATTTTAAATAACATTTAGCAACTGCGCTAGCATCTCCCAAACACTACTAAAGATTAACAATATACCGGTATGCTTATTACTTAAATATACTTTCAATATCAACATTCTATTTAACAACAACGATTTTAAACTGCCGTTACCAACCAGATAGAAAAATTAACTCAAGATTGAAACACAATTTTTTCATGGCTAATCCTTCAAAAATAACATTTTATGTAAATTAACAGGTATTGGTTTTTACTTGAAATTTCTTGTAAACGATAAACATAATTGAATTGTAGGAAGAGCAGCTTTTTGTTAACATTACATGGAATTTTAGTTTATTTAAAATCTCAAAAACTGGATTAATATTCTCTGTTCGTGTAAGTACTGCCCTCTATGAGAATCAGTTGTAAAAATACGTTCATCCGAGTGCCCGCTTAACACGTTGACGGTTAGGTCGTATTTATAAAACTGGTACTCTGAACTAAAATATTTTTTCGGATTATTCATACGTATGTAGTCGTATATAGTCGCACAAAGTTTACTAAAAACTATTTTGAACTAAAATCTACATTTATGTACAAAAATATTTAGCGGTCCCTAGGGACCGTTGTTTCGCACAAGGAAAACGCTTCTGATATTTGCCAAGCGGTTCTTGTGAGCGGTCTTAAAACTAGCAGTCCTAGGGGACCACCACATAAATATTTTTCTGTCTAGACCTGCTTTTTCGAATATATATTGGGGTATTCATATAACCACAGCAGTGTTTCTATATCTGTGCTATAGGTTACACACAGTTTTTACGTTCCGTGCATACCTACTAAAATAAACGGTGTGCATATTGAGATTAGTGTTGTGCTCCATAACAATTGCTATCATTTATTATATCTAGTTACACTTGCGATATAATTATTTCAATTCATTTCATACTGAATAAGTCGTTCCAGAAGAATTTTGGCTTTGGCATTGTCTAAAGAACAATGGTAAGTTTTTTATTACCGCCAATTCGATAAGATGAATAAATGTTTATATTTGTATATTTGTTTTAGAGTTTGAATCATCTGAGAGCGAGAAAGATCCGTTTTCATCCGATTCTGCCCAAGATCCAACATACGTTGATGAAAGTGATGGTAGTACTTCAAACAAAGAAACTGAACCTCAAATTACAAGTAGATTGATACAAGAACGCATTCCTGAGAAAAACATTACAAACAACCAACAACCACGTTCTTGTTACCTTGAACAGCAATTATTGTCGCCAAAGAGTTCTGATGCTATTGATAGATAGATAGATAGATGTTTATTTTGACCCTTGGTTACATGGTAGTTCATTATATACAATTAAATACAATTTATATGTCTATATAAATGTGTCTTATTTGAATGTTCATTATACCTTCAAGCAATGTTCAATAAATACTCCTCCACTGTGTAGAAACAATGTCTGCATAGTAAGACCAAAAGTGCCACTTTGAATTTTCGTAGTGAGTTAGCGATTTTGATATCTTCCGGTAACTTATTGTGTACAAGGTCCCGGGTTTGAATCCCAACACGGTCCGCTAGAAAAATGTTAGGCGAGCATTTCTCACAAAAAACACCCTTGTTCGGATGAGAGGTAAAATGGAGGTCCCGTGTGTGAGTGTTGTCATGCACGTTAAAGATCCCTACCTTGCTTGGAACAGCAAGGGTTTGGCAAAATTCCAAATTTTCCAGGTACAAAAAAACTCGCTTCCTGGCCAATGTAGTACCTTCGGGTGGAGCATTTGAAAAAAAATCATATGTAAGGTAGCTTATTGTATAGCGTAAGTGCCATGTATATAAATGATTTTTTATAAGAGTGGTAGAAGGTAAAGGCTTATGAATGTTGTTAGTAGTGCGAGTGTTATGATTATGAATTGTACTGGTAATTTTATGGTTACATATGTTTTTGCGAAAAAGAAGCAATGTTTTATAAATATAAAGAGCAGAATATGTGAGAATGTTTGACTTTAGAAAAAGTGGCCGGCAATGGTCTGTTTTGTGCGGCCTATGGATATTCTAATTGCTCATTTTTGCAGTCTAAATATAGTTAGCATATTTTCTTGTGAAGTATATCCTCAGAAGGCAATGCCATATCTAAGGCATGATTCAAATAGCTCATGATATACTTTCATTAAAGTGCTACTATTAGGGAGTTTTCTAACTATCGTTGAGAGATCGAAGCAGACCGATGAGAGTTTGCTTGCCAGAGAATTTATGTGTGCTCCAGGTTAGCTCATTATCTATTGTTATGCTCAGAAATTTTGAAGATTGTACCAGGTGTAGTGAGTGATCATTAACAAGCATGTCATCTAGGGCATTACTTTTAAATGCAATACAGGCTGATTTTTGTTGATTAACTACGAGCTTATTTGCTTGAAACCATTGTTCAGTTGATTCAAGATCATCTTTTATTTTTGATTTGTAGTGGGTGACCTTGTTAAGTCCCAGTAGAGACATATCATCCACGTATAACGTACAGGTCGCTGTATTTAACATTTTGCAGTAGTCATTGATATAAAATAAGAAAAGAATGGGACCCAAGACTGAAACCTGCGGTACACCTAAATTAATCGGGTTGGCTTTTGACCGTTCATTTACATTTCCAATGCTCCACCCGAAGGTACTACATTGGCCAGGAGGCGAGTTTTTTGTTGCCTGAAATTTAGAATTTGCCGAACCCTTGCCGTTTCAGGCAAGGTAGATCTTTAACGTGCGTGACAACACTCACACACGGGGCCTCCATTTAACCTCTCATCCGAACGAGGGCGTAATATTTGTGAAAAATGCTCACCTGCCATTTTTCAAGCAGTCGACCGTGTCGGGATTTGAACCCGGGACCTTGGGATCCGTAGTCTTACGCTTACTACATTGATCCACGGCGACGCCTGTTGGCTTTTGACCACAGATAATTGTTGCTTTTGACCCAATTCTGACAGCCTGGGTTCGGTCTTATAGATACGAGTGAAACCAGTTATTAACCATTTTGTGAAAGCCGTAGAAGTCTAGTTTGCGTAGAAGAATTGTATGGTTTACACAGTCAAATATTTTGCTAAGATCAATCAGAACAGCAATAGACAATTACCTATTATTTAGGGACATATAGATTTTATTTAAAAAGTCGTGCATGGCATCAATGCTTGATCTTTTATGCATAAAACCAAACTGTTCTGGGGAAAAGATTTTAAATCCAGTTTGAAACGATTCGTTGATGAGCTCACCCAGATAAGAAAGAACCTGATTTGCCAGTTCCATGAGAATTTTAGCGGGCAGGTTATCCTGACCCGCACTAGTTTTATTTTTACATGATTTAATTATAGCTCAGATTTCATGTTAATCTGTTGGATAGAACATAAAAAACTTGATTGTCATTGATTTATTTTTATGGAGCAAGTCAATTGCAAGTTCGTCAGGTAAATTATTATTCGCAACTAGCTTATTGGCGACTGTAGTAGAGTGTGTATTTAAAGTCTCAGCAACCCTTTCAACTTTAATGTTTTCTAATTTTATCTCCATAGAGTGTGACTGTTGTCTACAGGTGAGTTCTCTGACTACTCTCCAGGTTTCCTCCTGTATATTTTTTGACTGTGAGATTTGGTTTGAGTACAAGTTAGCTTTTGCTAAGTTTACTACTTTTTTGAATATTTTTTTATAATTTTTATAATAGGTTTTTAGAGAAGTAGAATAGTGAAAGTGTTTGCATAGTATATGCAAGTTGTTTTTTTATTTTTTGCTGAGTTTCTAATTCCTGAAGTTAGCCAGCTTTCGTTTTTAATGATTGTTGGGGTATTGTCTGTAAGGAATTGAAATTTATATTTAAGGTCTAATTTGGTGGGCCGTGTGATAATCTGTAGGCAAAGAGCTTTAAAATGGTTGATGTTTTCGGGAGTATATTTGCGAGTATAACAATATGACGTCTTGTTGGCAAGATGTATGTCAGCTATAAAGTGAATGAATGTGTGGTCGAATATATTATTGTTTATGATGGAAATACAATTATTGCCATCAGGTTCAGATTATAATAGTTCAGGGACTCCCGAAGACAATGAAACGCCAATACATACCGTTACTCCTACAGTAGCACAAGCAGTTTCCATTTATTGGCAAGTCTGGCATAGAATCAGAACTGACTGCAGCTCTAATAGTTGAAAATCCACAGCAGTTTTTTTTATTTTTTCATTGATAACGAAACCCTACAGCTCATGGTAGATCAGATAAACTTCTATGCAACACAAGTACTCACTTCAGCCATTGACATACCGGAGTTTTGAAGACTGCATTCCTGGCAACCAACTACATTGCATGAAATGATAAGGTTTCTAGGAATTATTGGTTACATGGGAATGGTAAAAGTGCCATCTATTCATGATTATTGGGATAAGACGAAAACGCTTTTTAGCAGTATACTTCCATCTATAATGATCGGATACAGGTTCGAAATGTTACTAAAGATGTGGTATTTTAGTGATAATAATTGATGCCCTGAAGGAGACGGTACATATAAAGTTCAACTCCTGTTGGATATGCTGATAACGAAGTATCAGTATGCCTATATGCCAGGTAGAGAGTTTTGTATAGATGAGTCCATTATTCCGTTTAGAGATAAATTAGTAATGAAACAATATATGCCTCAAAAACACATAAATACAGCATAAGTTATTTAAATTATGTAGTGACAAGGAATATACTTGGGACTTAAAAATATATGCTGGTAAAGAAAGAGACGATTTGGCATCAGTACCAACAAATATTGTAATGAACCTGTCTGAAAAGTTATTAGATTGTGGTAGGACTGTAGTAACTGATAACTTCTATACAAGTTTAGAACTAGCCAATAAATTATTAGACAGGAATAGCCACCTCAATGGCACATTACGATCTAATAGAAGAGGAAACCCTAAAGAAGTTGCACAACAGAAATTAAAAACTGCTGAAATAATTTGCAAAGAAAATGGTCACGGCATTAGTGTACTAAAATGGAGGGATCGTCGTGACGTTCTATTATTATCAACTCGTCACACAGACCATACAGCTACGATAAATCGTCAAAGTGGTCCAGTACAAAAACCGAAACTTGTTATTGTTTACAATAACGGTAAAAGCGCTATTGATTTGTCGGATCAAATGGCAAGCTATAATTCCGCTTTATGCAAAACCATAAAATGGTACAAAAAATTGCCATAGAGTTAATCTGGGGAACAGCAATGGTAAATGCTCATTTTTTATATAAAGGAGTCAATCAAAGCACAATGAAAATTGGTGAATTTAGAGAACGCATTATAGAAAGCCTCTTGTATTCTAAGACAGTAACACCGAAGATCCAGCTCTACCTGGTCCATCTACTACCAAAAGAAAACTAAACACGCATTCATTTTGTAAATTAGACGGTCCTGTCCATAAAGTTTGTAAATACTGCAAAGGGTGTTATCAAAAAAAGTTACAGGGACATCTCAAAAAACAAGGTTAAAAAGGTTTCCACATATTGTGGAAATTGTGAAGACAAACCTAACTTTTGTTTAGACTGTTTTGCTGCTTTTCATAATTAAGATGAATATATTTCCCTATTTTGTATTATCACATTATCACTGATTTTTGTGTAAAATCATTTATTTTTAACTTAGACAATATTATTCTGCTATAACCAGTAAAAATAAATATTTAAAATTAAACTACCAAAAAATTCACGGTTGCCGAAGTACCATTGAGGTTCTAGCAGTCCCATCATAGCGTAAAACTAGTTTTGTCGTTGGTCTGTTAACCTGTAGAGAGATGTTTCGGAATTATTTGATCAGCGGTCCATATGACCGCTATAGCCACACAGTAAAAACAATGAGCGGTCCTTAGGGCTCTCTGTGTTCACCAACGTGTTAAAAAACATATTCATGTCAAATTTTATTACGATGTTGTCAGTAGTTCAACGTAACTATTAAAATTTAGTCAAAAATTAAAAATATATTTTGTCGAATATATATGCCATTATGACAATTTTTACTAAGCAAATCTATGGTACTTTTCAGTATTCTAGGGGGACCTCTTTTTAAAACACTGTATATTCTACGAAGCTTCAAATCAGAATTTTTTCGACGAAATTTAGCATTTTCTAAGAAGTAATTCATAAAATATATCCACCTAAGTATACATTTACAGTTCTACTTAATTTACAAGATTGCAATAAACCGAAACTTGACTAACTTGTGTACAATGCAAATCTAGATAGAAAATATGCACACTATATTTTTCAGATATAAATTTTCTTTATTTACATAAAATAGTGATAGCTTAGAATTTTCTGCATTTCAATTTAACAGATCATGCTCATGAATGAAAATCTTCTCTTCTTGGCTTCATGCCAATTACAGCACTCATATACAGAAATAACTTGCATTATTTATATTAAATGATTTACAACATATTTCAATAATTATTCCAATATTAAAATTTAACTTATGATTGTTTAAATATTTTCATAATACTCATTAGTTATAATAGCATACTAATGTCAGTATCATGTAAAAGCAATAACAAATTTCATTAGATTATTTTCATTTTAAAACATGTATCACTTAACTTATAACCAATATAAAGTTAATAGGTATAACCTAAATTTTATGACAACTAACTCCCACTTAAGCGGTGTTTAGATATTAAAATAACTATTTTTAAAACATTTTATACCATTTCATAAGCAGTGGCTTTTAAAAGACTACGTACATGATAAAACAGCATTGCTTATTTCTAAAAAAATTCACATCCGAGTATATTATGTAAGTCAATTGTTTTATTTCCACACAATAATTCATATTATTTCAGAAGCTCGTGAGAAATTTACAATTTTGTACCAACAAAGCCATTAAAAAACAATTTTAATTAGTGAAAGAAAATGGATAGTCATGTATTATCTACATCAAAGACAAGTTTCACCTGTAGCAAACGAAAAAACATAGTCGTATGTAGCAGAATTAACTCATCCACTGACATAAACAACAAAATCATTCAGGCTATACAAAAGAATAAACTTAATTTTAAGGACAATCCTGCATTAGAAATAACAAGAAGCAACATTGACACCTTAGAATTGATAGATATAACTAATGCACATATGTTTAAAGTATTAAAAATAACATCTAACACGATTAATTTCATTCCATCACATGCTTTTCAAGAACTTGTAAATCTTGAAACGCTAAGTATACAAAAAAATAAAATTAATAAGTTCGCATCGGATATATTTTTACATCTAAAGGTACTAAAACAATTGCAAATAAAAGAAAATATAATGGACAAATTACCTATAAATATGTTGAGAGATTTAGTTTCCATTGAAAATGTTATAATAGATAACTGTGAAATACGTACTATTAATGATTTGACAGTACAGGCACCTGAATTGCTACTTTCATTAACAGTTAGTTGGAATCAAATAGGAAGCATACCAAGAAGCGCCTTCAAAAATTTTTCTCAGCTTAAATACCTAAACCTTTCGAATAATCACATATCAGATTTAGAAGGGGGTGTATTTAATGGGCTTACCAGTTTACAAATTTTAGACTTGTCTAATAATGCTATAAAAGTGTTGCCAGAAATGATTTTTGATGATTTATCTTTTTTAAAAGAGTTGCGATTAAGTAGTAACTATATTGAAGATTTAAACGATATCAATTTAAAACCATTAAGGAGTTTGAAACAACTTAGTATTGACAAAAATGAGTTTTTTACAACATTACCAGGTGATTTATTCAGTAATCTAGTTAATTTGGAGAGTTTAGACTTGAGCTGTAACAACATTAAAACTGTTCATGTTGACTCATTTAAAGGGTTGTGCAGTTTAACGCATCTTTCTTTATCATGTAACTATATTGAAACTCTACCACCTGGATTATTTAAGGACACCATAAAATTAAAAAACCTTGACTTAAGAAAAAATAAAATTACCATTCTTGTAAATAAGCAGTTTATAGAATTGTCAACTATTGATAATTTATATTTACAAGAAAACGATATTTTTAGTATACAATCTGGATGTTTTGCAAATTTAAACATAAAAATGCTGTGTTTAAATAAAAATAAACTAATTCATTTGAAAGAAAATACGTTTATGGAGATTATAGGTTTAATTGAATTACAAATTAAAGATTGTGATATACAAAACATAACAGGCAATGCCTTTGAAGGGCTCTATATGTTAAAAATGCTTTTCTTAAATCAAAACCGTTTGAAAAATTTATCCGTTGAATCATTCAACTGCCTCGCTAATTTAAAGGAATTGCACTTGCGAGAATGTAATATTACAAATTTACCTCTGGGTATATTCAAAATTCTATCAGCTCTTGAATTACTGAACTTATCTGATAACCGGTTACAAGAACTGCAGTCGGAAATGTTTATTGAACTCTATTCATTATCTATCTTGGATTTGAGTAGAAACAAATTAATGAATCTGAAGGAAGGATGTTTTAATGGTCTTGACAATTTGACTGAATTACAGTTAGCAGCTAACAATATTACATCTTTATCAACAGAAACATTCAGAGGTTTAAAAAAGTTGTCTACTTTACATCTGTCGTACAATAAAATTAAAATTCTAAATTCCAAACTGTTTTATGAAATAACTCAGATTCACACTTTATATCTGAATAACAATGCTATAAATCACATTGATACAGATGCGTTTAATAAATTATCAAACCTTCAGCATGTTTATTTACATGGGAATAATATTTTATTTCCAAGTCCCCTGATTTTCAAAGGTCTAGATATTCTATTAACATTAGATTTAGCAACTAATGGAATTGATTTGTTAAAACAAGAGACTTTTCAAGATTTGTTATTGTTAGACATGTTGAGTTTAAGCAATAATAATTTGAGAAAATTAGAGGTCGATATATTCAATGGATTTTGTAATTTGGGAAGCTTGTACTTAGACAACAATAAATTAAAATCGTTACCCAAGGGTTTATTTAAACCACTTGTCTCGCTTACAACTTTGTACTTAAATAATAATTATATAACTGTAATAGAAAGCGACACATTTCATGGACTTGCTGCTTTAGAATCACTTCATTTGGAAAACAATTTTATACAGACAATTGAATTGTTAGCTTTTGAATGCCTGGTTTCTTTAACAACGCTGGATTTGAATGATAATCAACTTGAAGAACTACATGAAGATATCTTTGTAGGACTTGATCAGTTGTGTGAATTAAATTTGGAAAGAAACAATATTAAAAGTTTTCCTTTGAGTTGCATAAGAATGCTAAAAAATATTAAGTACATCTTATTAGGAGGAAATTTACTGGATTCAAACATTTTGCAACAAATTAAAGAGAAGTTATAATTCTATGTGATATTTTTCTTATTTGTAATATTTATATTAACCTTATAAAAATATATATTTAAACTTGCTGTTTTAATTGTTAAATTTGATGTGTAGTCAATTTGTTACGGGCCTGTTTGGCACTATGTCCCCAGGGAAATGATATTAATCCTTAGAGGACCTAGCTCAAGTCGGCGATGGGCGGGTGGTAACAATCGTAGTTTGGTTTGCCTAACAGTCCTGAAATGGAATTTTAAAGGGTGGAACATTCGGTAATAATGACAAAAATTGAGTGGTCCCCATCAGTATGTGATAACACTAGATGGTAGTGAAAGAATCTAGTTACTGGCACAGAACTCTCAAAAGCGCAGTAATATAACAAAGAAATTTCACAATGTATAGTGGTCTGATCCACTCTAACAGCATAAACTCTCTCACAAATAAAACATATCAATACGTCTACTTAATTTATTCACAATTCTTTTTAATCTTTCTTATTTGTAATATTTATATTAATATTTATTAACTGAAAGAAATACATACATTTATTAGTTTATAAACATACACATATGGCATACTTTAGTACGCCCACAACAAAGGAAATCATATAATATAAATGATGGTTATTAAATCAATTCTAGTAATTTCAGATTGGTCAGGGACACCAATAATGAATTCATGCCCACATGTATATTTATTTAATGGAGTAGAATTAGGTGCACTTGGGATTCACGCTGGTCCTGACTAACGAATCTGACTGAAAAATGCATAAAATGTAATGCAGAATGCCACACGTGATATGCCTGGTACACACAACTTCTACTTCAATAATTAAAATAGCAATCATAAATTTACCTGGACAAAGTTATGGCTACAAATGCCGTGCCATTACTTTTATATAACAAACTATATTAAACCAGAGATAATGTAGTTTTAAAAAATTTAAAGTTTGTGGTGTGCAGTACATGGAACAACAAAATAAATCTTTCTTAACGGTAACTTCGATTACTTTCTGCTTCATCCAGCTGACCGCTGCACAAGTTCGATAAGTGTAATGCAGGCGTACACAATGATAAAGTATGGAACTGGTTTGGTCATATTAAATTCTAATAGTGCATCACTTACTTTGCGGTATGGATCAGGCCACTAAACATTGCCGAGATGTCGAGCTAACATCCACCCAATATACTTTACTAACACGTGTTATAATTATACTTGTATATATTCCCAACTAAAAACTAGAAGATCAATTTGGATTTAGGCGAAACAGTGGAACACTGGAGACTATTTTAGCTCTGAGGGTAATAATGGAGAAGACGATAGAAAAAGGGGAAAGTGTGTATATAGGGTCGGTAGATCTGGAAAAAGCATTCGACAAACAGATTGAAATGAGGTTTAGGGATAGAATGATAATTCATAGCTTATACAAAGAGCAAACAGCAGTGATAGAATTAGAGCAGGAACGTGAAGAAGTAAATATTGGGTAATGGATGAGACAGGGATGTGCCCTAATTTTTAACTTGTACATCGAAGAGGCAATGAATACTGTCAAATGCAAGAAGTCATTTAGAATTACTATGCAGGGACAAAAGATTGATATGCTTAGATTTGCAGATGATATAGCGGTATTTTAGCACCTAGCAAGGAAAAGTTAGAAGCAGCTCTTAATGAAATGGAAACTGTTCGAACAGAGAGGTGAGGTATGAAAATTAGCAAAAATAAAACTAAAGTACTAGTATGTAAAGGAGGGGAAGAATAAGTCCAAAACCCGAATACAAATAGGAAACGAGAACTTACAAGAGGTTAGAGATTTCTGCTACCTAGGAAGTCAAATAACGCAAGATAGAAAAAGTGCAATAGATATAAATCAAAGACTAGCACAGGGCCGTACTGCATTTAACAAGAAAAAGCAACTCCTGTGTTCAAAGACAACAGACATAGAAACAAGGAAAAGATTGCTGAAAGCATACGTGTGGAGCATGGCACTGTATGGATGTGAAACTTGGCAGTTGGAGAAGTAGATAGGAAAAAGATAGAAGCCTTTGAAATGTGGTGCTACAGACGTTTGATGAAGATATCATGAACAGACAAAGTTAAGAACAAAGAAGTACTAGAAATGGTAGAAGAAAGAAACATACTCAGGCATGAAGGAATAGCGCATTATATTAGAAGCGGATATAGGAAAAAGGAGAGGTAGAGGTAGACCTAGGTTAGACTATTACACACAGATATTCAAAGATGTAGGAAAATGTGTAGACCAGTTCAGAATAGAAATCAATGGAGGTACGCATCCAACCAGTTCCAAGACTGAAAACCTAATGACAAAAAAGAATAATTGTACTTGAACTTGATGATTATTATGAGCAACTACAGGTATTGGTTTTGTAATATTCTCATTTAATGTTGACTATGCAAAAGGTTTTATTTGAAAGCTACTAATTGTGCAAATGTCTAAATGTTGGGTGATCTTGGTAGTTTCAGGTTTCTTAACCACCTTCACATACCAAGAATATCAGTGAAATAGGGTACATATTTAGAAAACAACAAAAATGTAACCGAGCTATATCTAACAAGAAAGAGCAGCGGCTATGTTTGAAAGCAACAACCATAAAAACAAGGAAAGAATTGTTGAAAGCCATATGTGTGTAGCACAGTACTGTGTGGTTATAAAATAGGAGAAGCAAACATGAAAAAGGTAGAAGCCTTTTAGAATGTGGTGCTTAAATGTATAGTGATGATAGCATGGCCAGACAAAGTTAATAACAAAGAAGTTTTAGAAATAGTAGCGAAAGAAAGATATCTGTCGAAAGCAAAAAGAGCAGGAGAAATAGAAGGATAGGACACGTTCTAAGGCAATTGGAGAATAGTGCAGGATATATTACAAACAGAGACAGGAAAGTAAAAGGGACCCGGATTAGACTATTGCACGCAGATAGTGAAAGATGTAGGCGGTGAGAATTTCAGAGCACGTATAGGTTAGCTCAGAATAGGTAACGATGGAGGTATGTGTCTAATTAGTTCCAGGACTGAAGACCTAATGATGATGGTATTCCCGACAAAAATTTGATTATTACAGCACGCTGCATATGTAATTGGGTTTACCTCTTATCATCCAAACAACAATTTCCCAATTAGATTGGCATTAAATATTTTTACATACACAAACAATTAAATTGAATCACATAATGGACCTACAACAGAGTAATCAAACAGCTTGACAATAAAGCACTACAAATATATTTGAAAACTTGGCACCTTGCACTATACAATTACTGCTGCAATTAACAGTTTCATTACTCAATAAACGGAACTACATGTAGAACTTTTACATTTTGTTAACTTGTTAATTCGTCAACGTATTAGTCTGCCAAAAAAGCATTGAAATTGGGCAGGATAAATGTACATCTTTCTTAGCCCCAAGTCTACACTGTAACAATTTTTTTTGTTTGTAAAAGAAAAAATTGCTAGTTGAAACAAATTAGAAATATACACGTAAGAGAGAAGAGGAAAAAAATTGAAAATATTCGCCAAGAATATTTGTTTGCCATATTAAGCCGATCCTCAATTCATAATAAGTCCATGGTCCCATATGGAAAACAACAGGTGAGTTGTTTTCTAATATGGTTCAATTACAAGGCTAAGTTCGACATTTTGTACACACAATTTTGCAGAAAGCAATTCAGCTGTTATGAAACCTGGTTTGTAAAGTCCTAAATAGCAATTTAATCTTTCAAAACCCCTTGTACACACCTTATTGTTCAAAAAATACTTCATGATTTCCAACTTGTTTCATACACACAGCATGCAGCCTTTAAAAATTTGTTCTTATAAGATTTCCCCCGCTTGAACTGTCCTTGCAAGTAATTTTCTAAATCCGCTCACTTTCACAACATCTTCGAGACAAGTAGGTTGGAAAATCATTGATGGTGAGACTTTTGTCCACAAGCTGTAAGTTTTTTCATCGATTTTTATTATTACAATTGATTTTTTTTCTAATGCTCCACCCCGAAGGTACTACACTGACCAAGAAAAGATTTTTATCCGAAGCTACCCTTACACTCATTTATCAATTTAATCGTTGATACATTTATTCGTTTATACATGTTTGTTTGTTAGTTTATTGTTTTATTAAATGATTCATTTAGTAATTTCAATTTGTTGGTTTAATTATTAATTTATTAATCCTTTAAACAAACTCCTTTGTTCCTTGGTCCCATAGTAACGTTAGGAATAATTTTTCGAATTTATAATTTTACCCAATAGTCTTTCTAGTCCCACGAGTCTTCCAATAGTCCAAGGAATTATAATAAAATAACATATTTTATTAAAACTTTTAAGAGTTAGTCCAAATTGCTTTAATATATTTCCAAAAACTTTTAAGAGTTAGTCCTAATTGCTTTAATATATTTTCATTCAGCTTTGACACTGTTGTTTGATTTTTGTATGGAATGGCAAAGTTCAACATTTTGTACCCACAATCTTGCAGAAAACAATTCAGCTGTTCTGAAACCTGGTTTGTAGTCATAAATAGCAATTTATCCAAAAGCTCATATAAACACCTCATTGTTCAAAAAATATCTCATGGTTTCCAACTTGTTTCATACACACGGCACGTGGGCATCGAAAATTTCACCTGTTGAAATAGGAGTTTTATGCATAAACACAATATCACCAACGTCGTACGAAATTCCTGCCCATCTTTCGCTGGTTTTCCGGTTGATTTATTTACGGCAATATTTAAATTTTTCTAAATATTTCAGATATTTTCATCCCAACACGTTTCATCTCGCATACTAGTTATTATTACTGGATGTAAAGTTCTATTAACCCGTTCACCCTGTCCATTGGCTGAAATTTAATATATGGTTAATCTCGTGTTTTTCTATAAACTTCTTAAACAGATCGAACATAAAACAAGTTACACGGTCCGATACTATTCTGTCTGGAATACCATACTGTACCAGAAAATTTTCGAAATATGATACTGTCACTTTTGTATCTGTACTTGCTGTTGGATACAATTTAACATATTTTGTTAATGAATGATAACAAGGATATATGCGTGCCCTCGTACCCTTCTAATAAAGGGACCTAAGTGATCGATGTGTATTCTTGCAAACAGTCTATTTGGCACTGGCAACGGATTAAGGAACCCTGGTTGTTTACCTGCCGGTATCTTCACTAAAATACATTCGTGGCAAGCACTAATATGGCTTCGTACATAACTTTTATACATTACATATGGGCAAGCATTTTTCACAAAAATACACCCTCGTTTGGATGAGAGATAAAATGGAGGTCCCATGTGTGAGTGTTATCACGCACGTTAAAGATCCCTACCTTGCTTGGAACAGCAAAGATTCGGCAAAATTCCAAATTTTCTAGGTAAAAAAAACTCGCTTCCTGGCCAATGTAGTACCTTCGGGTGGAGCATTGGAAAATCACATGTAAAGTCTGTAAACACTGTAAATTCAATACCAATTAAAAATATATGCAGTTTTTCGACACAATACATAATTGCCATAAGTTCTAATTTGGACGAATGATAGTTACGCTCAACATCACTCGTCTTTTTTGCTAATATAATAAATCGGATGTAATATTCCATCCTCTAGCAACTGCATTAAAATTCCCAAAATTCCTTCGGCGCTTGCATCTGTAAATAAAGCGGCTTCTTTCGCACACGGTTTATACTGGGTCTGACATTAGCACATCCCCTAAATCCTGAAATGCACTTTCTTGTTCCTTGGTCCATGTAAACACACTATTTTTTCGCGTTAAATTACTCAAGCTGCGTGCTCTTGTTGCATATTGATGTATAAATCTTCTAAAGTGTGTCCCAAAAAGCGTCACGCATCATGTACATTTTGGTTGTTTGAAATGTTTGACTGCATTCGTTTTCTCGTCACTGGGTGAGATTTCATTCCCAGATATCATAAACCCGAGAAATTCTAATTGTCGCAACCCAAATTCACATTTTCTGACGAAATGCTTCAGATATCTTTGCCAATTTCTGCAACATTTCTGTAGTCTTTCGCAGGCACTATTATATCATCCAAGTAGGATATGGCTATTTTATCTTTCAGTGGTCTCAGCATAATTGATATCAAATCCTATGGGCCATTGGTTAACCCAAATATTAATATCTACGCAGTTTTCGCTTTTGCCTCTTCACTGAGGGGAATCTGTAGGTAACACTGTGCCAGGTCTAATTTCCAATATAATTTATTACCACTTAATTTCTCGAGGTGATCGTCCACCAACAGAATTGGGAAATTTGTTTTTACGGTTTGTGCGTTTAATGCTCGGAAATCAATTACTAACCTTGGTTCACCTGTCTTCTTCCTGATTAATACCACAGAACTCGCATAAGGGAACGTTTCGGTAACAGTTCTCGCATTTCTCCAAGACTATTTTTACATAATTTGTCGATATTGAAAATTGGTACGGTACGGTTTCTTTCAAACAGGCACATTTGTATCGTTAATGTCCATCGTTACTACGTCTGTACATCCTAATTTTTTCAGATTAAACGCAAAGGTTGCGATATTTAGTGCATAATTTTAATAATTTATCTTTAACCAGTTGATCCGAATTTGGCTCCACACTTAACATTTCTGCAACAATCTGAATTTTATCGTCATATTCAGCATTAACATTTCCTTTTGAATGTGTATATCCCTTGCCGATGATTTTTTCCTTTCGAATGTGAACATTTGCATTGCTATTGTTTACTACTGGTGCACATATCACTTCATCGTTGTAGTGCCTTTAAAATAATTAATTTGTTTCGCTAAGATAATTTTTGGCACTTTTTATTTTTGTTCGGCGAGAAATTTCTTCAATCTGCATATTTTTTAAATGGCTCTTCATAATTGTAGCCAAATATTAACTTGTCACTTGAACATAGATAAGCAACACTTAGATGTTCTGTGAATGACCTTCCCACTAAAACATCCGTCGTTTGAGATTGTACCGGTAATACATAAAATTTAATATTTTCCACTTTTACATTATCAATTTCTAAATCGGCTTGAACATACGTTGTAACTTTTAATACCAGTTGCTCTGTTCCGAATGCATATAAATGTTCTTTCGTTTGGTGTACCATAGGGAAATATTTAATTACATTTTCCTGTATTTTACATATAGCGCTTCCCATATCTATCATACTATGTAACTTATGTCCATTTAATATCACCACTCTTAAAAACTTGTTCACCGAATTTATGGTTTCTTCCTTCTCTGTATTTACTAAACTGATATAGTTTGCCTTTTCCAAATCGTTAGTATTTAAAACATGTTTTGTACAGTTCTTCGAAAAGTGACCGCTTTCCTTACATTTAAAGCAAGTGTATAACAAACTTGTTTTTGGGCATTCCTTTGAAATGTGTTCTTTTCTGCACAGTTGTAGCACTTTATTTGGTTCTCTTCCTCTTTAATAATTTTTATTGGCTTATTTTTTTGAAATGTTAACACATCTTCTACAACTGAATGCATTCGATTATCTCGTGTTCCTGCAATTCGGTATAATTGCACAATGTCATGTAAGAGGTTATTTTCATTAAAATGTTCTTTGATTAATAAACTCGACATTATTTGTTCAGTATTTAAGCCTATGACAATCTGTTCTTTAATTTCCTCAAAAGGTAACTCTAACGCACTACATAATTTACATTTTTCGTGAAAACAGTATTCTACTTGTTTACGTTCGTATTGTACTCGTTTAGTCATTCTAATCCATAATGACGTTAAGCTTGGTTTTAGGTCAAATGTTGCCTTGAATTCTGTTTAAAAATCATTCCAAGATTTGATACGATTTTTATGCACATCGTACCAGTTCTTGCTGCACCTATTAAATGAATATGCACCGTTTCTAATTTTCCCTGTTCTGGCCAGCAATTCAATAAAGCGCAGTTGTTTATGCGGTCTAGTCGCTCCATTGCCATACTTCCGCTATCACCAGAAAAATTTGAAATTGACTTATCTAAATCAGGCATGATCTGATAATGTGATTTACCATTCGCTGCTAATGGTTCTGTTATTTGTTGATTTTGCTGTAACGCTGTGCAAAATAACTTCTCTGTATGTACACAATTTTGTTCTAAGGTACGCATCATTTGTAACATTGTGCCCTTTTGTTGTTGCATTAGCATCTTAAAATCATCAGCATCCTCGTGCTGATGTTCGTTTAACTCCACCATTTCTGTCACACAAATATCATAATTTTTTAAATGTCTCTTAAAAAATTTTCTCGATTTTTTTAGCACGTTCGCGAGTACTTTCACATTCCACTTCTGAAATGTAAGTTTTCCTGCCTATGGAATAACACTTGTGAATGTTTTTCAGCAATTTATTAGTATAGATTACAATACAACATGAATCTCAACGCAGACGATGTTACACTCGAAGGCCGCACGGGAACAAACTGACTGGTGGCGCTGCCTGCAAGCAGGTTCACCGTTACACCATCTATCGGCGCTTACACAAAAGTTAAATTGATACGTTAAAAACCACAACAAAATGTTCTTTGGATGTAAATTCATTTGATCTCTATAAAATAAATGTTGTGCATCGATTTCACTATGTTGAATAATAACACAAGAATTTTCAAGGGTAAAATAAGATGAACTAAAAATAAGAGATAAGCAAGAAGTCATTGTTAGACCTGATAGGATAAGGAATTAGAAGCTTTAGAAATAAATGGGTTTATATAAATGATGTTATCATGTAGAGATGTTTAAACAAAAAACATACAAGGACATACAAAAATACTGAACAAGGGCTAATATAAACTTTTGCCATTCTCTTAAGCAAATAGCTTTGTTTTTGGCACTTTAATCTAAAAAGAAAATATACAAAGTAATAGGATTATTGAAAAGGTAATAATTCATACAACACTAACAATTTAATACATACAACAAATAGACTTTTGAGAAACATCATAAAACAAAAATTTGATGTAAAAGATCACAGATTTTTACAATGAATATGATTGTAATAATACATTAAAACCTAACAAAAATAATTCATTTAAATTAAAACACATAAGGAATGAATCGTTACAAATCAGTAACTTAAGTAAATGTAATTCGATTATAAAATATTCCTTTAAAATGGACTGTTACTTACAATTTAAGATCAAATAAAATCTAAGAATTTCACAGCATTAAGTAGAGTATCTTCATCGATACAAATGTTTCTTGTGTGCAGAACAACTTTAAACGCTATTATTAAAAACAAACGTGGAATTTAAAGCCCAATAATACCTTCCACAGAACTAACATCAATATATTACGAACTGCCCCAATGTTCAGCTCGCCATAGTAAAACAAACATATTTTGTTTGATAGTAGTAGCAGCAATGTTATTATTAGAGATCGGACTTAAAAGTGCATTTCCAATACTGATAGGTACATCTGCATATCTAGTTAATAAACTACGGTAGCCTCTACCAATTGTAGCAACTAACGGTGTCGTTTCATTATTTCCTCGATTACTTATGCCTGAGAGTGGAACAATTGCCCTAACTTCTTCCTCATAAGGTCTAAATATTGTTATTGGACGTAGTGATGACCGTTCTGCTACAATCACACATCCCCAAGTAGTACCTATATATAACTCCTCATTCAACAGTGCTAAACTTGATACCTACAATAAAATTAAGTACATAAACGAAGAAGTTATAATACAAACCTGACAATTTGTTGGACTTAAATGTTCCTCTATTGCAATAGATTTTAAGCTTTCAGAGCATGGTACCAATTTAGAACAATCCAATTTGTTAACAATAGTTCTGTTTTTTTGTTTCCACTGATATATAATACAACCAGGAGAAATGTATGAGTAAACATAATCTTTACTAGCAATTAAATTTAAAACTTCAATACTTTCCAGTGCTGGTTCAAAATGGTTTATCGACTCTTGATTTGTTACTATATACTCTTTAATGCTGTAAATTAATATCTGTCCATGTGATTGACCACACCACAATTCACAAACTCTGTAACATAAAAATGTTTTCTACATTGAGACAATATATGATGACAAACTTACAATCCATTATCTGTAAATAAACTGCATAATGAATGCAAAATATAATTTGAGCCCAATTCAGTCATTACAAAGCTTCCTTCGGCTGATGTTGGTGTACTTGGAACCGTTTCGGTATTCAAAAGAAATAGTCTACCATTACATAATCCACACGCTACCCTTTTAAGAGTAGGCAAATGTAGTAAAGAGCTAACAATCGACGAATTGTTGGTTTCTAATGCATATGAAAATGATCTACGTCCATCTGTTACCCTAAAATAACAACATTCCATACTATAACATAAAAATACAACTATGCAGATATCATAGACATTATTTTCAAATATTATTTTTGTTTTATGATACTAAAAATGACCACATTTCGAATACAATAAATTTCTAAATCAAAATTATGTAGTTAGTACATTTGGAATAATGCTGCCGTAATACAATTTTATTATAAAATTCAAACAAATAAAAAAAATTAATTCTAGTTGTTTGTACCAGCCTGAATATAAGAAAGGTTCCAGTTTTCTGCTTCTCCTACCATACTTCATGTGCTAAAACTTTCTTAACACTGTAGTCATACCAGGGTGTTCTAGAGCTAATAGTGAAGTCTGCCAACAAGCAAGCATTCCCACTGAAATATCGTAATTTGTCATATAAACCTTCTACCATGCTCATCCAACAAGTTCGCCACATTCTCTTTATACAAAAAGCCTTTTAATGAAAAACTTTGTCATTATAAGTTTTATGAAAAAAAGTTATCCTTTATAAAAATCTCTGCTTTCAAAAACAATAATATTCATCATTCACGTTTGACATCGAATGTACACAGTGTCCACCAATTGAAAGAGTTCAATAGGAATTTTTTGACCACTACAATTTTAAACTAAATTTTGCAAATTCTGCGTGTAAAACACGTTATCTCTTATCTGAATTAAACAATCATCATACTTCTAATGTTTAATCGTCTATCAGTAACATTTTAGCAATGCATGTAAATAAACAAATAATAATAAAGTAATACTCAACAGAATAATAAATTTTCTACTGTAATACACAATTTAGACTAGGCTGCTATACTTGATCCGGCGAATCAATGCTATGACGTCATATGTCAGCTGTCGACTATGTTGCCAAAAGTTGAAAATGTGTTTTTCATTTAAATACACTACTAATTATTGATACGGTGTATATGAACGCTTTTATAGTCTCCGATCATGTACCAAACAAGCCTTAGGTTGTTATGTAGCAAAGCATACCAAGTAAACATGCATTTCACGGTTCAGCAACGATTAGTTTGTGAAGAAATACATTATAAGGATGAGCTAACAATTATAGTTACATTAATAAAAGTTCGTACAATATTAGGACGATGTGAAAGCATCTACAAAGTTAACAGTTCTGAATTTAGCTAAAGCTATTAAAAAACTGGCTCTGTTTTTAGCAATACGACAATGCCAATATATCCTCACAGTGGTTGGTCAAATAAAAATATTACTGCAGTTAATGAAAGTATATGAGATGATCAGACCAGGCTTGGCACCACTGCATTGTAATACCAATTGTAAAAACCCAAATGCTTTAAAATGTAATGTCAACGTACTATATCTTTTCATACGAATTGGCATTTAGAATTTGTCTGAGTGGATTACTATTTTTGACGTCATAGCCTTGATTCGACAGATGGACAATATGACAATGACATTTCTATTACCGAACATCAGTGTAGTAAGAAATAAACAAATATGCCTATGACATTGAGTTTAGAACAGAAAATTGAAGTAGTATTAATTGTGGGTGACAAGCATAAACCCTTTCGAGAAACTGCAGATATCTTTAATCATCAACATTCCGGAAACATATTCACCGGTCAACAGTGAAGAAAATTTTTAATAAATTCAAAACATCTGGACATACTTTCAACAAATATACCCAGTGTCAAAAACAGGTTGCCAATGATGACACTGTTATTACAGGTAATGCTTTCTGTAATTGAAAATCCTAAATTTTCATTGCGAAAAAAAGCATCTCCTACCTAATCCTGTTGGCAAAGATACAGTTGCAAAAATTTGAAAAGAGAATAGGTTTCGTCCATATAATCCACAATTTATTCATTCTTTAATAGAATAGAATAGAAAAGTTTATTAAATAATAAATTATAAACATAATAATTATTTAAATGGTACAATGTCAGCAAAGCTGATTTTCACAGAGTACCTCTGTACACCAATTATATGTGGTTCTGCCTTTCAATAATTCTAATTAACAATGCCTTTTTGAAGGTTTGAACTGAACTTGCTCTTAAATATAAATCAAAATATTTATTAAATATTATTGCAGCATGATATTCAAATGAACACTTGAACTTGGTTGTTTTATGGATTGGAACTGTTAATGTACTGTTGTTGCGAAGGTTAAGGTTGTGATTAGAGCATCGTACATTTAAAATGTTATATAAATAACTAGGCTGTTTACTATTATAAATATTGAACAGAAAAATGGCAAGACAACTCACATTGAAATTTTAGCTTAAGAATGCCCAAATTATTATATACGGGGGTCACATGTTCCCTATATGAAAATCTTAAACAACTGTTCTGTAAGATTTGTAACTTATTTTTATAGTGTTCTGAAAGATAACTAAAGTATACTGTGTTGCAGTAGTAAATATGACTTAGTACAAGACACTGACATAATTTCCACTTTGTTTGTGGCGGACGTGACATTTTATATCTGTAGAGTGAGTTGAGTTTGAAGTATCCTACACTGCAAATTTTCTTTACATGGCTTTCAAAATTTAAATTTGTGTCATAAATTATACCTAAATTTTTAGTTTTCTGACTAAAATCTAATACACAATTCTCAAGGACAATATTTTCACTTTTAAATTGTTTGAATATTGTACAGTTGTAGGAAGATCCTATGCACTGCCAAACAGTTTTCCCAGGATTTAGGAGTAGTCCATTGGATAATGACCATTGATGCACTGCATTTAAATTAATGTTAAGCTCATTAACAATCCAATTAGCACTACAAGGATTACCTGACATACAACTGTGTGTCATCAGCGTACATATGGATTCCACAATTTTCGGTCACAATCGAGGGAAGATCTGCAGTAAAAATTGCGAACAGCAGAGGCCCTAGTATACTTTCCTGAGGGACACCTTGAGTTACATACAATTCATTGGCTGTATTGGCATTAAATTTCACTTTCTGTAGTCGTAATGGTAAGTAGTTTTGCATCAATTGCAAAGCAGGCAGGCTCCAAACGTAGTATATTACTATTATTATTATCTGCACATTGTAGGGTTTCACTAGCACAAATAAGGTCAAGAAGTGAAGCAGTAGTGTCAGTAATTATCGTTGGCTTATAGACATGTGTCAGCTTAAATGTTGAGAATATTGCTTTTAAATATTGAGAATTGTAGTTTTCTTTCAGGAGATTAATATTCAAGTCTCCCATCAGTAATATATTATCATATTTTAGGTATAATATTGACAAGGGCATGTTCTAAGTCTTGAAGTGAAGATAAGGGACTAAGGGGTGGTTTGTAAATAACGCCTATAGCGTATGTTCTTTTCTTAATTGCGAGTTTTAACCATAACTGTTCTACAATTCCCATTTGTGTAAACTCAGCTTCAATGATTTTGAAATTTACTTTATTATGCACATAGCAGCAAATACCTCCTCATCTAGTGGGCCTGTCTTTTCTGAATATGGTATAACCAGCAATTGTAATTAATGTAGAGGGAAAGTCTACTGAGACCCATGTTTCAGAAAGTGAAATAAGTACAAAATTTTTATCTTGAACAAAAGTACTAAATTCATCAAAACAGGTTAGTGATCTAATATTATAATGCAGCTTTTGATATCATGGGAAGATTTCTGTGGTTGCTATTTAGATCCAAAGTCAATTTTGGAATTTAGTCTCTCTAGTAGTTTTATATAAAAAGGACACTGATGGTCTGTTGCACTATGGTCAGTTTTGAGATGTAATTGTAGGTTTTTATTAGCTTTGACACAATTAACACATGTCATAGTATTAGTTTCACACGACTTATAATCATGGTTCCCTGAGCACTTAAAGCAACAAATTTGCTTCTTTACAGTTTTTTGCATGATGGTAAAATCCCATACACTTGAAACATTGGGCAATATTCAGATGGTTGGACACGTATCCCTTTGACCACCCGATTGCTATTTTTCCTAGGTTTATTAGTATGCTATGTGTCAGAGGATCGGCTTCTAATACAATAGTTGACCTATTTGCAAATTTGCTTTTTAACACTGTTATGACCTTCAAATGAAAATCCTGTAATGTGTTGTCTATATCTTTAAAATCTTTGCGATGGTAGTTTCATTATCTATTATGTCTTCATTTTCCACATATGATACTCTTACTCTAGGTTTCATAAGAACGGGGATAACAACCTTGTATTTATCACCAAGCTTATCAGTTATATTGTCTTTCAACAGTCTTTGTTCGCTTTTGTTGTTGACTTCAATGAGTACACCACCTTTTGAGACTGGCTTAATTTTAGAAACAGTAATCCCTATACTAACAGGATCAACTGAATTTTTTATATCTGACTTTGTCTTTTTACTTTCTTGCTGTTGTACTGGCTTAACAATCAGCACAGGTTCAGATTTATTCTTAGTTATATTGGCATAACTGGGTGTTTCTACTGGCGGCAAGTTTTCCAATATGTTCTGTTTGAGCAGTGTAATATCATTTTCCATTTCAGTGATTTTAGACTGATTAGCCTTGGCAGGGTTTTGATAAAGTCATCACATGTGTGACTAGCTAACTTTAACACTCTCTTTTGCAATGGCATGCATTTGATCTCAGATGCTGTTAGAGTAAAGCATTTTTTATGTACTAATCTATGACAAATATCACAATTGTAGCTTTCTTCTACACTATTAACTATCAAATTGCATTGGATGCATTTATCATTTATAATATCCATTTTTAACAGTGTAGTACAATTTTCTCTTATGATATGAAGTACTTTGTATATATGTATATTTCCATAAATCTTTGAGGTACTAAAAAGTATACACTTGTTGATAATGATTCTGGTTTTATGATAACAATGTTTATATTTTAACATATGTTAAATATGGATCTATAATTTGAAACTATAATTTCCAATTACATTTTGATATTGTAATGTTAGTGGTTAATTGTTAAACTAGATTATTTCACCACTAAAAAGGCCTTCCAGACTCCTTTCAGTGGACACCAAACTTGAGATTTATAATGCACTTTAACTTGTTGAAAAATTGTAATTTTTATAGAGCACTGTGACTTAATCATTACAAGGAAAAGTGGTGTTAAAACCAAGAGATTATGACAGATGTTATGAATTCTACCGTAATATTCAAGGAATGTTAGAAGATGACTGTTTAATGGCAAGACATTAATAAATTAGTTTTGTTTATTCATCTTTAATCATACTTTGATGTAGGTAGTAACTACAAAATAACAATAATAATCCAGTTCGCATTTATGACAATGTATCTCTGTAGTTGTTTGTAAAATAATTTTTTCTGCGAACTGGTTAATTTAGGGCGAAAAATTCATGAGACTTTTTTTTTAGAATGAAATAAACTATTGGAAATAAATTTTTAAATGGCTAACAAATAATAAGACAAAAAGTTACATTAGAAATAAATTTTAGGGGTTGCGTTTTCCACCCCTTACAACCATGGGGTAAACCAAATAAATTACTGAGTAAGTGTATTTTTGATAGTAAAAAATGTCACCTTAATTTCAATTTTGTAACTTTTTTAGTGTTTGTAAAAAAAATGAAAAACAAATTTTATGTACCCCCTTTAAGGGACTGTTCTTAACAAGGGATGCTCCAATGAAGTTTCTTTATATGAAAGACCCTATCTCTTTTACGATGAGGAATCACCCCCTGAAATGTTTTACACTTATTTTGTTACACCTGGTATAATATAAATTGTGTATGCAAAAAGAGGAAAATTAATCGTAAACAAACAAGTCAATATATACCATGTATATTTTGATTTCATGAATAATAGTGTTCATTAAGCATGACATTTCTATAAATGTTTTATTCTATTAAAGGCAATTGGAGCCTTAAATGAAAAAAGAAACCCAAAAAGATAATTTTATTTCTGGGTAGTATATATGGGAAGGTAACACAGGTTCATAAATTATTTTAAAACCACAAAAAAGATAAACATAATAATTCTAACAGTAAATTATCATAGTGTGGTCATGTCATTTTAAGAAAGCTTTAGAATTACGAAGTAAATGATAGGATATTTTTAATATGTATGTTCTATGCCATAACTATCCCAAATATAAGTTTTTCACAAATTTTAGTAAGATAAATTAGAATTACCGTTACATAGTTGCAATATCAAGTAAACTCCGGACTACATTAGAAATACATTCATACAATGTAGAAAAGAAACAAGAGTGCGAATACTGGAACTCACCAATATCAATCAGCTAATTCATTGTATCAGTCAATACAAAATAATATGGTTATACTGTATTTATTCAGACAGAACAATAAAATAGCCGCAGGCACTGGCTTTTGCATGATAGTACCATATTAGTTCACGTGTCTTTCATGTGCTGGGATAGACCGGACAATGGCATAACCCCTACGGATAATCGACTAAACCCGAGATCGAATTTGGACATGGCAGTTCCATACCACTTTGGTGGGAAATTAAAAATAATCCTTTTTCAACATGGATTCTAGCTGGAAAAATGAATGACTTTAATTAAATTGGCACTCTGATATAAGGTTAGTGTAGATATTTATAAATTGTTTTTTTGTTTTATGAAACGTATTTAACTGGACATTAAAAGTGTAAAACATCCACCCATATTGTAGGTTATATTGTTTACTTTATTAGATTTACGAAGTCTGGGCTTTGGGATTAAAGTTAGAATGGAACTTGTGTTGAAATTGATTCACATAACATTTAAAATTTCTATGTAACTGTATTCAGGAGAATTGTTATGCAACTGATGTTGAAATTTATTTAGGTAACCTTAAAACTTTTATACGTAGCATTTACAGAAAGAATAATATGAGATTGTATTACAAATGAAATTAGGTGACATCATGAGATTGCTTTTTTTTCCTTCTTGATTGAATATATTGATTGTGAGAGGAACTCCATTCCACATATATCATATACCAATCATGGTATTCCCTTTCGGGGTAACCAAACCTAGCACCTCTTTCTGGAAAGATATGCAGAGTATAGCTCTAGACTACTACACTAATTCTACTCCCAGCACCATTTACAGTCTTTCTCCACATCCCTCGATCCCAACACACTTCGTTTGCCTCTGCGAGACTCATACATTGCTTTTGGCATGCTCTTTTGTTCCTCGGACTTCTCACCTGTCGTTCTTTCAGAACCTCCTCTACTACGTCCAACCATCTTTTACGCAGTGCCCCCTTGCAATTCTATCAGTCATCTTGCTTGCATATATGCATTTGATAAGTATATCCTCGTGTTCATTCTTTCCACATGTCCAAACCATCTAAGTGTGCTTCGCTCGCTCAACTCCTTAAGGGTCACTTGCACCCCACGCTCTGCTCTGACACATTCATTTGACACCTTATCTCTCAATGTTTTTCCGAACACCCTTCTTAGGAACCTCATTCCTGCAGCATTTATATGACTAACATGTTTCTTCTCCATTCCACAACAAGGTTAAAGTAATTAAAATACCCAAGGATTACTCGTGATCCACAGAATCGTTAGACTAGATTAGACGGGTTAACATCCATAACTTGACAGTGATTAAAAACCTTTCAAGGTAAGTGATATCTGTAACGTAGCTTGAAATTGCTCCTATTAAATCGTCACCTTTTCCAAATACTTTTATTCTATTTTCTTTACTTAATTCTATAAGGACCCATCCGGTACCACTGTAGTTAGTCGGTGCGCTGTATTTTGTTACAGGATTCCTGCTCCTTTTGGGCAATTCCAAATTTAAGAAGTTAATGCTTCAAACACCCATAACAAACACTAATATGTAACATGTAATTAGATGGAAAACAAAATCAAACAAAAATTATAAACTTCTTGTAACAAGACACAAATTCTTTAAAATAACACTAATTAAATTCAGATTTTTTTTGTCTCCAAAAAACCTTTTACACTTTTGTTTTATAATAATTACTGAAGAAAATATTCACATAGTAAGAAATTAGCAGTAAAATCCCAATGTTGCATAATTCCATTGAATGTATATATATATATATATATATATATATATATATATATATACCCACACGTATGCATGCATACACACACACGCAACATATATGCACACATGCATCCTCCTACCCATATGTATGCATACCCACCCACACATGCAGGTATGCATGCACATGCGCACGCACGTATACACGCACACACACACACATACACACGCATTTTATGCTGTTTCTTGTTGAAAAATAAACATTTGCAAACTGATTTTGACTTCATATTATTTACAAGAACATCTAAACATGAGTCACATAAGGCCTGTGCTTTTTTAGTTGAAATTGGTTCCTGTGTATTACATACTTCATTGTTTACAAATAACAAAACACCACTACTAAACTGATTATTTTTCACATCCATATTGCACTCGCCACAGACATTAATTACACGGATGATCGGATTAATGTGGTTTCGAAACAGTACAATTAACATATTATCTAGTAGTTTAACTCTTTTCCCGGGCACGGCTTATATGTTGTTAGTATCCTACCAAAAATAGATATTAAATGACATCCCAATTATTTCAAAGAATTTAAAAATCTTTACATTTATAATTTAATACAACTAGAATTTAAAATAAACAGAAACTTACGAATATGCATGAATTTGTCCAACACAATCCCCGATCCATACATAATTGTCCACTGTACAAACGGCAGTTGGTCGTATAGGTAATGCCATACTATGATACTGCAACCATCCACGACTTGAAGCTAGAAGTAAATCGACTCTAGAATTTGCACACATTAACCACATTTCTGATCCCATCAGCCCATCATCTAAAATCATTATAAGTATAATTAAATAATATATAGAACCTAACCTGTAATGTGCGACACTGGTGCACATGCAGAAGCAGTTACTGAAGCAGAGTGTTTTAATGAAACTACGTCATTTAAATGTATAAACTCTGGTGCACTAGCAATAGAAACAATTTGACTTGCAGATGGTCGATCTTTTGGTTGTTGTGACCAACACAACACCATTAAATCTAAACAGTAACTAGGATACAATGTCTCCTTAAAAAAACATTTACAACGGAGTATACAAATTATATAATGTTGTACCCTGTATGATAATGGCGGTCTTCCTCCTTCTAAAATGCATTCCTTGACAGATTCGTGTCCTTCAAAAGGTTGATGTAAAGTTAATAATTCATATATAAACATTCCAAATGAGAAACAGTCCACTTTTTCAGTATATTCCTCTTCCCCATTATAGCGCATAATTTCAGGTGCCATAAAACCCTCAGTACCACCAAAACCTTTAGTTCCTGATGGAAGTGTTGAACGACTAATTCCTATATAACTGAATTAATATTTGACTGTTGCTAAAATAAATAAAATACCATAATCAGCAACTTTTATATGCACAGAATGATCTGGATGATCTATAAATGGTAGTGGCATATCCCAAACTAATACATTTTCAGATTTTAGATCCCTGTAAATTATGTGTTGACGATGTAGATACTCTATCGCTTTAGCAACCTATGATAAAAACATGTATTAATTTAGTAATTTCAACAAATATATCCTATTCACGTTAAATATGGGATGACGTCATAAACAGTAATAAAGTACTAGCGATTGTAAAATGTGAACGTAACCATGAACGTAGGTTTAATGATATTAGGATTTAGTGTGTAGCAGTTTGCAGTTCTGTTCGGTGTTGCAACGTTTTTTACTTTGACATTTCTTATTTTATTGTCATTGTTTCGTTTTGTAGTAAATCGTTTGTGCTTTATATTTGCTAAATAAAACAGTTTTTTCAGAACTAAAACACTTTATACATTGCAAGTTTCGAGTATTTAACATTTAGAATGCTTAAACATTTAGATTCGCGCGCACAAGAAATGGTTACTCTGATCAGGAAATACACATAAAATAACTTAACCATGACACGTAGCGTTTATTTGAATTACGATGTCATCCCATATTTAACGTGAATAGGGTATTATAACCAGGCAACTTTCAATACAATATTAAAAGCTAGTATCTATTTTTATCAAAACACTTGCTTCAGAAAAGATGATAATACGTTCAAGAACGGGTGTTTGTATAGGAAATATTTGTTTAGGAAACATTACATGCATTTAGCGACGTGGATTATCAATGGGTTTCCCGTTATCAGTTGTATTGACTTTTGTGTTTTCTTATGTGCATTATTCGAGGCATTCGTTGTCCAACTTTTATTTCAGCACGATCTAATAATATGACGATCCAAAATTAAGAACTATTGCGACGATACTGCACTAATGGTTGTATAACTGGAACTCTAAAACTAGTTTGTACGTAGTTGTTCTTTGAGAGATGAAGTTTTCCTGCAATTAAATTATTTGCTGCAATTGGTGCTAATTTACTTTAAACTGATTCTTTACTTGAAGTTGATCTTTGAGAGATAAAGTTTTGCCACAACTAAATTATTTGCTGCAATTAGTGGTAATTTACTTTCAACTGATTCTTTACTAGAAGTTGTTCTTTAAAAGATGGAGTTTTCGCGCCACTAAATTATCTACGGCAATTGGTGCTAATTTATTTTCGACTGATTCAACCTATTGCTGCATGGTATGTATGAACCTATGACCAAGGTCAGGTAATGGTGTGCTGCTGGCTACTGGAAAGGGTAAGTAAAGAGTTGTTCCGCGTATTATTACTTCTTCTGAATTTGTTTATATAAATTTAAGGATACATCACCGTTTAGGTGTATCGTTTTTTTTCCTAATAATATTTGTTGCAGCAGTGGAGAGTGAAAAGCTTCTTCCTTTCGTCGGCTATTATTGATTGCTATAATTATGTAAGTAGTAAGATTAAAAGTAACGAAAGCAACTCACTACATAATTTCTTTTAATTGCCATTTTATGTAAATATCATTATCGAGGTTAAAATTAGTGTAAGTCAGAAATTATTTTGGCTTTGTTTTTTAATACTATGTAAGTCCTTTGGGTTACGGTAATCAAAGTTTTTTGTTATGTAACTAAAGCATCTAGAAAAACACACATAAGGCTTTTAAAAAAAACAAAATATTCTGGTCATAAAATCATCTAGAAAAAAAACATTTTTATCAATGTAAGAAGAATGTTGAATACATTCAACAAATTAGGAGCATACTTTTGACATAAAATATTTTAATTAAATCTATAGTTGTATAACAACTAGATTCATATCTGTACCCAATTCTGAAATTTTATCAAAACTTGTATACAGTTACTTTCCATTCAATTTTACATTGGAAACCAAATGTTCCATTCATTTTATTTGAAACCATCAATAACAATAGTTATGCCAAATAATTGCACTTAAAGCAACTTCCCACTTTTGTTAATCCAAAGGATGTGATTTTTCCTAAGAATTGAAAATACAAAATACTTAGGATTTTCAATTGTATTTTAAAGAAAGACCTTGTGAATGGCAAAATGACCGTTACATTAATAAATTTTGATTGGTCGGGAATCCTGTACGAATATAAGGGTGTGTCCGCTAACTGCAGTGGTGTGAAAGAGGATTCCTATGGAAGAAATTATAAAAGAACAAAACAAATCGTAAAACTAATAAATAAAAAGGCTTAAATAAAAACTATGCTACACTAATCACTCTGAAAGGTTTTTTCTATAGTAAAATTATGGGGTGCCAAATAGTCATACACAGTAATCCTTTTGATATTATTGATACACATAAGAAAATTAATCCGTACAAATTTCCCTTACTTCCGTATTCTAAATTTTGCCATGTTATGCGTTACCTTCCTCTAAAATATTTTAAAAACTCTTATTATTAAACTTTTGTCCAATTACATAAATTCTCGAAGTCAAGGTCTCTCCCAAATACGATTCTATCACTGGGGTAGCTGGGTATCCTATACAAATGTGTCTATATACCTGGTTTTTAAATAAACTAAAATAAAATTACTCGACCTAAACTTAAGTTCTATTGCCATAAAATAATTTCAAGTAAAATTACATAAAATACAGTTCTTAAAAGAACCTAAATTTCTTAACCTCACTCTGCAAAAAAATCCTAAAAGACCTTATATCTAATCCATCAACAATGTTATCACTCCACAATTTTCCTGTTTCCATTATTCAGTTACATAACATTTATAAATACCAACTATTGGAAATGTCTTTGATAACAACAGATAAAACAATCAACTACTAACTTTCCCTTTCTCAAATACTCCCTGTATGTTTGTTATGATTTATTTTGTATTGTTCTTAGTCTTCTTTGGGAATTAAACCACTCATAGTTGTTAAAATCGTTCTTATTTACGTTTCGATCCATGGCCTAGGATTGTTGTCAAAATAATAAAAATTTCAAGTTTGACATTTATTACGCAAATTAAAGGTAACTTTGATTTATTAATGTTTGATATATTTGGATTGAATACATTAGGCACTCATTCTTCTAAACTTTAAAATTTTCACCTAATGTATTCAAACTAAATATATCAAAAATTAATAAATAAAAGTTACCTTCAATTTGTGTGATAAATGTTAAACCTGAAATTTTTATTATTTTGGCAACAATCCTCGGTTATGGATCAAAATCTAAATTAAAACAATTTTAACAACTATGAGTGGTTTAATTTCCTTTTCTCCTTACATTGTCCATTCCAAATTACTAAACTTTTACGTTTTAACTAATACTAAATTTCACTAATAAAACTTTCATTCTTAAATCAATATACACAATTCTGTAGCTAATTAGTTCAACCAAATCATTATTTTCACTTTGATCAATTCCTTGTTACATAAGTGACAACCAATAGACATTCAAGTCATAAATGTAAATTAATAATTTTAAACATAAAAGTTCATTCTAGTCACTGTTTTATTTCAGGTAATCTATCAACACCAGTATTTTTTATTTTCTCGTCCTGAAAACAGCCTCGTTGACATGCCATAACCCAAAATTCAAATTAATGACACAGTGAACTATCCAAGTGACAATCCTTTAACCGGTCACTACAACAATTCCACTAACAGGTGCATTGAAAATATCTTGTTTGTACAAGCATAAGTTCAAAATTTTTCGTATGCCACGTTTATTATCCCTGCGGGAACATCCGTCTTTATTGTTTCCTCGAATCTGTGTTTCCAATCAGTTTAAAATTTCTCCCTTCTACCAACCCTGTAGATCACGGTTTTACTGCTATATTACATGCTCAAATGATAACACTTTTTGACCAGTTCTTGTTACCAACTCGGGAATAATTAATTTCATTTCTTTCCTATCAGGTTTTACAATCGTTATTTTCTCCCACTACTATTCCTGTTGATTACGGTCAACATCCAGTTAATATGATGTATAATATCAAACTATGCTTAATAATGAGATTATTATTCTGCTACATTGTATGTAATGTGCAGTGTGTTGCAATATTGTGATTTTTTATTGTCCTTAGTGGTCGAAATGGACCATATATGTCTACTGCAAATTATTCTGTTCATGAGAAATGTGTATGCAATGTTTTTGTTATATTGAGATCGGTTTGCATTTGCGGTTTTAAATTATGTCATGGTTACAATGTATTTAAATAAATAATGTTATACCTAATGATGTAAATTATATTTATACAAACAAAATTTGAAATCTCAGGATTAATTAAGATTAAATATTCGTGAAATCTATCATACAGGTGCATCCATATTTAATTTGTTCATTCAAATTTACTACATTTTTCCTTTCCCATTTAATTTTATAGCTAACATAACGTGCCCGTGTTACAACCTGTCTTTGTTAAAAAGGAAATAACTTTCAAAATTGAAAATATAAAACATCTTTTGCATGTATTTTACCAACTAAATAAATGTGTTTAAAACAACATTTCAGCGCTTTTTAGAAATTACCATGAAATGATTTTTTACAAATAAAAATATAAAACATTTCTTGTAAGTACTTCAGTTATTAAATATAATAAAAACTCCTTAACCGTACACTAAATGGTTATCACCAGTAGCAACATTTTAAAGAACACTTAAAGTTCAGGAATTCTGTTAAGGATATTCTCCTTACCAGTAGGTTAAAGTGAATATTTCCAACATACAATTAGCCAATGTACTGTTGATGATTATTTCACCACGCAGGCTGGCGATCACAACACAAACCATCAAATTTTTGATATTCTAGAACTCTTAGAACAGAACTAACAAATTCATATAAAAAAGAAATCAGAAGAAGATATGGATCTACTTCAGTATTTAAGAGGGGTCCTTTATGTTTAACTATTTCAATTAATTTCTTATGATTCATGAGCAACCTTAAGTGTTTTAATAGTGTTGATACTGATAAATAGGTATTTAGTTTAAAATAACGAATGGCTATAGGGTTTTTATTATAGTTAATTTCAACCAAATAATGACACAAAAAAGTTTATAAGTTGCCATAGATCAAATGGAATTTAAATGAACCTGATGTATTTGCACAGTATCTAATGTGATTATTTTACTGTTTCAATATGGAGATGAGAGTTAATATTTACAACGTAATTCTTTAAATTAAATATACATAAAATCATAGGCAATGCATATTCTGAGGAAAAAAAAGGTACATAAACATTTTTATAATAAAGGACACAAATTAACCTTATGTAGTGAATCTTTTTAATACCTACCTGTAAAATGAGAGCCTGCAATGTATATGGTCCAATTTTAGCACCTGATCTCCTATAATTCCGTAACACTAAATCCAATGCTCCTTGCGGTGCCAAATCCAACACTAGTGCCAAAGGACTATTACAAACACCTACAAATGGCACAATATTTGGATGACGTAAAGACATCAAAATGTTTAGTTCCTGTCTCGCAGTGCAATACGCTTTACAAGCATATTGTAGAGGATCTCTATCCCATTTTCCTTGTGCAGCTTTGTATGCTACAGTGGCAGATGGCTTAGCATTGGGTCCTGGATGTACAGGTTGTAACATCTTCATGGCTACATCAATTACAGTATTGCTACCTCTGACTTTATACGACCCTTTAAAAACAAATCCAAAAGCACCTCTACCCAACAAGTGCCCTTTTTTTATATTTTCAGATTTAATTAAATAGCGTTCACCAAGATCTTGGAATATCTAAAAAATACAAACAAAAATAGAAAAATTGGAAAATAAACAAATTAATAAAATTCTAGATCCAAATTTGCAATATACCTAAGGTGACCAGATGTTTAGATGGACAAAGCGGGACAACTTTGAAGGAAGGGGTGTATCAACAAAAATTTGCATACAGAATAAAAATAATATCGTAATATTTTTTTATTTTTAACATAAGTACAATTTTCAAATATAAAAAAATGTATAATATTTTATTCTTTGATATATTTTTTATTCGCCGAATTAATTTGCACTAAACATAATTTACATGAACATATTTTATTGTTGTTTATAACGAAATTAGTTTGATTGACTTAAAATATTTGCAAAATTTTATTCGTATATTTCTTTCTAAAATTTCTTTTAAGGTTAAGGTCGGTGATATACTTTTTGTCATCAATATAAAATATGAAGACTACGAGTATTTTAAGCTAAGTTTAAGAAAATTTATGTATTTATGAAATTACTTACCTTAATTTTCTATGGTAAGTAGCAGATTTGTAATATTTATTTGTTTAATTAGCTTGCTAGCATGCAGTACGAACACAAAGTGTATCATCTAAGAGACAAATACAATGTAACTGGGTAGCAAACGCAATATGTTAGTCGTCGTAGTCCGTAGGATTCTTAGAACGCAAAACAATGATTTTCGTAAATATAAAATTTTACTTAATTCTAAAAGTCGGGACTTTTGAAAAAGACGCGGGACAAATTGTGAAAAATCGGGACTGTCCCGCCAAAAAGGGACATCTGGTCACCTTAAATATACCCAAAGCAAAAGAATGAATGGGAAATATATCTATTAGACTTATACATGAATATATCCTCTTACAAAGTCTGAATCACTCAAATTAGTGAAATCTATTTACCTTAAAGAACTTATAATTTTTTTAACCAGATATAAATTTTCTTGCTGTAAACATTCTGTGCAAAAATTTAATAAACAACTCATTTCAAATATTCTGTTCAAGAGCGAGTTAAAGGAATGTCCATCTATAACTTTAACTATATATTCATGAACGCCCATTAATGCAAAACATTTTCTAACCATAATGGCTTGTTATTTGTTAAATAATAACTTAAAGTTTTCGGTTATGTGTACAATACAAACCAAACGGACATATAGCTGAGACTTAAAGCCAAAAGAGCCATCACTAACTATGGTTATTCAATCAGTCAGGATCTGACACATATACAAAGGCAACAATATGCATCTGCTCTTAAAGAACTTAAGGATCGTTATAAGCTTGGGGAACAAAATCTAAGAATTATCCATAAACAGGGAGTACCTTGTGTGGTCAAGAATGTCAAGACTGTCCCAAAACACTAAATAATAATAAATCGACGACTCCTTACTCACTCTCAGTTTATTACCAAATTGTTGGAGGTATGCGCACTAGATTTGTTGACTTTGCTCTATCGGCTCTTGTTTGTCAATATGACGTGATTGTGTTGACAGAAACTTGGCTGCATGAAGATCTTTCTAATGCATGATTGGGACTTTCTAACTATGAAATCTACCGAGTGAACCGTTCCTATCTAACCAGTACTAAAGAACGTGGTGGTGGGGTTCTTATTGCCACCAAGAAAGACTTACCGTTTGTAGTCAAAACCATTTCTACTACAGTCTTGAATGTTGAGCACTTGTTCATCGAATTCTGGGAAGGTAAATTTAATTTTGTTCTGGGTGGTGTCTACATTCCTCCAGGATCCTCGTCAGAGGTGTATATTGACCACTGCTCGGCAGTTGAGCAAGTAGTTGATAAGTATCCTGCTTCTTCTTTCTTTATTTTCGGTGATTATAACTTACCAGCCGCAGTATGGGAATCGTGTGATGGATTATTAGTACACTGCCGACCGGGGTACCCAGCTACTGAGGTGGCAGAATACTTTAATTTCTTGGGGTTTAAACAATTTAATAATATACCTAATGACCACAATGTATTTCTAGACCTAATTTTTGCTAACGTATCTAACTCAATTGAGGCGTCGCTTGCTAGCGATCGTCTTTTGCCCAACAATTACCACCACAAGGCTCTCGAATGCAAACTATCTCTTACTACTAAGTGTAGAACCTTACAATTCAATGAAACGTATAGAGATTTTAGAAATGCTGATTATATCGCATTAAATGAATATTTTGGACAAATTGCATGGGATTCTCTCCTGAATAATTTGGATATTGATGAGTCTGGTAGGACTTTTTATGAAACAATCAATGTTGCCAATGATAGATTTGTGCCAGTAATCAACCGTAGATTATCTACCTATCCCAGATGGTTTTCCAGGGACTTGATATCATTAATACATGAGAAGAAGAGAGCACATGCTATATTTAAGGAAACCCGTTCCCAAATTGATTATGTACGTTTTAGTAATTTACGAGATCTTTGTAAACAAGCTACGAAACGCAGTTATCTTACTTATATGTCCAATGTAAATAAAGGGATTTGTTCTAATCCAAAACAATTCTGGGGTTATGTTAATAGTTTAAAAGGGGAACATTTACCCTGAGAGCTTGTTTCTTGATGATATTACTGCTAATAATGGCGACGATATTGCCAATCTCTTCACCTCTCACTTCGTAGGAAACTATAATGATACCCCCAAGGCTTGCGATACTTATCTCTCTATGACCGATTCACAAGTTGATATCCCATTTATACAATTTTGCTTGGAGGAGGTATTCAATGGTATCAGATCCCTTCCTGATAGGTTGGCAACGGGTCCTGATGGGATTCCACCTATTTTTCTAAAGAGGTGTATATTTACTTTATGTAAACCGCTTCAATTCCTATTTAACTTGACATTTAAACTTCAAAAATTTCCATCGATGTGGAGTACAAGTTATGTCATACCCGTTTTTAAAAGTGGCAATAAAGAGAATATTAGAAACTACCGGCCAATATGTCTGTTGTCTTCTATACCTAAACTACTTGAAAGGTTACTAATTGTGTACTTAAATTGGTATTATTGTAAATTAATATGTGATAACCAGCATGGGTTCACTCAGAAAAGATCGACAGTTTCTAACCTACTTGTCTATCAAAACACAATTACCACTGCTTTGGAGAATGAGTTGCAGGTTGATTCAATATATACAGTTTTCTCTAAAGCTTTCGATAAAATCAACCATTCCGAATTGTTAGGAAAATTGAAAGCTATAGGATTTCCGCATTACTTACTTCAATGGCTAAAGAGTTATCTCAGTGGCAGGTCACAGTCGGTAAAGATTAAAAATTTTATTTCATCACCTATGGAAGTTTTATCTGGAGTGCCTCAGGGGTCACACTTAGGGTCCCTGCTATTTAACTTATTTGTAAATGACATTGGCTTGTTTCTTCCCGGCAGCAAGTTCTTACTATTTGCTGACGATTGTAAATTGTTCAGAATAGTTGAGAGTTAATCTGATTGTCATGACCTTCAGAAAGAACTCGATTCATTTTATAATTGGTGTGAGAATAATGGAATGTTTCTTAATATTTCCAAATGCTGCAGTATAACTTTCTCATCTTCTAGAAACCCCATTAAGTAAGTATACTCTATCAATGGATCACATTTGAAAAGTGTTGATACAGTACGTGATCTGGGTGTTTATTTTGATAGTAAGGTATCTTTTGTTCCTCATATTAATACTATTACTTCAAAATCTCTAAGAGCATTAGGATTTATTTCAAGACAAGCGCACGACCCTTCAGTCACAGCGATTAGAACATTGTATTTGTGTTACGTTCGGAGTATACTTATGTATGCCTCTCCGATCTGGTCACCCCATTATAATGTACACATTCGAACTCTTGAAGCAGTGCAGAATAGGTTCCTAAGATTTTGTGCATATAAGATTGGAACAGTATTCAGTAAATTTAATTGTGATTATGACCTCATTCGCCAGGCTTTGCAATTACCACCTCTGGAAACCCTACGTGAGTATAATGACCTTCTAGTTTTGTATAAAGTTTTGGCAGGAGATATTGATTGCTCCGAATTACTTAGCCTGATCAGTCTTAGGATACCACTGCGTAATACTAGAGATACATCATTATTTTTTGTGCCCTATCATAGGGTTAATTATACTTATTTCTGCCCCCTAACTAGGATGGTTAGGTCTGCTAATGCGCATGATTATAAGGTGATAGGAATTTCACAATCAGAATTTAAAAAGGAATTTAAAGGGAGCATAATGGGCTGTTTAGAAACCCACAGTGAGCTTCACTAGTTTTTTTAAAGTTTTTTTTTAAAGGTTTTTTTTATATATTTTAAGTATTTTATGAATTTGACATATATTTTATAATTCATGTTAGTTTTAATATTTTGAATTATTTATAGCATTTATAGCATTATTTGTCAATATTAAAGGTGTAATCCGTATATGTGTGAATAAATAAATAAATAAATATCATCACTGCTGGTGATTATAGTTAATAGTCTGCATATTTATGCACAAGTGATAAGAAATTAAGTAATGTATTGAGTTATTCAAATAAATATGCTTAATATCTATATAAATTAGGATATACCAGTTAGTTGATGGTGCTTGTGAGAGCATCGCAGTACACAATTGGATTAGTAATAAATTCGGCATACTTGTTGCTTTAAGAACGATCTTAGTGTAGTAAGTAGTTTGTAATTATTATCAGTGATCTCTGTTCAAGCATTTCAACAGAATAAAGATTTTCTGTAAATAATTAGAGCTCTATTTCAAGTACAAAGTTTTAGTATTTTATGGTTAAAACTAAATAGCTAGAAAAGAGTGGGTGTTCTGCTACATGAACGACTAATTTATAAAGATATCCTGATATCGTCATCATTTTGTTTTCGACCTTACTTAAGATCAGTTTGCCGCAGCTCTAACTTCTTTTCTATTCTGTGCTAATCTAAAAAGTTCTACATACCCTTCACAACCTAAATTTCTAATAATTTGACTGATATAGAAATTATAAAAGTTTGAAGTAGATCCCTCTCAAATAATTCTAAGCACATCATTTCGTGTATCACTCACATATGTTTAACTATTCTACAGTATTTAGTGTAATTGTACCTATTGCTATATATGGATAGAAAATCATTTGGATTCAACTAATAAAATAATTTAAGCTTGAGTGGCATTTATTCTGTGTATATATAGGCACATATAAATTTAATTTCAACGCCATGAGAGTATTATCCATAAAACTCTTATATGTCAATATAGACTTATTTATTGTGCGAATTACATTGCAAAGCACAATGTATTTCTACACGTTAATAATGTTTTAACTTTTATTATCAATAACTGTGTTTGGTATAGCAACCTTCTCTTATTACAGAACTACTGAACAAAGGTAAAACACCATATTCGCAAACAAATGTATTTCTCATTTTAATGTGTTTGACTTAATTTTTTCTTCTCCTTCTGTTGCTGAAAAATCTAGATTTTTAGATACTGCAATTTATAAACGCCGTAAAGATGTTTCTAACCATAACAATTGATAGGAAAAACAATGTATTAAACAAGGTCTGATTTGGTTAAACAACGTTATGAATAATATTGTGTATTGCACAATATGGGTAAAATAATATACAATAAAATATGTTGTAAAAGAAACATAAGCAACAAAATGTTATTTGAGAATAATGCAATTATGTAACTTACGGTATTTATGTTAAGTATTAAACTATCCATAACTGGTTTTCCATAATTTTAATATACTAAACAATGCACGTTAAACTACAACAACCAACACATATGGTGATATACCAAAGTAGTTCTGGCGATTCCAGGATTGATATCAAAACAACCTCCCACATTTCTTATATTTTTGCAGTTATGAATAATTCACTCCATAATGCGTAGCTCCTTGTGTATCTTGTTATATTAATTCTTCTTAAGTTGGTTTTTATTAAATAAAATGAGCGCATGAGGTAAACTGATGTTAGAATAGCTCTTCAGAGCATTATTCCTTCAGAAAATATTGCAATTAGCAATTGGCAATGAACCGGCGTTTGGTCTTTGTGAAGAATTCATAATCTTATGTTCCCGCCGTTTAATTTAAATAGTTGATACTTCCGTATAATGTTTTCTGTTTTACCGACTATATAATTGGTTAATATAATATGGCTGTTAACTTGTACATAAAGAAGTGCTGTTGTTCTAATTATTGTAAATATACTAAATATCGTTTATGTGCTATAATTAACTACATTTTGTCATCACCAATCCCGCATTGCATAATCTCCAGAAGGTTATGGGCCCAGTAGCGCGATATTTGCGGGAAAAGTGAAAACAAAAAAAAAATGGTTGTTGGAATGTTAATGGCCGGCGATATGTTTTGGTTTGGTTAATAAAAGTTTTAATGAGTGCTAGAAAACAGTGTTTGATACAAACAAATAATATATTTGTTGCTATAAAAACAAATCTGCTCGATTTCAACAGTTTTTGTCTTTTGTGATAAATTGAGTGATTGCTATAATTACGGTATATATCACGTGTAAAACAAATGTTAATAAAATATGTAATTTTGATATTGGTTACTCGCGTATAATTTTAGTTTGAAAGTTTATGAATGCATTTAAATTTTGCTAACAAAAATGGCATTTGAAGGTTATGATAATAAAAGTGCATTGGACTTTGCAAAACTAAAAGGAGTGGCAAATTATCGGGAATGGCGTATGGACGTTGAAATGCTGTTGCGAGCCCATGGTTTGTTTGGATATATTACCAATATAGAATCTGATACGGAAATGTTGCCTGCGGAAAGTTCTATCAAGGAAAAATGTGAGTTTAACAGGCGGCGTGATAAAACGTTATCCACTATTTATTTGTCGTTAACTCCTGAAGTAAAACCACTAGTTAATGGCTTAACTGATCCTAGAAGTGTGTGGGCTACGTTGGAGACTAATTTTGAACCGTCGTCTAAAGCCATGATAGGACGATTATTAGCAGAATTTTTCTTGGCTGTAATGTTAGAGGATGAGTCAATTTCTTTGTATATTGCACGTCTTCGAGATCTACAAAGGCGCTTAGGTAATGTTAAATGTGAACTAAAAGATTTATATGTCGCTTATAAAATGATTAGCGGGCTACCGAACGCTATAGTGTTATTGTGCAACAACTTTATCAGCTTCCTGATGAAAAATTTACATCAGATGCAGTTGCTACGGCATTGCTCACTGAAGATTGACGATTGCAAAATTCTGTATCAACACTGGTGAATAAATCTGTTTCAGGTGCCTTTGCTGTTGATGTCAAATGTGATAACAGAAGGAAATCTAATGTTCGATGTTATCGTTGCAAGGAATTTGGTCATATTTCGAAAAATTGTAATGTAAATAAAGGTAACAGTAATCTGCAGTCCAATGTAAGTAATCAAAAATTTCCACGAAACAATACAAGTAATAATAGAGGTGCGTATGTATCTACGATTCCTGAAGATCATTGTACTGATATCGGTGGAACTTGGTTTTTAGAATTATTTAGCACTGAACACACAACACCAAAATACGAATTTATTTTTGATACAGGTGCGACACACCATTTTGTAATGATAAGAATTTATTTTTGATTTTCAAGAAATAGATAAAACTGTAAATCAAGGCAAGGAGTATTAATTGCCAAGGGTGTTGGCAATGTTTTATTAATCTAATTAATGATAATGGGTCTAAAATTAATGTGCAGTTGAGAGATGTATTTTATGTCCCTGATTTATCAAGGAATTTAATTAGTTTAGGTACTGTTGTGCAAAATGGATTTTATTTTGTAGGAAAAATGAATACCTTGATGTGTACACCACAAATGGTACTTTATTTGTACGTGTTAAGAAAACAAAGAGGTTGTATACCATAATAGGAGAAATAGGTAAACCTTTACAAATTCCAAGTCTAACATTAATATTGCATTATCAGAAATGAAGAATATAAATTCTTTAAAATTATGGCATCAAAGATGTGCACATTTGAGTCCTGACAAAATCTATAAAACTGTTAAAAATGAAATCGTTTTAGGTGTAGGTAAGCTCACTAAAGAGGATGAAACTGTCACTCGTGTATCGAGGGCAAGTTAAAACGAGGTCCTTTTAAGAGGCTGTCGGGGGTTCAAACAAGTAGGCCACTTGAATTATTGCATATCGATCTTTGGGGAGAATCACCAGTTGTTAGCGCCGGAGGTGCTAGATATTTTTTAGGTATCGTGGATGATTTTTCTCGTTGGATTGCTGTCTATACAATCCAAAGTAAAAATGAAGCTTGTGATAGAATTAAAAATTTTATTACTCGTGTAGAATGTTAGGTCTGAAAGTAGTGTCTGTCCGATCAGATAATGGGATGGAATTTTGTTCCAAGGAGATGGAAGATTATTTTTCTAGTGTTGGAATCAATCACCAACTAACTAGCGTGTACTCTCCAGAACAAAATGGGGTAGCGGAGAAAATAAATTTCGACGCAGTAGATGCGGTGAGGACATTATTGATAAGTTCAAAGTTAAAATCTAAATTTTGAGCTGAAGCGTTGCAATATTACGTCCACACCAAAAACCGCATTCCACATGCCACCAATCTGGAAAAGACTCCATACGAGTTGATTATGGGGAGAAAACCTCGAGTATCACATTTCAGAGTGTTTGGTTCGTTAGCTTTTGTTCATGTACCTAAGCGTTACCGAACAAAACTGGAACCCAAATTGCGGAAATGCATTTTAGTAGGCTATGCAGCATTTACACGGGGTTACCGTGTCTTTGACCCTGTACGTAATACTGTAATAGAGTTGAAACATATTAAAATAGATGAATCTGTTTTGGGTATTAATGGAATGTGTAACACTGTCACCCCTAGCATAATAGGTACATCCAGTGATAATGAGTCAGTTTTATCTGATTCAGATGCTGCAGCTCCTGTTGCAAAAGTTACTAAAGATACTAGTATTAGTGATCATCCATTAACGCCTGTTCATTGTGACATTCAGTGGAAACGACAAGAAGTGCCTAGGAAAAATGGAACACGTACTGATGTGTATTATTGGTATGGTTCTAATAAGTGTCGGTCGCAGAACGATGTGAAATCGTTATGTCGTGACAAGGGTTTGGATTACGATCCAAAACAATTTGATTTTTCTGATCCATCGAAAGGTGAAAAAGTAACAAAGGTTACTGAATGTGACGATGAAATTTTACTAGCATGTTTAATACAAATACCAGATAATCACCATGATGCTATTAATTGAAATGTAAAGATGAATGGCAAAAGCTATGCAAGAAGAGTTAGCTACGAATGAGGAACGAGAAGTGTGGGAAATTGTACCAAGATTACCTGATCAAAAGGTTATTACCTGCAGATGGGTTTATAACCTGAAAACAAATGTGGATGGTACAATTAAACGCTTTAGAGCACGCTTGGTTGCTCATGGTTATAAGCAAACATTCGAAATTGATTATTTCCATACATTTGCACCTGTCGTTGAATTCAACTTGGTTAAGTTGCTATTTGTGTTATTAGTTGTTCATAATGATTGGGTTCATTCCCACTGGGATGTAAAATGTGCTTTTACTTATAGCGATTTAAAAGAGGAGGTCTATATGGAAATACCTGTCGGATATAAAAATATAGATTCCAAAACATTTGTGCTCCGCTTAAAGAAATCAATTTACGGTCTTAAGCAATCTGGTAGAAATTGGTATTATCACTTTGCCGATATTTTAAAAGAATTGGATTTTTCTGTATCGGAGTATTGTCCCTGTATTTTTAAATTGGATACTAACTGTATTATTCTATTATATGTCGATGACATTGCTGTGTTTTGTAAGAACGAAGAAATATTGCAGTATGTATTCACGTGTTTGAATAAATATTGTGAAGTTGTTAATTTAGGTAATATCAGAGAATTTCTTGGAGTAGAGTTTAATAAATTGGACAGTGGTTATCACTTGTGTCAACAAAAATATATAACAAAATTATTAGAACGTTTCAAGATTAATTTAGATATCCCTGTTTACACTCCTATGAGTGTTGGATATAGTTTTTGTAGTAATAATAATAGTTCGAAAACTAACTTGCCTTTTAGAGAACTGTTGGGGTCCTTGCTATTTCTTGCAAACCGGACACGACCAGACATTTTGTTTTCAGTAATTTATTTGGCTCAATTCTCTTGAATCCGACAAGTGAGCACTATAATTGTTTATTGCGTGTCCTTAAGTATGTTGGAAACACCGATTATTATTCTATTAATTTATCACATTCTAATTCCTACGAATTGTCAATTTATACTGATGCTTCATGGGCTACAGCTGAAGATTCTCGCAGATCTTTTAGTGGGTTTATTTGGTCGCTGGGCAACGTTTTTCTAGGTTGGCGTTGCAGTATTCAAAATGCATATCTCGAAGTGCCATGGAAGCTGAGTATGTTGCTATGGATTCGGCCTGCATAGAAATAATGTGGATATCAAAATACTTGCTGAATTTAAAGGTTTTCCTTTTCCCACTATAAAACCTCGAGTATTGTGCGATAATCAATCGGCAATATATTTTTCAAGGGCTGCTATAGTCAATAATAGGACTAAGCATATTGATGTCAAGTACCACACAATTAGGGAATTGTTAAATAAAATTGTTTGTTACTTAGGTATGTCAACACTAAGGAAAATATTGCAGATCTCTTAACTAAGCCATTGTTACATGCAAAGTTATTTAATTTTGTTAAATTTATATTTGATTTTAATAAGTTATGAATTGGGGAGAAATTGTGAAGAATTCATAATCTTATGTTCCCGCCGTTTAATTTAAATAGTTGATACTTCCGTATAATGTTTTCTGTTTTACCGACTATATAATTGGTTAATATAATATGGCTGTTAACTTGTACATAAAGAAGTGCTGTTGTTCTAATTATTGTAAATATACTAAATATCGTTTATGTGCTATAATTAACTACATTTTGTCATCACCAATCCCGCATTGCATAATCTCCACAAGGTTATGGGCCCAGTAGCGCGATATTTGCGGGAAAAGTGAAAACAAAAAAAAAATGGTTGTTGGAATGTTAATGGCCGGCGATATGTTTTGGTTTGTAACTTACAATTGAAATCTGTCTTGTTACGTTAACTTTGGCAACCGCGCTGTAAGGCAAAATCAAGAATTTCGTTTGTTGACATTCGGGCGTTTTGTGTTGACATTTTAATAAAATGACATCTTTACCAAACATGATTTCATTATGCATTTAAAACTTTAAACGATATTTCGTTTGCGAAAAACTAAGAACGATGATACTACTTTAAAGAAGAGATGTGCATGTGCCGTTGTGATTGATATGAAAATGCATTTCATGAAATTAACATTACCCAAGGTAGAATTAAAAATTAACATAGCAGTAAATTATCAAAGATTTTATTACAAATTTACTGTAAAAACAATAAAATTACATCAATTAACACGAGAAAGAAAGTTGATTAATGATGATTTTTCTTACAGCGTGCTTTAATCATACTCACAGTAAGCACGCTAATCTTCAAGGCGTTTGCAACTCGCTAAAGCAATATTTTATTAATATGAAAAATTGTTTTTATAACATACTCCACCTCATGCACTGAATTTAAAGAAATTAGAGATCCACCATTATTCTGTTCGTGCCTGAAGTACTCCAACAAATTTATAACTAATCGTGTGAACCCAATTTTTTCCCTTTTGCCGACATGATTCGGCTATTAGTTCTAATAAGAACTATTGTAATCAATATTCGCTAATTCGATTGAATTAACAATAAAAAAATACGTAAATATAAATGCGAGAAAGCAGAGGTAAGCAATCTAACCAAAACCAAACAAACAAACGAGGTTATGAAAAAATTAATTTGAGATTGGATTACCGCCGTAGTAAAATCATGTCAATTTTTATATTAGGATACAAACATACGTCCACATAACTCTCTCTGTCGTTATCTTAAATAAACCTGCTCACGTATGTCGTTACTTAAAAACACATAGAAATCATATTGCTATCTTTCTCGTATCATTGGTAAAGCTTTAAAACAATTTTAATGGTATGTTGTGAATTGCGCTAGGCGCCTGTGACGTAGATATCTTCTTTCGTGGTTTCTAATATATCAATATCGATGCGTGAAATTGAATTTCACGCACTAAGGCATAAAGTGTAATGTAATTCTTATGAAATTTATTTTACACACATCTCCATAACAGCCCCGTGTCTTTTGGCATACAACAAGATACATGTGGCTGTGCTTTCCTTGTTTTGGAACTAACTTTGAAATGTCACAGTAGCTATCAAACAATAATTTGATATTTGAATAAGTTCATTTTAAATTAAAGTCATAGAAAAAAATAGAGTGTGCCACACGCGTGTGAAGTCAGTTTATACAGCAGTTCGGTTTGCAACACTTCCTTGCTGCTCATGTCGCAAATTCCTCACTTGTATAAATTTCCACTTCACAAACTTATTACACAAAATACTATAGAAAGAAGTTCGATGTACAATTATTTAACGTTTATATGTTTTTAGGATCATCAAATAAATCACAACAACGTAAATGCTTTAATGGAGGCTTATATCTTTCTTCAACCAGATATATGTATAGAATTAACATCAACTGCAGCTATTGAACAATATTTCATCGATAATAAAAAATCAGTTCCGTCGGAAAATATTTTACACAAAAATATTTCAGCTGCATTAGATGAATCCAGCATAAGGGGATTAATATATGCAGCAAAAATTCAAATTCTGGAAGAAAATGAAAATCTCGTCTTCGATTCGGATAATGTACTTTTACTATTTAATCCAAATAAGGAAATTGTTCAGGAAAGCATTGTGGATCTCGATAATTTTCTTATTTCCGAACCTGCTAATACAAATGTTAATGTTAAGGACAGCAATGAAACTGCCGACAATCTTAAAATAAACGACGATTAGCAACCTCTCTGATGAAGAAAACAATGGTGTTAATCTAATTGATACTATCGAGAATATTTCATCTGATACATCATTACGCTTAAAAAAACGAAGATGAATTCTTGAAGAGCAGTTCGCCTATAACAAATAAAAACATCCTTTACTTGATCCATGTAAATGTACTAAGTAAAATGCTGGCAGATCTTTAATGAAGATGAATGGAAACGTCTCTATTCCGAATTCTGGGAGATGGACAGGCACATGCAGCATGTATGGTTAACTGGACATTTCACTGAACAAAAGTCGCAGCATAACATTGAAAACAGTCAACGATATTTTACAGGACCTTATCATTTAAAAAAGATATTTGCAAATAGTTCATTATTTGAGAAAAAGAAAGTGTGTCAAGTATTTTTGAGGTATAAACAAACAACAGTTATAAGACATGGGCTCAAGTTTACAAAGGATTCCAGTGGTTTAAAAAGACACGCTCCATCTAAGAATGGAAGAGGATATTCTACTGCTCCTAATAAAAAGAATAGGAATCACATCATTAGCCACATATCATAAAATCCACTACTTTTGCACTACAAAAGGTCACACACACCAAATCGACGGCACTTACCCCCAGATTTGACAATTTAGGTAATGCATGTCGATTACAATGCGCAATATCCTAATAATCAAATTTCGTATGAGGTATATAGGAAATCTATTGATGAACAAAAGCATAGGATTCTATGATATAGCTGCTCATAAATGTGCAGATTGTAGAGAAAATGAAAATAACAGAAACACCACAATTAAAGAAGCACATTTACATAAAGCAAGTGAAGTGAGAAAACAATACCAATCCGATGCACATATAAAAGATGATTCAATTGGTGTGTTCTCCAAAAGGTGGTTCTTCTTCCTAGAATGCCCGATATAAAGCAAACCTTTTTCGTGTACAGGCTAATCACCTTTAATGAAACATCGATATCTCAAAATGGGCTTTTTGCGAATATGGTGTTTTACCTTTACATGGTAGAGGAGTAGCAACAATTCTATGACCTGACAAAAATATCGATGATAAAATTAAAACAAATATTACATACATACATTTTTAAATTTCCTTATAATTTTTAATTATAACTAAGTTGGTATTACATTAAGTAAACATAAAATTAGTGTCAACTTTTTTTAAATGTCAATACAACTGTATTTTAATTAGTGATATGTGAAACAAGTAACTGTAGTACATACCACATCAGGAGCAACAACTACCAGCGAAATATCTGAATGGTTTGGACAAGAAACCAATTTAGAACCATATGCTGCTAAAATGCATTCTTCTACCATCCAACTATAATATATTTGATTATTTACATTGTGAGGAGTATCGTCTACATTTATATTAGGGTGTCCTTCCACAGATGGCATTCGACTGGAGTCTGTAGAATCGCGACCAACACCGCTATCACATTCTGATGTATAAGATTCTTGAGATTTTCGAAGCTTGTGTAAGTGATATGAGTCATTTTCCACTTGACCAAAATCCTAAAAAATTAACAATATTAATGCAAACGAGGTTTTGCTTATAATTAATATTATAAAATTTAGAAACTCCCTTAACATGTTCACTACCAACAGAGCTTGCAAATTTCGTTTTTTAAACACTTCAATATTTAATTGAAAATCAACAAAAAAATACTTATTGTGAAGTTGGAAAGAATTTTATGAAATCAAATACAAAGTTACAGCAATAAAATATCTACAAGTTAAAACAAACTAAAAAAGTTATTAAACTAACCTCCAGTAAATGACGAGATTCGTTTTGATCTGCAGGTATATCAAGCTCTACTGCAGTTGATAAACATTTTGGACAGGGTATTAAACGTGTAACTAAAAAGCGCCCCTCTGAAGTATGAACAAATCTTGTACCTAAAGTAGGATACCAATCTTCTAATAATGTGTCAACATGATCAATTGTAAGTGCTAGTAGCTGAGATGTAGTTTCTAAAGAAGGGTCGATTACCAATTCATCAAACATATTAGCATCGCCAACACATCTAATTATAAGTGAATCTACGGGAAAGTGTATCTCCAGTATAGAAGAATTTAATAAATCAACATCACACCATAAACCATCTTGCTTTAGTTTAAATCTAAACTAAAAATATATAAACCTTTTAAAGAACTGTGATACCTACTTTAAATGTCGATATGTCGCTGAATTCTGCAGAATTTCTCTCATTCTAAAAAGAGTTATGTCTCCATATTTTAATTGCAAACCAGTCTGCCATAAAATCCACTCAGCTTTAAAATCAAGCAAGTTCTCAATCTCTAAATTTTGAGCTACATCTTTTGGTAAAATAAAAAATGCTCGAATAATGTCAATTATAGCATCATCTGCTAAAACACGTGATATTAGGCGAGACCAAAATCCAGATGGAAAATATGACATTAATAACAACCGTGTTATAGATTTATCAGTTGAACGACTTGATAATTGATAATAATTACTTCTTAAGCTTGGTTCTACTGTAAACAAAAAGTTAATACCAAACAAGTGACATTTAAGTATTTTACCTAACATAGTTTTCAAAGTGGATGGCATTGTCATTGTAAATGTTCCTTTAGAGTTACAATCATTATACAACATTGATTTAGGAGACACTGTGATTTTCTTATTTCTAACAGCCCAAGCACGGGATCTTAATGGTACTTTTACTTTCACAATAGGATGAAATTGACCAGGAGTAGTTTGTGCAAGATACGTTTCATCTTCAGATGGTAACAGCGATGGTATTAATAATGTTCTAGAATCCCAAGTTATCGCAACTTCAAATTTATTTAACAAATTAACTAAGTAATCTTTAATATCAATTGAACCAATGTTGCTTGCTTTAAAAATTTGCTTTAAATCATCGAGTTTCATGATTCCTGATGTAGCAAATGGATTAATTTCCCTAATTGTAACAACATGTGCTAGCATATCGCATAACCATTGTGGATCAAGAAAATACAAATACTTTAAAGTAGCATCATCATAGTGAAGAAGTACACCTGTAAAAATAATTAGCAATAAATTAAATAACTACATAATAACTAATATATAAGATATGTTAAAAACTATGTAAGCAATTAAGTATGGTTTAAAAGCTAGGATTAATCGTAAACTGCACATGTTGACGTAATATAAAACTTGATGCCATACAATTAGCTTCTTAAAAACAATTTAATATGATAAACTCTGCCAGTAAATTATAGGAACTATAAAATCAATAGTAACACATGTACGTCACAATCAAAAGCATAATAATCTAAATTTTCGTCAGTCGATGTTCTTAATTTCAAAAACACACGTCGAACTGTTACACTATGAACTTCCTCGCATTACAATAAATAGAACAAAAAAACAAATGAGCTAACACTTGGGCATGAGTTTCATTACAATCTACCATTTTATACACCATGTTCGATGTACTGTGTCCATATTACACCAGTGAAATAGGGTACAATAGAAAAAGATTTAAAATTAAAAAAAATGTTCTTAGGTTTAACTAGATTAGTATATACTGAAATTATTTCAGCTAGTTTCAGTTTTGGAATAGGATTCACATACATTTATTGGAAACTTAAATAGTTACTACATATAAACAATTTCCAATTGCTTCTAACAGTTTGCATTAAGTTCAGACCAAATCAGAAACACAGCAGTCTGGGATCATCGGGATATGCACAAGTGCATAGGACACGTATACAAGACACTGAAAAACAAGACGACAATCCGGCTAGAAAGTTTATTACTAGTAGACTGCTTTTAGAATGACTTTGGTATTACTCCTAAAGATAATCTCTTTCATTACCGAGTCATTTTTGGTCCCATATACTCACCTAGGTTTACACAAAAAAAATTCACTATACCTAAAAAAGGACCATTAAATACACTTTGCATACAGTAATTATATATACTATAGTTCTGAGCCATATAACAAAAGACAACCAAAATTTGTGAATCACCACAAGACACACTAAAACCCCAAATAGCAATTTCACCAATAGAGAGATCTTTTGTGCTTGGCTTAAGTAATCTACAGGCATATTTTATACCACCACCCAATGGAGCACTGCCAGCCAGATCCATCTTCTTAATTTCATGTTCTGAAAATCTCTACATTTTCCAGCCAAGGCTACTCTACACACCATATCACATAGAATAAAGCCCCAAATAGTAATATCACCGTTAGAGTCTTTTGTGCTTGGCTTAAGTAATTTACAGGCATATTTTATACCATCAACCAATGGAGCACTGTCAGATCCATCTTCTTAGTTTTATATTCTGACAACCTCTACATTCTCCTACCAAGGCTACTCTACACTAAGCATACTTACAGTGGCGCTCAACCCAATTATCTACACTGTCAGGTATTCCCCAGCAATTGTACAGCAACCCGATGCAATCACTTACTCTTTCTTGCCCTTAAGTTAGTTAACAATCATTACCTCGAATACAGTCAGGGTCAACGGTAATTCCCTACATTACAGAATCTTAGACGAGTTTCTTTGTGAAATATCTACCTCATTTTTGGGATTAAAAATTGAAGTAACAAGCTTTTATATGTAAAATTGAACGTTCGTTCGTATTTCTAATTAACTTCGAGCATAGTTCAACAAACAAGCACGATATGTTTTAATTCACTGCAGAAACTGGTTATAATCAGCACCCCTATGAGAAATGTCAAAGTAACTGTTACGTTCCATTTCATACTTGTAAATTTTGCCGTCTCCTTAATTTAAAGAGCATTTCAGTTTCTACTTATTTGAACATACAAGTTCCCTACACTTTCATTATGTCAAGTTTGTAATGGCTCAGTTAGACAACAAACTTTGTTAATCCTTTTATCCTTTTATTTAATTTATGAGTCTGCATTTGATATATTACACTTTCTGGTTCCTTATCAAGCATGTGTTGGATAATCAAGAATTTCCTGACTGCAACAATTTTAAATAAAATTGAAAATCGTTCTTTGTTTCTATTGTCACTATATTTTCGTATTGGTTTGACAATCATGCTTCCCACTAATACGTCATTAAAAGTTTTTTTTTCACGTTTGTCGTACACGAAATGCATAAGTTAAATTATAAATGGTGATTGTTGTTTCTTCAATGCAGTACAATTTATTAACTGTAAACCCAACCAGGCAATTAGAAAGAAAATCTTTATACTGTTGTTAAGTAGATTCGCAAGTTGTGCTATGATACCATTAGAGAGTAGCCGCATTTTGTTATCGATTTTTTTGATATTATGCTTAAAAATAAAATGAACTATGACAAAATGGAGATACAGTTGTCAACCGGTTTCAAAAATATGTTGTAGGTTTTAATATTAATACTTCCTTTAAGAGTAAGTGTTCGTTACTTTTGAAAAATTACCGAAATACTTCATAGCCTGCGTGAGTAAATATTGTAGCCAATAGTTGACCCTTTATTCACTCCTATACGAAACGTAAGTTGCTTGCAATCTAGAAATGTTAAGAGTTTGATGTGTAAACCATTGTTAGCTATTTAATGCTGTAAAATTTGTTAAATTATTGGTGCTAGTTTGGTGATTGTATCTAAATGTACCATTGCATGTATTTTTTTGTTTATGGTTTAGTAGCTTCTAGTTGGGTGTACTCGTCAGAGTCAATCTAGTAAGTAATTAGGTAGGATTTGGGCGATATTTATACTTACGCTTCTGCTCTAGGTATATTTATTTTTATAGTTATTTAAGCTTATTCGTGTATTTAGAATTTGAAACTGCTTTATGCTTGGTATTATGATTTCCTGTATTATCGAGTTCAAAAGATGCAATCGGAATTTGTGTTATTGTGTTTTAACCGTTGCGTAATTTTAATGAGTTATTTGCTGTGCCAATGCAGAATTTTATAAATTACAGTTGTTAAATGCTACTTTGTGTTATTAACCCAAATGAGACAATCTTTAAGGCGTTTATAATGGCATAGTTCTTTTATTTACAAAACGCCCTTTCGTTTAATGGTTACTTAGATATAGTTAATATTTAATATTAGTATGTAAGGAGTGAAGAATTCAGATGTTTGTGTTTAAACCGGCAGTTTAATATTGTTTGCTATCTAAATTTATAGAGGCTACTATATTACACATGTTGTTGTGTTTAATTATCATTTCAGGTACAGATGTTCTAAAAAGGGTGAATTGGGTTGTGTTGTATTGTTTCGTTCTTTAGACTACTATCCTTCCTTCCCTTCCTTGTTACCATAATTCAGGTGCACGCACACATGCACACCCACCCATGCATGTGCACCCGTACATTCGGCTGTGCCCATGTGAACACGCATGCATGCATGCATGTGCGCATGCACACACACACACACACACACACAAAATTCCTAACTAATCAAAAATACTACTGTATGCTACCAAATTAAATAAGTTGCAAATAAAATAGGAAATAATACCATTATCATGCAGAAATAATGTAGCTTGATGGAGTTCACCCCAATCTCTAAATGCTCGATTATAACGTAATTGCAACTCACTGGTTACAACCGACTGATATTGTTCGGCCATCAAAACAGGATCCAGTCCATTGCTCCGACGTTCTGCAGCAACATAATGTACTACATCCTCTAATGCTAAATATGTTGCTGGAACTTTTTGTTCTAGTAACAATTCCTTACTCCCTGCAAATTCTTTTTTATAATATATCGACAATTTCCAACGAACATACCTGGTGGTCGTAAGCTAAATACAGTATCATAAATCAAATTACAAAGCAATTTTAGGTTGTGTCTAGTTTTACAGCTAACTTCAATTGTGTCTAAAACTCTTGGTAAGCCACATTTCTCGGCATCAACAATGTTTATAAATTTATCTCTTATATGCTGTTGATAATCCTCAGAAATGTGAGGGCATGTTTCTTGTATAACATCGTAATGAGTTCCCACTATTATAACAGGTGAATTTGGAGCACGTGCTTGTATATTTACTAACCATTGGGATATTTCATTTATGCCTTGATGACCATCTGTTATTTTCCATACAACCAAGTACAAACTTCGCTTTGACAAAAAGTACTGATGTGTTGCATAATATCTAAAATAGTGATAGTTAAAAATCGATAATAATCAACAGTAAACTAACTCTTTTTGACCACCAAAATCCCATGTTTTAAATGTTACAGGACCATGAACTGACTGATTTCGTACCTTTTTTTCATACACCCAATCACCAATATCAACACCTACAGTAGACATATTTATACCTCTTGAAGTTTTTACGTTCATATTTTTATTTCCCATTCTTTTAGCCCAATGCTGTAACACACATGCATAAATATAAAGCAAATATTAGCACTACTAACTTCAGTTGGCTTCTTCTTAGAAGTGCCTTCTTGTCGCAACTGTTCCAATAAACTAGTTTTTCCTATACCCTGAATACCAACAATCATAAGCTTCATGCGAGCATATGGTCGAGCATCTTCCAAAACAGATTTTAAATAACCAATTATGTCCATAGTTTTATATTTTTTACTTTCAATCATAGATTTCAATGGTTCTTGGAGTGGACAACCACGAGTATTTAGATTCCATAACCTAGATAGTAAACCCATCTGGGGTGGAAGTTCATTAATCTCTAATAATTTCAGTTAATTACTAATAAAGACATAATACCCAAACACTCACCTATATTACCACTAATGTTTAAAACTGATAGATTATTTAATTCACGAATATTATGTGGTATTTCCTTTAAATTATTGTTGCTAATATCTAACATAGATATATTTGGAAACATTAATCTGGCTTTGTTGGACAAAAGTTTCTGAAACACTAAGTATTTAATAAAAAACATGACAAAATAAATGTAGTTTACAGGATCACAATCTTGGTCTTCAACACATGTGAAATCGCCGTCATCATCTGTTGCTAATTGTATACGAGTTAAATTATTGTCCGCTAAAATTAAAGTGCGCAAATTATCTAAACGTAGATGTCTCCGATGAGAACAAACTGACTGAAGAACAGTATTACGGACAGATCTTCCTAGTCTATGTACTGAAATAATTCACATGATACAAGTAATTCAGCAGCTCAAATTCATCATACCATCCATCACTGGCACTTTATTTGAATTATTTCCACAATAGCATGCTAAGTTGGCTAACTCCATTGTATCGTGTGCCTCCACTTGTGGTAAACTCGGCCAGCAAGCAATCTGATTATGACTTAAATCTAACTGTTTCAAGGAATTGGGGTAGCTAGTAATGTGTGACATTGACCTCAACAAGTTAAACGACATATTAAGTCTTGTTAAATTAATTGCCAAGCATGGAAGAACAACGGGTATACTAGTGAAACAATTGTGGGCAAGATTAAGAGATGATAAATGAGATGATTTTTCACATTCTGAATCTTCATTATACAAAATTTGTTCAGTTACTTCTACACTTTTACTCCAGATGTGATGTTTTATGAGATCCAACTGCCTGAAAATAAAAACATATAATTATTGTTTAAGTAGGCATTAAATTTCTACCCAGATTTTATAAAAGCATCCAATTTGGTCAAATTTCAGAAAGTAAAATTACTTTACAAAAAATGCATTTGCCAATTTGAAGTATTTTAGTAATTAGTGATACAATGCAGTAAATTTATAATAATTGTTCTGGTAGTCATCACGACACCGGTTGTAAGTTTTCACATTGACTTTTGTAACCGGTTTTCTTTGTGTCATATCATGAATGTCTTATATATTATTGTTTTGGACAAAGGAGTATATCATATATAAACACTGCACACCATCTGCGATATCACAACACAAGCTCGACACGCAATTACCGACAAGTCTTGTAACACTGCAGTCTGCAATCACTCACTGGAATCCGTTCTGAGTTGTCCTACACATAAAACCGTTATTCTTCTTAAAAAGGATAAGAACATGAGGGGATGAAATATGGCTAAGGTAGGTAAATGGTGCCTGAACATCGCCCCACCAAAAAAAATGGATATTTATTTTATAATGTTGTTAAGTATTAATTTCTGCATTGTACATTTTCAATTAATCATTTATTACTTTGGTATTCACAATCACACGGATTTTCATTAACAAGATCAACTACCTTTCAAATTGTTAGGTATGTCTACAACCTATCTTGTAGCATTATATAGTTAAGTATATGACAGGTGGCATATTTGTTATATAAAACCACAGAGATTTTGTATTTCGATTTACAATACTGGGAACAGATAAGCAGGTGGACAAGTTTCATTGTTCGCAATCTAGGTTCGTGAACACCAGTGTGATTGCAGAACACAATCACAGTATTTCATGCTAACTCATTAAACGTATTTATTGGAGCAGGTGTTTCAAACTTATTTCAGAGAAACTATAATGCGTGGATTTTTAGCCTTTGCTAACTGAAGCAAATTAACATAGAATAGATTCCACATATTTAACATTGTAATGTAACTAATCACTTAATGAGATTTTATAGGATGCTTGAAAAGTAATCATTTCAATTTGAAAGGTAGCCGACCTTGTTAATGAAAATTCATATGATCATTACAATAAGAAATACACGATTAATCAGAAAATGTACGATGCAGAAATTGTACATAACAATGTGTAGTACAAAACACCATTCTGAATGAACCTGCACCTCAAAGACGTTCTAGAATTCTAGAACAGGTGGAATGGCTTGCGTGTTTCAGTGAACTAAAAAGCTGAACTATAGCTTTAATCAAATTAATGAAGTCTTTAGTGAGGAAACAGATTAAGACAGGTCACCGAAAGAAGTACTGTACATTACTGCGATGTGGAAAGCAACCGGAAACCATCACATTACTTCCCAAATACAAAGCGTACTTAAATTGTTATTTAACATGATGGCATGCTTTGGGGTAATAAATTCCGAAGTTAAAATAGTCCCCCATTTGGATCTTCGGGAGGGAACTACTTCAGAGGATGTAATCAAAAACTTTAAAAGAAGTGCTGAGAATAATTTGAGAATCAGAGCGTGGAATGTCAGAAGCATGAAGCAAGTGGATAAGCTAAAGAATTTGAAAACTGAAATGGATGGGTTAGCATTAAGGCACAGTAGAGATTAGCAAAATTCGGAGGGCACAGACAGGGGATTTTGGAGACATTAGGGTAATTCATACAGGATCAGAAGAAGGAAATTCGTGTGAGAGGATAGTTATGTATAGAAAACTACTTACAAAAGAACGAAAAAGTACCCATTGTTAGTTTAGAATATAAACCGTAGAAGCGATCTACAAAGATATCGAAGCCAATACTAAGATTCGTAAAAGGACATGAAAATTAAAAAAATATGGGAGATTTTAATGCAGTGGTAGGTGAGGGTAGGGAAGTAGTGGTAGGAGGTTTATTTGGTTTAGGCACGAGATACAACAGGAGAAAGAAGCTGTTAGAGTTTGTGACAAAAACAATTTAACCATTACAAACAAATTATTTGAACATCATGCTAGACGACGATACATGTAAAAGATGCCAGGAGACACAGGGAGATATCGAATAGATTACATTTTTGTTTGACAACGGTTTAGAAATCAAGTAAAAGACTGTAGAAGTTAACTGCTACCACTATTTCTAGAACCACTTTGTTACTAACTTTGTTCATGTTATCATCATCATACATCGGAAGCACATAATTCCAAAATGCTGCTACCTTTTTCCTGTCTGTTTCTGCTATTTTATAGCTGTAGTGCTGTGCTCCACATACATATGCTTTCAACTATTTTTTTCTTGGTTCTTTTGTTGTCTTCGACTATAGCAGCTGCTCTTTTTTGTTGGATACAGCTAACTCGGTCCCACTTCTATTGTTTTCTAAACATATACCCTATTTCACCTATATTCATTGGTATGTGCTGGAGGTTAAGCAACCTACAGCTACCAAGATCTCCAACATTTAGACATTTGCCGAATTAATGGTGTTCCATAAATCTTTTCGCACAATCAACATTAGTTGAAAATATTGCAAAACCAACACCTCCAGTTGTTTATAGTAATCATCAGGTTTAAGTGCAATTATTTTTTTCATCATTAGGTGTTCCGTCTTGGAGCTGGTTGGGCACGTACCTCCACTGATTTCTATTCGGAGCTAGACTGCATATTTCCCTGAAATTCCCACAGCCTACAGCTTAATTCCCATTCTATTGTTTTCTAAATATATACCCTATTTTACCAACATTCAGTGGTATATGAAGGGCGTTAAACAAATATATAAACACTTCCTTTGTACACCTTCTTCGATAGCACAGGACAAGCTTGACACACAAGTACCAACAAGTATTCTAACACTACAGTCTGCAAAGTCACCTACTGGACTCCATTGCAAGTTGTTGCACACACAAAACTACTGTTATTCCTCTTAAAGGTGATCGGAACAGGAGGGGATGAAATATGGCTAGGGTAGGTAAATGGTGCCTGAAGGATTTTATTTGCTATAATATAATACAGTTCTTTGCAGGAATAAATTAAATTGCTTTTTAATGTTGCATACTGTTGTTATTGTAGAGTAGTTCGGTTCAAGAATATTCCAGTAGTTTAAAATAAAAACGTAAAATTCTTGAATTAGAATGTGTATGTGTAAAAAAAAAAATAATTTGAAACGAGTGGAACTTACTACAAACAAAATCTTTGACTAGGAAGCAAGTACTATATAACTAAATCTATGAAATAATTTGGCACATTGTGGAATTTATTAAGTAGAATGACAACTGTTAGGGAATGTGTAATACTTTCTACTACAAAAACTCAGAATGCTCATATAAATAAATAATAAACAAATTAAAAGAAAATTAAGCTGGAATATTTCACTAATCCATAACAGTAAAAGTTTCTGAAAATATTCAAAAAGTATTTTGAATACAAGCAAAAAGGAAACTTTTTGTTGTGTACAACTTACATTTTATATATCCAATAAAATAAGATCTAACTTAACTTATGCAAAAATATTGGAATCAAGTTTAAAATTTACTCTTCATAAAGGCAAAACATAAATGGATTTTACTTTATAAGTGGCATGAAACTTCAGATCAGAATAAAATTTAAATGAAATCGAACACTATTTATTACAAACAGGTTATCTACTTAAATCTTAATGCCGCCAATAGCATCCTTCACAAAATGAAGTCCGAGATTAACAAGATAAAAGACACAAAAATACAAAAATTAATTTAACATTAAAATTTAAATGCTGCACGCACCAAGCGCCACTTGTTTCAGTCATAATAAATTGGTATAAATGCATAGACCATTTTGAGGTTTTTGCTTAAGTTGGCATAGAAAAACGACAAAAAATAATATTTCAAACAAACAGTTTACAATAATGGTGCAAATAATTACTCTACACTTAAATTTAAATTAAACAGATAAATTCAAATTGGCATGCTTTCTTCGAAAAAGCACAATAAATAGTGAGTATGTTATTAAAAAACCTTATAATAATATAAAAATTACCTTAGAGATTTATCTTTTTTTCTATACCGTGCAACAAAAACATTTTCTTCTGTATCACTTTCAAGATCAGAATTTACTGAAGCATCTAAAGTTGTTTCTCCGTAACTAGACAGTTGACTATCACTTGAACTGATGCTCATTCGATCGAAATCTGGTTTCTACAATAAACAAATAATTATGCATTCAAATAATAACATCTACCCACAGCAATTGGAATGTTTGGTAATTCATTTAATAAATTAAATGCACAATTCAGTTCTTTAAGTTTAGGAGCCTGCCACATATTATAAGGTAGGAGTTGCAACTTATTATTTGAAACAACCAAAGTAATAAGTGATGGCAATTTAAATATTGCATCAGGAATGTAATCAAGTCTGTTATCCTGCAGGTATAGTTCTTCCAAAACCAAACAATTATAACTTAAATCTTTACTACTTTTTCTACTACGTTCATTTTGTTTAGTGGGAGATTCTGTCGGCAAAGGCAATTTTTCAATTTTATTTTGTGCCAAGTTCAAATATTTTAAACTACATAACATAAACACAGCAAGAGGTAAAGAAGTTAAACTGTTATTGGAAATATCAAGCCTAGTGATGGCATACAATGCAATATCATAGTTACGAGGATTTTGTTTCAGTCGTTGATTTAAGTGTAAGGAAGCATCAGTAAGCCACTGTGGGCGTATTTGTGTTAAATTGCAATTCTGATTATGCCAGTTAATCATCGTTGGAGTGTTAGGAAATAAAGAACTATATGTCAGACTACTAATATTAGAAAATATTGAAAATTGTGGAGAATTAATACTTTCAGTCATCGCTTTTTTATTTATTTTGTATTCAGGATCGGGATTTGCCTATAAAATAAAAATTGAGTGAATTTGTTTCACCAATAAACTTTCTTACCTTCACGGACAACAATTTTGCAATAAGAGTCTCATCATGATTTTGAACAGCAATTGCAAGTGCTTTAGATTCATCATCCCGAGCACCAAATTTTAATAACAGATCAACTATAGATACATCTCTATTCAGACAAGCTTCAACTAATGCTGTAGATTGGCTATAAGTTAATTCTTCTGCTGAACAACAACCTAAATTCTGTAACAATCAAGATTACTTTTACACATTACAAAAAGAAATTTACTAACCCCATAATAACTATCAATTATTTCCTCGTTAATATCTTGGTATCTTCTTATAACTAAATTAGGATTAGCTCTAGCATTTAAGAGAGCAAGCACAATATCATAATGTTTTCCTTTGGTTGCTGCATGTAAGGCAGTTTCCGTGTTATTATTACAGTACATATCAATTTTTAAAGGTGCAATCATAGATACATTTTGATCGCTCTATAAATGAAGAAGTTTAACTTACAATATAAAAGGCTCAAAAAACCTACATCACTATTTTTGTCATATGAGTTCCCACTAGATAAGCTTAATTTTGACATGATAGATTGAATACCATCAGACACACGTTTGGTTGTTGGACTTATTATAGAATTCCTTTTAGAAGGTGTTGGTTCCTCTTCCTTAAAAAATATCAGAAAGTACAAAAAAGCATCCTTTAGTAATCTATGGTGCAGATGTCTTTCAAAATATGAGAATGTCATATCTCTTGAATTTTTTACACATCTAAGGACTTAAGTAGCCCAGTATAGTATTCTGGCCAATAAAGTATAATAAACAATTTGTTTACATTCGTGAAATGTATACATTATCACCAAGTTAATACTAAATTTGTAAATTGAATCAACTCATTTTTAATCCAATACTATGTTACTTAAAATTCAATACCACTTACTGTCATACACTGTATAGCATTTATAATCTCAATATATTTTACTTATTTTGGTAGATAATCTTCATATTTCCCAAAAATTACAGAAATTATAGGCTTAAAGATGTTAAATACAGGAATGCGTAAAACATGGCTATCCATTTCACAAGAGAAAAAACTGGGTTAACATTTATAAAATATGAAGCACCAACTCAATTAAGGAATACAATTAAATACCAATATTATTAATTGTCGTAGCTCAAGTCAATTTAGTAGTTCTACCACACTATGGAATATCTATGAACATATTAATTCCGTTCCATTTATTTTTATAATGTTTACTGCAAGCTGAATTGGTATGTTCGTTTATAGGAAAATCCTACATCGACTTATTATGTGTTCAAAAAGTCAATCTTATCGCCCAAATAATACTAGAAGACTTAGAAGAAAATATAATACAAAAGAAAGAACACGCCATTACCACTGTATTACAGATATGTAGACTACCACATTCCTGCCATACTGGAAAATAAGTAAATTAAAAATATTTAATAACTACCATCCGAACATACAATTTACTACTGAAATTGAGAAAAATTGACACTACAAAAAAGAAAACATTAGAATAATTTGATACATAAAAATAACGTGGTTCGGAAGGTATTTTAACTTCTTTTATCAACACTCCCTTGCTAAAAAAATCTGCCATAATGGAATTAGCTGCAAATTGATAAGCTAATGAACACAAAATTCAAAGAGAAACAAAGCTAAACTTATTCTACAAAATAATACTATCCATAAAACTTAAACTGCATTTTAAAAAAATAAATAAATACTACAATAATAGTCAATCCAACAACAATAAACAAAGTACAAAATTCATACCAGAACCACATCTGAAAAATTACAGTATCTGTTCAAAAATACAACCTAATTGTAACTCATAGAGGTTTCAACCTAACAAATAACAACTTCACCAAATTAAAAAATACAGTACCTAAATATTACAAAAAAAAATGCAGTATATAAAATACAAAATCAGAGAAATTGGAAAAGTGCATAGCATCTCGAGAAACGTTTTATTGAACATAAATACGATCAAAAAAGCTGCGCTCACAAAACATGAATCCCAAGCAAAGCATAAAATTCATCATGACACAGCAATATAAAAAAAAGAGACAAACCAAAACAAAATTGAGAATACAAGGAAATGATTTATACCATAAAAAATCCAACCGCAGGAAATAACAAGACATATAAGAATCTAAATAAAATGCACTACAACATTTTAAAATAAGTAGTAACAAATATCTATAAAATGAAAAACAAAATCTCAAAATAGACACAAAGTTGTATATTAAAAATTTTCAATACAAATTGCACCTATATAAATTAAAAACTCTGTCGCATGTCCCAATACATCGCTAATAAATCCACATATTTATGTGTTAGCGTAATTTTAAATGTGATGTTGATGCTTGATGCTTAAAATTTATATATATATATATATATATATATATATATATATTGCTGTGATACCACCAAAATCCGGGTACTCCGCTTTTCGAATCGAGCCTCACGAATTGGGCATCAAGAATGCTGTGAACCCTCTTGAATTACCTGGTCTGTTGATTTTCTTCTGTTAATCGCCTCGGCTGCTCCTCTAGATAGCTTTCATCCCCATACATAAAAAAACAAACACATTCCTACCACAAACATCAACGTCAACTCTATTTACATCAATATTCACAATACATTAAAATTTCAAAATTAATATTCAGCATAAATTTTAATATCGGAAAATTTCAAAATTAAATTTATTATCATTTTAATGTGCATCCAGAATTAAAGTCCTTGTAGGATGCCTACTAATTACTATAACAATATATGCAGAGTACAAAGGAGCATCTACCACCCCTTTACGTTAATTAACCAGGTTCGTCTAATTGAGCTCAAAGACATACCCATATTTTTATCATAATCCAGAACATCAATACTAAATACCCTTTCTACTTAAACAAGCAAATTTCACCTTAAAATTAAAATTTTATTGTTAGTACAATTTCACTAATGTCCATTTAAAGTAAATCAATTATAAAGTTATTCAACACACACCAAAATGTCAAACAAAATAGTGTAATTTACCTGAAGGTTACTGTCCTCGTAGCTTCAATGTACATCGTCCCTTTAGTTAATCACACCATTCCAACAGGATTATATTTACTTCTAATTCTCAACGCTTTTAAAATTTTCTCCATCACCATTTATTTAAAGTTGTTTCTGGGCTTTTCCGGAACTCATCTGTGTATATCTGACCCTGGTTTTGTGGATCCAGACACGTTTTTGAACCATTTAATTATTAACACCCCCGAAAAATAACAAAGAAATTCATACTTCTTTCACCAATATACGCCAAAACTGCCTACTTTTGTGTATACATTTGTCGTTGTAAATTTTGCTAATTGGTACAGTGATACTAAATTTTATTACCTTGTATCTAAGTGCACTGAAGTACATTCATGTTAGCACGTAAATACCAAACTATTTTGAATCACTAAAATATCGAGCAAACTTTAAATTATTTTATCAAACTAAAATGCACTGTTTAACATCTTGAATCAAGTCGCGGATGTAAGAGAGCTTGTTTATATTCACCTCGGTATATATAGCAAAAAGCCTGTCTGTCGGTCTGTTCCCCAAAACAGACAATTCTTAAGAATTTCTCATGCTATGTTCCCAGTCCGTCGCTCGCGCGTCGGTTTTTACGAATTTTTCACTCGCCCCATTTAAATCTCAGAAATTCACACGGCACGCAAACATGTCCGAGAAAAACTAATTAATTTTGTACAGAAATTGTTGTTTCTACCTCTGATATTTGCATCCTATTTTCAACCAATTGTGACCCTCGTGACGTTGCTTAAATCACGCCTTTTACTATATGTGTCTTTGCTTGACGCATTTTCTCTTTCCTTTTCTAACCTGTTCGTATTGGTGCAAATTGATATTCTTTATTATCGATTATATTTTAGTCCATGTGGACTATCTGGGTTAAATAACCCCGTATCGCACCTTCTCGTGAATATTAAGCCCGGGTTTCTCCAAGATTCTTTGTAAACATTAATTATCTGCAAAATTTTCGCCGAATGAGCTTTTAAATAAACCCTGTTTTGTATTTCGTGCTAAAGCATCTGACCGTTTCCAATATCCTTAGAATCGACATGTTTATCTAAACAAATTAAACTGAAATTGCCTTTTAAAATACGCAGGTGTGTTCAAACATCCTACTTCTAACTAACACTTCTAGGATTTGCATTTTAGTGGGTTTTACAAGTTTCTATAGATATTATCTGTACGTTTTGTTCAATACCGGTTACTTGAAATAGAGTTAATTAAGATAAATTTTGCATGTAATTTCTCTTTGTTTCTTTATTAGGAATAAATAAATTACACGCAGAGCTTTTTTAATACTGTTTCTTTTGATATAAAGCGTCTTATAAATAATTTAAATTTCTTAATTTTAATAAAACGAATGAATTTTTATGCTTCACGCTGTTATTTAATAACGCGTACCTTATCCAAAAGCTTCTACACAGTGATTAAAATTATTTGATGTGATTATATAATTTTCTACCCTGGTCTAAATATGAGATATATATATATATATATATATATATATATATATCATATATATATAAACTAAATTTGGTAACGACCTTGCTTTTTTAATTGTATATAATTGGTTTTGGGTTTTAGGTCAGCAGAATTAAAGGAAAAATAAATTTCCGAAAGCTTGAGTTTATAAAAAAAAGAACTCTTTAATTCTGCTGACCTAAAACCCAAAACCAATTATATACAAAATATATATATATATATATATATATATATTGACGTGATAAGGGGTTACAAAAGGTCATTGAAACCCAAATTCTACAAATAAATCCCATCAAAATATAAAAGAATCAGGAAAAAATGGAAATTTCTGTAAATTCATGGTTACGCCCTGTATAATACAAGCAAACTTTTATTCATTAAAATGCCAAACAAAAAAATGCAATTGTGCGTGTATAAATCATCACCCTGTACGATATATAAACTGTATATGTAAGAATAATTAATTTTATATGCCCTAAAAATGCATTCAATGCGAACGCAAATCGATCATTTTAAGATAAATACAAAGCCATTTATTTTCACTTATTAATTATCAATACATTTTCGATGCATATAAAAATGCTCTTCATTTGCTGCAAATAGCATACAATAGTACTAGCTACGCATTTAGCATAAAAAACTACAACCTTGTTAAATTGTATTTAAAGTCCTAATTTTAATCTTAAAACACGTTTTACCGTGAAAGCAAATATTTGCTATAAAAATGCAACCATTTGCATTAAAAAGCAATTAAAGTTTAACTTAATTACGCTGTGGATTACATAAATTTATTTTAAATAAGGAATTTTCTGGAATAGACTAGATTAAGAAGGAAGTTTCCGGAGAATACCTCAATTTCGTATGAACTCATTAATAAATAGACGTTTATTCCAAGAAACGGCTCAAACATTGAAAAATAACCGATAACAATTGATTATTTTTGACATTAGTATGGGATGCGACACAAAAACCTTGGGTGTGAAACAAAGACGAGGCAGCGCGCGTCATTAATAAGTGGAACGAGATTACTAGGTAATAAAACGCCGCAATTTTAGACGCTAATGAGTTTTCCTGTGAAACCTTGCATCATAATGTTCCATACTATTCTACTACATTCTGGAAATAGATAATTTGTTTATATAACAAAGCGTTTATTAAAAACGGTCATTCTTAAATTCGATGGCGAAATGTTATTTTGATTTACGTCGCGAGCTGTTGCTTTGCAAAAATGATATTTGAAGTATGCAATAAGCATTCTGTAATTTAATAATTACGATGATACAATGAATATAGAAGCGATGTTTTAAACGTAACTTACATAAAAAATAAAAATTATAAAATACAATGAAGAGGGAAAATTCTTCAATATAACGCTATTTTAAAAATTTACTTTAGTAACTTCTGTTTGAAATGAGGATTTTAAATATGAAAAATCTTGAAAGCTGATTGGATGTCAATTTAAAATAAGATATTTAATTAGGGAGTTAGATAAAAAACGCTTCGTGGATTTTTGGAAGTATGATTCCTTTGTAACTGATATTTCAATTTTGTCATTTAGTTTAAGATAGTTTAAGATAGTCCTAATAATTTTTTTTATAAAGGATCTTTACCAGGAAAGTTTGTGTTCAGAATTGAAAACACTCTGACCTTTCAATAGATTTTCTGTCAAGGATTTTTTTTTGCCAAACAAAGTCAGGTAAAACATCCATAAAAAAAGAAATTTAGTTCTGTAAATTTAAAATAAGGTAAGGAACATTTTTTTATAACAAGTACTTCTTCAAAATTATTTTATATTTGAAAGAAAAGATGTTGTAAATGTTCTATATGCTTTTGTATGAGAAAAAATATTTCATACTGTATAAATGCTTTATTATTGCTGTGTTTGATTTCATTCTGAGAACTCCGTCAATTCCGTTGAGCTAGCCAGGAAAAGTTAGAAAGGAAAGTAAGTGAATAATTTCAAATTTTACAATTTGCCGTATCTGTGTCACAGCTTTTTTATTGGCGCTCCAATGTGGGGCTTACCACATCACTCTTTTAGTGACGACTCAACGCGGAGTTTACCACATCACTCTTTCAGCGACGCATCAACGCGAGGCCTTGTTCATATCAATATTTTCATTGAAACCCAAACTCCATAAGTAATACCCGCCCAAATAGAAGAAACTGGAAAGAATTGAAATTTGCGAAGATTCATTGTTCCACCCTGTATAAAATAAGCGTATTGCATATACAAAGCCATTAAAGTCATCCACGTTATTACAAAACATATTCCGGTGTGTGTAAACCATTATTCTAAGAGATAAATATAAAGACATTGATATGCAAAGCAAAACACACTTCCCATATATTTAAAAGCCCCAATTTTAAATCAATAATACAGCTATGTGTACAGATAACCATTAAGTTATAAATATAAAAGCCATTTAATCAGCATAGGAACATTATCAATTTATTGGCCCTTGTTAATTAAATACTAACTTTATTAATATACAAAACTTGACAAAGAAAGCGTGAAAACAATGCAAATCTTATTGCATTTTGACAAACAAACCCTTATTAAATATGTGTATAGATGTAATATTCAGATTCGTTTTGGAAATTTTAAATTAAACGTATTCTGGAAGCTTCAAGAGAAATAGAGAAAAGTGCTTCATCTGTACTACGAACTAGTTAAATACCTAATTAATAAATATATATTTATTCAAATAAAAATGTCGTAAAATAGATAAGAATGAATTTATAGGTTTCCAGATTTCAATATGAAAAAGGAAACAGCAGATCAACCCAGTGATTGGACAAGGACAAACAGCGCGCTTTGCAGTGCTCGTTAATCACATAGCTTGACACTAATTAAGTGATAAAGCATGTCATTCTCAGAAATACGACATCATTAGGATGTATTATATGTTCCAAACGGAACAGGAAAAATTCTCGAATCGAGATAATTTTATATAAAAACAGAAGCAATCGATATCATTCATTCATTCATAAATACGCGATTCATTTTAAGATGTCCAATATGTTACTTTGAGTATACAGTATTTGACATTTAAAACGTTACTTTCATTAAAAAATTAATTCTTACAACATAACGTTGCATAAATATGGAACACAATTATTTTTTAAAACACTACTAGAATTGAAAGTTTTTCATTACAAGAGCTACTCTGAAGTTAATTAATTAAAAATTTTAAAAAAAAATGCATTTTGAAAATTAAGATTCTAAATGGAGATATAAAATTATATGAACTAACTGGTAAATTGGGAGATATTTACTACCTTAACTACGAATTGGATAAGCGCTATTGGATTTCGCAAGTATTAATTTTAGATTTCTTTGTTTGTAACTGATATTTGAGTATTTTGTCATTCGAATTTAAGGTAGAATAAGTTCTCATTTTAATTTCGTTTTGTGTAAGAATCTTTACCAAAAAGTTTTGAGGTCAAAGTTCAAAACATTTTGACCTTTAATAGATTATCTGGAGCATTATTGGCCAATTATACTATTTCTTCGAGGGTAGTAAATGACAGGTAAATTATCCACACGAGAGGAAATTTGAGTTGTGTAAATTTTAACAAAAATTAGGTAAGGATTATATTAGTAATAATTTAGGAATACATTTGTGTAAAAATTTAAGTGGTAAACTGTTCTTTTGTATGAAAGAGAATTGTTTTTGAATGTATAGATGCTTTTTGAGATTGCTATTTTATTTTCATTTTGTAAATTCCATGGCAAACATTTTCATTGAGCTAGCCAGGCAAAGAAAAGTTAGAAAGGAAGGTAAGTTAGTAATTTCAAATTGACTGTACCGTGTCACAGCACTTTTTTAGCGTCTACTCCAAAGGAAGGGGGTAACACAGCACTCTTTTAGCAATGTCCAACGAGAGGCCTTAACACAGCAAATTTAGCAACGCCTAACGTGAGGCGTTGTCATTAACACAGCTCTTTTAGCAGCACTCCAACACGAGGCCTTAACGCAGCAAATTCAGTGGCGCCCCAACCTAGGGTTTGATTAATTCGTCTGCTTATCTCATAGCATTTTTTTGGAGTTCTTGTAATATCTTAGTAGTTTCCAGTATGATTGATAGGATGAAAGAAGTTCGTGAAAGTTTGAGAGCGGCGGGAGTAGAAATTGGTTCTCAGGAAAGGGTTTATATGGAAGAAGCGAAAAAAGAATCAAGAGGCCAAGAAAGAACAAAGTGTAGGAGAATCTCAGGAATCAAAGATGATGGCTCTCTTATTACGTCTAAACCAAAATATACAAGAACAAAAGAAAAATATGAAGGAAGTGAAAGAGAATATAAAGGAAATGGGTAGAAAATGTACCAAAGAAATGAGTGAGAGATCAGATAAAAATACTCAAGAGCTACAGGCAGAATTTGGAGAAAATATAGCAAAATTGAAGAAAAGTTTAAGGTTACAAAGTGAGAAGAGTTAAAAGAAATTTAAAGAGATGGGTGAAAACTTACTATGAGCTTAAAAGAAACTAATAAGACCATAGAGGAAATGAAATTTGAAATTAAAAGAAATGTGGTACAAATTTTAGAGGCTGTGGATAACGTTAAGGAAGAAATTGTTCAAATAAAGGCAAATCAGAATGCAAATGATAAAGTAACGGATGGGAAAATTAAACGTTTAGATCAAAAAGAAAACGAAATAGAAAGAAAGCTACCAAGCTGGTTTTAAAACATTTAGAAATAATTTGGAAAATCTTAAATCAGACTTGGGGAATAAGTTTGAAAATTTAGAAAATAGGTTTGAAAATATTCATGTTGGGAAACCTATGCGATGGAGTCCAACCAGTGTTCCGTTGGAACAACATTCAAAATTTTATGGGGATAATAAACTTAATCTTAAGATATTTTTAAATAACCTAAAAACTTTAATACAGGGGAGCTGGAATGAGCAAACCAAATTAAATATTGTGAGGTCCATGTTGAAATGGTGTAGAAATTTGGTTTAGACTAATTGAAAGTGAGTTGAGTTTGTTTAAAGACTTCAAGATAAAATTCTTAAAACATTTCTGAGAAGACAGCCGGCAATTTAAAGTTAGAGATAAAAATATAGTAGCGATTCAGGCATATTGAGGGAGTTGTATGGGACCAAGAAATTTAGTGTTGCCAAACACCTTGATCCTCCTTTAGAGTACAAGCAGATTATTAAATATTTAGCCCGTCATTTTGGAACGGAAGTAAGGCAATATATAACCTTACAAAACATTGTTGATAGACATGTGTTTTTGGAATATTTTCATCGATACGATGATATGGGTCAACCAAGGAGGATGGAGACCAGGCCAAAGAGCCAGCCCATGAATACATTTAGATTCCAAAGAGTAATGGACAAGAAAGATACCAAGGCAGACCATTTGCAAGGGGGAATATGCAAAGAAATAATTGGAATAGAGGAAATGCCATTAGGAGAGACAGAGGAAGGGAGAACAATGAATCCCGTACCATTGAGAATAGAACCGTTACTTAAGGAATGAAAAATATGACAAACGTACAAAGAGATGGCATAAATAGTATCAATGATAATAGAAAGGCATACGCAAAGATGGCAAATCAGCCTGGAATGTCAAGTAGGCAGGATTTTTAGAAAAAGACCAATCAAACGACAAAAGTATAGAGATTAATAAATATGAAAAGTTAATGAGAAAAATAATTTACTGCCTATAATAAAATTGCAAGTAGAAGAAAAAGAGATAATAAAATTACTTTTCAATACAGGAGCTGTGCAGCACAAAGTTCAGATTGTAGGTTCTGAATTACATTAGCGAATGTTTTAAACATGTCCTCAATTTTATCAGAAATTCATTTAGTTATTTTGCTGCAAATGTCTTCGCTAAATGTTGGGGAAGCTAGAACAGTTTCAACAATGAAGAGTACAACAACACCATCTTTTTCATCAATGTGTAAAGCAGCAGATCTTAGATTATGTCCACTTTCAGGCATATGATATAATTGAAAAGGTATTCCAGATCCCACCTGCAGAACGGGTATTGTAACAATTTATGAGCATATAGTAAACACGACTATTCGCAACGAGCACACATTAATAACTTGACTAATTTTTTAAACAAAAAAAAGTTGAGATCAAGAGATATGACAACAAAAAAATATCACCCAAGTGTCTTTTACTTACAATTTTTATTCTTGTTGCCTTAATTTGAAATTTAAGTATTAAATCAAGCAATCTTTTATTTCCCAATAGACTGGCTACATACAATAGATTCTGTCCAGTAGCATCCCGTTCATTAATATCAAATGCCATGTAATATTCCCATTGGTTTGATATATCACTAAAATAAAAGGTTTCCAGCAAATTCAATTTAAAAATAATATAAATAATCAAGTACCACTTCTGAGTAATTTTTTTTCATTAAAAAAAGAAGGCACAATTATGCAAAAAATATTTCACAAACTTCTTATAGAAGATTGTAACTCATCATACATAAATCTCTTTTTCTCTTAATTTAATACTTTTCATTTGCTATTAGACTTCAAAGTTGTACTAGTACTTAAAAATCAAACATAGATAAGACACTTACCGAAACTTCTTTAAAATGTGAGAAGGGTAAGGAAAATAAAATAGTAACTCCAATGTGCTTAAATGACCATTAATTGCACTTGTATGAATTGGCAACCATCGTTCTACAGTATGTTGCTAAAAAATTATACTGAGTTATATGAAATTACTATAAAATCATAATGTTAACCTGCACTAATTCAGGAAAACGCACCAGTAACATTTCTACAATATCTTTGTGTCCATGATAACATGCAATATACAATGGTGAATATTTCGTTACAGGATGATGCCTACCATCGGCACCATTGTCAAGTAATATTTTTACTATCCCTTTGTTGCCAGTTTGACATGCTCTAAAATAACACATTAAAAATCACACCTAGTGCAACATATTGCAATAAAAATTGATTAAAAGTAACTACTAAAATAAAACAAATTTTTGTATTGGCTTTCAAGTAAGTAGTAAATATAAACTAACGCAAACTAAGACCACGACAACCGACTGATTAAATTATATTGCTTTAACACAAGCACTACAAAACTGTTTGTACAAATTAAATAAAAGGAATAAGAAATGGGGAAATCCTAAGCATATGTAATATTCAAGTATATTACTAAGCAAACGCTTTATGTGGCTTATGGCTTGGCTTGTAAAACACTAGAAACTATTTAAATTAATACAGTTTTTGTTGAAATACATGGGCAGAGTTCTTTAAAAAATTAATGATTTATTGTGTTTATCAAACTTCTATCATGAATATAAAATAGCATAACAGTTTCTTGACAACCAAATAAACCTCAGAAGTTTTCACACATGTTGCAACTAGTTAAACGGTTTTTATAATCTGCGTTTTCCAATAGTGTGGATTAAGTAATGAACCTATTCTAGATCCACTAGTTGTAAAACAGACGTGCTGTAAGAAGGTAAGCATTTAATAGCTGATTAATTTATTTGATGCTGGAACAGGCTGGAAACCTGTACACACAAAAAATTACCAGGCTCAAGCTGTAACAAATTTGGTGAAAATTTCTACAAGTCATTTGCTAAAGGTTTACCATTTTTAAAACATCTAGGATTGTTGAGTTTTCAATAAAAAAGAATTTTTCTTTTTTAAGTTTGTGCTACATTGGCAGCTACTAAAACCAGTATTCTTTCTTTAAGATTTTGTTATACACCATTCGAAGAATAGACCTGCTTCAATCACGTTCAAATTTTATCATCACCGTCATCATCATTCATAATCTTTTTCAATAGTATTTTATATAATTAACGATATTGGTTTTAACAATAATCAAGCACATGCAAGAGTGTATTGGCCTTTAAGGCAGTCTTTATAGTAGGAATGCTGGTTTGTTATTAATAGTGCATCTATGTTTCGAGTATTACTGAACAATTGGTTATACTTTTGGTATGTGGCAAAATAGGTCAACAACACCCATCGGTTCTTGCTATCTAGTCGTTAGCAAAAAATACTGAAAAGGAGTGGGGTATGACTTCGGGGCTGGTTACTTGTTACAACTGCTAACTATGTTCACCAAAAGTAGTTTTGCGAAAGCCTCGACCGATCACCTGTTGATGACTTGGATGTATGAAAATGCTGAAAAAAATGAAGAAAGATGCCTGGTGGAATGATAGAGTAAGACAAGTAGTAGAAGAGAAAAACCTAAGAAGATGATTGCTAAGACTAATCTAATTGAATGTAAAAAGTTAGAGTATTTACAGACTGAAAAATATGTATTCAAAAGAGGTTGTAATGGAACGTAAAGAAGAAATGATAGCAAAAGTCAGAAAGGAAGCAGAATGATTTTGAAGGAAACAAGGGCAAAATAAGGGGTGCAAAATAAAACGTGTGGTATGCAGAATAACTAAGGGAAATGATTTAGGAGAGAATTCTTGAATGATGGAAATATGAAGGGAACATGAGAAAAGATAGAAAGTGTGACTGATGAGGATCGAGTGATAAAGGCTGCAATAGCAGTGAAGAACGGAAAGACAGCAGGACTGAATAGTATTATAGGCAAAAACTTCTGAATCAGATTTGAAGAAGCACTGCCTAAACTTAGAAGTAATATTAACTGACAAGCAAGAGAAAGATATCGATGGAATAGAACTATTCGAAGAAATAAATATCTTTTTTTAGTTGTAGTTTAGAAAATAACAACGGTCTCTTTAAAGTTTTATGTTATTTGGTACAAAATGATCTACAAAGTTATTTTCCCAATACACTAATTGCATTAAGAACAATTTTGATGCTACCTGTTTCAGCTGCTTCAGGTGAGAGATCGTTCTCTAAACTTAAATTGATCAAGAACCACTTTAGGACTACAATGCTTCAAGAATATTAATTGACCTGACAATCATATCTATTGAGTCAGAAATACTGGCTGCATTAAATATTCATAGTATTGTCCAAAAGTTTCTGTAAAACTTTTATAAATCGCGTTCCTTATTATGATAAATAATTATTGATCTTCTTTAGCTTAATGTTTATTGTTAGTTAACCTTTAATTTGTAGAAATTATATTGCTATTATATTTACCAATATTAAAATATTTTTCTATTAACCTTCTATATGCTTGGTGCAGGTGGCACAATACATTTTGAACATTGGCAGCCTAAGCTCATGGTGTGGTCCTGATTACAAACACCTTAAAAATATTTAATTCATTCCATTCAAAGAGGCTCTGGAAATAGTAGGAGAAGAAAGATATCTGTGGAAAACAAAAAAATAGGAGAAATAGAAGCATAGGACATGTTCTAAAGCATTTGGAGAATAGTGCAAAATATATTACAAGCAGAGATAGGAAAAAAGAGAGGTGGAGGTAGACCTAGATTAGACTATTTCACGCAGATAGTGAAAGATATAGGTTGTGGGAATTTCAGGGAAATGTGTAGATTAACTCAGAATATGAAACAATAGAGGCACATGTCTAACCAGTTGCATTACTGAAGACCTAATGATGATCCATTCAAAATTACAGTTCATTTATGAAACAGAAGTAAACCATAGCATTTTCTTTCTAAATATAAATATGCTTATATAATAAGCATGTTAAAATAACGGCTGACTGGTTTACAAAAAACATTTGATCAGGTAGATATTTAAATTATATTCAACTCTTTCTACACAATTCAAAACTATTGTCATAAACAACCTGGTAGATAATGCTGTACATCTGTCACATACAAATTCAGACCTAATAATATGAAGAAAGTAAAACAAGCATTACAACAAAATAATTATCCAAAAGCTATCTATCACTGATAACTGGAACAATATTATGCGGAATAAACGCCGCAATTTTAGACGCTAATTAGTTTTTCCGAGAACCTTGCATCATAGTGTTCCACATTTTTCTATAACCTTCTAGATATAGATAATTTAGGATATATAAAGAAGCGATTATTCATTAGATTCATTCCATTCATTGATTAGATTCATGTTCGATTCTGATATTTAACGCAAGCTGTTGCTATGCGAAGATAGAATTTGAAGTATGTAGTAAACATACTGTAATTTAATAGTTGCGAGGTTGCAATAAATATACAAGTGATGTTTTTTTTAAACACAAATTACATACAACAATGGAATTATTAATTAAAATGATTAAGAAAAATTCTTCGATATAACGCTATTTTAAGATTTTATTAAATAATCGAGAGGAAGGTTTAACCAGAAACGTACTTTGGAAATTGCTGTTTTAAATAAGGAAAAACTTGTAAATTGATATGACGTCAATTTAAAATAAGAAGATTTTTAATTACGAGGAGCATTTTTGTGGATTCTGCAAGTATTAGTATTTTAACTGGTATTAGAGAATTTTTATCTTTAAGATAGTCCTAATAATTTTCTTTTGTGTAAATGATTTTTTTACCAGGAAAATTAGTGTTCAGAGTTTGAAATACTCTGACCTTTTTATAGATTATCTGTCAAGAGTTTTTTTGGCCAAAACAAATCTTACAAGCAAGGGAAATAATTATACTCAGGTAAATCATCCTCAAAAGAATAAGTTTATTTCTGTAAATTTAAAATAAGGTAAGGAACAATTGTTTTTATTTTATATAACAGTTACTTCTTAGAAATTATTTTATGTTTGAAAGAAACAATGTTGTAAATGCTTCATTCATTGTAAATATTTCACTGTATAAATGCTTTGTGATATTGTTGTATATTATTTCATTTTGAAAACTCCGTCAATTCCGTTGAGCTAGCTAGGCAAAATTAAAAAGGAAGGTAAGTGAACAATTTTGTTATATCTGTATCACAGCACTCTTTTAGTGGCACCTCAACGTACGGCCTTTTTCATATCACTCTTTTAGTAACAGCCCAAGGCGAGACACATCACTGCACTCTTTTTGTGGCATCCCAATGCAAGGCCATTTTCATATCACTCTCTCAGCAACGCTCAACGCAGACTTTGTAACAGCACTCTTTTATATATATATATATATATATATATACACACACACGTGATAATGAGATCACTCATGAGAGGTCATTCTATGAAAAATTACTCCCCAAAGAGAAGAAAAACGGAGATATGTACAATTTCCCTATATTTAATTTCTCTACCCTGTTTAAAATATAAATATAAAAGAAAAAAGCCCTTATTAATTATGTAATTAAATCCCAATCATTGTATTTATTGCAGTGTGAAAAGATCATGAAATGAATAAAGTTAGATTCCCAATTTTTAAATTAATTCATTTCATCTGTGTGTATAAATAACTACTCTGGAGAGATACTTTAAAACAAGTTTTCATTTTAAGATATAAATACAAAAGTCATTCATTTCGTAAATAATTATTCTGTAAATACTAAACATAATTTAGATTTTAAGTTATGCGAAACTAAAATCAGTACCCTGTTAGAATGCAAATCAATCAAATAAAATATTCATTTCTTTATTTCAACGAAATTAATTTCAGAATTTTTATTATTAATAAAGGAATATGTTATTTGATTAAGAAATGTTTTAAGTCATTAAATAAGCTGATTATCTTGTATTAATGAAAAAAAGCCCCAATTCGAAAAAATGCTGCTATTGGAAAAAGCAATAAAATAAAATAGATAAGCGTTTTAACAGCTTTATGCATTACAGAATGCAGACCACGACCGTTGACTTTGTGAATTAGAAAAGAATAGACGACGCTTTATGAGAACCATAAATCATATCGACCACACTTAATTAGCTCATTAAAACACGAAATCGGCGTAAATTATTACATCATCCAGGATAACTAATTTTCGTGAATACAATAGAAGGATATCGAAAGATGATGTATATAGATTTTTTAGTATACAAACAGGAATTGAATTAGAACGGGGCATTCGATATTCGTTATTGAATATTTCATTCAGTTTACCACATCGAACATGAAAGTTTTGAGTAAATATTAATTCTTCGAACATGCAAGTTCGAGCAATTTATAATTCATTTTACGACATGCAATAAGTAACAGAACTTCGCGTAATTATTTTGCAAAATACTACAAAAATTGAACGATCTCTGACATAGATAATCCTGATACAAGAGCTATTGATGTAGTAAAGAGGTCACGAAAGGTCACTGAACGTCCAAATTTTATGCAAAACCCATTTCACTTGCGTCATTACAAAACATAAAAAAGCATCAAGAAGAATGTCGAATGTGACGTATAAAGATAATTTTTGTATTTAAAACCAGAACTGGATTGGAACAATTAATTCGCATTTGATCCTTAGATAAAACCAAATAACATGTAAGATTTAGTGCTCAGCAATTCATTTCATTTTACGAAATTGACCATGTCAGTCGGAGTAAAGATTAATTTGGCATGCATGCAGTATTTGACATTTAGCATGTAACTTCGAATGTGTAAGTTGGGAGTAATTTAAATTACTATACGAAATGACACAAATACGTTTTGAATGATTTGTAATCAATTTCATCATCGTTCCACAATTAACAATAAATATGTATCTTGTAAACCGATGCTCTAATGTCAAAATGGATGATCTTGTAAACTGGGATTTGAATGTCAATTTAAAATAGAACAAGGAAGAAGTTAATACCATTGAAGATAATGAAAAGAAGATTTGGATGAGCGCTTTTTAACAAATAGCCAGAAGTGTAAAATATTGGATTTCTTTGTTTGTTAATTGATAATATTTGAATATTTTGTAATTTGAATTTAGAATAAGTTCTCATTTTTTCTTATTGTGAAGTGGATGACTTGTAGAGAATTTTAAGGTCGAAGTTAAAAGCATTTTGACCTTTAATGAACTATCTGTGAAGCGTTTTTGGCCAATCACATTTCACAAATGTGGTAATAAGAGATAGCCAATTTAACCAGCTATTAATTAAAGAGGATTGTGTACCTTTTTATAAAGATTAGGTAAGGAATATTTTAATAAATAAGTAACTCGTAAGAATTATATGCTATATGAACTTAAGCGGTAAACTGTTTTATAAATTCTTTTGTATGAAAAAAAAATGTTTTTGAATATATATATATATATATATATATATATATATATATATATAATGTGTATTTCTCTTTTGTTTGGCGATTATTTTGTGTATTCTGTGCAAAGACTAGAACCAAATTAGCCTGACATAATTTCATCTTTTCTGCTTCTTACTATATATTTATAAATTAACAGAGTATTGTTGCGAGCTACTAGTAGGCAACCCATCAAACACACAAAAACGCCGCAAGCACTGTTTATTCTCAATGGACCGGGAAGCTTCTAGTAATTACTGGAGGATGAGTCATATTTTTAATTTAGGGTATATATAAGATCGCTTATGAATGTAAGAAGTTAGTCTATACTAGAATGTCTAATATAAATTATATCGTTGTAAAGTAAAAGTAGTTGAGCTTTTGAAAGTCCAAGAGTATACATAAATGTTATATGATGTGTCTAATGTACATGCAGCTTGTAGTATACATAAATTGATAGAAGTGTAATAAATAATAGTTGTGTTAGTGTTATTAATGGACCTATGGTTAAGAAGTTAGTTTAAGAAGATATTAGTGCTTGTAAATTCATTAGTGTGATAGTGCTTTATTGTTAATTGGACTGAAAACATCTATAAATAAAGCATATACTGTTAATTAGACTTATGAACAGTGAGTAATAAAGACTCTTGTTATTACTTGTTTTAAATTAGAGAAACGCGGTAGCAGTAGCCCGCTTCAGTATTTTATAAATTGAACAGTTTGCTTATTGTATCAAATATTATATCAATAATGAATTTGTCCAAAAACTGTTCTTGGCTATTAAACAATACATATTATAATTAAACAAAGTTAATGTATTTAGCGGAATATACAGTCTTGCCCGAAATAAACAGTACTGAAACTAAGTTGGCGGTGTTTTTATGCGTGCGCTGTCACACTCAAGTTAGCTAGTATAGACCTGTCAAGTAAACCTCAAACAAGTAATTAGTAGGGCCTAATTGTTAAAAATGGTGTTAAGTACAGAGGAGAAAGTGTTTCTGGTAGAGCATTATTTTCGTTCATACGGAATCGGCCGACGTAATGGTGCAAGTTTGCTATCGTGTCTGATCAATTCACACAAAGGTTTAATAAACGTTCTCCAAGTAATGCTGTAATTTTAAAGGTTATTGAAAAGTTTAGAAATACAGGTAGTGTATTGTGCCAACGAAAAGGAAACTCGGGCGTCCCAGGACAGTTAACAACAACAATAACCATGAAGCGTGTTTTTGAGCAAATCTTAGAAAATCCGAAAGTCAGCCAGGCAAGGATAGCGTTATAACTTGATTTAAAAAGAACTTCCTTTCAAAGAATCCTGAAGGAGCTGGGTACATTTTCGTATGTGATTCAGGTATATCAACAACTACATCCTCGGGATTATCGCAGTAGAGTGGAATATTGCGCCAGAATTCTCGCGTTACAGTATGAAAATCCTGAATTTTTGAAAAATGTTTGGTTTTCAGACGAAGCACATTTTCACTTGTCAGGCTATATGAATCGTCGCACAAATCGATTTCTGGGCTTTGCCAGACCCGATGAGGTTCAAGAGGTTCCTTTACATAGTGAAAAAGTGAGTGTCTGGTGTGCTGTTTCCGGACTTTATCGAAGAGAATGGTAGGCAAGTCACATTTAATCAACAGAGGTACAGACAAATTTTAACACGATTTATCCCTGATCTACGTCAATTCTGTCGTGCACGTAACTTGGCATTTCGAAACCAATTTTTCAGCAGGACGGGCAACTTGCCATACTGCTGCCGCAATTCGTCAATTTCTTCAAGAACACTTTCCAAGCAAATTCATATCACGATTTACTGACTTCCCTTATCCTTCACATTCTCCAGACCTCACACCTCCAGACGCATACATTTGGGGCATGGCTAAAAAAGCAGTTTTCAAACGGGCACCACAAACCATCGATGAATTAAAGGATGCCGTTAGAGTCTTCTTCGCAGCCCTGAGACAACCCTTATTCAATAACATGACCAGAAACTTAGAACATCGTTATGAAGTCTGTCTCGAACGAGGAGGTGCACATTTAGAACATATAATAAAGTGTCAATAATATGTATTTTTTAAATATACAAAACAATTACAATTTCAGTACTGTTTATTTCGGGCAATACTGTATTTTAGGTATCTTCTAATTAATTTTTTACTAATGCGGAAAACTTCAGAAATTTTAATATGCAAATAGTTACTTACATGAAGAGCAAAGTATTTGCTCCACTAGGTGCCATATTAATAATAAGCTCGGCATCTTTAGGTAATGAGGTAACAAGCTGCCGAAAAGATTCAAGATCACCTTGAATACAAGCATCCCTAAGAGCTGCATGATTGTCCAGTCTTGCTTTTTCTCTTGCATCTAAAAAGCAATAAAATACATTTTTAAATAACACAGATTTAATGTAATTAATAACAGCAAAACATTTGTTGAATTACTTGCCTATATATTCTGTATTTCCATTAAAATCGCCCACAAAATAATCACAAGCATCAATTGCTAATTCTAACAAGTCTATATTATTCTCATTTCTCTTAAACATATTAATAAAATTCTTTGAAACAATTCTCTAGATTATGAAATATAGATACAGCCATAATAAATAATAAAATAATTTTATGTAAACAAGCACACAAAGTTAACTAAAATTATACAATGTTTGTATATAATCCCTAGTTACCCCTCCTAAATCCAGCATGTTTTTAGAAGGGTGTTTCACACAGATCAATAACTCTGTGGTACACTACTTGACACAAATTGTCTGTTTTATAAATAGAAATATTTTGAGAATTAAAATAGCCTATTTATCATAGTGAAAACTTATATGCACAAGATACCTCAACAATTTTTCATGTGGTTAAGTAACACATCTTCAAATTAATTCTTTAATTCCCTTCTTTGGATTGTTCCAAATTATTAAATTTTTTATGTAACAAGACTATTATAAGATATGTTAAAATTAGTATCAATATTGCTGTAAATACACATCTTGCCATGATATACTTATTCATATGGATGTCAATCTTTTAATACTTCAAAAATAATAGAATACTTCAAATAGTTGCAAGTTCAAGCATTATCTGAACACTGAATTTAGTAGAGCAACTTAACTGCCTCTACTCATATTATTTTCAACCTTGCTGATAAGAGTGGTGTATAATATGCATGCAGGTAATGTTTGATTAAGTTATACTCAATCTGTGGTCCACTCCAAATTATATATAACAACAAAGCTTTTTTATAATAAATTAATGTAACAATTGATATATTAAAAAGATTACAAATTCCTGTTCTAAGGTTAAACATTTAATTTTAACAAATTGCAACAAGAATTGAAATTATGTCATTTAACAACCAATCTAATTTTTAAAATAGAGTAACAAAGCATATATTTGATCTTCTTTGGAGCAGGAAATGTTACTATTTATAAATCACTTTATTATAAATTATTATATCATAAAAAAATTTATTTTTGAGAAAACTGTAATTAAATTATGAACATTTAGTTAGTATCTAAGAATTGATAGTAGCTCTCACTGCAAAATGTGCAATGGATTCGGTTGCACCTAAGTGTATTTTATGGAGACAGCCATTCATACATATTTTCGTCTACTTTATATGAAACAAGTTGAAAATGCAAGGCATTGTCGCAACGAACTTCCAAATGTAGACTTACTTTAAAACAATTTAAAGAAATTAAAATTATTATGTTGTAATAATTATAAGTATTCAGATAAAATAAAAATTAATTCCGGGGGGGGGGGTCGGGTATCCGTGGTCAGATTTTGTGGGGGTTACCATATTTCGACTCAGCTATGTTAGGGGAGTCCAAATATGTATCGCACATTAATTTTGAACCTATTTGAAATTTTAATTTTCCCGACGGAATATCGCGGGGGCACGGCGTCCCCATGGCCCGATTTCAACTGACATCAAAACTTAAGCTCAGGACACCGAGCTGAATCGATTGATGTATCACACATTGATGTCCGACCATTAGAAAGGCCTCGGACGGACAGACAGACGGACGACAAATCAATTTCATAAACGAACGAAGTTCGTTGAAAATAGAGTGCAATCTGAAACTCTGTCAATAGTTACAAAATGCTATACCTACTGTAACAAGAGCAATTGTTTAGACACTGACCAAGGGTGCTTTATGGCACATTCACTTTTCATATGTTTTTGTCTATTACATGTGGAAAAAATTAAGTGCCATCTTAAATTGTGAGCAGTTAAGAAATATTAACAGAAAGTTGAAATTTTGACAGTGGTTAGACTTGTAGTTAAGGATTGATAGTTGCTACCTAATGCAATTCTCAGACCTCGTTTAAAGATATGATAACTTAGATATACATATCTGTATTCATCATTTCATAATGAAGAATATGAAATCCCTACTTTAAATTTTGTCAGCATTTGAGGAATGATAACAATTACATATTGTAAAATGCATTTCGGAATTGTACAAGATGTCAATATGGTACCTCCACTGTTTATTCCTGGTTTTGTCTATTTCAGACCAAAAGAAAAGTGCAATGCCATTTTACTAGTAGTAAAGAAATAATAGCAATTACCATACAACACATGATCACTTTAGCCCTGTTCAGATGTGCTGTTACGTGCCAAGGGTCACTTTAACATTGTATTTAGGTTAAGTTGTTGTACGGAAGTTTCCCGCCATATTTTCAAATACGCGAGACGCGGGAATTTTTAAATAGACTAGGCGGAGCTTCCGATACGTCAGAGTAGTGAGTTTGCGTAGTGTGCATATCCCTATAGGGGTATGGGAATACTAGACAAAGAGTGGGGTCGAGTTTTGGTGACGCTCGGAATCGTGGCTGTTTTCTGGGGATCTTTGAGTGAAGTGGAGTTAAGTGGAGGTTTTGTGGTGACGTATAGTAGCTTACCTATGTAGTTTCCCTGCTTAATTATCTTTGTTTGTCGTACCTTCTACCTTTTCCCGTCATTCCCTGCGTAGGTAAATTTACAACAACCTTCGGCTACTGGACCCGAGACGACCCTGAGGGACATGCTCCGCTAGCCGCTCCGGAGAAACAGCCATCTTTAATCCCTCCGACATGGAACCCTGATAGAGGCCAACTTTGGTTCAACCCCGCCGAGTTCGGATTTCCGGGGTGAGTAATACCGTGTTTAAATGGTTCACGAATGTGAACTTTTGTAATTGTTTATTTAATTTTTATATTTCCGGTTATGACGCAATAATTTGGGCAATGATGACGTCATGGTGGTTGGCCACGTGAAACCTGTAAAAGGGGTTCGCGTTGTCCTCCGCTAGAGGCGTCATTCGCTTTCCTTATTGCGCTTGCGCGGTGTATCTTATGAACTTTAGTAACTGTATTACAGGCTTTTAAGAACCATCTATCGCCATATAAATGTACCACCATCTAAGTGTAATATTTCGTTAACTGTTTTACCGACCATATAAACTTTCACCAGTGATAGTCTATAAGAATGGCGCCCATTAAATGTGGAGGTTAGGAACCGGGAATTTTCCTTTGTTTTTATATAAACATTCGATGTATTAACAGATGTTATTTAAACAGCTTTCTCACTTAAGGAACCGTACTTTTATTCATGTAAGTATTACAAATAAGCATTTACATTGATTAGATACCTTTAAATATAGTTATTACAAAATTATCTATTAAAATATAACTTTTGTTTGTTTTCTTAACCTAAAAGCCGTTTTTAGAAACTTAAATGCACTGTCTTGTATGTTACGTTTTAAAAAACTGCATTATGGATTTACTTATTGAACTACTATCTTAATTACCTTTACAAGAAAACCTTGTGGTTAAATTTTCTGATTTGCGTCAGTATAGCATATCTTATATATATATATCGTGTCTTAAATATAATTCAAAATGAATATTTCTCATTTAAAATCCCTAGAACTAATTTATGAGCTGGAGTGTAGGAATATTATCGCAGCTAGTAATCAAAATGATAGGAGATCTCAGCTCAGGGCTATTTTGGCACAGGAAACGAAAGGTATTGCTATCTTAAAGAAACCCGTTGGCGACTGGCCCCTTAACGTATCGGAAATTAAATTATCTTTGGATGACATATCGGGTATAATAAATAGAACAGATCCTGGTGCTAGTGATATCGAGTTAGGGAGATTGGCTTCGAGAATAATGCACGTCAAAAAGCGTGTCGAATTATTATCTTTATATAACGATGAGCAAGCGACTCAAGCTAAACAAAGTTTGTTGTCCGAGGTGTTATTGCTTGAAGGGATTGTTCTGGAAAGACTTAATCCTAATGCAGACGTAGATATATCGTTACCCTTTTCAAATCTTGTAATCGCTTCACCCAAACCTGTAGGAAAATCTATACCTGTATACAAATGGGGTCTCACTTTCGAAGGGTTTGATTCGAAGGTCTCTTTATCATCCTTTCTTGATCGTATTAATGATTTGAAAATCTCTCGCGGGTGTACCGACCAGGACCTATTTGTCTCAGCAGGTGACTTGTTCGCAAACTCAGCGTTAATATGGTACAGAAACATACGAGACCAAATTTCTACCTGGGAGGAGTTAGTTGCGTGTTTAAAACGAGACTTCCTACCTTATGGCTATATTAACGACCTTTGGAACGAAATACGTAACCAAACCCAAGGTCCTGACGAAAATGTTGTTTCTTTTATTACCTCACTAGAAGCTTTATATAGCAGACTCGACAAAAAACCTTCAGAATCCGAAATTATCGATCAATTACTTAGAAATTTAAACCCCTACTTCTCAGAACGTTTGGCATTACAGCAAATCTCGTCGTTAACTCACTTTAAAGACCTATGTCGTTCTCTGCAGGAAGTGAAGTTACGGATTAACAAATATCGGCCACCCCCCCGAGAAACTATCTGGTCTTCTAGAACCTGATTTAGCTTGCCAAGCTCGAGCTTCCCGTAAAGTATCTACCCTTAACGTTCCTTCTACCGTTACTAATAACTCACTTACCTGTTGGAACTGCAAGCGAAGTGGACATAACTATAATGTCTGCACATACCCTAGAAATATTTTTTGTTATGGTTGTGGTCGCTCAAATATCTACAAATCTAACTGCACCAACTGTAATCCTAACGTATCGGAAACTCCCGTCGAGATATTTCAAATCAGGGTGTGAATATCTCAAGAAACCAAAATCGCCCTCAACACCAATCATTCAACGGACCCAGACGTCAATAAATTCAAATTATAAAACTACTTCTAACGTTGTACCGTCATTAAATTTATCTAATAATAATACCGCTACTATTAATGTACAAAATGCCTTACCTTTATTAGAGGAATTATGCTATACTACTCCAGCTGAGTGGTCTAAGTGGTTACAAACCGTCAATTCCTTTTACCATAAAAAGACTGCTGCCGTTTCACAACTTGTTAAAAAACCCTTCGATAACCGTCCACACTTATCTATTTCAATAGGTTCCTTAAATGTAATTGCTTTATTGGATACAGGTTCTTCATGTTCTCTTATAAATAACGAAGGTTTACATCAATTATCTCAACAAAATATCAAAATTCAAATAATTCCCGAGAAAACTTCCATAAATTTAGCTGACGATAATCAAATACATGTAACCGGTTCCCTTAAGTTAAAAATTCGAGTAGAATCTCTTGAACGTGACGTTTTATTTTTGATTGTCCCTGCATTAGCGTATCCCTTTCTACTGGGCGTTGATTTCTGTAAACTTTTTAATCTGTCACTTTATTTTCAGGATTTTTCATGGCAAACCTCTCTTAAAACGAATTCTTGTGCATCTACAGGAATATCTAACAAAATTTCTCTTACTGACTCCCAAAATGTAACTCTTAACGCTACAATCGACAAATTTCGCAAACTTAATACCTCCGAACTTGGTTGCATTACAACTGCGACACACGTTATCTCTACAGGTGATGCCCTTCCCTTTAAGCAACGTCAATATCCCTTATCGCCTGCATTACAAAAGCATTTACATGCTGAAATAGACAAAATGTTAGAATCTGGTGTTATCTCTCCTTCAAATTCACCCTGGACCTCTCCTGTATTATTAGTTCGGAAAAAGAATGACGAATGGCGTGTCTGTTTTGATGGCAGGGAGTTGAATTCCGTGACTGTCTCAGATGCTTATCCTTTACCAAGAACTGACTCAATTTTAAGTCGGCTTCGTAATGCAAAATTTATCTCATCTATCGATCTTAGACAAGCTTTTTATCAGATACCTCTCGACTTATCTTCTCGTCAAAAAACTGCTTTTTGTGTCCCAGGCCGAGGTCTTTTCGAATATAATTTTTTGCCATTTGGTCTCTGTAACGCTCCACAAACTTTACAACGTACTATGGATCAAACGTTGGGTCCTATCTTACATCAAGAACGCGCCTTTGTGTTTTTAGATGATATCTTAGTTATCTCAAGTTCTTTCGATGAACATATCGCCACATTAAATGAAGTTGCAGAACGTTTAAACGCAGCAGGTTTTAAGATAAACTGGGAAAAGTCTCAATTTTGTCGTTCGTCCCTCACATTTCTTGGTTTTATTATCGATGGGACAGGCTTACGAGCAGATCCTGCTAAAGTCGATGCTATTACTAAATTTAAAACACCTAAAACTGTTACCGAAATCAAACGCTTAATTGGAATGATTAGCTATTATCGCATCTTTCTACCCAATCTTTCAACTATATCTGCACCCATTACCGCTTTAATTAAAAATAAAAAGAAATCCCAAACTATCGAGTGGAATTTAGAATCCCAACAGGCTTTCGAACAAATTAAAACATTAATCACTTCAGCACCTATCTTAATTTCACCTAATTTCGATGAAAAGTTTTTTATACAAACCGATGCCTCACTTACTGGGTTAGATGCAATGTTATTCCAGGTAAACAATGGTTTAGAACATCCAATCGCTTATGCGAGCCGTGCCTTAACTTCTGCCGAACAAAAATACTCTGCTACCGAACGGGAACTATTGGGCGTTATCTTTGGCATCGAGAAATTTAGAGGATATGTCGAAGGTACACACTTTACCGTAATCACTGATTGTGCAGCCCTCACGTGGCTTAATAACTTGAAACAGCCCGCAGGTCGTTTGGCAAGATGGAACTTGCGTATATCTCAATTTACTTTTGACGTTAGGCATAGGCCTGGCAAATTAAATATCGTACCTGATGCCTTATCTCGAGATGTTGTTTCTCTTAACCTTCCAAATTTAATTCTGGATACCTGGTACCTCAACATGATTAAAAAAGTTTCCGATACCCCGACAAATTTCCTACCTTCCGTGTAACTAATAATAGACTATATAAATTTGTATCTTCGTCCCCACATAAGATATCGAATATACCTGAATGGAAACTGGTCGTGCCCACTGCAAATCGCAGTGAGGTGCTCAAATTATGTCACGATGACCCCATAGCTGCACACCTTGGTGTTACAAAAACTCTCGCTAAAATATCTGAATTATATTACTGGCCCACACTTAAGCAATCTGTTTGTCGCTACATCAAGAGCTGCAAAATTTGTGGTTCCCATAAGAGTTCACAAGATGCTCGTCCTGATTTAATGGGTAACTTTAAGCGTGTATCTTATCCCTTTCAATTAATATCGCTTGACTTATTAGGACCTCTCCCCCGATCGAAAAGAGGTAATCAATATCTTTTAGTGGTTACCGATTGGTTTTCTAAATTTGTTATGGTGCAACCCTTACGTAAAGCTACTTCCGCTGCTATAATTAAATTCCTAGAACAGAATGTCTTTCTTATCTTTGGTGTCCCCCAGATTATCCTTTGTGACAATGGTGCACAATTTATCTCTAAAGATTTTCAGAATTTCGTTAAAAGTTATAAAGTACAAAAAATTTGGTTTAACGCAAAATATCACCCCCAAGTAAACCCTACCGAAAGAGTAAATCGAGTGTTAATTACCGCTATCTCTTCCTATATTAATTCAGACCATACTACATGGGATGAACATATCTTTGAAATTGCTCAAGCTTTGCGTACATCTAAACACGAAGCAACCCAATTCACTCCGTCTTTTCTTGTTTTTGGAAGATATACCCCAATCGATGGGAGTTACTATGGTTTAGTGCCTGACGATACTAACGTAATTGAATTTGACGATAAAATACGTTGGGACAAGGACCAACAGTCATTACCTTCTATCTTTAACGACGTTAGAAAAAATTTGTTAAAAGCTTACGAAAAGAGCAAGGACCATTATAACTTACGTAAACGAAATATTTCCTTCGCCTTGGGCGAACAAGTTTGGAAAAAGAACTATGTCTTATCGGATGCATCTAAGAAATTTTCTTCAAAATTAGCTCCTAAATTCATTCTTTGTAAGGTCACTCGTGTTATTAGTCCCCTTATCTACGAACTTCAGGATGCTGAAGGAAAACGCCAAGGCAGGTGGCATATTAAAGACCTTAAGCCATTCTCTGCCGACCCAAATGCTAATTAAGTTTTTCACGTTCTATTCTCCTCACCATTTACCTAATATTTTTTTTTGTTTTCACCATCAATTAGTATCTTTAATTACTTATTCCTTCTCTTATACACCTACGTTTTATACATTTAACTCATTTACCTTAAACCCTTTGCTTCAGGTTGACTTTTCCTTGACCATACCGTTACTTATATATCACTTCATTCTCTACACCCCCAAATATAACCCTGTCGTTTTATTTAATCAACCCTCGAACTTTTCCTACTGCATATTGTTCGGTCTTTAGTATTTCTCTTACATGGGTTAATTGTGTGGTAATTGCCGTAACTTTGGTTGAAATAACTCATTGAATTTTTATGATTGGTTTTAGCTGATGTTGAGTGAATGCTCTTCTTTGGGCTCACATAGGAGACGCGGCCTATGCCATTGTAAGAAATAGTTCATATTCGCAGTTGCAAAGGACTAGGATTGCCTATTCCATGTGTTTTTCTTCTGAATTATTGCAGTCGCCTACATTATACTACATCATTATTTCTTTCTTTTTCTATTAAATCAACATAACTTATAAACATTTTTTTTCATTGTTTTTTGTTGAGCTTTGTGGTGAGGTGCTATTGCTTTTTATTGTTATCTTATTATATTCTCGGTTGTTTTAGCATATGGGGACAGTGTATCTGTATTTAACTGCTTATTATTGGGCATTTTTATGTGTTTAGGGTGCTACCGTTTTGAGAAACTACCTTAAAACAGTTTGTTTTTGTGTGTCTGTATCTGTAATGATACTTTTAAGTTGTCGTGTCAACTTTTGTCTGATTTTCTTATCGTAGTCAATGTACTCGTTAGGAAAATGATCGTACTGACTCTCTTGAGAGTCTAGTGAATGTCAACATATGATATATCTTATCTTGTCGGATCAATATCGCAGGTAGTCCTTCAGACTGCGCTGTGTTTAATAGGGACAATTCTCTACCTTCTCTTGGACGCTTGTCCAAAAACTATACTTTTTTCTTAACCCGCTATCTCCGCTATGCCTTATTCTTCTTTCGGTGGACCTGTTCTTGTCCCGGAACACCCGTCTGCCACATAAGAATGATGTTCCCTCATTCCGAGCTACTGACCACACTTGTTGGTTGAGTAGCGCTTTGCTATCCACCTTTCCCTCTGTCGCTTTTGCTCAATGCGAGCCCTTCCTCTACTTTCTTCTACCTGGAGGTGCCTCTTATGCACTCCAAAACCAACCTCCTTCTTTTTACCTTTCCTATTTCTACTGCCTTTTCATTTCTGTTAGTCACCGTGTGGTTGTGCGGGAGGTTTTCACAGACACCTGGACCACGTCTCTGCGAATCTTTCGTGAGGTCATGCGGTGCCGCTGTCAGTGCATGGGCTCTGGCAGTGAAGGTATGTATGAGTGTGTGAATGTGTGAGTGAATGAGTATATCGTATATACCGTGTGGATATCGGGTGATAGTATCACCGATATCAATTATCGCTGGGTGCAGGAATGCACCCAAATGTCTTTGCCGGTCCCCCGTGCTGTTCTTGTGAACGGACCTGCTTCACAGGTTTCTCTTTTTAGAGGACACGGGTCAATCCCATTTAAACGGCTCTACTGGAGCCACTCTTTTGTTGTTATTCATTGTCTTGGGTAATAACTAGGCCAATATCTTTGTCTTCTTTATTATCTTTGACAATACCCTTAGTTTTAATATCGTTATCTTACTGATTACCTTCAATAATAACCTTAGTTTAGTATCGTTATCTTACCGATTACTGTTAGTAATAATTTTGGTTTAATTTCTCGTTATCTTACCGACTACCGTTAGGAATAACTTCGAGTTATTTCGCGTTATCTTACCGGTTATCTTTAGTAATAACTTTTTTTAAATTCATGTCACTTTACCTACTATCTCTTATAATCACTTTAGCTTAATATCGTGTTATCTTATCGAGTATCTCAAATAACAACTAAGGCTTAATACCGTTATCTTGTTCATTACCTTTGAGGATAACAATTTAAGCTTAATATCATTATCTTATCTACTATCTTTAACATCAATTTGAGATCTTGTCTTATCTTTTTATCGTCCTAACGTGTGGTATATATGACCAGACGTGGGAATTATCTTTCCTGAAATTTAAGTGAAAAAGCTAACCCGATATAGACATGTAATTTGTTAGGTTAGCATATAAGGATTTAGTAGGTGGTACTTTTGGTAAATTTGTGGATTCACAACTGTGTCATGGACAAGTTTTAAATGTGCATCGTTAGAAAACCAAAGTACCAGTAACAAAATTTGCTCGAGTGCAGAGTGACGCACTCCATGAACATTTTTTTAATTTGGGCACTTCTTGCCAAAAAGAAGAATAGTTTTGATACAACACTCGTGTGTGTTTGCGCATAACAACTTTTATGTTAGCTTTAGTTAGATAGGTTTAGATAGTTTAGGCGACTTGTCGCACCCGTGTTAGTTTAAGTAGTGTTTCATGCTCCCCGACAAATTTGTGCTGTCGGTAATTAGTGTAGTCAAAGACTATCGGGCTACCTATTCCGTTTCCTGGTACTTCGGTAGACGTGTTATCGGTCGAAAAAACCAGGTGGCGCCTTATATAAACATTTTGTAGGTTTAAGTTAGGGTTTATGTAGGGTAGTTAGGACTTAGATTTTAAGCTGTTACTGTGCTAACAGACTTTTTCTTTTTTTAAGTTTTTTCTTTTGTGGCTTTGTCGCGATTGTTACGTGCCAAGGGTCACTTTAACATTGTATTTAGGTTAAGTTGTTGTACGGAAGTTTCCCGCCATATTTTCAAATACGCGAGACGCGGGAATTTTTAAATAGACTAGGCGGAGCTTCCGATACGTCAGAGTAGTGAGTTTGCGTAGTGTGCATATCCCTATAGGGGTATGGGAATACTAGACAAAGAGTGGGGTCGAGTTTTGGTGACGCTCGGAATCGTGGCTGTTTTCTGGGGATCTTCGAGTGAAGTGGAGTTAAGTGGAGGTTTTGTGGTGACGTATCGTAGCTTACCTATGTAGTTTCCCTGCTTAATTATCTTTGTTTGTCGTACCTTCTACCTTTTCCCGTCATTCCCTGCGTAGGTAAATTTACAACAACCTTCGGCTACTGGACCCGAGACGACCCTGAGGGACATGCTCCGCTAGCCGCTCCGGAGAAACAGCCATCTTTAATCCCTCCGACATGGAACCCTGATAGAGGCCAACTTTGGTTCAACCCCGCCGAGTTCGGATTTCCGGGGTGAGTAATACCGTGTTTAAATGGTTCACGAATGTGAACTTTTGTAATTGTTTATTTTATTTAATTTTTATATTTCCGGTTATGACGCAATAATTTGGGCAATGATGACGTCATGGTGGTTGGCCACGTGAAACCTGTAAAAGGGGTTCGCGTTGTCCTCCGCTAGAGGCGTCATTCGCTTTCCTTATTGCGCTTGCGCGATGTATCTTATGAACTTTGGTAACTGTATTACAGGCTTTTAAGAACCATCTATCGCCATATAAATGTACCACCATCTAAGTGTAATATTTCGTTAACTGTTTTACCGACCATATAAACTTTCACCAGTGATAGTCTATAAGAGTGCTTTACAGTACTTTACTTTTCATATCTATTTTTGTATTATTTCTCTCTAAAAAAAATGAAGTGTCAACTATAAATTTTATAAATTACTCATTGCGTTATGATAGTGGCTACTTACTGAAAAGTGCACATTTGATTTGTTTCATACTAGGTTGCTTTATGATATCTGCCACTATTCATACCTAATTTCGTCTAATTCACAACGATAAAAGTAGAATGCCAACTAGAAGTGTTGCTTGTGGTTAAAGAATGACACAGTCACTTATTGTAAACCTGCATTGGCTTCGGCCCTACCTAAGAGTGTTTGGTGGTACAAACCTGCCACTATTTATATTTAATTTTTTCTAATTTACAACAAAAAAATTAGAGTACCAACTTGAAGTGTTGTTTGTGGTTAAAAAGAATGATGCAGTCACTTATTGTAAACCCGCATTGTCTTCGATTCCCGAGTACTTTATAATATCTCTATTATTTATATCAATTTTTGTTTAATTCATACCAAAACAATTGAATACCAATTTAAATATTTGTTAGATGCTAAAGAACGACAATTATTTACAGTAAAATGTGTCATCATTTTGGCTCCATCCACGCATGGTTTACGGTACCTCCACAATTCATACCTATTTGCATCCATTTTATAAAAAACAATAGAAGTTCAACTTGAACTTTCGTTAGAAGCTATGGAACGATAACAGTTAAGGTAAAATGCAATATCACTTCAATGCTGTCAAATGCTGTATTATATTATCTCCATTATTTATACCAGTTTTCATCTATTTAGCAATGTAAAAAATGGAGTGCCAGAGTGAATTTTAGTCAATAGTTTGAAAACGATAACGGTTACTTATTTATACAACACGAAGTTGCTAAACTCGATTAAAAGTACTTATAGTACCTTTAACTATTTGTATCTATTTTCATCCTGTTTCGTACCAAAAAAAAAACTGCAATAGTACTTGAAATTTTATTTTATTTTACACAGAAAAAATGAATGATTGCAGTTACCTACTGTAAAACGAAAAGCCACCTCGGTCTTGGTCAAAGATGTTTTATAGTACTTCCACTACTAATATCGATTTTCTTCTATTTTACAAAGCAAATATGTAGTGTAAACTTGAAATTTCTCAATCATTAAGGAACGATGGCAGTTATTGTAAAAGCACACAATCGTAACCTTGCTGTACAAAGGTGTATGGCTTGTAATACTTCTGTATTCATACATATTTTTACCCATTTCGCACCGAAAAGTAGAGGGTCAACTTGAAATTTAATTAGATGTTAAGTAATGATGAAAGTTAATAAATATACAATATGCATCTGTTTTTGGCACATGCAAAGATACTATTATTCTTAAATTACTTATAAATTTCAAGTTTGGACTGCATTTCTTTTTGGTGTAAAATGAACCATAATAGGTATGAATGATGGAGATACCATAAAGCACCTTTAGGTGAGGCCTAAGCAATTGCACGTTTTACAGTAAACAGATACCACCAATTCTTAAGTACTAATAGAATTTCAAGTTGTCATTTCATTTTCTCAGTGTAAAAGAGACTACAATAATTATGAATAGTGAAAGTATCATAATACACAGTGGGTTTTACAGTAGCTTCCATCGTTGCTTAACTACTTTCAAAACTTTAAGCTGACATGCAATTTTTTTTTGATATGAATAGTTATAGTATAATAAAGTGTCTTTGGATGGGGTTCAAGTAATCGTGCATTTCACAGTAAGTAGCTGCTGTTAATCCCTAACTATCGACAAAATGTTAAGTTAGTACTCCGCCATTTATGTGAAATAGACAAAAATAAGTATAAATAATGGAGGTACCACCAAACCTCCACCCAAATACACCAAATGAACGTTAAGAAGATTAAACCCATTCCCCCATCTAAAGGGGATTAACCTAAGCACATATTTCAAGCCCCAGAGAAAATCCTTCCCAGATGCACCTAAAAAGTGACTTGTCTAATGTAGAACATGAATTCTTGGTAACAGCTGACCGTAAGAAAATTGTAAAAGTGTTTTATTCTAATATTAGCGACTAAACATGTTATTCTAGGTTGTTCTCATATTTGACGTACTGCTGCTTTTTTGATAACATGAGTTGAAGATTCCTTTTAGCACAGCACTGTAATTGTCTTTTTTGATTATGCACGATTATCTCAAAAATAATCTAGTAAATGTTTAGACAATACAGAGCACTTTGATTAACCAAGGCTCAGGACAAAAGATTTTACATCAATAACACAAACAACAAATATAACACTCAACATTTGGGAATACATAAAATCAGTAATATACTAGCTGTAATGATTGGACATTTAACACTTAAAATTCTTATTGATACAATGTCGCTTTAGGGTAGACAAACTCAATTATCCCTTTAGCTAATACAGGAGCTAATATAGAACAAATAAACAAGCTGGGAGAGTTGATCCTTAGTCTCGGTAGTGACATGCCTATATTGATGGCTGGCCAATGCATTGTTTTACAAATGTTTATTGTTCCATAATCTCTGCCAAAGGAAAAAACTTGAAAATTTTAGAAGCAATTGAAACAAGCACGGTTGCTGAGAATGAATGTTTGTAATAACATTATTGCTATATAAATGGTAATGGTTACTGTAATTAGAGAAACCTGCACAAATACGTTCATTATTTTACTACCATAGAGTAGTTGATTATTGTCACAAAGTTATATCATAAATAATACCTAAAATGCAGTTAATCACAAAAATGTTTATCGGTTTTGTAACCAACAAACAACTGCATTCATTGCTAGTTTGGTGGTTTAAATGTGTAATGTTAATTATTAGTCGTTATAAGAATATACAAACCGGATTGTTCCTTATAAATTGATTTTTTAAGTAAAATGTAAAGCACCTAAATGAACATCAAATGAATATTGTAAATGTTACCTCAAAGTTGTTTGTGATATCTTCCATGCTATGAAATATTTAATGTTATTAATTATTATCATAGTTTGAATGTTTAAATTATGCTATTAATAACTTTCATGCTGATACATAAAAATACACTTAGTAAACCACATAACCTCTCAAAACCATAATTTCCTTGATTATTTTATAATTGGTGATTAAAATTTTTATAAACTTGTATAAACTGGGTTGAAAGTAACTGATACAGGATATTTACATTTATGTGTACAAATGTATAAGCTATTTATTATATCGAGTCATGCACCAATTACATAAGCTGTTGTAGCAAAATCCCAACATGTATTTACATATTCGTTAAAGTAGCTAGTGGAAATTTATAAAACTTGAAAAGTAAACACAAGCATATTTATCTTCCTAAATTCCAACAAATTTATCAATTTTCCATAAACTGCTACAAGAGGTCAACAAAGATTACAACTTTAGTATGTAGAAACTTACACAAAATAGGTACATGTTTTCCTTTAGCTTTATTTTTAAACCTAACAGAAGTGACCTCGTCATGTCATACACTTCGTTACAAAATAATAATACATAAAGGACGTATAAGCTAATGAAGGCAGTAAAATGTTTTGAAAGTGTAACCTAACTTCAGAGCTCTGCGATAGTATCATCAATGCCAAAAAATAAAAAAGTTGCCACAAGATCTAATTAAAGTGACAACAAAACATGAAAAGTGTGAATGCTTTTTTTAAATCACATATTCAAAGATAAAATTTGATTCCATGATTTAGTCGATTTAGAGGTTAAAGCTTTCATTAGCCTCTAATTATTATTAGCTGTAACTTTCATGCGTTAATTAAGCAATAGAAAAACATTATTAATTTCAGATAGTTCAGGAGCTTTAATAAGAAAATACCCTAAAATTTTTATAGAAGCTTGGATAATTTACAGTTAATAAACACACTAGCTTCTAATTATTATTAGGTGTAATGCTTGTGCGTTAATGAAGCATACGTTCGTCAATAGAAAAGAATTACATTAATAATTTTATAGAAACAAGGTTAAATCAGGACAAGTAAATAAACCAAAAAGCGCCCAGTACATTTTTATATAAACAGCAATGGCAGTTGGGATTTTACACTAGCCTTATTCAACTAGAAAAATCACCAATATAAATCAGGAACATTACCTTCAGCAACAATATTTTATCAATTTACAAGGGAGTTCAAGAAAATGCAAAAACCACAAACTAGTAAAATGTCATAAAAATTAGTACATTCACACGATCTGAAGACGTTGAACTTGACCCTAAAAAAGCATTAGACATACAATGCATGAGAACAGAATTCGGAATTTTAACAGAAAGGAAGGAGATTGTAATATACTAATATATCGTGTACAAGACCTTATATTTTGATTTGAAATGATCATTTGGGCTTTGCATAAAAGTCTGTTATTATTTCATTTAATAGTATTTATCAACTTACCTTGTGTAATTAACTACCTAAAATATTTATATATTTAATACTTGGCTTATAGCTGTAATTTTAAGCGTTGCTTCCTGTCTATATCTGACATAAGTCAAAAAACTTGATAATATCAGATATGATTGACAAAAAAGCTAAACGTAATTGAAAGTTATGTTTATATATAGTTCTGTACACGATATAGATTTGTAAATTTCCCAATTATAGTCATCGGTTTCGGTGGCGTAATTGGTAAACGCACAGTTCCAGCAAAACTGAAATGCAGGTTTGAATCCTGTCCAAGACCTTATATTTTTCTTCTTTCAATTACTAGCTAGATTTGAAATGATCATTTGGACTTTGCATAAAAGTCCAAGTTATTATTTCATCTTATTAATTGTAAAATGTATATATATATATATATATATATATATATATATATAATGTAGTGTCAGTAGGAGCTACAAGGGTTCTAAGGGTTGTTTTGTGTTGAGGGTGGTGTATGCCAAATAGAGTGAGCCATATATCAGATCCCGTAATTTAAAAATGTATGTTTGCCGTACTTTACATACGTTAAAGTATTTGAAATGTTAGTTGAAATGTAAGTGCCAAGACGTAAATTATAATGACTTGATGACGTGATAAAACACACAGTATTCAAGGTTTTATACTGAGTTGTAGTTTAATAGGCCATTGAACGTACATTTGCCAACCGAAAACCGGATGCGTCTATGGATGTCCACTATTAACCACGCAGATCCAGGTTCATATGTGTATCATTTCGACTTTTATTTTACTAGAATCAACCTTTGGACAAACATGTAACATCAAAATTACAAGTAATAGCAGTGTCAAATATGATTGAAAGGTTGTGCGATATTTAGGACCAATGATTGAACATTATGTATAAAAATAGGAAAGTGCAAAAGACAAAGTTTTAGGTATTAGTGACACGAACTTGGTGATACGACGTTATTGGATGGTTTTTTTTTATATACTATGTAATAAAGAGTAGGCAGATAAATATTGTAATTATCACCTAGGATAAGTAAACAGGGGAGTCGATTTCGAAATATTTTTGTATTAAGATGTGTTTATAAAACTGCGCTAAATTGTTTAAATATTTTTTTGAAGATTAAATAAATGAGTTTGAATTGTACGAGTTTAATTTATAAAGGAAGAGTAAGGATAAGCAATAGTGAATGAATAATTGATAGCGGCGACAAGTAAAAGTTAAGATTGGAATTAGTGCGACAGCGAACCGGCGGAAAATAAGATTGAATTGGAACGAGATTTATATAGGCAGAAGGCATCGAATAGGAATTATAAGAGTGAAGAATATATTAGGACTGAATTGGATATGGTTTTATGTGTAGCGGGGCATTGAGTGGAAAATAGGAACGAGGATAGATTTGGAACGAGTGGTTTTAAAAAGGAACAAGGATTGATTTGGAACGAGCGGATTAAAGGCGGAAGTATTGATTTAGAACGAGAGAAGCAAAATTAGAAGACAGCGTAAGAGTAGCAAGTGGAATCGCAGTCAAAGAAGAAATAACACCGGAAGAATTAGCGCAGGGAAGTAAATAAAAAGGGTATTCTAAATTCTAAATTCGGGTCATATTTATTTTAGATTTGGGCGCAGCAAAATTAAGGAAAAGATACCTGGAGGCTAGACGGCAGTTTTCAAAGTGATAGTGAAACCTTGTGAAGGCGCATACGGCGAGAAGGATTTTGAGCCAGCATTCAGAGAGGCCGTTAACGACGTATAGAACAGGTGAGTACTGTGTGATATAACGTCAAAGTCAGAAATTTTGTGGTAGTAATTAATTTGGCACAAGGCTACGTGGATCATATAAAATTTGGCATATACAAAAGTAAATTATAAAAAGGTACTAAAACAAAAAATAGTGCAGTTTGGTTGGGCATTACACATCTACTTACCACTGAACCCACGGTAAGTAGGTGGATACCCTGGGAAGAAAGAGTTCATATAGTCGAGGCATATTTAAAACATTTTTGCTTTATTAACCAACCAAACGTTGCTTAAAATAAATATTTGCACATAATATATAAATTATTAAATTAATAAAAATAAGGCGCGAAAAGGAGCGGGGTGCAGCATAAGAATATATATATATACACACACACACATATATATATATAGCTGTGATAAGGGGTTGTTTAGAGATGTGTTTTGAGTAGTAGTAAGGGTCGAGCAGTACCTGTAAATAGCAATGGGAATCAGAAAACTGCATTTATTTAGCAGAAAAATAAGTAATTCGTACATTATGTAAATAGCAAGCATTTAACACCCTGTATATAGACCGTAATTAACTTTAAGTGATGCCAATAAGCATATCTTTTAATAATAGAACGCGTATTCAGCAGAGAAATAATCGTACATGTAATTAAACATACGTTGAGGAGTGTTCAAGAAGTTTAGAAAATAAAGACGCAGGAGATAAGACAAAACCTAATAAATCCTCATGCAATTACGCTTGCGATAAAGAAGGAACAATATGCGCTTTGATAAGAAAACTCACTTTCAAAGATCAGTCTAAATAAATACATGAACAAAAACAGCACTAGAGTTACATCATTTATTTTTGTACAATTATCCAAAAGCATTATCTATACAAAACAACAGGCGTAAGTTAAAGTCTGGCCACGATAACAAATAATAAGGCAATCAAAGATCACAAATAAACACCATGACACGGAAATCCAAAAGAGTTTCATCAGAAATCAGCTTGAAATACTAAAGAAAACCTGGTTAGTCACGACAATCTATAAAACTGCTTAGAAACCCAATCCAGATGTAGTGGGGAAAGTTATTTAACACCCACCGGTGATAAGGCAGTTCAGTTTCCACTTGAAGCACGTTGAATCCACATCACTTTTAACCAGAAATCTACGCGTAAGATAAATAAAATTTATAATATAGTGAAAATAGTGCTGCATAAAAATTATGTTAAGAATATATGAAAAGTTTTTGCCGTTTTATCAGAAAACGTGAGTAGAAATTGGTTAATTAATTTAAATTAAATATTTATAATGATATAGGGCTTCTAATCTGCATCGAAAACTATAATTCTAGTATATTTCTGGACTATTCTAATCTGCGTCGAAAACAATACTTCTGGTATATTGCTGGACTATTTCTGGGATAATTCATAATACTAAGTAACCCACGATTTCAAGTGGTATTTAAGGGAAGAGATTCAAAGCATACACAGAGAAATATAGAATAAAGCACGGGGTGATTTTTGGAAAACAAGGGGTAATTGTACTGAAATATTGGTTCAACAAAGCAGAGCATTGGTTTCGATTAAGCATAACAAGGGGGTGTTGATCCACAACACGAAACAACATATCAGGAGATCACAGGTCCGATCTACTTAATTTTAAGGAATCTTTTCAATTTAAATTTTAATACTAAATTTATTCAATTTATCCAAAACTTGTAAAGAGTCAACAGGAACATTGCATGAAATAAGATGTATCTGTAAACAAACTCTTATGAAAATAATAAGAGCTATTGACAAATACAAATCGGGTTAGTAGTTATATATCCATTAACAAAACATTAACTTTATTACTTCACAGGGGAGGAAACATCCACTGACCGACGGTTTCGGCTTTGTTAAGCCTCATCAGAGCAGATTAGTTTCCAACCCTATGAAGTAATAATCGAAGCTATTATACTGATATAATTTCGAAACAATCTCTGTACTATGGCAAAAGTAAATAAAACCGCCATCAAGTGATACAACACCAACACTACTAAGTGTGGAAGTACAGAATTAAATCGAAACTATATAGTAGATTCTATAGATGGCTATAAAAGTACGTCTGGCCTTTGAGATTTGCGGAATGTTACAGCAAAATTTATTTGCAAACGTAACAAACCCTCTCGTGGCGATACCCGGGTTCATGCCCCAAAGGCAATTCAAATAATAAAAGACAAGTTATTTGCAGTCCGCAATAAGAAATTGTATATAAAATAAGATGTATCTGTAAACAAACTCTTATGAAAATAATAAGAGCTATTGACAAATTTCATTTTATTTACTTTTGCCAGTACAGAGATTGTTTCAAAATTATATCAGTATAATAGCTTCGATTACTTCATAGGGTTGGAACTAATCTGCTCTGATGAGTTAACAAAGCGGAAACCGACGTGGATGTTTCCTCCCTTGTGAAGTAATAAAGCTGATTTTTTGTTAATGGTTATATAACTACTAGCCCGATTTGTATTTGTCAATAGCTCTTATTATTTTCATAAGAGTTTGTTTATAGATACTTCCTACTTAAATGAGACAAACGAAATTGACCAAGATTTGTACTTTACAACTTAATATGATACACTATTCGACAAAATAAACCCCTGAATCAAATAATAATCATATCATCAATTTGTTTATCCCCAAAATTATAGCTCCCTTAAGGTAGTTTAAAGCCAGCAAAAATGACACTATACACTATTGGAAACACCCTTGAATATTCAATTTTACATAAATGTTCACGTATAAAAAAGATTTTTGTTGACCCTATACATAAATATTTTGGAATAATTAAAAATATAGTAAATGTTCAAACAAAAAAAATAATGCCTTATATAGCTCAGAATAGAAAAGAATTTAGAGCTGCGTCAAACCGACTTTAAGTTCGAAAACAAAACAAAAAAAAATAAAAATCAGTTAACTAAATGTCACCAGGACATAACTCACAATTAGTTAGCGGTCTGGCATGTTGGTAGCATTTCGTTGCTTAAGCCTTACCATAACATATAATTTAATAAACATCACCATGACATAACTCACAATTAGGTAGCGGTCTGGCATGTTGGTAGCGTTTCGTTGCTTAAGCCTTACCATAACAGATAATTTAATAAACGTCATCATGACATAACTCACAATTAGGTAGCGGTCTGGCATGTTGGCAGCGATTCGTTGCTTAAGCCTTACCATAACATATAATTTAACACTTTTCCTTTTTGAAGCGGGTAACCAGGTTATATTTCATTTCCCTATAAATGGTAATCATGTAAACATGTTAGAGTTCTTTAACAACCATCAGGTTGCTAATATCTATGTAGAGCCAGCTGGATAGGAAAAAGATAGAAGGATATAGGAAGACCTAGACCAAACTATATTAGTCAAATTATTAGAAATTTAGGTTGTGAAGAGTATGTAGAGCTTTTTAGATTAGCACAGAATAGAAAAGAAGTTAGAGCTGCGTCAAACCAACCTTAAGTAAGGTCGAAAACAAAATGATGATGAATATGCTATTTAGATAATGTTCTGACCTGTAGTTTCCTTGCGTGTCGTTTTGTTCTCCCTATTCTTAGATCTGCTACTGCGTGCTGTTGACCAGTACCCCTGAATTGCTTTCAGTTGAGTTTACTTGTTGTTTTTATAGTACCGCTTGGCCAAAATCCATTAAATGTATGGAACACTCCTCCGTTTTGTGCTCTGATGCATAGATGCAAATCAATATTTTTATGCAATTTTGCATCGATTTAAATTCAAATTTATTTGCAAAGTTAGATTTATCCTAGAGTTTTCCCAGAGTTTCCCAGAGCCCTAAATTACGAATATTAAAATTATATTTAATTAATGAGCTTTCACTTATGTTATCCACTTAACGGCAAAACTTCTCTTGTATATTTTTCACTATTATTTTAATTTCAAAATTTTTCTATCACGACTTCCACGAAATATAATTATTTAATTTTTCTATACTCACTTTTACGTAATTTTTTATTTGAACTAGCGTGCTCAGGTTGAAGGAAGACTGCTAATGTACCAAATTTGAGTGATATATAAAGCAGCACCTCGATCTGACACCATTGGTTATCGGCGTCCTTCGGTCAAAGTTTAAGGCATGCTATAGGATATTGTCAATACTCTGGGCTTTCTCAGGTATGAATTTGATAATAGCCCGCCGAAACAATGCTGTCGGTCACATAGTACTCAAGTTCTATATAGTGGATTTCTCTAACCTGTCTGTTTTGTGTTGTAGGAAATTTTAAAGCGACTTCTCACATGGACAAACTTATGGCTTTATTTTTGGCAGATAATGTTTTGGGTTTTGAATTTACTTCATGTTAAAAATCACATAGGCAAAATTTCTATAATGACGTAAATTGAAATGCGTTTATTTACATCCTTTTCCGAAACGTATTTGTTTTGAAAGGTGCGTTTATTTTATTTATTTATTTATTTATTTATATAAATTAATTACTTACAGGTAATACCCAAATAGTAATAATATACTTGAAGAAATGAGCAACATAGTTAACACTTTACAAAATGGATAAAGATGTCTTCAAATATTTACACGTGACATTAAAAATATCGATATTGGATGGTATAGAAGCATTGTAAACTCCCATTAACTTATCACTAAATGCACTAGCCCCATAGTTAGTACGATGACTACCGATGTAGAATAAATCATTACTCCTGGTGACTTTAACTGGTATCCGAAACTGCAGCATGCTTAGTAATTCCGGACAGCCAACTATGTCATGTAGCAATTTATAAAGAAATATTATAATATTATAATATTACGAGAAAGCTTTGTTATTTCTTTGCACTATTGCGTGTTTAATTAACAGAATTCGTATCATGGTTTTCTAGCTTTCAATGTTTTTAATGCGTATTCATTTAGAATTTATGAATGCTTTTCTGGTTTAAAATAAGTTTGATTGCGTACAGAGTTATTTATCTTACTGAATGTGGTTGTATTATTGAAGAATGAGCTTCCCTGCATTAATTAAAGTTAACTGTGATCCTTATACAGTGTGTTAAATGTGTGCTTTTGGCATAATTTGCGAATTACATACTTTTCATGATAAAATTGTTTAGTTTCTAGCTTTTAGTACTATTTACATGTAGTGTGTGACCCTTATGAAAGAGTGATACTCTATATGCAGTTCAATGTGAGATTGGTCCAAGCCGAGACCAATTGCACACTGAATGTTACATGTGGTCAATGAATAAGGCCAATTGTCAAACAACAGCTTATCCCCCAATTATTTCATTTCCTTCTTACAAAGGTGAGGTTTATCTTTACCAAGGGTGAGGTCAGCTTCTAAGAGTTTAACAACCTCTTGCAAAATTTCAATATTTTTTTCAAATGAATCTGTATTTTTAATGATATTGCTGAAATAACAGAATACTTAGGTTTTAATTCTGGACCTATAGTACGATACACGAATGTTTGTCATGTACCAGGTGAATTATGCAACCCCATTGGTAATCTAATGAATTTAAATAAACCACAATTTGGAATTGTGAAGGCTGTATATTGACAAGAGTTTTCTTCCAACGGAATCTAAAAATAAACAGAATTGAAATCTATAGTGGAAATAAATCTGAATCTCTGAAGTTATCCAAGATTGATGAAACATAAGGTATAAGATATGCATCCTTCTTAATGACATTTAATTTTCGAAAATCAATGACAAATCTATACTTGTCTTTTTTTCTTGACCAATAATAGAATTACTCCAAGGACTAGTGCTTTTACACATAACACAACTGAAAAAGTTTATCTAATTCACTATTGATATGTTGTTGTACAGCAAGACTGACTCTATAAAACATTTTGTTTAGTCGTATCTCATTTTACTTCAGTCAAATGTTTAACTAAAAAGGTAACCCCTAATTCTGGTAAATTTTCAAAATATTTACCAATGATATTTTCTAACAAATTTCGTTGTTCGGAATCCAAATCTAAAGTAGAATGTAATTTTGGAGGTGAAGTTTCTATTGAATCTAATTTAGCAAAAATAAATTCGCCTTTAAAAATATCTGGGATAACTCCTATGGATAACCAAAAATCGATACCCAAAACTAAAGTTTGAGCTACATCTCGGATTACTAAAACATTTAAAACACTATTTTAGTTTGTGGTGTTGCCAACGTTACGTGATTGATATACTAGATCAGAGTAGCTAGGGGGACTTTTGAAAGAAGTGTAAATTAGAGAATTGGAGATGTATTGAAGTGGCAGAATAAAGCATTTAGTATTGTTCAATTAAGTAGTAATATATCCTTCCAACATACAAATACTACAATTGACGACGAGGATTTTGGGTTCATGTAAAATAATTTGAAAAATTATTGCAACATGGAGAAAATGCATATTCCGTCATTTGCACTTCAAACTGCATCACCTCATGACTGGCAGAGATGGAAACAGACTCTTGAATTTTACTTCATCAGTGAAAAGATAACTGATGCGAAGGTCAAACAGGCAAAACTTTTACTGTTAGGCGGTCCGGCTATTCAAGATGTTTATTTTCTCTACCTACAGTTACCGAGTTTCCTGATGGTACTGATGTTTACACATACACTTTAGAATGTTTAGAGTCAAAATTGGGCTTAGAAGTACAAAGTGGTATGAACGGTATGTTTTATCTCGGCGCGCCAAGGAAAGGACGAAAACATTACCGCATTTCTTACTCGTATTCGAAAGCAAGTTCAACGGTGTAGTTTTAATGGACCAGCTGTTGACGAAGCTATCCTAGGTCAGTTAATTAATGGCATTTCATCAAACGAACTCCGTTCCCGGCTTATGGAAAAAGATTCTCTGACCTTGGACGAAGCTGAAAGGCTTGCACGTACATTTGAAACAGTGTTATCACAAGCTGGAATAATGGCTAATAACTTAACTGTTTCTGGTAATTCACCATTTTCTACAAATTCGACTTCCGTGTGCAAAACTACAGAACGGCATAAGAAGAAGAAGATGGGAGAGAAGGCAAATTTATTTAAGTCTAAGCAAAATAAATTTTCATCTGGTGAATCTAAAACACTAATATGCGTTTGCTGTGGAACCGAGGGTCATGTTCCAAAAGACAGTAGGTGTCCGGCGCTTAACGCTGTGTGTAATAAATGCAAAAAGACTGGCCATTTTGCACGTATGTGTCGCTCAAGCGGTAATTCAAATTTTGGGCACAGGTAAAGTTCGACGGTCAAGCAAGTGACAGATGAATCCATTTTTGCATTAACTCGGAAACTGGTAATCAACCAGAAGAAATAGTTGCATGTAAATTCGAGGAGTAATACATTCCGCATTCGTGGATTCTGGTGCACTACATACTATGATGTCGAAAGAAAACTGGGAAAACCTGCGTCTAAATGGCTTACAATTTTACTGTTACGAACCTAGTCCTGATTTAAATTTCTTTGATGGTTCTAGTCAACTTCAGTATACTGTATTGTTTACGGCGAGTGTAGATGTAGTTTGTAATAATATCTCGCATAGGGTTTCTGTCGTTGTCATTGAAGAGAATTTTACTACAATTCTTGGTTGTAATGATGCGAAGAAGTTTAAAGTTTTACGTGTTGGTTTGGATGCATGTACAGAAGTTCGGGTACAAACAATTTCTATGACCCCAACTGCGCCTTTAGGTAAGCTTAAAGATTTTCAACTGAGTATTCCTATTGATTCAAGTGTTGCACCATGCATTCAACCCCTTCGGCGAGTACCATACAGCTTACGAAAGCGGATCGAAGACCAAATTACAGAGCTATTACATCTAGAAATTATCGAGAAGGTCGAAGGAGCAAGCAAATGGGTATCGCCTGTAGTTCCTGTTCCTAAGTCGGACAACACTTTACGCATTTGTGTAGATATGCGTCGTGCCAATGAAGCTGTACTTAACGAAAAGCATCCCATACCTATGATTGAGGATGTTGCCCCATTACTGAAGGATGCAAAAGTGTTTAGCAAGATAGATCTCCGTCAGGCTTATCATCAGATTGAATTGGATCAGCAGTCACGTGAATTAACTACTTTTAATACACATATTGGTCTTTTCCGGTATCGTAGGTTAATGTTCGGACTTAAATGTGCACCTGAAATGTTTCAAAGAATTCTTGAAAGCGTTTTGTCTGGGCTTTTGGGCGTTTTTAATTATTTAGACGATTTGCTAATTTTTGGAAGAACGACAGAAGAACACGATGCTAATTTACAAGCAGTACTCCGTCGTTTACAAGAACTGGGTCTAGTTATTAATCCTGGGAAGTCAGAATTTCGAAAAGACGCCGTCTCATTTTTAGGACACATTATTAGTCACAATTCACTACGACCTACATTTAATAAAATTCAAGCACTTAAAGAATTTCGTTCGCCAGCTACAGCAGAGGAGCTTCGGTCATTTCTGGGTCTGGTAACTTACGTCGGAAAATTTATTCCTAACCTTTCTACGGAATTAGATTATTTGCAACAAACTGCTCGTTTTTCACCATTTCAATGGACTGGTAGGGCGGAACAAGATTTTATACATGTCCAGTCACTGCTGTCTAATGAAAGCAGCTTAGAATTTTTTTACCCGGATCTACCTACCATAGTTATGGCAGATGCTAGTCCCGTGGGATTAGGGGCAGTATTATTACAAAGAAAAGGAGTTGATATTCATACGATTTGCTACGTTAGTCGCTCGCTTTCTTCAGTTTAACGTCGATATTCACAGACTGAAAAAGAGGCACTTGCACTAGTTTTTGCAGTAGAAAGACTTGAATATACTTACTTGGACGGGAGTTCGAATTGGTTACGGATCATAAACCTCTACAAACAATTTTCGGACTACGTTCCAAACCGTGTGCTCGGTTAGAAAGATGGATTCTTAGACTCCAAGGCTTTAAATTCGTTGTTAGGTATGCTAAAGGCAAAAATAACATTGCAGATCCATTGTCTCGTTTACTTCAAGTGGATGAGTCAATTACTACAATAAATGAGATGTATGAAAGAAATTTAGTTATGTTTGTACAACAACTGGTACCGATAGCAGTTACTTTACACGAGGTAAAGAAGTCTACAGTGGAAGATGCGGAATTAACAAGGATTTGTTTAGATTTACAGTTAGGTATAACACCTAAGTTTAAACCTTATTCTTTCCTGGCGTCTGAACTTTGTGTAGTAGATGAGGTATTGCTAAGAGGAGCTCGCATCGTAGTTCCTACTGCTCTTCGAGACCGTGTTCTACAGATTGCACACGAAGGACATCCTGGTATTACTAAAATGAAGGATAGGTTGCGATCGAAAGTGTGGTGGCCTGGAATTGACAAAGAAGCTGAAAGATTTGTTCGTACCTGCGACTATTGTCAAAAAGTTGGTAAGGAAATAATCATGGAACCTATGTCCAGACGCCAACTTCCAGATGGTCCGTGGCAAGACATAGCCGTTGATTTCAAGGCTTTACCGTCGGCTAACGACCAGTTGTGTGTCGTAACTGATTATTTTAGTAAGTTTTTTGAAATCAAAGTGATGAAGAGATGTACTGCGTTTGATACAATTTCCTACTTAAAAAAGCTGTTCGCTAGGTATGGCATTCCGTACTCAATTACAGCAGACAACGGTCCACAGTTCGATCAGAATTTACGACGTTCTGTAAGTCATTTGGAATTCTTCATTATACAACGGAACCGTACTGGGCTCAAGCCAATGGACAAGTGGAAAGGCAGAATCGGTGTTTGCAGAAAATTATTCAGATAGCTTGTTTAAAACAACATAATGCTTGTAGAGAAGAAATATTGGAGTACTTGCTAATGTATCGCTCTACACCCCATACTGTTACGGGTAAAAGTCCAGCCGAATTATTTTTTGGACGTGTTATTCGTGATAAATTGCCATCAATACGTGAAAGGGTTTGGGAACAAGGTGTTCGTGATCGAGATTCATTCAACAAAGCGAAATCTTGTATCCCCAATGAATTTCCAAGAAAACAAATCGCATTGGGTGATGAAGTTCTTATTAAAAGACCCTTTTCTAAAAATAAATTTCAATCCAAATTCGAGGAGGAGACAGGTGTGGTCACTAGTGTCAATGATCCAGTAGTGGCAATACAAACACCGTCGCGTGAAATTCGACGACATAAAAATGATGTTGAAAAGTATGCTCCACGGGATCCGTCGCCTGTTACTACTGTTGACGATCCGGTCCCTGAAGATGTCACTGCTACTTCCAGTTTGAATAGTTCAAGGGAACCAGTCAACGTTCGGTACGCCCGCCAAAATGGTTGGATGATTATGTTTGCAATTAGGCGTTAGATTCTTTTAGTTCAAACTAAGGGGGGGATTGTGGTGTTGCCAACGTTACGTGATTGATATACTAGATCAGAGTAGCTAGGGGGACTTTTGAAAGAAGTGTAAATTAGAGAATTGGAGATGTATTGAAGTGGCAGAATAAAGCATTTAGTATTGTTCAATTAAGTAGTAATATATCCTTCCAACATACAAATACTACATAGTTTAAGCAAGCAATTATATCTAGTAGTTCTAAAATTTTCTAATCTTAATATATTCTGACAATATTGGACTCTATCTTTAAATTGTAATATTTGTAAGTAAGTATTTTTTTGAGGATATTGTTTGTTAAAGAAAAGTTGTATAATGAGAGTTGACGTTCTTGACCTTTCTATTTTATTTCACTATTTAACGTATATTTAAAAATAGCAAACACCTTTATCAGTTGGCAAACAACTCCAATACTGATTCCTTTATCAATAAGAAAGGTATTTACATTCTCGGAATAGCATTGCAATCAATTACTCGTCCATTTTTGACTTACAACATTAATATCAAAATTAAAAAATGTTATATATTTTTTTATTTGATTAAAAGGTACAAAATTCTCCTTTTGAAGTTTTCAATATTTTAAGTGTTTGTTTTAAGTTATAAATAATTACCAAAAACGAAGTCAGTTAAAAAAATCCATCTTCGATAAGTGGTAAACTAACAGCGCCACATACAAACATATTGTTTGCTTAATATTGTTGAGAAAGACCTGAAGGATTCATCTGAAATGTCTGGTAAGAGAACTATGTTGTAAGTAGACTAGAGAAAAATATTTCTATTAATTGATTAAAAACCCAAGAACTACACATTGCAATATCATTCATTGGTCCCAAGCTTTAAGAAAATTGTATTTTAAATTTCCTGTGTTTTAATTATTTAATTTTTCTCGTATATGCAGTAAAATAAAATTTTGGATACTCCAACTTCATTATTATATTAAATAATACTAATATTCTGTGGCTTAGCACTATCCAGATTCTATAACTTTTTGATTAATGGTGTTAATAGGCAATCTCAAAACTGCTCTGAGAAAAATTGCATAAGAATTAAGAGTATCATAATTCTGAAAGTGAAGTAAGGAAAGATGGAGGTTGAGCAAGAGTTTTTAATAGTGCCAGGGTTAAGAGTTGATGCCATTCTGGGAACGGATTTTATAAGTAAGATGAGAGGTAAATAGATATCAAGAATAAGGTGATAATTATGGGAGATGAGAGGATTAAATAGGATGACGAAGTCCATATAGGGGTACAAGGAGATTATATGAATATGAATCAATTTGAGAAGAAGATGAAAAGTGAAGAAGATAAGAGTTTACGTAGTAGGTGTCCTGGTGAAATTAGAAGAGAAGTAGCATTTTAGAGAAAACCTCAGAATTATCGAAAACTGCAGAAGATGATGTTGAGGAAATAGAAATAATATATGAAACATGAAAATAGTATAATTGTAAGTGTTGAAAAGGAGATAAAGGAACTTTCTCTGAATGCAGCTCTTAAAAATAATATGTATAAAGGTAGTAAAATATTAAATAATGATGAAATAATTTGGAAAGTAGAGTTTAATAATTCGGTTGGGATAATTGCGATAAGAGAATCGAATCGTTTTGTGAAATGGCGTATGTACAAATATGGAGGAGTAGCATTTGGTTTGTCAAAACATTCATTTAAGTATGCAGATGTAAGAAGAAATTGGAAGCGTAGGAAAAAGAAATAAATTATTGAAATTAAAGAGGATGAGAGAATTAATAGTATAAATGTGAATTATTTTGAGAAAGATGTAAATTATTTTAAAAAAGAATTAGAAGATAATGTAGATGAGGGATCCATTGCTGTTAAATGTCCAGGGGAAGTTATAAATGAAGTAGATTCGTTGTTAAAAGAGGAATATTTTGAATTGGAAGATAGAGAGTAAAGAATTGCTACTGATTGTAAAAATTAGTTAAGAGTTTATTAATACGGCACCATTGGAAACGAAAGTTAATCCTTTACATGTGATTTTCGAATGCTCCACCCGAAGGTACTACATTGGCCAGGAAGCGAGTTTTTTTTACCTGAAAATTGTAGAATTTTGCCAAACCCTTGCTGTTCCAAGCAAGGTAGGGATCTTTAACGTGCGTGACAACACTCACACACGGGACCTCCATTTTACCTCTCATCCAAACGAGGGTGTATTTTTGTGAAAAATGCTCGCCTAACATTTTTCAAGCGGACTGTGGCAGGATTCGAACCCGGGACCTTGGGCGTAGTAGTCACACACATACCACTACGCCACGGAGCCGCCTCGAAAGTTTAACAGTATAATGAAGAGTAATTGAAAGATGCCTAATTTGAAAGTAACGTAAGTAAGCTAGATAGGGAAATTATGGAACAATTTTTTGGACGTAAGTTGTATAGCTGAGTGGTTGCTGGGACAACTTTATGAAAATTTTATACTGCCTGTTTTTCCAAGGTTGTGATAGTTTAGAGAGGAATATGCTATAACACGATGACTTATGTATGATAGTGAAGAGAATTTTGTTTGAGATGAAACTTGATGAGATCTTATGTAAATATGAAAAAGTTAGAAATAAAGGATAGAAATGTTAGATTATATATGATATTAGGATAGAGTTAATAAGGAAAGTTTAGTTGATTATAAGGTGGATTGTTAAGAGGAGAAAAGCCATAGTATGAAAAAGATTATGCGTGTATATTATAAAACTTATAGAAATAGTTGTAGATAGCAAGTAGTTAGAAATAAAAATAGTAAAATTACTCATACATGTGAGAAAGTAACACAGATTTCGAATTTAATATTTTGATTTAGGAGAAAATGACTTGATAATGGGGGTTCAATGAAACTCAAATTCTACAAATAAAGCCCACTAAAATATAAAAGAATCAGGAAATATAGAAATTTCCGTAAATTCGTGGTTACACCCTGTATAATACAAGCTTACTTTTTACCAAGCAAAAACGCGAATTCCGTGTGTATAATCACCCTGTATAATAAAAGCGTATTATAAATACATAACAATTAGTATGTGCAATAGTGAAAACACAAATTTAAGCAGTGCTTGTAAATACAAAGCCATTTATTTTCACTTATTAATTATCAATACATTTCTTATGCATATAAAAATGCTCTTCATTTACTGTAAATAGCATAGAATAGTGCTAGCTTTATGCATTTTGTGTAAAAAACTACAATCAATGTTGATAAGAAAATAACGCTTTAATCTTAATATGTATTAAGACACGTTTTGCCATGAAAACCAATCTTTTATTATAATTATAAAAATGTACCTCATTTGCATTATAAAGTTTTAAATTAATCATATAAATTGACTTTTGTATTACAAAAATTCAATTTAAATAAAACGTTCTCGAAATTTCGAGAGGAATTGAGAATAAATACGTCAATTTCGTATGACCTAATTTATAAAGAAACGTTTATTCCAAGAAGCGGCGGAACATTAAAAAATCCATAAAATGGATAAGAATTTTTATTAGTTTCGCAATCACTGTAGGAAAGATACGATGCGACCAGTAACCTTATATGTATTAGAGAAAAACGTGCAGCACACGTCACTAATAAGTGGATCGCGCTAATGAGGTAATAAAACGAGGAATTCCCAGAAACTTGCATGAGATAAGCGTGTGTTCTGTGGAATGGAATCACGTAAACACTAGCACATTCTAGAAAAGAGAAACTTTTCGTATATAAACGGGGACTATTATTAAAGAGGTTGGTTCATAAATGCGATCGCGAAAATGTTGCTTTGAGAAGAGATTGTTTTAAAGTATGCAATACGCATACCGTAAATAAATAATTACCGTGTAACAGTGAATAAAGAAGAAAATATTAAACATAACCAGTGTAAATATAAAAATTAGTAAATGCAATTATTTGATTTTGTAATATTCAGTGAAGATGGGAAATGCACCGATATAAAAAGCTATTTAAAATTTTATTGAATAATTAAACCGAGAATGCACATTTGTTTCTAAAGTGGAGATTTAAATCATATGCATGATTTTGTAAACTGGGAATTGACGTCAATTTAAGAATGGAAGCGGAAGATTTTAATACTGTTAATTACAAATTGGAAAAGCGTTTTGTGGATTTTTGCAAGTATTACTTTTAAAACATGGTTTGTAACTGATATTTGAGTATTTGTCATTTAAATTTCAAGTAGAGTTACTTAATTATATAATTTTTTTGGAAGGGTGTTTACCAGGAACTTTATGATTTAGTGTTTGAAACACTGAATTATGCAGGCGACCACCCACCCTCAACAAAACACAACTATCTAAAACGGACTAAGGCTACGTATTTGTTTACTAACAAGTTTTCCAGTTTTAATATTTGCAATGCCTTGGGCAAAAACATTTGTTTGAACTCTTTTAATCAATAAATGTATAGCCTCTTGCTGCTGAGCTAGGGGCAAACCATCAGAATATTTTGAACACAAATCCGCCAGACATTGAACATTATGAATGAAATGACAAATACATGTAATAATCCTACATACTTTCTGCACTTTTGAAAATTTATCCAATAACAAATCCATTTTATTATATATTAATGATTTGGCCAATCTTGCAATTGAAGGTGAAGTTTTCTTATTTGCAGATGATGTGGCATTAATTTATTCAGGTAAAAAGAATGGACATGAATTAAACTATGATCAACACTGATTTAAAACGAATTGACATGTGGCTTCAAAACCATTACCTAAAGTTGAACTTTAAAAAATGTTTTTATATTAAATTTAATTATAATGGGCATTCCAGTCGTTCTCTTAATATTAAAATAAACAACGATTATTTACTAAGCACGGACTCTTTCAAATTTTTGGGTATATTCATAGATCCCAGATTAGATTGGTGCCAACATGTTGGTTTCTTAAGAAATAAACTTGCATCTGTATGTTACTGTATAAATTTAGTTAACTTGAATATTGGTAAAAAAGCAGCAACAGCGGTATATCATGCCTACTTTGAAACACTGCTTCGCTATGGTATTGCATTCTGGGGAGCTTGCTCAAATGAACTCTTCCAGGTCTTGTTTAGAATTCCGAAGAGGGCGATTAGATTGTTGAATGGTGCAAATTCTAAAAACCATTGTAAACCCTTGTTCAAAAGGTGTAATATCTTAACCCTACATTCTTTATATATACTTAAACTAACATCTATCATATTTAAGAATAAAAATAGTCTTAAATTGCATAAGCCCGAATATTCATATAATATTAGAAAATGGCGTCTCACTTCCTCTAATTATACCCAAAACTACTCTCCTTAAGAATAATTTAATTTATAAAGGCATTAAGTTTTTTAATGCACTACCGGAATCAATCAAACAAGTTATAAGCAATTCAGGACTCAATTGAAACTCTTCCTCATAGACAAAACCTACTATACCTCTGATGAGTTTGTGTGTGACTTTAACTAGGTTTATACTAGTTATAATTCATAATATCTAAATTTTGTCCATGAGCCTTACATGAACTTTTCTTTTAAGTTTATAATTTAAGTTTTTATGTGTGTATATTATTCTTGACCATAAAAATAAATATTACTGAAGTTTATTCTTGGAAGTTGGTCAGGTCAGTTAAATAAGTCTAGAAATAATGAATCGTAGTGGTAAAAAATCAATATATTTTACTATGACGCGTTTCGGTCAACAAGACCATTATCAAATAGATTATCTATAAAAAGGTATAATTAAAATAAAGTTTTTAAAAACTATAAAATATACAGACCAGCAATTTTAACTTGTTAATTTACAATATCACTATAACAACAGGTGGTATTTTGTATGCATCGTAAGGAATAGTCACTAACAAGGGTTGAAATATAAACAACGTAGTTATAAAAATAAAAATCGAGAACAATATAACAATGTTAGCGATATTAGATACGAAAGTGGACTAACATTAGAACGTATAAACTAGTTGTTTTTTGTCTATAAGAGTAGTAATATTTATGTTGAAAATGGCAATTTATATCAAGTATTTGGAATAAATGGAGGTAATATTTTATAGTTTTTAAAAACTTTATTTTAATTATAACTTTTTATAGATAATCTATTTGATAATGGTCTTGTTGACCGAAACGCGTCATAGTAAAATATATTGATTTTTTACCACTACGATTCATTATTTCTAGACTTATTTAACTGACCTGACCAACTTCCAAGAATAAACTTCAGTAATATATATATATATATATATATATATATATATATATATATTGTAGTGGATTTAAAGGGTTAAATTTGGGGTAAGCAATGCAATTTCAAAACACCCTGTATAGAGAAAGGAACCATTTATATGCGCGCAAAATTTATTTCATTTGTTTAATTTAAATTAACAAGTATTGACATAATCTTATAATTAGGGTTTAAAAGGTAATAAGTTCATAAAGAAAATCAGTTTTATAAGCCAATAGAAACGCATAATTAGTTAAATTTAATTTAATTCAACGGGCAATAACGTCAGAAAACGCATCAGAGCATGTAAAATCAATAATCCCAAGGCGAAAAGCTTTCTTAACAAACAAACAGACGTCGTTTATATAGAATACCGTGAAATGTAAGCTCCGAGAAGTGTTATTTTAAACAATCAATAATTGAGCACACCTGCATGTTGGAAAGGTCATCTTCTGCTTATTTGTGAGCATAATAAGGCGAGCTTCAAGGAAATATTGTTCAACCGTCGGTGGCTTCGCATAAACGCTAGCAAGAGTTTTTCTACAATGCAAGCAAGGTTAGAACGCGGCATCAAATATGCATAAGACAGGAATAAAGATATTACAGGTGGAGTTTTATGACGTCACTAAACTTTATCAGTGGTCGAAATAGATAGTTTTAGAACAGACCAACACCCGACAGGTGGTTTGTATGATATAGCGTGTTGACGAGGAAATATTTCTGGAAGTTTTAAGACGGTTATACAAAATTTGCGGAAATATTATTTTCAATTAAGTATTTCACGTAAAGTGTGGCCAAAGGGGACATGGTTTTATTGTATAAATACGGGAAGAAAATTAATAGGGCTCTCTTTAATTTCACATCGCTTAACGACGTATAATAATAAACCGACGAAGCTTGTGAGTATTAAAAATTTGTAAAATTCAGTAAAATAGTATTAGATTATTTGGGGCCTTATAGTTAGTAACGCGAGTAGTGGCGAGTGATTTAAATTTAACTGAGGTCCAACGAATACCTTAACAAGCTCGTAAATTAATAATGCAATAATAAACAAGTGTAATATACATGGATTTGGATGTTGGAATTGATGTTAAAATGTGTAGCACGAAGCTCAGCTTAGACTGAGTTTTCATCTATAAATATCTGGTGGAGCAGCGCGCATAATCACGAAGCCGAGGGGTTCAGGAATATAAAGCATCATCAATGGAGATGGAGTCTTGAAGCTTTTTCCAGGTAACTCATTTGAATTTGCTGTTTTTTTGATAAACTGTTGAAATTATTTGTGATGTGTGAGTGAACTTTGATGGTTATTTTTCGTTATTTAACGTATTAAAAAAGATACGTATAATTGACTATTATTATGGTATTTTGAATATAAAACAAAATGTGTACGTAAAGCTTATTAAATTTCTTGATGAATTTAAATTTAATTGTTAAGAGTACATGGGTTTATTAAGTTGTAGTAATAGTATGAAAGGTGGAAAGCATACATTAATAAACTGGGTTATCATGAGCTCACCATACTCCAGTGTGTAGTAATAAATAAAGATAAGGTATTATTTGGGGCCCATTTACTCCTGTTGTATTAAATGTGTTTGAAATTACAATTTTAAAAACAAGGACTTTACAAAGATAGCATTTTTTTAAGGTGTAACTAGAGCACCGAGCTGTACATAACTATGAATTATTGTTTGTAAATAGCGGTAAATAAATATTGTATGATTGTTGTATTATTTTGTAATTTTATTGAACGGTGTGTGAATGGTAAAGAGAATGATAGTAAATTGAGGTATCCGAGAAGAGGCACAGCTTAGATAGCCAGGGAAGCTACTGAAGAAATTAATTTGGTGAAGCAGAAACCGGGTAAGAAAATTTTTGTGAAATTTTTATATTTTTGGAAAAAAAATTTTTAAACTGGTGAGGTCCAGAGCTGAGTACCGATCCACGGCAATATATATATATATATATATATATATATATATATATATATATATAGTTTTAAGATTTATTAAAATTTTGACATTTTGCTAATTGATAGCTTTACAAAAACTTGTTTTTGTATCTTAACGTCCAAACACACAGTTAATGTACTTTTTGGAAATAAATAAACTCAAACTCAAACTCATAAAATTCTCAGGCATAACGAATGTTAACGACAGAGTATGATATTCAACGTCCATCTGAGATAAGTCGATAAGTTTTGGGAGCGACGTTACTGGCCATTCTTCGCTACGGCACACTAACCAGGAAAGCCCTGTCCACCATAATGGATGATGAACCAACTCTGAAGCCGAAAGTCCACATGAGGCACAATCTGCAAGATTGTCCTGGGACAACACGAAACCACGAAGATGGAAGAATACGTTCTTGAATATGCGAAATGTGATTGCTAACAAATGTCTTCCACTTATGCGAGGAAGACCGAATCTAAGACAAAACAACAGTGGAATCTAACCATGCCAAAATACTACTAAACGATGAACTATCTGTATAAGTATTTTTGACGAAATCTACTAAATCTGCCAAGAGTACGACAGCACACAATTCGAGACGGGGCAATGAAACGCGATTAGTAGGAGCAACCTTCGATTTTGCGCATACTAATGACATGGAAATATTACATTCTAAATCGAACGAACGAAAATAGACGACAGTTTCATACCAGGCTTCAGAAGCATCACAGAACCCATCATGCAACTCTACCTTTTTAAAATTATCACATACGATCCGACGCGAAATCTCAATATTCGAAACCTTCTGGCAATTCGCCCAAAAAATGTTTCCATTTTTGTACGACTTCCAATGGCGACTCTTGGTCCCAAACAAGGCCTAAAAGCCAAAGATCTTGAACTAAACGTTTAGCGAAAAGTGTTAAAGGTGCTATCAAACCTAGAGGATCAAAAATTTTTGCAATAGCTCACAAAATATTACGCTTAGTGCAAGTGCGCTCTTCAGCGTAAGTTGTATAAAAATACATCTGCGAGAGTGCGCCATGAAAGGCCCAAAATTTTTATTGAACCACTATCTTTATCTTGAAATGTAATTGCTTCCGAACTGGACATGGACTCCTTCAAGTTGGACATCACTTCCGGGCAATCACTATTCCATTTTCTTAATTGAAAACCACCACTAGTGCAAATACTATTCAACTCACCAATTCAAATCAAATTGCATTCAGTGACTAAATCATCAAGATAGGTATCGCTTGCCAATACCGATGACGCGAAAGGAAAAATTAATCAATTCTAACCTTGCCAATTCTTGAACAGTATGAAAGGCCAAAAAAGGCAACGACAAAACTCCATAAGTCCCAGCATTTAATTTAAAGTCCCATAACATCAAACCCAACATACCAAATATGCAATATGCACAGACTCTTTAAGCACTATTAAATCACTCAAAAAATGGTACACAATAGATCCAATAACGAATAACATACATGATGCTATACACAAAACAACAGAAGAATCCGGCACTGAAATAATACTGATTTGGTCCCCAGGCCACGTTGGAATCCAACATAATGAAGCAGTAGATAAACTAGCTAAACAACAAATAACTAATACCAACATCCAACTCAAAACTCCAATAACAGACATCTATACAATTATCTCAGCAAAATAGACAAAGAATGGGAAGAAACCTGGAAGAACACCCAAAATAACAAGCTTAGACAAAACCAAAAACCGAACCGTATGCACATATCCCAAAATCAAGAAGACAGTAAATAATATTAACAAGATTAAGAATAGGACACACTGCATATACACACAACTACTTGATGACAAAAGAAGCTCAACCTATATGTGCACAATGTAAAACAAACCTAACAGTAGAGCATATCCTAACGAATTGTGAAAAATATCAACAAAACAGACTCAAATACAACATACAACAAGATGTACAAACTATCCTGAGAGACATGGCCAATATTGAACCACTGCTGAACTATCTTAAAGACATTGAAATCCTACATCGTATATAAAACATACAAAGATAAACATGTATTGTAGCATAGATTATAAATAATACTTCCAACCTCCGCCAATAACTGTAAATGTGGAAGCGGATAAAAGTGAAATTTAAAAATAAAAGTCCATAATAAGATCCGACGGAGAAAATCTTCAGACAATACGTTAATAATCATGATGAGTATCTTTAACCAAAATCTGCCGATACATTTGTTTAATATCAGCTGTAACTACGATAAGATATACACGAAAGTGCAATAACAAAACTGCAATGTCTTTTTGCAGAGCAGGGCCAATAGGCGATTCCACTTGAGCCATGTGACTGCTTTTCAAATAATCCTCCATAAATTTTTTATAATCCGAATACAATTCAGGATTTTTTAGCAAACGACATTCTAATGACAAAAATCTTTTAATAGAAATCGATCTCGTACCCACGAAAGAGGGTTCAGAAATTTTAAAGGGTAAGGACACTACAAAACAACAGTCCTTGTTACATCCATAATTTTCCACAAATTCCTTTTCACATTTTTCTTCTTCAGGAGAAACGTGTTTCTTAAAGGGAATATTTTCTAATTCCCAAAATTGACGAATGTCGCTGTCTAAGGGTTCAACGAAAGCACACAACGACATAATATAATTATTCGGGCAAACGACCTTTCCCATTAAAACCCAACCAAAGGTTGTTTTAATAGCAACTGGCTCGTTAGCGACACCCCAACGAGATTCGTTCAACAAAACCTGAGCAAAGATTTCAGCACCGAGTAGCATGTCAATCCTACCACAAATATTAAAATTAGGATCAGCTAAGGCCAAACCTCGAATATGCGACGATTCCTTGACCCCTATAGATGACGAAGGTAATTTATTACAAATGTTAGGTAAAATATAACAATCAATTTCACATGCTGGAGACCTTGCTCCCGAGGGGCTGACTACACACGATAGTGTACCAGACACCAACGACGGATTCAAGCCAAGTCCTTGAACAGTAACATTGGCTCTCCGTTTCTTTAAAGAGGTTGCAATTTTACTGTATAATCAAGCACCGACACCATTGCCGTAGCTAACAGTGTGGTTGTATGTTCTAATGACGTCGAAATTAACGAGCTAGTGACAGGTTGTTCATGCACAACCGCCGACAGATTGTCTTCACTAGGTCTACTAGTAGAAGTAAGTCTAAGCGCCGCCGAGGAGTTTTAGCCCAAGCGCTAACTAACTTTTCTTTTTCCTTTTGTTTCACGGAATCTCAAGATTTTAAGTGGGTTCCTGAAGCAATGTCATGTATTTCCAATACTTTACATTGTTTTTCAATGAACGACCTCAAATCTTTGAACGAGGGAATCTCATCACTATTTTCTAATTCGAAACGCTTTAAAATGTTTGTATCTAATTTTTTCGATAACAGATTAAACAACATGAAATCTAATAAATCTATTTCCATCTGCTTTAACGCGAATATATTTTCATCAAAACAACTAATTAATTGCCTGAGTTCTGTGTGCGAGTCTGAGGAATTTACCTTTTGACATATGAAGCCATGTTTATTTAATGCGCGAAGTGTCTTATAATTTTATATATCGACTTACCTCCACGTTATTTTATTGTTCTAAGTGTTGTTCCTACTCTTCAATGTGGACATGTTGCGTATGCACTATCACTGTGTTTTAGAGGTTTATCGATAAATTCACATTCGGCAACACTATTGACTTAACTCACTTTACCGAACTAACACAGCCGTTTGTCTTCAATGTCCACGAGCAAGTGTCTATCACTACCCTTTTAGTCGAACTTAATTTCCATCGGCACAAAGGAGGTTTATGACAGGATATAACAGGGCAAGGGATAACAGTCGTACTATTTGATTTACAACTACGAATTTACAATGACTTAAAATTAACCACGAAAACGTGCGACAAAGAGACCAAACAGACGTGGTAATAAAACGCGGCGATTTTAAACGCTAATGAGTTTTGCTTGTAAACCTTGCATTATTACAGTGTAAAATATTCCATATGATACTGGTAGGTTCTAGAAACGAAATAATTTTGTATATAAACGCATAATTTTGATTAAAAGATTCATTCATAAATTCAATCCCAAAAATGTCACATTGAGAAAAGAATTTCGAAGCTATTGTTTAAAGGTATGCAGTACGCACGCATATCATAATTAATATTTACCATGTAACAGTGAATACAAAAGTTAATTTTAAACGTAACCTTGAATTTTGTCATTTAGTTTAAGATAGAATAAGTCCTAATCATTTTATTTTTGTAAGGATTTTTACCAGGAAAATTTGTGTTCAGAGTTCGAAACACTCCGATCTTTTAATAGATTAACTATGAAGGATTTTTTGGCCAAACAAACCTTACAAGCGTGTGAATCGTAACCAGGTAAACTATCCATAAGAGAAGAGATTTAGTTCTGTAAATTTAAAATAAGGTAAGGAACATTTTTATAGTTAAGTAAATACGTACTTCTTAGAAATTATTCAATGTTTGAAAGAAACGATGTTGTAAATGTTCTATATGCTTTTGTATGAGAGAAAATATTTCATACTATATAAATGCTGTGATATTGTTGTGTTCGATTTCATGTTGAAAATTCCTACATTTCCATTGAGCTAGCCAGGCAAAGTAAAGAAGGTAATTCAACAATTTCAAATTTTACCATTTGATGTATCTGTATCACAGTACTCTTTTAGTGCACATCAAAGCAGAGCGTAGTCACAGCACTCTTTTACGCTCCAAACGTGCGGCATGTCACAGCAATATATATATATATATATATATATATATATATATATATATATATTGCAGTGATATAGCTCTTATTTCCTTTTTGCCCCCTCGATTGGACGTTATTTTTATTGCTGTGATATAGGCAACGTTGGGCGCCATTAAAATTGCTGTGATATTCCCCTTTCTTGTTACAGTTTGACTTGCTTCACTTGATTGGCCAAAATGATGGATTAATGGTTGTTTGTATTTTTCCCCTAGGATTTCAGGAGTAACTTTGAGTATCTTCACGTTTATATTTCCATGTAATAATTTATTTATTTATACGTGTTTTCAGACGTATTATTTAAATATGCATTTAGAGTATTTATTCAAACGTACTTTTAAATCTTTATTCGGACCTTTTTCCAGACCTTTCTTCAAATCTTTATTCAGACCTTTAATCGGAGCCCTAAATGGTTAAATATTGGTATAAAATTTAGTTACTAGTTTCATCTTATGTCTACGCATAAAACGTCTATTTTTTGTTGCACAAATTTGGCACTTTTAATCTTTCACTTTAACTAAATTATTGACTTTTCACAAATTGTCACTGGTACGTAAATGTTTACTTTATATCAATGTAATTCGTGCCCTGTTGTCTATTTTCGAGTTTCCTATCTTATTTATAAGCTCCACCTTCCAACGGTTTAATTGGCGCGCATCGCGTGTTTATTGATAAACGTTTGTAATTTCCGCCTATCTCTGTAGAACCTTGGTATTTCTCAAATTCCCTGGTTTAATTCTCGATGAAATACTCTGCCGATCACTTAAGCGTTCTGTATATCACAGTATTTTCTTAGAATTTCCAAATATTCCTTTCATTCTGTCACGTATTTCTCAAATTCCCTGGTTTAATTCTTCTGATCACGCAAGCATTCTGTGTATCACAGTATTTTCTTAGAATTTCCAAATATCCATTGCAATTTTGTCCCGTATTTTATATTTGTGTCGCTTATAGTCCAAAGCTTATCGTATAACAAACCGTGTTATTTATTTGGTATTAAAAATATGTTGGATTTCTCCGCAAATGTAATATTCCTGGTCACGTATTCATTTTCTAATAATGACGTATTAGAATGCGTTTACTTATTCATGCGCTGCCATTTTTGAGGATGTTCTTAAATAGCTAGAATGCCAGTTTGTTTATCTTTACCGATTACGTGTTTATATTGATGCAATTTGTTGCGTTTAAAACCTTATTCTCACTCATTTATTTCCAATTCTGGACTTATAAATTTAACTTAAAACATATTATATGAAGTACACATTATTATTTTAGCTAAATGATATCGGATTATTTCAAAATGGGCTTCTTTCTTATGCATTAAATTAAATATAATTTATATAGTGTGTACGCTATTGACCTTTCGTAAAAGTCGATTTACTCCTATAATTGGTGGAATTGTTTGATTTTCCTAACGTTAAAATTATTTACATTTATTCTACAACCCCTATGACATAATCTACCCTTAAACTACCCTCTTATCATAGCATTATATATTGGACTATTAGTTATAGGTCATTTCCGTTCAAGAGTAAGTGTCTAAGCTAATCTAAATACAGTGCATTTAAATATGTAGTGCATTTGTTACAAATTACATTACCATTAGAAAATGGCCAGTAAATAGGCAGAAACGTTATGGAGTAACAACATATAAGATGTTTTATTAATGACCCAAGAACTAAACAAAACCAATGAATATCATGTCAAGAACAATTATTCAAAATTAAATGTATACATGTATATATTAAATAGAATAATTACTCAATTTTGTTTCCAAATAATTAACATCATAACTTAGTTTGTTATGACAAATCCATTTTACAAACACAAACACATACATACACAAACAAGTTCATCTGCCCATCTGCATGCAAGTACCTACTCACATAGATACCTACATTCATGCTTGGATTGATCTACATACATTTATAAGTTGTTTTGTCAGTAAAAGCACAAGTTGGATAATTATGACAAATAAAATATGCCCATTTTTGCAATGTATTACATACAAAATTTTTTGCAAATCTGATAAAATCTTAAAATAATTTCTAAATTTGGATATTTTGTAAATGTCAACATGTTCAAAGAAATCTCTATTTAGCAAAAATGTCATTGAAGAGGAATCATATAGAAATATCCTGTGTCCTCCATATTAAATTAACAAATGAGCGACTAACATATTTGACCATCCTGATCATAAAAATGTTAAAAGAGCATGAACTATTTTTAAAATCTTATTAATTAGATTCTTGTGCTTAACTCAATATTTTATTAAATGCAATGTATATAAGTGAAGCATCGCCATAGCCTCTTGATCTAGCAAAGCTTTGGCAATTGTATACTATATTATACTTATTACATATCTTACCTGCAGCTTCTTTAAATAATGTTGTACAATGAGAATAACCTGTCTTATTAGCCAAATCAGAAGCTGTCATGCCATTAGAATCTCTTAATAACATATTGGCATCATGTTGTAATAACAGTTTTACATTAACACAATGACCATGTTCTGCACTAAGATGTAATGGAGTCTACAAAAACATTATATTAAGAATCTACAAACAACTTGTAAGTACCTTATTTTCTCCTCTAGGTCCACACTGTATATTACACTCTGCAAACCAGCATTTAATAATATTTGTAAGCAACGTGAATTTTCTGTTATGGCTGCAGCATGTAAGGGTGTTCGGCCCCAACTATCTTGTGAATTTATAAAGGACTGTTGATCGCCTTCCAGTAAATCTTCCAAAAGTTCAGTATTATCCCAAAGAGCTGCCTATAGACAAAACTGTACTTATAAACGTAAGGCCATTTATTGTTTTCACCTGATGCAATAATCTGCCCGGAAAATCCTCATCTTCTGGAGATGAATCAAACATTTTAAAAGCAACTTATGAATTAATTAAACCTTAACACAACCATTTCTCAAAATACAAACATTTTAAAAGCAGTCACTGTATATACTACCGTTCAATAATTAAAACCGTCAATATAAACATTTCAGAATTCTAGGTAAACATTTAAAGGTAATAACAAGTCATATAGCTTAAAGAAACTTTCTAGATGCCTTTCAAATCATGACTTTACTGCAGCAATTACAATTTTTCCACGTTTTAATTTATAACTCTTTCGTATTAGCCACGATTTAATACATATATATTATTTACATCTTGCATAACAAAAGAATGGGCAACAAAACAAATAAAACACATATTTATAGGCGCATACACCGTAACGATCCAATTAGAGATGAGATGAGTACTAGGAGAGTAAATTGTTCAGATTGAACGATTCAGAATTGTCTGATTGGTTAAACTGGCGTATGATTTACATCTTAGATCGTTTGAAATAATACACAGTGAACGTATTTCGAAGTTTTTAGATTAATTCAAGTAGTTATTGTAGACAGATGAGGTGGTTATTTACCCTTTAATGCGTTTAACCAGTTTTTAGTTTTGAAAAACTGTTTATATTTACAAGAAATTAATTAAAAACGCCACAAACAAACAACTATAAAGCAAATTTTTAATTGAAATTTACAAAAGCCTATAAGTTGCAATACCAATTAAATAAATACTTTACGGGTGTGTAAAACAATAAGTTTTAAATTTGAATTACCCAAAAGGGATGAGGAATCCCGTACAAAATCAAGAGTGGTGCGGGAGTGGGTACCTATAGCAATAAATAGCAAAAAATTGAACAAAATTGAGTAACGGTCAAAATTTTACCTAGGTTCAATTCCAAGTTACGTCATTCTTCTGGACCAGTGGCGTAACGTTCACCCCCGCAACCCCGGCGGTGCGGGAAGGCCCAGTCCACTAGAGGCCCTGCGACAACTACAGATATAACTTAACCACCACAAAACAGCTTCAGAATTTAATTTAATATTTCTTGGGAGTGGGGATCCATCAGTTTTGGATTAAGCCACTGTTCTGAACGACGTGTAACCCAGAGGATTGTAAGTATGGGTTATTCTTTTGGTAAAACGCTTTACAAGAGGTAACCTGTATGTTTGAACAAATAAAACAAATCTTAACTTACCTTGCTTAAATTTATTCTGAAGTAACATAATTTAAACATTTTTGTATACAAATAGGCATAATAGTATATTATTCAGCGAGCATATTATGATGGCTTTACAACACGAACCGTCAGCGAGTGTAAATAAACCAACTGAATAATAGTCATTATACTTGAATAGATTACTGTACTTTATCCACGACTATCAAATAAGTTTAGCTAAAATTATCACAAATCTTTATTTTTACATAACATTAAACAAGTAATATTGAAACAAACATGGAATTTCTTTATAATTAATTCAAAAAAGCTTAATTTTATTTATTAACTTTAATTGTAATGTTTGTATTCACACCACAGTTAATCTAATAGGTCATCTGTGATTCACGCAATCTTTTATGTTAAATGAAAGAATTGAATTCAATTTTCTATATTGTAGATATAGTTTTATTACATGTAAATGTTTGATAATTACAAGAAGAATTTTGTATCGAATTTGAGATTTTTGTAGCCGTTTGCATTTTATTTTTGATAGATTCATCAATGTCGTCTGCTACTGCCATGAATTTCAATCCACCGTCTCTCGTTATTGCCGCATCCACAAGTATAGTCGCAGAAGATCCACAATAACTATGACTGAAGTATTTTTCAGGGTTGAGTAATTTCAGAAATGCTTATATTTGTCTTCCCATTTATGTAAACTTATTAATACCAATTTTTGTAAGGCGCATTTGCCATTTTCATTGTTTAAAAATTAGATATTAGATGGACGAAAACAATTTATTAAAAACTATATGTACCTGTAAATTTGTAAGTAGCTTTTATTTTGCTATTTCGCACCTTTATTATTTTATTATTAATATCATTACACCTTTTCTCCTCAGGTAGTTTTAACTGGTTTTGGTAAATAAACACGTGTACGTTGTTAAACGTGCTTTCTCTTTATCTATAAATTATATTATGCATTTAGGAATTTTCTAGTTACCATCCGTCCTTTCTGTAACTTCTGTACTCGTAGGGGAATGACAGGAATTAAGATACCAAGTACAATAAAAGATAAAGGTAGAAGGAACCTACATACCTAAAAACAAAACACACAGATAGATGTTGCTTCGTCGAGGGCTCGTAACTTAATGGCGTCTTTTTACACCACGCGCGCACTCCGCATCACTTATGCGCAAACGCGACTGTCGGGGGCGACGGAAGTTGGCGTATTTATTTAAAAATACGCGGCAATTTATTTACAAATTAAATCTAACGTGATACATGCCAGTTGGCATGCAACATTGTTTGGTATAACTTCTGTACTTAATAATATATGATCGGTATTATTTCTACTTTATCTTGGTGTAACGTGTCTTTGATGTGATTGTGTGTATTTTTCAATTTTTTCTCTAGTCATTGAGCGTGTTTGGGATGAATATTTCTATTAGTTGTGTGAAGAACATATTATAGATTAGTCACGGGTAAATCAATTTTAAATGTACCTACATTAATGTTAAGTTAGTTACTTAGAGATTTGTCTACAACATGATACGTACAAAAACATACGAAAATTGCACAATCAGTTCACCTCCTCAAACATAAATCTTAAGCAGAATAATAATTTACAATACTTCTCCATTTTTCCATCATTTGACAGCGTCCAATTTTTTACACCGCTTCAAAACAATATCTAATTCTATAAAAAATTAACTTAAAGTTTCATCTTTAAGTGACAAAAAGTCCATTGAAGCCAAAAGATTAATTCAGTCTTCGGGGTATTGAATTCCAAATTAATTTGCCGGGAAACAAGCCGACTCAATCTACTTGTGTTTGTAGGTTATGTCAAAAATCTGTGGTTGACCACGTGGATCCTCGTTTATTATTTCATAATCAACTAATACTTAATACAACACAAACTTGCGATACGTAGGCGAATACAAGCAATACCATAGGAAGTGTAGGTGCTGTGCCGTTGTTGTTGTAGCAGTTGTAACATTTAATGCCCAGATCACTTGAAAACTTCAAATTAGTGCTGGCAATAAATTTCGATTAATCGATTATTCGATTAATCGAAAATCGTGGTTTTTAAAAATTAACAAATCGATTATTCGATTAATCGAATATTCGAATAATCGATTAATCGAATATTTGAATAATCGAATATTCCAATAATCGAATATTCGAATATTCGATTAGTCGACCAATAGGACACACCTATTAAAAATAATGGGTAAATAAAATACAGTTAAAAGAAAAATGGTTTGCTTTTATTTCTATTAAGAGGTCCTTACAGAACGAAAGCTCTAGTAAAATTAAAAATATAACAGTACAAACATGTTGTAAAAGATTTATCCTAAAAGAAGCAACGTCCGTTTTATAATACAAAAGAAGATCCTCTATTCCACTTTAAACTAAACCTTCCAAAAACTAATAAAACTGTACACAAAATTATAAACGATATATTTTTGTCAAATAAATTAGAAATACATCCACCAACACCTATAACCACTGTTATTTGATTAACTGACTTGAATCAATTGGAAGAATAATTTTTTTATTGTGTTAATTGACTAACATGATCCGTGACGTATATATAATTCAGTTTGATTACCTAATAGATTAAAATCAACTACCTACGTGAGTGTACAATAATATAGTAAGGAAACGCCTGTATTAATAGCTGTTCGATTTCTGACTACCTGAGTGGGTCCACTATTATAGTTTATAATTTAGTTCTTGCTTATTAGACTGCAAGTTCATAATTTTAAAATTATTTTGTAAGTTTGTTTCTAACTTGAACTTATAATACCTAACTAAATTATAGCCGTATTATTTGTATTACCTATATAGAGCCCAAGTTTTCTTTTTCCTATGTGTGCAAGCTATAACGTGAGGGAAGGCAAAAATACAACCACACATAGTACAATTTCAGGACAAGATCTTGCTATGAGATGGAGGAGACTTGAAAATGAAATGAAACACGACTTGATGGATTTTGTAATTAACTACCCCGCACGATAGTGATTTAATCAGACAAACGATTATTGGGTTTGAAATAATTTGTTTGACTAGTTGATTAGTCGATTAAACGCTTAGTCGATTAATAGATTATCTAGACAACTATACGATTGATTGACTAACCGATTAATGAACTAGCCAATTAGTTAACTAAAAAAATTGTTAACAATCGAATAATCGGTTAACCGAATAATCGATTAATCGAATATTCGATTAATCGTTGTGTGACACTTTTCTGAAGCAGACTCAGTTAAATAATGGCATAATATTTTAACCTAACCTTTGAAGAAAAAAACGCTTATTCTTAACAGGAAGAAAAATTGATCTGGTGTTACTACACTTGAGGAGAGGTGTAATGAGAATTGCCAAATAGCGTTTTGACTTTTGTAGTCAAAAATATGCAAATCCACAAAAACAATACGCGTATTTGGAATATTATTAACCAAGAAAAGCATATATTGCTGTTATTCTTCAACATCAAGGTAAATGATGTAAAGGTCTCTCTTCATATTAGAATTGTATGTTATCGGCCTGCCCTTATTTAAATATTAAACATTTTATAAAAACTTATTGGGAGTAGAATTATAAGTTATCACATGGCGGGCATGGAATAAACGTTCAAAAAGAGGACAAAATGTCCTACACACCCAATGTTTCCCTCTTGGCTTTGTGCATTTGCATTAACTTTCCAAACAATGTATGATTTGGATATATTTTTGTTACGCTCTGCCGATTACCGAAAACATGAACTGCAGAATAAGAGTTACTTTTCAGACCACAATTTGCAAAATGTTTTCTAACCAAGTTCTTTTTCTTATTGTTGCCGATTGCAGAATATAAATAGCAAATAAATTGGGCAGATCCCTCACTTAAATATTATAGACGTGCATTACTCCTATAAGCAAAAAAAAGTCGATCCACCTAAATGGTATTAAATTTAAAGATTATTTCCCTGAAAAGTAAAGCGTTAGTTACAACTGTCACACTTGTTACAAAGATTAAAGTGGTAAAAGAGATTCTTCCAGATGATCTGTGTAATATGATGAATATCACTAATAATTACTCTTACAGAGCTGATTATTCTCTTTGCTTGAATTTAGTGGAATTATTCCATTTATCCATTTGTGTATACACAAACATCATGGTTTATAAATAATTATGTTTACATGCAATAAAATTCCCAGAAACCTAATGGACCACAAAAGTAAGGTTGGAATCATGACATAGTTCAATTATTGTAATTGTAAAAATCTACGGGGCAAAACTTATACAACCTCAAGATCGAATAGGATTGATAATCGTCTGCATTTAGACGCCCTGTGTCTTTTGTTGCCTATATTAATTTTTTACATTTTAAGTCTTATTTAGTAGAATAGAATCATATCTTACCTAAAACCGTTGACTGATAAATATTTATCAGTCAACGCTAAAACTCATTGTAGATGTGTCTGGTTCTGTCTCAAAAGTTGAAACTTTTATACATTGCATATTTAAGACAACGTAAGAGGTTAAGAAACAATCCAATACAATAAACTATTATTACTTCGGGCGTTGTAGTTTTATAACGACCAATTTTAAAAATTATTTTTTTACATTATAATTAAGTAAAATCCATGGTATAAAAGCTGTTTCATTAATTTTTTCCCGGCTGTAAATGCAGGATATTTTGCAGGTCAAGATTGGACTCGGTAAGGTATAAAATATAGTCAACAAGGTACGTACAACTTCGCATAATGGCTGCTTGTGTTTAAGCAATCCGAATTTTTTGTGTGTGTTATTATCTTGTATAAGAATACATAAACTCGTTTAGCCTTGAAGTTTACGTTTGAATTCTGTAGTGTAAAATTTAATTTTGCCAATTGAGGTTTTATTTAAAGTGTATATGGTTCATGTAAATAAAAAGTATTCTATAAATACCTAGTTTTATCTTTTTTTCGTTTTATATTACCAGCTCACGAGGACATGCATTGATGGTGGGAGTAAGTATTGTCTGCATAGCGGGTTGCTCAAATTTCGGTTCCAGGTGCAGGCTGATGGCATTTGCCTTTGAGAACATTAAAATTAGGACAACAAGAAAGTCTAGAACGTTAAGTTTGTGTTGTTAATTTGTTATAGTGTTTGTGTTACCACTATTCGATTTAATCATTTGCAATCCTAGCACATTCCTTCTAAATTTAAGACAAAGGTAGGTTATGTGCCTTAAATGAATTAAAATATAGTATACGAATATTTATATACACCTAGAAAATATATTGTGAAATGGATGAAGCAGTAGCTTTGCCCCATGGACCTTCAATGAATATTTTGCCACCTACACCTGCAGGGCTCGAGACATTGTATACCCTTTGTCGAAATATATATTCTGATCAACCCAACCCTTTACAAGTAACTGCTTTATTAAAATATTGGTAAGTATTTCTAGTTTCTCATAAAATTATGTATTTATAGCTTACGTGTTTTATGTCTGTAATTCCTGTTCTAATTTAATATCCTGCGAGACATTTCCTGTTTAAATACTGTTATTTTTAGAAGATGATTGTGTTGGAGGGTTGGTTGAGTTGATTCTATTTTATGCATTCTAAAATAACTAGGTAAAAATCTGTTACTTAGTTAAAAGATATGGAGTTCAGTGGCTGACGTGGTTTAGGGCTCTATTATAAAACACTCGCATAATTAACATAATTTTAAATCCTTATTTTAAGTCATATAAAATTGTTAACAAATAATCAAAAATTAACAGAAATGACATACATTTTATTAAGTACCTATGTTCATTTATTTTATTAAAAAAATTTTCGTTCTTTTTTATTTGAAAAATTGTTAATTGCTGTACTCCATTCCTTATCAAAAATGGGATGACTTGGTTGCAAGTAAGGTTAGATCACTTAATTGTTGACTGTAGCTTATCTTGGTAGGCTTTTGATTTATTAAAAGAAATCCAAAGACTGCTACGGTTTTATCCAGAAACGTAGGTGGTTATTTCACAGAGAAGCTGGTAAAGTACCTCACTCAAAATTGTGTAAGCTAAAAAATTATTATTGACTGCAATTGTAAACTAATTAAATGTTGCCGGCTAACTAGGAGGGCGAGTTACAGATTGCTGTAACGCTAATCTTGTAAAAATATCCTAAATATGTAATTAGGTTGAACATCATATGACTTTGATTAGTTTTGGACTTGTACAAAGCAGCCCCATTTGAAAAATGTAAATGTTGCCAGAAATTAGATTCAGAAGGTGTATCTGGCATTGCTTCAGCTACTATTGGAGTGAATCATACAATGCCAGTCTAAAAAATTTAATCTACACTATTTACTTGTGAAAACAGGTTGTAGTAATAAAAACTAATACACATTGGAAATTCTTAAATCAAGCATAAAGAATTGCTCTGTGTGCCTATGCCTGTCTTCCATTGTCAAATTTAAAAACTACTTTATCTCATTCAAGGTCGGCCGACCTTTCAATTCTAGAATTTTTTATTTGGGGATATCTCAGACTGAAAGTTTATGTGCCACACCAAACAATCTGAGAAATCGAATTTTTGAATGGTATCCACTTTGAAAACCATTATATCGGCAAATGTCTAAGTGTTGGGGGATCTTGGTAGCCACAGGTTGCTTAACCTCCTTCACTGAATCTCGGTAAAATAGGGTATAAAATTAGAAAACAATAGAAAGGAACGAGCTGAATACACATGCTGTGTGAGAATTTTAGGGAACTAGGTAGGCTAGCTCAGAATATAAATAAGTGCAGGTGCGTGTCCAACCAGTTTTGAGACGGAAAACCTAATGACGAAAAAATAAGCGCAGATAAATCTGATGATTAGTATAAACAACTAGTTGTTGGTTGCGAAATACCTGCAACTAATGTTGACTGTGCGAAAAGATAAATTGGAAAATATATTAAATCGCCAAATGGTTAAGTGTTGGGGGAACTTGGCAGCCACAGGCTGCTTACCTCCTTCACAACCATTGAAGGTAGGAGAAATAGGGCATGTAACTGTAAAACAATAGAAAGTGATCGAACTGCATCTAACAAGAAAGAACGGCGCCTATGAGGAAAGACAACAAACATAGAATAAGAAGAAAATTGTTGAAATCATATGTGTGGAGCACAGCACAGTATGCCTAGGAAATACGGGCAGTCTGAAACGCAGACAGACAAACGGTAGCAGCCTTTTGAAATGCTGTGCTTCAGATGTATGAGGACGATAGCATGGACAGACAAAGATAATAACAAATAAGTTACAGAAATAGTAGGGGAACAAGGATATCTGGGGAAAAGAGAAATAGTAGGGCGGAATACGTTATAAGGCATTTTTGGGGAATAGTATGTGATATATTACAAGCAGAGATAGGAAAAAGAGGTAGATGTAGACCTAGATCAGACAGTTATAGATGCAAACTGTGCATATTTCAGGGAAATCTGTAGGTTAGTTCAGAATAGGGAACAATGATGGTACGCGTCTAACCAGTTCTAGGACTGAAGACCTAATGATGATGATGATGATGATGATCCACTTTGAACAAGGAATAGTTTAAGATAATTTAAACGTTTTTGTTGTTTTTAGAGTTGTAATGATAAATTTTTAAAACCTTACTCTAACTTTATTTTTTACGTAACCAACACCCAATTTGGTATAATTGCAAAGAGAATTTAAAGTTCTTTCAGGTTTGTTTTTTTTATTAAATGATGTTAAATACATCTTAGTGTACACTAACTCTACTCTTTCGCCTTTTTTTTTTATCTATTCCTAACAGCTATATCTGATGAGCGAGTTGAAGAATGCTGGTTAGGAAATAGGTAATATCATAAGTGGGTGTATTCACTATAGAAATAACATGTCTATAAGTATGGACATGTTTGTTTTTTTTTTTGTAAACCATAGTACTTACCTGGGCTAGAATTATAAATACTAAGTTGATGCTTTTCAGAATTATTTAAAATCCCTTTTTTGTGAAATATCTTTATATTATCATTTAACTTTTTTAGGTGGTAAACGTAGGATCCTTTTGTAAGGGTTTATATATAGACCTGTCAGATATTAGAGCAAGAGATTTATCAATGTATTGCTGTTTGTCCATGATAACCGTGACAGTACCTTTATCTGCCTTTGTGACAATGATTTATGGGTGGTTGGATAGGTATTTTTTTACTTTATAAAACTGCTCATTCTGTCGATTGTAATACTTATTGTTCTTTGAATTGTTTGTAAAGTTCATAATAATGTTGGAGACTTTTCCTCTAAGGATGTCCTTTCTTCATTGGGATAATTCATTGGTATTGATGATGAATTCGATAGAGGGAGGATTGAAGGGAATAAAAACTTGTTTTGGAAATTGATAAGGAAGACAAGAAAGGGTGGAACTAGGCGTGTGAATGGTGTTGTTAACAGTAGAAATGAAATTGTTTGGGACGAAGCAAGTGTGAGAAGCTGTTGGAAAGAGCAATTTAAGATGCTGTATAGTGGTGGCAAGAAGAATACAGATGACTGTATGGATGACTAAGAGAGCAGTAATATACTGGTCGAAAAAGTAGATAATACTATAAAGTTCGAATGCAGCATAGATGACGTAAGGAAGGCGGTGAGATCTCTGAAGAATGGCAAAACGACAGATGTAGATGGAATAACAAGTGAAATGCTTAAGTATAGGACTGGGGTGCTGATTGAATGTTTATGCAAATTGATAGAGTTGTGTATAGAACAAGTGAAGGTGCCTGAAGATTGGAAAAGTGCAATCATTATCCCTTTGCACAAAGGTAAAGGCAGTAAGTATGAATGTAAAAATTATCGGGGGATAAGTCTGTTGAGTATACCTACTAAAGTGTATGGAAAAATTGTGATCGAGGGAGTTCATAAGAGACAACAGAGCACGATATGGGATGTTTAATGTGGTTTTATGGCTGAAAGCGGATGTGTGGATCAGATGTTTGCAATACAACAAATTGTTGAAAAGTGTATGCATGTCAGAAGGAAAGCATTTGTAGATATGGTAAAGGTGTATGACTCTGAACAGAAGCGAATTATAGAAGGCTCTGCGTGAATATGGTATAAGCAAACATCTATCAGAGCGATGTACGAAGGCAGTATAGCATGTGTATGTGTGAATGGTTACATGGGGCAATACTTTGACATTGTGGAAGGTGTAAGACAGTGCTGTGTGATGTTACCATGGCTGTTCAATGTATTTATGGATAAATGTATCAGGCAGGCTTGCGCAAAGGAATGGAAGGAGTGAATATGGTGAAACAAATATGCGTGCTTTGTATGCGGATGATGCAGTATTGTTGTTGATTCGTCACGCAACGAATGCTTGATAGATTTTCGGAAGCATGTGGAAATATGTATTTGCAAAATAATGATTTTTGACAGAGATGGCGGAATTGATGACTTTGTATTTAGAATTGACATGACACAATAAAGATAGTGAATGACTTTGTGTACCTCAGTAGAAAGTTTTTGAGTAATGGAAGGCTGGGTGGAAAAATAGAAAGGAGGGCAATTGGTGGAAGAAATGTGTCTGGAAGTATGTGGGCAGTGAATTGGAATGAACGATTGAGTATAAATGCAAAGCTGGCCATTTACAACAATGTGCCAACTATTCTGTATGAAAGCAAAAGTTGGGTCTGGCAAAAGAAGCATGTTAGTCGTATAAATGCTCCAGGAATGAGGTTCCTAAGAAGTGTATGCGAAAAAATGTTGAGAAACAAAGTACCTAACGAATGGATCAGAGCAGAGTGCAAATTACCCTTAAGGAGTTAAGCGAGCGAAGTATGCTTAGATGGTTTGGAGATATGGAAAGAATGAACGAGAATAGATTTACCAAATGAATATATGCAAGTAAGATGACTGGTAGAGCTATAAGGGGCAGACTGCGTCGAAAACCGAGAATTTTGAAGCACAAACACAGCTTTACTCCAAAAAAGTTGTTAAATTTGCCAACCATCTTAATTTTCTCTGAATCCTCAATTTTCCTATCACCCCCAAACAACTAAAATCACGTCTCCCATATGCGCGTACATATTATTATCTCGCTTCTACTCTCATCATAACATCCTCTAGCCTTGTTTTCATAGCCTACCTAAGTTATCTATGTCATTTCCACGTTACTATTTTCCTTGTCTACTTCTTGTTTTCTACTCTTTGCATAGTCCCACTATCACCACATTGTTCACAGTTGTTTCTCCCTACTTTTCTGTGTACCTAGAAAATCAATATTTCCTGCGAACATGCTCCATTCTTGTCCCGCTTATTGCCTTTAGAAATATCTTCGTGTTACAGATGTTTGATAGTCACTACAACTGACCATATGATATCTTGCTTCTGTGTCTATTACATGGTGGGTATCGTCTTTTGCTTGATTTTATCGATCTGTTTTCTACATGTAATAGCCCTGTGTTTTCCGTTAACGATTTTTACGAGAAATATATTCTTAACGTTTAAAAGCTTTATTGGAATTGTTTATCTACTGCATGTTCGTTTCTTGAAATTCATAACCGTTGTAGGTTGTTTTCGCATATTCAACCTTGTAAAGTTACACAGATGTTTTAGCTTCTATGCTTACGAAATTTACCTTGCTTAGATTATTGATTTTTTACACTACCCCAATATGCAAAGCTTTTGTAATAATATTTGTACACGATTTGTAACCTTGTCATCGATCTTATTAGTAATCAATTATTATCCTAGTTCTAAATTGAAGCACAACAATTAGACCTACATTATTTTACGTAATCTTATTCCTATTTAATTATATTGAAACGTTTTAAATTATAAATTGATTTCTACATACAGGGTACCTACAAATAAATAAATGTTTGAGTTCTGTACACCCATCTAAGCTTATAAAACCCCAGTAATATATATTTATATATATAAGGGGTCACAAGAGGTCATTGAAACCCAAATTGTACAAATAAATCCCACTAAAATATAAAAGAATCTAAAAAAAACTAAAATTTTCGTAAATTCATGGTTACACCCTGTAACATACAAGCGTCCTTTTATTCATTAAAATGCCATGCTAAAACACAAATTGCGTGTGTATAAATAATCACTCTGTATGATATAGGCATATTGTAAATAAATAGCAAGTAACATAAGTTGTATATGTAAAAATAATAGTAAGACACCGTAAAACGCATTTAAATGCGAATGCAAATCGATACATTTTTTAATAACATTTGCTGTAAATAGCATAGAATAGTTCTAGCTTTATGCATTTAGTTTAAGAAACTATAATCATTGTGAATTTTAAACCTCGATTTTCATATTAAATGTGTGTACTGAAACACAAAAGCAAATATTTCTATAAAATGCAACTTCTTTTGCATTAAAAAGCAATTAAAGTTTAAATTAATTACCTTGTGGATTACGGCAATTTATTGTAAATAAAAATTTTTGTTGAATATAAAAGGATGAGTCATCGGTACTTAGAACTACGTAAATAACTCATTAATAAATAGACATTTTATTCCTAGAAGCGGCCAGAACATAAAAAACCTGCAAAATCCCGGAAATAACTGATAAAAATTATTTATGATTTTCGCATTCACTATTGGAGAGAAGAGATACGCCACAATAATAGTATATGTGAGACAAGTACATACAGAGTGCGTCACGAATAACTAGAACCAGATAACAAGGTGATAAATGCCGCAATTTTAGACGCTAATTGGTTTTTCTGAGAAATCTTGCATCATAATGTTCCACATTTTTCTAGTAACTTCAAGAAATAGATAATTTAGAATATATAAAGAAGTGTTTATTAAAAACGGGATTCATTTGAAATTCATTCATTAGATTCGATTGATTCGATTCTTAAATTAGATCGCGAACTGTTATTTTAATTAAAGCACGAGCTGATATATTATGAAGATGATATTTGAAATGTACAGTAGGCATGCTGTAATTTAATAATTATTTTGATGCAATGAATATAGAAGTGATGGTCTAAATACAAATTACATACAAAAATGGAATTATTAATTACAATGAATAAGGAAAATTCTTCAATATAAAACTATTTTATCACCAACACTAGGTTAGTGAATATAAAAATGTTAATTCGAAAATAAATCATAATTTCATAGATGGCTATACGAATATGTTTGGCCTTTGGGAGTTTAGGTAATGTTACATGCAAAACTATTTAGCAAATAATAACACACCGTTCTGTGGCGACGTCTTCTTTTAATGTCTTGATATGACAAAATCGTGGTATTATTGAAAAATGATTTATTTGCATTTTGCAATTTAATTATTGTATATAAAATTAATGCATCTGTAAAAACCCTCTTATGAAAACCAAAAGAGTGAATTTACCTATACAGATCAGACTAATATTTGCACACACTAGTAAATATGCAAATATTAGTCTGATCTGTATAGGTAAATATATATTGAGTATATTCTCAATTGCTCTTTTTTCCTTAGGAACACTTCCCACACCACTGCAGCTAGTTGGTGCAACCCTATAAACTACTATGGTGTACCACCACTTCAGGATAAATTCGGTTAAAATTAGATATTAACATAACGTAGTTTTTACACATAACACGCTGTATCTATGTTTTTATTTAATCACTTTTGCTAAATATTTTACAGTCATTCATTTGTATTTATGTTGCAATTGTGTAATTGACTTTTTTACGTTGTAAATGGTAGAGATTTACTGTAAATGATTTGAAGATGGTGGTTTGATTTTTAAATTATCTCTTGTGCTTACTTTTTCTAATTATATTTAATTTTGTTAAAGGTTGGGTGGACCAGATCCGTTAGATTATATATCAATGTATGCAAATCCTGGAATACCAGAGCAAAATATTCCTCCACACTGGCATTATATCAGGTAACAACAACAATTATGAACTTCTGGAAACAACTTTTGATTACTTAAGTTTAGTTTTGGTTTATCCGATTTGCATGGTGATGGAAGGGTACATGATGTATCAGGACCTAATGGTGTTTCAGGATATGGTTTTGAATTAACTTTTCGATTACATAGACAACCAGAAGAAACAGCTCCACCTACTTGGCCTGCTACTTTAATGCAGTCTTTAGCTAAATATGTTTTTCAGTCAGGTTTGTTTTTCGATGTTTTTTTTTAAATATTAAGGTTAACTGTTTCATAGGAAACACTTTATGCCCTGGTGATCATGTTTCCTGGCATTGTGCATTAGATAATAGCGAATCTCGTATACAACATATGCTTATGGGATCAGACATACGGTTAGAAACAACACATACGCCATTTGGCACAGTAGATTTTATACAAATTGTTGGAGTTTGTGCTGATGAATTACGGGCAGCCCAACAATGGAATGGAGATGGAGTATTGCAAATGCTACGTCAATTGCCCTTGTAAGTTTTCTAATACTAATTTGATAAAGAGAATTAACTAATTTGTTACATTCACTTTATAAGTTAATCTTCTGTCAAAATTACAGAAACTGTAAATTGATGTACAGTGAGATGTGTAGCAGTGTATTTTTGGCATACCATTTCACTTGAATGGCAGCGTCTATTTGGTGATATTTTAGTTTCACTTACTAAAGTTGTTTGCAACTTCTCGAGTAAATATTTATTACTACAACACATCACTGGTAAATAAAATTTACCACATCAACTTTCCAACAGCAAATCAAGTGCAGCTACACAAGAATGTCAAGTAGATAAACTACGTAAATATTTTGTTTCCTAGCAGTTTGACAACGCTTCATGAAATATTAACGACCAAATATATGCAATACAATTAATGCATGGCACGTGCATGCATGCATGTGGATACGTGCATTCGTGCTTGTGTTGGTGCACATGTGCGTGCATGCCTGCATGCATGCGTGTGTATACAAATAATGCGCTGCCTTATTGGTCAACAAGGACCTTTCCATCCTGCACCACCTGCAATGCAACATCATTCTTAGTTTTGCAAAATGCATGATTTAGAAATCTACTCCCATTGTTTCAAGTTGTTGCAGGCTAAGTTAACATTATGAATTAAAATTTTGATAATTTTCCCATTTTCCCAAGTTCGAACAGACTCAGACTGTTCTAACCCACCTTAACTAAAATAAAAATTAATACTATTTTCTTTGTGAACTATATGAAAATTAAAGTACTTCTGGGAAACCGCGCATAATGGTTCCAATACAAAATAATGGAATTTTTCAATTATGGGTCATCCTTTTGTGTTACATAAATTTTTAAGACATGGATTTGGAATCGGTCAACCGTAAATAATGTTGTTGAGATGCTTATGAATCACGTGATTAAAGTGGTTTACTTTCTTTCTTTTGTATATATTTTTGTCGAACACAAAATTAGGGTAAGACTATAATTAATCTAAGATAACTGATCTTTTGAACCCGTGTAAATATTGCGAACTGACATGTGAAAAAGATTGTATCTAGACTATAATAGTGGTGGTCGATTACAATTGTGTGTGTTTAGAGCAAAATGGTCGCTGTGTATAAAATGTGGTTGCAAGTGTGCTCACTTTAAGTGGTAATAGTTAAGTTAATACAAACATTAAATTAGAATTTCGTCAATAGCAAGTGTTTCTGTACGTAATAGACTGTAATTAATTCAAGGAATTTACTTTTAACCACGAAAATTGGTAGTTAGTGTATAGTATATCTGATGGCCAGTATATGAAATATCCACTGTATATAAATAGTCACGTATCAAAACGATGAGTGCTCCAAATGTTTACGTATTTTCCAGCCTACCAAAGAAATGAAAACACCGTGTTTTTCGTGCGATACATGCAGAAATGTTTTTGTACTGTATGTTCTGAACTATGTGCGACTGAAATTAGATGCATGTCACTAAGTGGCAGGGTACTGAGATTCAGTTGCAGGAATTGCCGCAATTATGATGTGGTTGAAATGCTGCAAGATAAAATAAAAATTTTAGAATTAAATTTAAAGGAACCTTAGGCGACTGCCTTGAGTAAACAGATTGTTAGTCCAAAAATAAACTCCCCTCAAGTAGTAAATGTTCCTGCTGTCATAATTAATCCTGCAAACTTACAGAGTTCACAAAAAACTAGAGACGAGATCCAGGAAAGTATAGCACCGAATGCAATAGGAGTGTCTATTCATTCAGTAAAAGAAATAAGTAAAGGGGGGTTAGTAATTAAATGCAGCACTGAAGAAGAAGCAAAAAAACTTGTGGAAGAGGTTGAAAAAAAACACTTTTCTGTTCGTTATCAAGTCCGCATATCTCAACTCGGAAGGCCTCGTATTAAAATAATTGTCAACAATATTGAAATTTTGTCTAAAGAGGAAATCATGGCATGTATAAGACAACAAAATGATATTGTAGCTACAAATGATAACCTAAAAATATCGTATATTAAATCGATTAATCTTAAAAAGCATATAATATTTGTTGAATGCTCCGGTGAGCTGTTCAATAAATTTATGGCCGTAAAAAAAGTATATATAAATTGGGAGCACTGTCCGATTTCTGAAGATCTAAGCGTTTTCAGATGTGTCCAGTGCTGTGCATATGACCATAAAGTAAGCTAATTGTAAAAACAAGCTAACCTGTATACATTGTGGTGAGGAACACAAAGTTAGCGAATGCTCTAAGAAATATAAGGGTTGCTGTAATTGTGTAAACTCGAATGCTAAGTATAAACTAAACCATGAAGTACATCACAAAGCAAATAGCAGTGAGTGCCCTACATACAAGTATTACATCCAGAAATTGAGAAGCACAATCAATTACTCTTGTAAGTAATGTGAGTGTATTATTTATAAGAATGTGTTATTTTTTTATTTTGTATATAAATAGTTAATCATCCAATTATTTTCATATTCAAAAGTGTAACAGTGTATCATTCTTTCATATACATATGTAAGTTATGGATAGTACTGAAACAATAGTATTAGTTGAGATAGACAGAGAAGCGCAATTAGACACTCAGACGCAGGTGGATGATATAGATGTCTTTAGGAATAAGTTGCTTACAAAAACTCCAATTTTTCACATCTTGTATTTAAATATTAGGGGTGTTTATAGTCATTTTGATGAATTGATAGTATTTTTGGAGTCTTGTAGCTTGCAGTCCGTGGATATACTCATACTTGGTGAAACAAGAACAAATTTTAGCCCAGAACAGATTGCCTTACCTGGTTATAACACGTACTATAATAATAGTACAATTAATCAAAATGATGGACTAATATTTTTAATCAATAGTAAACTAAATTGTGAAATAGTACATACAGTATTACCTCTTTCGTCTGTAACTATATCCAATATCAATTTTAAAAGTAATATGGTGACCTACAATATTATGCCATACTATAGATCTCCTACTACTTATGATAAAGATTTTATAACTGATTTAGAGAATTTCTTATCAAATACCAAGGTAAAATTTTTGAAAAGTGTTTAGTGAAAAGGTTATTTGGTCATCTAACAAAATTAAATATATTAAACCCTCGACAATTCAGTTTTAAACCAGGATTAGGCATAAACGATGCAGTATTTCAATTAGTGAATTTAGTAAAGGACCAATTAGACCATCAAAATAAGTGTATTGGTATTTTTCTTGATCTAGCCAAGGCCTTTGATACAGTCCCACATGAAGCAGTGTTAGAAGCCCTTGGTCACTATGGAGTAAGGGGAATAGTTCTAGAGGTGTTTAAAAGCTATCTCACGAATAGGAAGCAGAAAGTCAGAATTGGGAAAGTATGTGGTAACCCCAGACCCATTAACATTGGAGTTCCACAAGGAACCGTTCTTGGTCCACTTCTGTTCATAGTGTTCATCAACTCAATGTTTGTTTCATCCGACCTAAATGGTGATATAATCTCGTATGCTGATGACACTGTGTTAATTTTTAGTGATTCCACGTGGGTAGGTGCTAAGAATCGAGCAGAAACTGGAATGCTCAAAATAAAAGATTGGCTTGATCAGAACAAACTATCATTGAATATAGAAAAAACAAAATACCTCGCTTTCTCCTTATCTGAAGCAAATAGACTAACTTTCTCTAATATCCAACTACTAGATACAGACGGAAATCCAAGAAGTACAAACTCTGAAGTATCTTGGTGTAGTTTTGGACAATCATCTTAAATGGACATTTCACATAACATATCTTGTAACAAAAATTAGATGCCTAATTTATAAATTTTATGAACTAAAGAAAATACTAAATAATAAACTATTAATAATAATCTATAAAGGTTTAGTTGAATCTCTACTACAATTTGGGATGGTAATATGGGGTGGTGCATATAAAAATGCATTGCTCCTCTAAATGTTATCCAAAATTATATACTTAAGATAATATACAATAAACCTAAATTAACCTCCACGTATTTACTATACTCTAAAGAAATATTAAATATCAGAATGTTGTATTTCTATAATACGTGTAAATATATTTTTAAAAATCAACAACTCAGGAATTTAATAAATCATAAAAATTCTACAAGACAAGTTAGCAATTCCTCAATTACGGTTAAATTTTTCTATAAACAGTCAAACCGTGGATTCATCCCCAGTTTGGGTGCACGTATTTATAACTGTCTACTTTTAAAAATTATAAACATATCAAATAGTAAATTCTTTTCAAAAGAATGTAAACAATTTGTGTACTTTAATTATACCAAGTTTTTGGAATTCATATAGACATCGATTATCAGTAAATTGAATTAAGTGTAACTAAAAGTACATCTCGTGGCATTTTTAAATATTCCTCTAAACAGGTTTGGGCCTATCTTGGCTGCGGGCTGCAGAAGTGGTATACCATAATAGGAAATTAGTTTAGTAGAATTATGTTTAATCTACATACTGGTATGGTACAGCTTGCTTATCATAGTTTCCTGTTCATTAGGTCGTGAGTTATGGCCATCTTATTCGTCATATTACAGATAAAAGCCATATTAAGTTGTTGATCATTTAATGTTTGCAGTAATTGACATGTATTAGCCTATCTTAAATTCAAACTCAAATACTTAGTTTCTACTGATGAAGTCAGACGGATTTGTATTAGATTATACTAGTATATGCTTATAAGTTATTAAACATTATATACCTTTAAGTAGGTCATTACAGTCACATAATCTTAACAAAATAAAGCTTTAAGTTTTTAACAAGTACAGTACTAAATATTTGCACACACAGGCCCCTAGGTCTATGTGCAATGTGTTTAAACTCGATACTGTTAATATTTAATAGTCCCATATATTGCATAATGTACTAAATATGATTTAATTTGAATAAATTTGATTTGATTTGATATAATAGACGGAAAAGGCTAAATAAATAGTTCTGTTTTTATAATAGACACTGTTAGGAACATGTGGGTATTTTACTAAGAAGCCATGAATGGAAATATTTAAGACAACACTGCCTGTCTGTATATTCAACAAATGTACGAAGATTTCTGATTTTAATTACATCCGATACTGTAATAACACTAAATAATGTCATGCTTGCTGTTTCCAATGAGAGAAGTTACTGTCTATAGTTGATTATATAGTAGAAATAAAGAGTGTGCTTTCACGTCCTTAATTTACTGTTCAATTCATGGTATACTTCAGCAGATACAATTGGCGTAATTTAAACGTAAGAGAAAAAAGAATACAAATATGCGTGTTTCGAGCAAAGTAGGTTAGTAATAACGTGCACTGTAGAATTTATGATAAGTAAAGAAGGAGAAGAATACACTGCTGCATATCCTACTTTCGTTGGAGTTATATTCATAGAAGTCTAAATTGAAGAGCATGGTTTCTGAATACATGTCATTCTTAATGCAACATAACTTAAAGTTTACATTCAATTGACTAATCTTGATGCATACGAATATGGTTGATGACGTAAATACATTCTTTCATGATTTCTACTATACCACTCCATCTATAGCCGATATTCCCAGGTATCAGCTACCCTATGCTGGAATACAATTGACTTCTGTGAATATGTGAGATCATTGTGTACATTAAACTTCGATAAATTATCTATAATTATTGACTTTGTAAAGTTTTTACTTATAAAATGCTTAATTGGCAGTGCTGCAAGCTCGGAAGAAGTTTTTAATCGTTTAGAAAGATTTTTCCAGTACCATTTCAAATTAAAGGAAATTTCAAATCATAGTGTGAGTTAATTTTGGTTTTCCAAATTAGTTAATATCAATATATAATGCAATTTTTCAACACAATTTTAAATTATTATGGCAGAATGTTGATGAAAAGTTATGCAATAATTTTTATCTATAAATATATAATCATTTTACGTCTCATGTTAAAATTCAAAATAAATTAATCTGAGATGATACATCTAGCTTATATTGAAATATTTGTAGGGCATGTGGACCTTGGTTAATAACAGATATGAGGAGAGGAGAAAGTATGTTCGAACTGGATCCAGATGCACATGAAGAAGTAGAGAGGGGTTTTGAATTAGAAGGGTCAAATCTAAGTGGTGTTAGTGCCCGATGTTCATGGACAGAACAAGATCCTACAAAGTTAGACATGACTACAACTTTGGAAAGTATATCAATCCTTGACAACAGTAACCATAAACCATTGCCGACTAATCTACAAAACTTAAACGAACAAGATTACCTTAATTATGAAATAAACCATCCGAATATGTTAGAAGCATCAGAATTATCACAAATACGTAAATTAGATGCATTGCATTTAGTATTTGATTTAGAAGCTGGAAGTTTGCTACCACTTGCAATTCGGTATATTGTTCTATATTTATAATAAATTAAAACAATTATTTTGTAGTGGGCGAGTAAAGCATGGGCGTCACTTCACTTTTAAATCAATTTTAGGAGAAGCAGCTATAACATTAGTAGCTACATCTGTAACAGGAAAATTAGTTGATAATGAAAATCCATATGTGGCAAATCGAACTTGGCTGCAAGTGTTAATACCTGATGATCTTTCACAAGACATGGCTGCAACATTCCAAGTCTTAACTTCTCCAGAAGCTCTTTCTCTGCCTAAAATTTTTGCATGGCCTGAACGAAGATTGTCCATTACAATTGTAGCCGATAAAGCATAGCTATCCTGCTTCTAATCCTTTGTATATAATTATATTAAAATAGTTTTAAGTTTATTTATTACATATTTTAAACAGTATTTGATACGTTTTGTAAAGATTTACTAAATGTATCCACACTCTTGTTTTTACTTCTGTTATTTTAAATAGTTTTGGGGAAAGTAATAATAGTTTGTGTTATTATTTTTCATGAACTTTTAAATATATTGTATACCAACATTGATATTATTTTAATGTAAGAAACATAAAAATGTGCGATCATTATTAAAAATTACATTTATTTTGTTATTGGTTATGTTGGAAACTTGTAATTTAAAACAAGTAAAATTCTGTTACAAATACTATAATAAACAAGTTGAAAATGCAAGGCATTGTCGCAACGAACTTCCAAATGTAGACTTACTTTAAAACAATTTATGTATCGCACATTAATTTTGGACCTTTTGAAATTTTTGATAAAATTAATTCCCGGGGGTCGGGTATCCGTGGTCAGATTTTGTGGGGGTACCATATTTCGACTCAGCTATGTTAGGGAGTCCAAATATGTATCGCACATTAATTTTGGACCTATTTGAAATTTTGATAAAATTAATTCCCGGGGGTCAGGTATCCGTGGTCAGATTTTGTGGGGGTACCATATTTCGACTCAGCTATGTTAGGGAGTCCAAATATGTATCGCACATTAATTTTGGACCTATTTGAAATTTTTGATAAAAATTAATTCCGGGGGGGGGGTCGGGTATCCGTGGTCAGATTTTGTGGGGGGTACCTTATTTCGACTTAGCTATGTTAGGGGAGTCCAAATATGTATCGCACATTAATTTTGGACCTATTTGAAATTTTTTTTTTCCCGACGGAATATCGCGGGGTCACGGTGGCCCGATTTTAACTGACATCAAAACTTAAGCTCTGGACACCGAGCTGAATCGATTGATGTATCACACATTGATGTCCGACCATTAGAAAGGCCTCGGACAGACGGACGACAAATCGATTTCATAAACGAACGAAGTTCGTTGAAAAAAGGTACTGGTATTAAATTATCAACTCTGAAGAGTTTAAAAACTGGGGTGGTCCGTATTTTGACTGTGGTGCTTTTAATCACTTGCTTTAACTAGTTTTAACCGTTCTGGTGAAAGTAGTTTTTGACCAGTGGTTAAAATACACAATCAGATTCAAATTACTGAAAATATATGGAAAGAATATGTATAGATTGCAAAGCTTGGATCACCAAAAATAGTTGTAAGTACTTAAATTGTATTTATACAATTTAACATTTTCCAACACATTAGATTTATAAAATATGATCACGTCCATGAAAGAAAACCATCCATCACGTAACTACTTGAATCTAGAATACAAATACCAATTTCATTACCAGTATAATAAAGATACTGAGTAATTGATGTGTGTTGCTTCAACAATATTCATAAGTAATTGCTTTGTGCTGTATAAAATTACAGCAAGTCCAGTATTGTATATCCGAACTTGATTCATATATACATATGTTTAGAACAAAATTTGATGTACTATATGCACATTTACTGCATTCAATATTGTTAATAACCTTCAATTCGGTAATATCACTGTATCCAACAAAAATAATGTGACTGCACCAATATATATATATATATATATATATATATATATATATATATATATATATAAAAGACGGGTTATTTGCAGTCCGCAATAAGAAATTGTGTAGAACACTGAATATATATATATATATATATTGCTGTGATTCCTCTCATATCTCTAGGTACTGGCCCTTTCAAAAAAAAAACATTCGAGCCCCACAGTTTGGGCGTCAAGAATGCTGTGAAACCTTTTAAATCACCTGGTCCGTTGATTCCTTCTGTTAATCGCCTCGGCTGCTCTTCTAGATAACTTCCATTCTCAATCATAAAAATTAAACAACACATTCCTACCACAAACATCAACGTTAACTCTATTTACATCAATATTCAGAATACATTAAATTTTCAAATTAAATTTGAACATAAAATTCAGTTTTAAAAAGAATTTCCGGATTAATTTTATTATCATTTTACTGTGCATCCAAAATTAAAGTCTTTGTTGGATGCCTACTAATTAATATAACAAGATAAGCAGACCGGAGTCTGAGTATAAAGGGAGCATCTACCACCCCTTTACGTTAATTAACCAGGTTTGTCTAATTGAGCTCAAAGACCTACCCAAAGTTTCATCCTATTCCCGAACATCAAAACAAAATACCCCTTTTTACTTAAACAAGCAAATTTCATCTTAAAATTAAATTTTATGGTTAGAAAAATTCCACTAATGTCCATTTAAAGTAAATCAATTATAAAGTCATTCAATACACACAAAAATGTCAAACAAAATAGTACAATTTACCTGAAGGTTATTGTCCTCGTAGCTTCAGTGTAATCGTCCCTTTGTAAATCACACCATTTCAACCGGATTCTATTTACAGCTTCAAGTTGTCAACGCTTTAAAATGTTCTCCATCACCATTAATTTAAAGTTGTTTCTAGGCTTTTCCGGAACTCATCTGTGTATATCTGCCTCTGGTTCAGTGGATGCAGACACATTTACGAACCATTTAGTCATTAACACCCCGCAAAATAGCAAAGAAATTCATACTTCCTTTTACCAATATTACCAATATACGCCAAAACTGCCTACTTTTGGGTATACATTTGTCGTTGTAAATTTTACTAATTGGTACCGTGATAATAAACTTTTATTACCTTGTATCTAAGTGCACTGAAGTACATTCATGTTAGCACGTAAAATAACCAACTATTTTGAGTCACTAAAATATACTAGCACACTTTAAATTATTTAATCAAACTAAAATGCACTGTTTAATATCAAGTCGCGGATGCACGAGCTTTTAACGCATCGAATCGTCGAAAGTCTAAGAGTCTAAGAGAGAAAACATATTCCCGCCTGTATATATAGCGAATAGCCGACACGTCGCTTTGTTCCTAAAACGGGTAATTCCAACGAATTCCTCATTCTACGTTCCCAGTCTGTAGCCTGCACGTCGATTTTATGAATTTAGTACTCACCCCATTGAGATCTCAGAAAATTTCAACACGGCTCGCAAAGTTGTCCGAGAAAAACTAATTACTTTTATACAGAAATTGTTGTTCTACCTCTGATATATGCATCCTATTTTTAACCAATCGCAACCCCTTGACGTTGCTTAAATCCCGCCCTTTACAATATGTGTCTTTGCTTGACGCATTTCTCTTTCCTTCTCTAACCTGTTCGTATTGGTGCAACTTGACACTCTTCATTATCGATTATATTTTAGTCCACGCGGACTGTTATCTTGGTTTAATAACCCCGTATCGCACATTCTCGTGAATATTAAGCCCCGGTTTCTCCAAGATTCTTTGAAACATTAATTATTTGCCAAATTTACGCAGAATGAGCTTTTTAAAAATACGCAGGTGTTCTGTATTTCCTGCTAAAGCATCTGATCGTTTCCAATATCCTTAGAATCAACATGTTTATCCAAACAAATTAACTTGAAATTGCCTTTTAAAAACACGCAGGTGTTTTCAAACGTAACATTTTAAATAACCTTCCTACGATTTGACTATTATTGGGTTTTCACAAGCCTTTTATGCTTATTATATGTTATTAACGGTTTAATTAACTCCAATTAAAATTGATTTCCATCCTTTTCATTTTTAGCGAATACACCTTAAATATTAATTATTATATGTACACTTTGTTTTACTACCGTTACTTAAAATAGGGTTAATTAATATAAACTTTGCACGTAATTTCCATTTGTTTAGGAATAATTAAATTATCCACTGCGCTTTTCAATACTGCTTCTTTTGATGTAAAGCGTCTTATAGATAATTTAAATTTCTTATTTTACTGAAACGACCGAGTTTATTTATGCTTCAAGGTTTTAATAAAGCGTATTATTTAATGAAATTCCTTATACACGGTAATTAAAATTATTTGATTTGATTATTTAATTTTCTACCCTGGTCTAAATATGAGTATTTTCCCCCTATTTGAATACAAATAATCCCACTTATTTGAATGCAAATATCAAATATTTAGACTGCCAAAAATCTTTACAAAATTTTGCCTATCTCTCTATTCTTATCTATCTAACTTACCTACTTTGTCTCCAATCAAAAAAAAATATTTACACCTATCCTATATCCCTATCCTATTCCTAACTCTCACCTACTTCTATAAACTGAAATTATCCCTAACTTCATCCTACTTATCCATCTAATCCTATACACATCCTATATACCTATCCTATTCCTAACTTTTAACTACTCTTCACTATACTTTACTTCCCCCTACCTAATCCTATATGCCTATCCTACTCTTACTCTATTCCTAACTCTCCACTAATCTTATATGAAATATCTATACTTAACCTATCTTATTTTCTTCCTACATTTAATCTTTATTCTCATCCTAAACCTATTCCTAATTATCTCCCATATTTATCCTATATCTAGCTTTATTTTCTATAACCACTTACTTCTACTCTTTTATATACACCTATTCTATCCCTATCCTATTTAAATCTAACTCTCTTCTTGACCCTCCAAGTCTTTCTTCTCACCAACCTAATACTCTTCATCCCTATCTCTCCCCCTTCAATATCTATACTTAACATCTCTATTATCTCACATACAATAAACTTATCATCCCTCTTATCCTGACTCTTAAATATCACTTCTTCTTCAGTCCCTACACTTGTCTGTTTCTCATTTATTCTTGTTTCCCTTTCTGCCGACAAACCAAACGATACTACTTTACAATTATCGATTTTTCCATCTATGGAAAATCCTATGTACCTTCTAGAATTTTTGTGTAATGGAATCCGCCAGAATGAATTCCTTAAATCTACTTTATTAAAACAAACTTGCCAATTAACCTCGTCAAAAATAATTCTGCCTTCACCTGCTCCCGATATGCTGCTTCTACCCCCACTACTTCTGCATGTTTTTGTACTAAAGCTTGAACCTCTACTATCCTATCCTCTGGACATCTTATTGTGTTAATCTGTTTACCTTCATCATCCTCTACCTCTACTACATTAATACTAAACCCCGTGTCATCCTCTGTGACTTCATAACTGCCTTTCCATGGCACTACCCTATCCTTAATTCTTATTACCTTCCTTTCCATATCTATCAAAACCCTAACTTCATCATACAATCAACACCTAAAATGCTCTGAAACTTCAGTCCAGGTACAATTACAAACTCCTGTTCACAGCTTAAATCTCCTATATCTATCCTAAGCACCACAACACTATTTACTACAGCAAACTTCTTTTTATTTGGAGCTACTAAATGGCTACGTTTTATAGGCATAATTCTATCACAAACCTTATCCCTAATTTTGCTGACGAATTCCTCCGATATTAAACTCGCCTCTGCCCCTGTATCAAGTAATACTTCTACATTATTCTCAAAATTTCTAAATTAATAATTGGCAAACATAATTTTTCTACAGTTTCTGGCTCTACTTCCTCCTCAATTTTGAAAAATTCACGTGGATGTTCGTATACATTTACACAGAAATCTAGTGGTCTGTCACGTTCTAAAATCCTGTCTCATCCTGTTTTCCGTGCTTGGTCCTGGTTGTCCTTCTACAACCTGTGCGTACGTCCATCTCGTGTTAATATCCGTGTCCCTGTCTCTATTCGGCGTGCTGGTCACAGTCCTGTTTACTTCCGGTAAACTGTTCTGTCGCGTGTAACTAGGTCTTGGCGTCGGTCCCCTAGTCGCACTATTACTTCTGTATTCCTGTCCTCGTCGTTCCCAATTCGGTCGAAAATTTCTGTTGTAGTCAGGCCGTCTCGGATAATTCGGTGTCCTGTTGTCAAACCTAACTGTGTTAACGTTTCGTTCTCGTATCTCTCTTGTCCGTCCTACACATACATCGTCATATCTCTGCAAATACTCTAAAATGTCTCCCGTTCTGTGATGTTTTGTAAGGCCACGTGTTGTCTAATTTCCAGTTCAAAATGTCGTGATAGGTACTTGATAATCTGTCTGTCCGTCAATGGTGGATTCAGTTGTTTGGCCACACTGTACTTGCGGATGGCATATTGCTCCTAGAACCTGCAAACTCTCCCTTAAATTTTCCTGTAATCAAGTCGTCCCTAATCTGATCCTGTTTGTGATCACTCCAGTAATGTTGTAAAATTTGTCTTCAAAGTCCTGATACGTGTCTATGTCCTGTCCTACTAAATTGTACCATGCTTCCGCGTTGTCCTTTAATAAAGCCTTTATCGTATTTAGTTTAGTCTGTTCGTCAAATAAATTTCCCACTAGATTTCTTACACTATTAATAAAAATTTGTGGATTTACCCTGTTATCGCCATAAAACTTCATGTGTTGGTCCAATGATACTCCACCTGTAGAAAATCTGGGACCATCCCCGTTAAATTTGACATGTTGTATTTAATACTACTAACTTCGCGTTCTACCCTGCCTAACTGATCCCTACATGAGTCCGTCACTTCAGTCATTTTACATTAATCTCTTCTTCACAAAAATGCGTACTTCGGACCTTAAATGTCCCATTTCCTGTCGAAGACCTGTAATATCCTCTCATTTTTATCAACCCTATTTTCAACTTCCCCATCTTTACGGTAAGACTATTTTTAAATTCTGAAACTTCTTGATTCGTCTTAACTATTTTCTGACTAATTTGCTCAAACTTACGATTCGATTCCTCACTCATTTCTCTAATCTCTTCTAACTTCCTGTTCGATTCTTCCCTAGCTCTATTAGATTCATCGCTCAGCTGTTCTAATTTTCTATTGGACTCCTCCATCGCTCTATTCGATTCTTCACTCATCCTCTCTAACATTCTCAATATCATCTCGTTTCCTTGATCCCCTGATTCCGTCCTCGACTGATCTCTACTGCCTCCTGCTTCTTCCATTTTCGAATTTTTCCCACACAATGCACTATCGTCACTTCCAATTTCCACTCCTTGACTCCTTAACCACTCCTTTCTCTGCATACGTTCTAATCACTCTCACACACTCTAAAATACTTTTAAATTTATCCACAAACAGAAACTCTCTCTCAGATCGCCAGTTTCCTGGAATAAAATAACAAAATTTTATTTGGAACTCGAGCCTCACTTTTGGGTCGCCAAGAATGCTGTGATTCCTCTCATATCTCTAGGTACTGGCCCTTTCAAAAAAAACATTCGAGCCCCACAGTTTGGGCGTCAAGAATGCTGTGAAACCTTTTAAATCACCTGGTCCGTTGATTCCTTCTGTTAATCGCCTCGGCTGCTCTTCTAGATAACTTCCATTCTCAATCATAAAAATTAAACAACACATTCCTACCACAAACATCAACGTTAACTCTATTTACATCAATATTCATAATACATTAAATTTTCAAATTAAATTTGAACATAAAATTCAGTTTTAAAAGAATTTCCGGATTAATTTTATTATCATTTTACTGTGCATCCAAAATTAAAGTCCTTGTTGGATGCCTACTAATTAATATAACAAGATAAGCAGACCGGAGTCTGAGTATAAAGGAGCATCTACCACCCCTTTACGTTAATTAACCAGGTTTGTCTAATTGAGCTCAAAGACCTACCCAAAGTTTCATCCTATTCCCGAACATCAAAACAAAATACCCTTTTACTTAATCAAGCAAATTTCATCTTAAAATTAAATTTTATGGTTAGAAAAATTCCACTAATGTCCATTTAAAGTAAATCAATTATAAAGTCATTCAATACACACAAAAATGTCAAACAAAATAGTACAATTTACCTGAAGGTTATTGTCCTCGTAGCTTCAGTGTAATCGTCCCTTTGTAAATCACACCATTTCAACCGGATTCTATTTACAGCTTCAAGTTGTCAACGCTTTAAAATGTTCTCCATCACCATTAATTTAAAGTTGTTTCTAGGCTTTTCCGGAACTCATCTGTGTATATCTGCCTCTGGTTCAGTGGATGCAGACACATTTACGAACCATTTAGTCATTAACACCCCGCAAAATAGCAAAGAAATTCATACTTCCTTTTACCAATATTACCAATATACGCCAAAACTGCCTACTTTTGGGTATACATTTGTCGTTGTAAATTTTACTAATTGGTACCGTGATAATAAACTTTTATTACCTTGTATCTAAGTGCACTGAAGTACATTCATGTTAGCACGTAAAATAACCAACTATTTTGAGTCACTAAAATATACTAGCACACTTTAAATTATTTAATCAAACTAAAATGCACTGTTTAATATCAAGTCGCGGATGCACGAGCTTTTAACGCATCGAATCGTCGAAAGTCTAAGAGTCTAAGAGAGAAAACATATTCCCGCCTGTATATATAGCGAATAGCCGACACGTCGCTTTGTTCCCTAAAACGGGTAATTCCAACGAATTCCTCATTCTACGTTCCCAGTCTGTAGCCTGCACGTCGATTTTATGAATTTAGTACTCACCCCATTGAGATCTCAGAAAATTTCAACACGGCTCGCAAAGTTGTCCGAGAAAACTAATTACTTTTATACAGAAATTGTTGTTCTACCTCTGATATATGCATCCTATTTTAACCAATCGCAACCCCTTGACGTTGCTTAAATCCCGCCCTTTTACAATATGTGTCTTTGCTTGACGCATTTTCTCTTTCCTTCTCTAACCTGTTCGTATTGGTGCAACTTGACACTCTTCATTATCGATTATATTTTAGTCCACGCGGACTGTTATCTTGGTTTAATAACCCCGTATCGCACATTCTCGTGAATATTAAGCCCCGGTTTCTCCAAGATTCTTTGAAACATTAATTATTTGCCAAATTTACGCAGAATGAGCTTTTTAAAAATACGCAGGTGTTCTGTATTTCCTGCTAAAGCATCTGATCGTTTCCAATATCCTTAGAATCAACATGTTTATCCAAACAAATTAACTTGAAATTGCCTTTTAAAAACACGCAGGTGTTTTCAAACGTAACATTTTAAATAACCTTCCTACGATTTGACTATTATTGGGTTTTCACAAGCCTTTTATGCTTATTATATGTTATTAACGGTTTAATTAACTCCAATTAAAATTGATTTCCATCCTTTTCATTTTTTAGCGAATACACCTTAAATATTAATTATTATATGTACACTTTGTTTTACTACCCGTTACTTAAAATAGGGTTAATTAATATAAACTTTGCACGTAATTTCCATTTGTTTAGGAATAATTAAATTATCCACTGCGCTTTTCAATACTGCTTCTTTTGATGTAAAGCGTCTTATAGATAATTTAAATTTCTTATTTTACTGAAACGACCGAGTTTATTTATGCTTCAAGGTTTTAATAAAGCGTATTATTTAATGAAATTCCTTATACACGGTAATTAAAATTATTTGATTTGATTATTTAATTTTCTACCCTGGTCTAAATATGAGTAATATATATATATATATATATATATATATATATATATATATATACTCATATTTAGAATAGGTGAAAATTAAATAATCACATCAAATAATTTTAATCACCGTGTATAAGGAATTTCATTAAATAATACGCTTTATTAAAACCTGAAGCATAAATAAACTCGGTCGTTCAGTAAAAATAAGAAATTTAAATTATTTATAAGACGCTTTATATCAAAAGCAACAAATGGAAATTACGTGCAAAATTTATCTTAATTAACTCTACTTCAAATAACCGGTATTGAACAAAACGTACAGATAATATCTATAGAAACTTGTAAAAACCCAATAATGCAAATCCTAGAAGTGTTAGTTAGAAGTAGAATGTTTTTTTTAAAAGGCAATTTCAGTTTAATTTGTGTAGATAAACATGTCGAGTCTAAGGATATTGGAAACGGTCAGATGCTTTAGCACAAAATACAAAACAGGGTTTATTTAAAAAGCTCTGAGAATTAATATTATTTTGAACACCTGCGTAGTTTAAATATCACATACGGCGTAAATGTTGTAGATAATTAATAGTTTCAAAGAATCTTGGAGAAACCGGGGCTTAATATTCACGAGAATGTGCGATACGGGGTTATTAAACCCAGATAACAGTCCACATGGACTAAAATATAATCGATAATAAAGAATATCAATTTGCACCAATACGAACAGGTTAGAGATATATATATATATATGTATATAAATATATAATAACGCCACACGCCGATGTAATAAACGTCCAGCTGAACGCCACCGCTGTGTTTTTCTCTAATCTTCTAATTTAATTATGCCACGGCTAGCCCAGTTTAATTTACACAGAGTGCACAGCGTTACGATGATCAATTTAATTTACCCCTTTAACTTTTACCTGTTTGAATTGATAAAACGAAGTCAATCAACATTCGTATAATGAAAGGAAATAATATTTACACCTCACAATTTTTGTAATCCTTTAATTACACCCTTCAATCAATTAATATTATATGGATCATTTATCCCAAAAATTATATCTTTTTAATTTAATTTAAAGTCGCCAAAAATGACACCTTTTACTAAAAAAAAATCTGGAACGTCAAGATCCTTTTATGCTTATCACATAAATTTCAACGTATTCAATATTTTTGTTGACTCCTTACAAACTTCAGAAAAAATTAATATATTCAGTGTTAAAATTTAAATTTAAAAAGATTCCTTAAACTAGTTAGCCCTGACCTGAGATATGCTGATTTGCTGTCGCGTGTTGTGGATCAACACCCGCTTATTATCTTCAATCGAAAACCAATGCTCTGCTTTGTTCTCCTTCACGTACGTTTGAACCAATAATTCAGTAAGGTTACCCCTTGTTTCCAAAATTCACCTCGTGCTTTATTCTATATTTTTCTGGATACGCCTTGGACCTCTTCACTAAAATACCACTTGAATCTCGTAGGTTTCCTAGTATCATGAATTAAAATTGAATTTATTATAGTCTTGAATTAGAATTTCTGAATACCAGACTTAGGAGCCCTACATTATTATAAACATTTAATTTAAATTAATTAACCATTTTCTACTCACGTTTTCTGCAAAACGGCAAAAGCTTTTTCATATATTCATAATGCAATTCGTCATCAACTATTATTCTTACACAACACTATTTTTCACAATAATATAATATAAAATTTATTTATTTGACGCGTAAATATTTGATTGAGAGTATAGCAGTTTCGACGTACTTCAAATTGAGACTGGCCCTTTCTTATAACTATGGGCATTATATAGCTTTTGCTCTCTACATTTGGATTGGTTTTCCAAACAGCCTTACAAAGTGATGCAACCAACCATATTTGTTTTGGACATGCCTAGTATTTTTCAAACTGATTTCTGACAAAACTATCCTGAAGTTCCGTATCATGTTGTTATTTACTATTGTTTTACGATCTTTGATCGCCTTGTTGTTGTTACCGTTGTTGGACTTTACTTTAGCTTATGTCTGTTGTTTTGTGTAGATAAAGCTTTTGGAGAATTTGTACAAAATAACTGATGTAACATGAGTGCTGTTTTCGTTTATGTATCTATTTAAAACTCATCTTTGAAAGTACGTTTCTTATCAAAGCGCTTATTGTTCCTTCTTTTTTACAAGCATAATTGCATGAAGATTTACTAGGTTTTTATCTTATCTTATGTGTATTTATTTTATAACTTATTGAATGCTTCTCGACATATTTTAATTACATGTATGATTATTTCTCTGCTGAATACGCGTTCTATTATTGGAAATGCTTGCTGGCATTGAGTAAAGTTAATTATGGTCCATATACAGGGTGTTAAATGCTTGCTATTTACATAATGTGTGAATTATTTATTTTCCTGCTAAATAAATGCACTTTTCTGACTCCCATTGCTTACAGTTACTACGCGACCCTTACGACTTAATACACCCCTAAACAACCCCTTATCACAGCAATATATGTGTGTATATATATATATATATATATATATATATATATATATATATATTACTGTGATATTTGGGAGCTGAAAAGGTGTTATTTTTATTTTGAAACTGTTTTGGCATTCAGCATGTGAAAATACATCAAATAAATCTTAAAGTAAATAGTTTAGAATGTAATAATTTTTCAGTAAAATTTAGGAAGTTAAAATTTAATTTTCATAATCTTTCAGATAATTATTCAAAAAATATAGCACAGAATATACAAGAAAGATCCAGTGTATAATATGGCATTTAAATTTCAGATTTTTAAACACACATTTAACATTATATTGCAGACAAGTTGGTAGGAATACTTCTAAAACTTTTAACTCATTTTATTTTCTCTTGTATTATCAGGGAAGATGAGACTTGAACAAAACAACAGCAATTCCAAGTAGTTTAGTTACCATCATCAATTAGTGCAGCGATAAACAAATTTATGACTTCTAAAAAGGACGTAAAACTTAAAATATAAGCCACAAGGTTTTGATGGGAAGCTCTTAATTTTCGACGTTCTTATGCTTTTAGTCTATGACTATACTACGACTTCGAGACTCCGATATGCTTATACGATTGCATAATTCTTTGAACTACGATAAACTCTTTTAAGTAAAAACAATTTGATTTTATTTTGCACTTATTGTAAAAATAATGCAATTAGTATGGAGTATATGTCGGCGCCTAATCAAATTGGTTTATTATCGAGCACTATAGTTATAGAAGAGGTTTGAGGTACCGCAGTAGTTTGGTTGACGATAGAGGAGCTCGTGGTTAATCTGGGTACAGCAGAAATTGGATGAAGCAATCTGAGTTAGTGTTGTTTATGCATGCAGCAGACTGCTTGTGTAAATATGTATCTCAGGTAATTGTACTTTATTGTTGTACATGTGTAAATATGTCAATTAATGACTTTGTAGATTTGATATATAATGGTATATTAACTAAAAGGACAAAATAGGGGAAATTTTCTGATGGAATATTTTAATGTGTTATTTTTTTAAAACATTTTTGTGAATAATTTATGGTATTGGAAGTATTTTATATTATGTACAAGGTAAAAGGGTCTGTTTGTATATTGGTGTGCAAAATTTAGCACTAAGAAATCAAGGTTTTACTATGAAATCGTATTGAAACAGAGTTAGAGTAAGAAGTGTGTTGATGAAGCCCTATTACTTTTTTTTATGAATTGGATATTATATGGTGCAAATATTGATCTCGAAATGTACTGTTAAAGGCGTATATTAAAGGGCATGTAAATAATTTGTAAATGGAGTGAGAGAGAGAAAGAGGAGACTAATTTTGTTTTGTGTAGAATATTTTTGTTAAAATTCAGAAGATTTATCTTTTATAAATTAAGTTACAGATCCATCTTGGTCAGTTTTTGACTTTATGGTATTAGAGTATTTATATATGTGTAAAGTTTCCATTACGTTTCTCTTGTCATTGTTTTCATTGTCTAAAATATCCACATTAAAATCAAATTGTGTAAGTTGTCAATTGCATGAGAAACAATAATAAAAAAAGTACTGCGCTTGCTTCTCATGCAATTGACAACTTTGATTTTAATAATGTGGATATTTTAGACACTAAGAACTGATGGATCTTTGATTTTTGAAAAGATTTTTCCTATTGATAAAATATTTTTACTAGCTATTTTGATATTAAATTTCTTAAAAGTGTTGCATAATTTATGTGTTAGTTGTTTTATAAAAGGATAAGATTTATATGAAGAATTGTGTTTATTTGTATTTACATCATTTTGAATATTTGAATCTATAGATTCATTTGAATGACTGAATAGAAGTTTATTTACAAGTGAGTAGTTAAGTTCTTATTTTGAAGAATTTTGCTTAATATATATAAATTTTAGCATATTGCATCGTTTTAAAAATAATCTTTGTAAAACACCTATATTTTCAATTGGAATTAGAATTATATCAAGTTTTATTATTCGTTGTCAAAGATGTTCAATCTTCTACATTTAAGGCCAAAATAGAATGCATTAAAAGGGGATTTTCATGTTCCAAACCCTTTCGAAAACTCTCCATTCTTAGACAAGGATGGGATACTTCAAGTTACTGGTCGTTTGTCGCATTCATCCTTACCACTCGACATCAAACACCCTGCACTTATACCCAGCAAGCATCGTTTATAAAAACTTTTGATTCTCAAAACTCAACAGGATCATTTACATGCTGGCGTTAATACTACCATGTATTTACTTGAACAAAAATTTTGGATAATGTCCACCAAATGATCGATTAGGTATTATTTATCAAAATGTAACCATTATTTTCATTTATGCCCAACAACATTAGTTCCTACAACGAGTGACTTGCCTTCTATGCGAGTTACAGAAATTACGCCATTTAGTGTAGTCGCAGTCGACTATAATGGACCATTTTCTATTCTCCTGTCTCGTCAACATGGGTCTAAAAGTCAAAAGGCCTACTTATGGCTTTTTGTTTGCCTTGCAACCAAAGCTCTTCATATTGAAGTAGCTTCGGATCTATCAACAGGCTCTTTTCTAGCTGCGATACATCGCTTCATTTCACGTCACGGTCGCTGTTCTCAGGTCATCAGTGACAGTGGCGGACTTTGTCGGAGCCAACAAACAGCTCATTTCACATTTGCAGAAAGCCGTGGAGGGTGAAGTAATTACCTGGAGCTTTCCCCCCTCCTTCCACACCTCATACCTGGATTAGTAGAAAGCAGTATCAATGCTGATAAAACTCATCTCCTTCAGGTTATAGGCATGCAAATCCTTATCATGAGAATTCAATATTGTTTACTCAACTTACATCCTCTTTGTAGCACATCAATGGATCTTAATGATCTATATGTTCTTTCACCTGGTCATTTTTTAATGCTCGAGCTGTTGACCACACCTCCACATGCAGATTTGAGTCACTTGCAATTTTCTAGATTGTCTAGATGGCAGTTAATTCAGCGCCTTCATCATAAGTTTCGGAAGAGTTGGCACAATGAATACCTCCATAATTTGTACCAATGTAGCCGGTGAAATAAACGCTGTGCTCTCAAATCCTTAACTATCAGCACCGGTGCTAATAAAGGAGGACAATACTCCCCCGTCACATTGGAAACTGGGTAGAATTGTTGCTCTGCACCTGGTTTGTGATAATATTGCACGTGTTGTGACAGTTCACTATTTCCTGCCAATGGTAAAGTTCCGTGCCTGTTTACACAATAATCTATTAGTTTTGATTATTTTTTTTGTATATAGGTACATCTTAAGTTTATTGTTTTTGTTTTGCATATATATTTAATTCATATTATAGTTAGAAAATTACCCATTTTAGATAATTGTAGTGGGCAGTATGTTTCATCCCTAAACCCTTACACCTTTACATTTTTCCTCAAACAAAATATTAGAGTGAGTGTAGGATGGTAACTCCTTTACGTGCGTCATTCCTCATTGTGGCACTTCTCCTTTGGTCTTGGCAGTGTAAACGTAACAAAAATCGTGGTTGATTTTTTATAGAGTTTTTCTATACCTATCGAGAATTCTTATAAATTGTAACAAGCCCAGGGTAAGGTTGGATGACAAGCGGCTTTTAGAAAAAGAAAACGCTTATGACTTTAAGCTAACTGAGTTTTTAATCCACGGTCGCATGAGATTGGGTCAGTGGGTTTATTTAAAGTTGAAAAAATAAGATAATGGACGCCTCCTAAATTTTTTATAAAGCAACTGACTAAATCAATTTGCTTAAAGGGAAAATTTGGAAACCTAAAAGTTATCTAACCTCTTTAGGAATTAAGTTTAATACCATCTATACGTTACTTACTTTCTTACTGCTGTGATGAAGTTCTAGCATGGCTCTGAAACATAATTACAACTAACAAAGATATCATCTATCTAGTAATCCTGTAACTACACGAAGTCCTTAATTTTGTTTCCAATACTTATCACTGAATCGTTATATGAATTCCTTTAACGGTCATAAAATCTTTGGGAGAAATTAAATGTTTATAAAATAATGAGCTAAAGAAAAATGGATTCTATATTCTCATATTAAATAATTATGTACATGATAATGCAACTCAACAAACAAATTCTTATGAATATAATTACTACGTTACTCAGGAGATGTAAAGCTAATAAGTTTTTTTTTTAACTCTTTTGAATTTTTAATTGAAGTCTGTATTTTATTAACAATATTTATTTATACTTAGTAGTCCGGAGTAGCGCTATGAGAGACTGTACAAGAGATTCAAATTTTTACACATGCAATAATGTATTTGTTAATTAATCTCAAATTAAATTTCATTTGTTGGAATGAAGGCACACAAACTGACATCTTGAAATAAGGTTTCGGTAAACAAGATAAGAAATAACATTTAGTTAAACAAATGCTGCAAACAACATGTTACTATGATTGATGTAACTTATTATCTTTTATACATAGTTTGACAATGAATAATTTCTAAATAAAATCATTCTACATATTTTAAATATTATGCCTTTGAAAAGTTAAACTTCTTTCTATTAACAAATATGCTGCTAAATTATCTGTATGGCAAGGTGCTTGCATATACAGAACATAAGGTAATTTACAACTGAACAATTAAATATTACATAAATTCATATATGTGTATACGGAATAAAATACAGCACATGCAGGAAAAATTTCAGGAAATCAATGGGCTTACCCATCGGCGTCAACGACCTAACCTTCTTGTCAGCACTTAATGCGACGTCACCATTCTGTCACGTGTCGGCACTTACCAACAAATTTGCTTACAATTTGTACAAAATGAATTTCCATGCTGATAAATTTTATTTACACATCAACGAAGTAGAATCATTTTAATAATTCATTAAAATTTTGTAGATTATGGAAGTTGCACTGCAATATACTTTATTATAAATTGTAATTAATTACCTATAAAACAAACCGCTGTAAAGATCAAATTACTTCAGGTCTTTGTTGTCTTAGACAACTAAATCACGACTGTTTCACTTATTTCGGCGTTTACGCCAGGAAAACTTAATTTCCTGTATCATTTCGCCCGTTTAATTAACAGGTCAAGTGACCTTTCGGCTTGACAAGAAGACAAAAAGTGAGCATCCGACACAAGTCGACGAACAACTTGAATATCTTAGATATCGTAACATACGAGTAAGGAGCATGCGCAAGGTTTGTAATAGTGTGATCAGCTGTAGTAATAAAATGCTTTAATTTTATTGGTTTACTAAATATACAAGAGTACTGGAATTCATGCTGGGTAAAACGTTATTGAATAAATACTAAATTAACGGGTTTGTAGCAGTAATGTTGACAAATAATTCAGTTCGGAATGTTTACATGTTACAGTGGCAGACTAAACACATCGGTGCACGTTTGAGTAAACCCAAGTTTTCGTTCGCCACAGTGTGCTTCGTCATAGAACACGCTTTCAGTAAGTACATAATTGTGTGCATGCAATATTGTTACAATCATTTGCATCTCAAGTCATATTGGGTGGTCCTTTCCTATCAAACATTCATTTTGTATATTATCAAATATCCACTAATATCAACCTGCAGACACTTCCTTAATTAATCTGCACATGCTTCAGGTATAGTCCTACAAAACTGGAAGTGTCCTAAATAACACACATTCAAAAAAGTCCAACACAATATGTGAGGAATTTGTACTCATAAATATGTTACCTCCTTACGAAAAGGTTTTGGAACTTATTATAAAAGGCAAATCTGTATATTTTTTTAATTCTATTGATATTTTAAGTAATATCAAGCACGATTTAGACAAAAATATTCCTATAAATTGGCACTCCAGTCAATAATTACAAAACGAAAAGGAGCTTTACATAAAGGATATGTTTGTTCGTGTTGTATTTGTTGATTTCAAACGAGCACTTGTGACTGTGTCGGAACTTGCTAATTGGTAATATTAAAGGAACTTGAATAGGAGGTACGGTACTAAGATGGTTTGAAAGCCTTTTAAGTGACAGGTATCAAATTACCCTATATAAAAGTGCAATTTCTAGTAAATTGAAAAACACATAGAGTACCACAGGTATGTACCCGGACCATTGTTATTCTTAATATATAAATGAAATTGCAGCAATCCTGGACACGCAATATTCAAATATCCATGATGACAATTTGGTTTATTGTAAAGGTAAAACATGTGCAGACGTAACCATGATGCATAACCAACAATTATAGAAACTATATTTCTAGTTGGGTGAGAATAATTTAGTGGTAAATTAGAAAAAACAAAAGTTATGTTCCTAAAAAGAAAACATTCTGTGGAAACAGGAAAAGAAGTTTTCTTGACTGTAACTGCACTAGAACAAGTATCTAATATAAAATTCTTGGGTGTTATCGTTGTTAAATCTTAAGTCCACGGTTTGCAAAGTACAACGTAAATGCAGTATAGAATTTTTATTTGTATAATGTTAGTTGGCGGTTAAAATCTAGTTTTTAATAGATCAAATTATCTGTAGCCATTTATGTTGTGTGAAGGTAATTTGTTGATAGAAAGTCTAGTTAAATTTAAATTATGCCTAAAAGGGAAACAAATTGTAAGTTAGTTTCTCCATTTAATGTTAATATTCTGTTTTCAAGGATTTTGAATAAAACTGTACTAGAAGAAATACCTTGAGTTTACCTGTCATACCGCAGTTATTCTTCTCGTTGTTCACCCCTGCGTATAACCAATATCACTTATAAGTTTACAATGGTGGATAGTAAGATGGAATTTAAATTACATGCAGATTAAGCTAAAGAAAATTGCACAAAAAATATGTGTCTTGTTAAGAATATCTCAATATGTTAGTAGTAGAACAAGGTTACTTATATACAAAATACCTATTGTTCCTCGCTTGAAGTACTGCTTTACGATTCTTTTCATGCAAACTTAGTTTCAACAAAAACAAAATAAAGTAATGAGAATAATTCTAAGAGCTAGCAAGTATAATAGGATTGCACATATGTTGGAAAGTTTCTTATGGTTTCTCGCGTTTCATATTATTGTGCAATCGTTAATAATAACGTACAATTACGCGCCTTTTGTATCAAATACCAAACACGTTTAAAAGTGATACAATGATCAAATTTACAATATAAATAAAAGCAATGTACTCGCTTAAATCGCACCTTACCGCCAAATTCCAGGGCCATCTCGTTGTGGGTCACATCATGCCATTGTTGAGTCCAAATTCTATCCGTATATCCTCGTTCGTAGATGGGACGACAAGGATAACCAGGTAGAAGGAACGATAGAAGGTAGAGATAAGGATCCCACCACCTGAAAAGAGAAATGACAGACACGCAACACCAGTAGATGTTATTGGCTTCAGGTCTCCTAGTCTAATCATGTCGTATCACACTGCACGCACATGCGCCATTCACTCGCGCAGGCGCGATTCAGGGAAGACGGAAATTGACAAGTTCATTTAAAAATAATCGCGGGAATTTATTTACATATTTAACCATGTACATTGCCAAATTTTGGCATGTAACACGTCTTAGTTTTAGAAGATACATAAAACACTAAAATTTAATACATTGGTGTTTGTACATAGATCAAAACGCAATGTTCTGGCTAATAAGATTCAAGTTACAAAAGCAACCGGACTTAAATAAACATTTTACAAGTAACTGTGATCAGAAGCAATATCAGGTAACCTGAAACGTGAAAACAATTTTCTCGATTTACTCACTGTAATTGCAGTGGAATTTAAGGTCAGTGGAAAAACCTCCAGCCATTTACTGTATGAACCAATTATGACTAAGAATTCCTTGCCCATGAAAGGTCCAGCATGATCCAAGTGGACTCTTCACATTGGACGCGTAACAAGTTCCCACGGAGCAGAATTGTCTTGCCCGGATTCTTGTGTGCAAGAGCACAGGCCAAATAGCTTTTAACTACTTTCTCAATATCAATCAATATTGGGTCATCAAAAGCATTGTCACACAAGTCCTTTCATAAGCACAATTCCTACATGTGCAGTAATTTGAAACGTATGCGTTTGCATAATGTTCAAAGTTGCCACATCTATAGTGGTAACCAGATTTTTACTATAACGACATAAGTTTTTTTTATTTATTGTTTGTACTTGCAGCATAGGTGTTGCTTTTATTAGAAACCACAATTGCGTCAACTTGAAAAGTTTTAGCTTTTCTCAGTTCACATACATCACTTCTAGCGGCTTCAAAATTTAATATTATCAATGGTAGTAGTTAGAGTAAGTTGTTACGTTTTTTTTTCCGTGGCATCACGTTGGGTGCCAAAAATAGATGTTACGTAATTCGTGGCATTCCCTGTTCGGGCGCCAAATTTATGCTACGTTGGCTCGTAGCCGTGCGTAACAAAAAGAAAATCAGAGAAAAAAAATGACCGGGCTCAATCGGAGAGTAGGGGGTTGTAGAAAGCAGACCAACCTACCATGTACGCGCCGTAAGGAGTTAGTGATAATACCTGCAATAAAAAATTAGTTAAGCAAACCTGAAAAAAAAAGAATAAGCATAGCAGCAATGAAACGTCTAAGTTATTCAGTACTTTGTAGCATGTAAATAAAAGAGACTGTTTAGATAAACTATATAATATAACAACGGTAAAAGCAATACAGAAAAATGTTTCGTACAAAGTGAGGTAATATTGGGGAGTAGCAGAAACATTTCCTCACACACCAATTAAACATAAATCAGACAAAATGTTAAAAAAAAATAAATAGGTAAGACACAATTGATATGAGTAATTCAGTAAATAAATAGGTAAGACACAATTGATATGAGTAATTCAGTAAATAAATAGATAAGACACAATTGGTATGAGTAATTTAGTAATATTGATTTTTCTTTCTTTCTTTTTTTCTATGTTTTAAAATAGCATGCAAGTCTATTGTAAAAGGTATCAGAACGACAAAGATATGGTAAAGCAACGGATAGATATTTAAAGTAATAATCAGTAGGAAATAGTTCAACTTACAAAAGTCCTTCAGCAACGCCTCCTTGCAACCGAAGTGTGAGATTCAACGATGTCCTGCACTAGCAAAGCACTTCACCCTTGACTGTGAGGGTGTTGAGGGAACTTATCACACGTTACACTAATCACACCTACGTATTTCACTGGTGTTAGCAGCAGACATTATCACGCGTCGGAACTATGTAGCCTTGATAAATTTCTTGGTAATTCTATTTCCTAAGACAATAATTTCGAAATATTCTGAAGCACTAGTTTAATTTCAACTGGGACCAAAGGTATATTATTTTCATAAACATCCCAAAAAGCAGTGAGAAATTTCAACCAATACCTTTGTAAGCCGGTAATCTGTTATATTTCACCAATAACGCAATTTGCGCAAGCAATGATCTATTTTAGATTCTTTGTTGTTAGAAAATTCAGAAACTACAGTATCACTGTATTTAAATAATCCAAAGTATGCGCTACTCTCAAAAGAAAAGGACCACGAAACTAGATCGCACACACAGTTTTAATATCAAAAGACAAAACAACTAAAAAGAACCATAATGGGTAAAGCACGTGTATCACTTAAGTACGTCCGTCAAAAGGTTCCGTAAAACACTTTTGTACAGTTAATATACAATTTTTATTTCACAAGAAAACAACTAAAAAATCGTGCTGTGCTCGTACATGAACAATACGAAAATTAAATCCCGCATTAATTCTCACTAGTCAAAGCAAAGAGGAAACAGTATTTTCAATGTACTTAGTAGATATCGGAACAAAGAACAAAACACGACTCCTCGTCTGTTTATTCAACTCGTTCCATTACAACTTCTTATCGTCTCTTATCTAGACCCGTATATTCACACAAGCAACAAAATTGATACGGCGGCCAGACAAGAACGATGCAATCTATAATTAATTACAAGCTGTTTAACCTTTTATTAATGAGAATCAACCTTCAATTTATCTATCTTTAATTAAACTACTTTTAAAATTAATACACGCGAGTTAATAAATATAAAATATACAATAGTAGTTACAGAAATGTGTTTACAAATTGGGAAAACGCATAAAAAGGTTAAACTATAAAAATGCCCGTTACAAATTTTTCAATTAAAGTAATTTATTTACCAAAGTCGTATCATAAATTCCAAACACTTTTTGGTCATGTAATCTTTCATCTAGATTATCTTGGAAATTACAGTGGGTCAAAAGTTTTCGTAATTCAGACAAATAATCAAAGAATCCCCCTACCTCTTGTTGTATTCCATGTGTATTTGAATTGAAAGGTTCAATACTTCTTCCATTTATAGAAGCCATATGATATTTGTTGGGGTTTAAACTTGTGTTTTAATTTTTGTCGTCGCCAGTTGTGGTGTAATGGTAGGATAGTGGGTATGCTAATGGTTCAATAACACAAAACATTTTGTTGAATTCATTACATCCATTACTAATTATTATAAAATGCAAACTGACAAAAAACCCGACGACTGTCTATCATTTAAGACTCTTGAATCTCTTGCTTTTCACGCTATCTTCACATACCTCGATAGGGCAAAATATGTATAATATACAAATACTGAGAAATCAAAATATTGTCGTGATAACATAAACAATTCTAGCTTGCTGATTGTGGTTGCAGTACATGGAAAAAGTTGCTGTATGTAAGTATATTACAAATTAAAAAATCATTACTTTAGCAAATTATAGTTAAATTGTATGTTAAACATTTTAGAAAGACATTATCAATGTCAGAACAGTCAAACAAGATCTAAACTGAAATAGGATTTACTAAAAATATTTAAAAAATAAAATAAAGTTAATTATAAACATTAACATTATTAATCAAATAAATTGCTTCATTATCACAACCACATAATACTCTATTTCGATTCAGATCTAAACTATTAACCGGTTTATGTAGTTTAGGCATCAACATATACACTTCGAACTTATTCTTAATACCATCAACTGAAAGCCATGGATTTGTTTCAGACTCATCAATAGCAAGTAAGCTAGTTCCACATAAACTTGGTTTGTTTGTCAACCATTGCCATAGCTCTCCTGCACTAGAACAACTAAATAACTGATCTGGATAATCCGGATGAAACTGAATTTCAGCTACACTTTCGCTGTGTGCACTAACTAAATTCACAGGAAATGTATTTTGACGTAAATCCCAAACGGTTAAAGTACCTATAAAAAATTGTGTGCATAAAATTTAATGCCTGTCTATCTCAATAATACCTTCATCGTCTCCAGCCACAACCATATGTCTTTGGGTTGGATGATATTGAATACATGTAGCTGCTATTTGTTCTCCACTCAACATAAATGTAGTTGAAGGTTTATTATCAGCTGAACGTAAGTCCCAGATTTTCATTTGACCCCTTAAATTCCCAGTAATAATTTCATTGAATTTTAGGAAGGAAACACAATTTAAGGAAGAACTGTCTGCATTATCTGCACATTTACATATAAATAAATTATAAACAGACTCTTTTCTACATACCAATATTACGAATCACATCATTTCTTTGCGTTGTAAGAACATTTATACAACCATCTTCGCCAATACTTACAATGTCATTATCATAGGCTGCAAATGATGTACAACTACAAGTTTCTCCGTTTTTAAACTTGTGTAAATTCTTCCACTTCGTCGTTGTTGTTATTCCAACACTGCCAGTAATTTCAGTATATACCTTAAGTAGAAACACTGAACCAAAAGATGACGAAACCACTAAATTATCAGGATTTAAGAACTACAAAGAATTATTTCCATTATAAGGGAAACATTGTAAAATAAAAAGTATACCTTCGCCTCTGTTATATTAGCTTCAAATGGGAAATTCTTCAATATGAATGGATATATATCTGGGTCGTTTTCGCTCTCTTCAAAATTCCAAAGTTTTATATTATTGTGTTCATTGTCCCAACTACCAGTTATGAAAGAATGCGAGAAACCGAAAGGATCAGGTCTCCAACGAATTTTATTTGTCTTTTCTGATATGAACGTTCCATGTACATTTTGGGTCATTGTTCAATTTTAATTCGCAACTATAGATATTTCTAAGCAAAATAATAAACAACGGCTTAGATTTCTTCCTAAAGTTTAATATAAAACCAAAGCCATCCAAACACCAAATACAATAACCTCAAAGTATATAAATTCCAATTCGCGCTATAAACAAAACGGAAAACCAAGGAAATGGTATAGATTTGACATAACTGCTACATCATTTGTCACCCTGACTAGTTCCGAATAACGGTTGGATAGGTATAGAACAATTTTATTCCTCCACTTAAGGTGATTTTACTGCTATGGCGATTTGGATATTTAGGGAATTGAATATTTTGACTTTTAATCTCTAGAGTATTTTCTACTTTTCTGCATTTGTTATTTTTTTGTTGTACGTTATGTTTATATATATTTTTAAAAATCAATGAGTTTCTTATTTTGCTTTTGAATTTAAAAAAATAACGAATTTGCAGAATTTCCAACACATTTAATAGACAAATTATATAAATGTGAAATGCAGGAAAAAACAAGATTATGACCAAACAAAATAAACAAGCAAACACATGCATTACTGTACAAACACGCATGCTTCAAACTAAAGACAAATTCGAGCAACTGCACTAGACTTTACATGTGATTTTTTCCAATGCTCCACCCGAAAGTACTACACTGGCTAGGAAACGAGTTTTTTTACCTAGAAAATTTGGAATTTTGTCGAACCCTTGCTGTTCCAAGCAAGGTATGGATCTTTAACGTGCGTGACATTACATTTGATTTTTCCAATGCTCCACCCGAAGGTACTACATTGGCCAGGAAGCGAGTTTTTTTTACCTGGAAAATTTGGAATTTTGCCGAACCCTTGCTGTTCCAAGCAAGGTAGGGATCTTTAACGTGCGTGACAACACTCACACACGGGACCTCCATTTTACCTCTCATCCGAACGAGGGTGTATTTTTGTGAAAAATGCTTGCCTAATATTTTTCAAGCGGACCGTGTCAGAATTCAAACCCGGGACCATGGGAACTGCACTAGACTGCACTGTTGTAAACTTCTTTATTCTAATGTGTTCGATCGAACTTTTTAAGTGTGCACTTTTTAGTTTTGTCGTGTTCGAGCAGTGAGCGGTGCAATTCAGTTCTGCACTGTGCGCAGTTTTCTGCACGCGCTCTGGTAGCTCACGCTTCTTAGTGCAAATATAGCTGCTTTCGATTATGGAGTTTTAAAACTCAAGGGTGATCTGTACTGGGTAATCCATAATCGAACACACAAAAGTTAGTGTTTTACAAGTCGTTATAACCTGAGAGAGCATTAAATGTTTCTTCATTTACATCTAATTGAAATTGTATATCCCTATTTACTCAAATATAAATTTTTTCATCACGATTAAAAGGTTAGGTTTTACTACAAGTTAAGTTGCTAAAGCGGGAAGCCACACTGAACGATAAATTTGTGTTCGAACCCAAACTGCACTTGCACTAACAGCATACACACCTCGTAGTGTGCATGACGTCATCGTCGCGAAAATAGTTCTGGTAGCCGAATTTTCTATAAAAATCTTCAAAAAGTTGAACTGGAACCAATTTTTAAGAGATCCGAGATTCGGGGTTTCTGACGTTTATTGGTAGTGTAACATGATCATTTTAACCAATAGGATCATTCTTCAAATATATAAATCTCCATAGCACTAAACCTAGCTTTAAATCATATCTTTCCTATAATATTATAGTTCTCGCGTATACAAAAAGTATTTACACTAGAAACTCACTGTGAAAATTGCTCAAGGCAAAAACTTATAAAATCATCCGCAGCATTCCATCCACACATAGCGCTATGATAGATACAGTAATAACTGATGAGGTTAATTGAGTCCATAAATATTTTTAAGGTTATCAGTTTTGTGTACAAAAGTTTTGATATTTAATTATAATTTAGAAATGTCTGCATATGATAATGTCCGTAGGGGAAAATTAGTATTAAAAGGCGAAAAGGAAAAGTAAGTAATCGTAAAATTGCACTATAGATATTTGCAATGACCCTACCTTATTTATTTTGTTTTTTTTTTATTAAATTTTTATTTATTGTTTTTAATAGTATAGTGTTGGTTATGGGTTTTGTGTTTTTACATCTACACATATTGAAGTCCATATTGAAAAGTTGTTTATATGTATAGTGACCACTCATTTTAGTGAGACAGTGCTTACCTTTGGGCAGTGCCCAATGTCCTTTAAAATCGTTGTAAGTATATACAATTGTACTTATTTTTAAAATCAAACTCAAAAGTTTTGAATTTTAATATTTTCCACTGTAATCCATATTCATATAACATCTTTGACGATTTTCTCGGATTTTCAGTCTACTTTCGATAGTGTAGACACATTGACTTCTATCTGCACGACATACTAAACGTATTGTTATAAAACTTAGATCGTCGCGTAGAATTTCCTGAAAGCTTCACTCCATTGACAAATAATAGTAATAGTATCTTATCTTTGCTTTCAGTACCTCGCTTTTAGCTTATAATAATAAATCTACCTTACCTAGTATTACTGGCTTGAGTTGTAATGAAGGCGTAAAAATACCATTTACATATTACTGTTATTATTATGAACATCACAATTGTCTTAAACTCATCTACAATGTAGTATAAAACTAAGCAACAGAGTGCCCACTTTAAAAATGTTTGTGAACTGGTATTCACTTCAGTTTCTTATTTATCATATGAATGTTTCTACTTCCTGTATTACTTTCACTACTAATATTTCTTGATAATTCTTTAAAACTACCATTGTGATTGTTGATATCCCTTACTGTCCTCATTTTCAAATTCTAATGTTTTTGATTTACTTTTAAGACTGGGTATACTAGAACCAGGAATTTGATAACCATCATTGTCTGCATCATAAATTAGTTCCAAAAGAATCAATCAGAGCTAACATTTTCAGGTTCTGAGGTGGATTCTTTGTTTGAACCCTTGTATGTACTTTTCATACAGTTGAATGTGGTACTGTACTTATATAATAGACCATTGTGGACATTAAGTCAGAGGATCTTTTATAGCGTGAGAATGGGTCTTCAAATTACAAGCTTAACAGATTCACGTCGGCATTTTCAACCTAATGTAATATTTTTGTTCTATTTATGCATTATGTGGTGTAATAATTGGGATGTATTCACCATGTGTTAGGGTTTTCATTGCATTTATGTTCCTGTGTTTGATTCTTTATGCACCTTTAGAAATAATAATGCTATTACGAAACCTATTGTTATCATATTCCTTTCCGCCCATCCAAAGACGTGCATAAGTGAACGAATTAATACATTGCTGTGCACAGGCAGAGTGTTATTTGCGAGTATTAACAGTTTGACGTCTTGAGAGTGAGCAATCAGTTTTCATCTGGTACACACAAAAACAATAACTATGGTGGAGAAACGCTAGTTAAAGGCTACAATGGCTTAGCGTTTCTGTGGTTAGACATAAGTGTTGGTGTTCTGATATAGTGCATCGTCCATAAATTTAACATCTCCAATAATAGTAATTAGCAATTGCAATTCACAGATAGGGTATCACCTGAGATCTGCAGGTAGAAGTTTCGATGGATCAACGATGTATACGGTGCTAGATGTGGTGGTCAATCAACACAGGTGACATGTATTGTGCAGGTTCCCTTATCTGCAATATGAGGCGTGTAACGGCATAATGATGGCGGATTCTTCGTAATAAGCGTCGGAACTGGTGCAGGGTATGATATTCACACATCCAGGCCGCTATGTCTGCTTCCGTAATGGTGGGCGGTGAAGACGAGAGCGTCACTGATGACTCGGACATCCCGTCTTGGTGGGCCGCGTTCAGCAGTACATGCTGATACCAAAATGGTTCTACAAAGTAACTTCCTTTGGTGGAAGACCGGACCCGGGGTGGTAGGATTTGGTGCACCTTGTCGGCAGGGCGTGGAGTATCCACGTTAGTGCATAAAGCACAACCTTCTGGTTTAAACGCTAGGCTTTGGTGCACTGTGATAAAAGGTTAAACTCAGAAGATCAGCAGTTATTGCTTGCTCCTGGTTATTGCATGTCGGTATATATCCAAAAACAAACGAAAGCCCGCCTCCATGGTCATTATAATTATTGTTTGTATTGTAATAATCGGAAATTCCGGATGTGTATTCAATTTTAAGGTGAGTTGATAGACGTGTCTATTATTCAGGGGCGTTCACGTTTGCGTTTCTATGATGCTTATGAAGTTTGTTAGGTGAACTTGGGTTGCATACCTACAACTTGAAGAAATTTCAAAACATTATAGTAAAACTAGTTAATAAATTTAAATCTGTTGTTAAGGCTAGAAGAAACATCATGATAGACAAAAGTGTGATTCTATGGCAAGGGCACTTCAATTTTCGACAGTACCTTCCAAGTAAAAGGCATGAGTATGTCATTCAAGTATACAAGATGGGTTTTCATAGTGTACCTTGTACAGTTTGATGTCAAAACTGCTTACCTCTATGGTATATTTTCAGAGGAAGTGTATATGAAGCAACCTGAGGGATACGATGATAGATCAGGATGAGTGTGGATATTTCATCGCAGTCTTTATGACAATCTCCGCGATGCTGGAACGTGCTTTGGTAGAGTTTCTAAAATCTATTGGTGCAAAGTACTGCTGATCCACGTTTGTTTGTAATACATCGAAATAAAGACAAGCTGGTAGTGGTAACATATGTCGACGATGAACTGGTAGCCGGGATAAACCCTGCAGAAGTAAATAAATTTATAAATTGTTTAGACCAAGAATTTAAAATCAGAATTGGCTTCTTAAAGAACTTTCGAAGTATTCAAATTTGAAAACAGACAAATGGATTGATGTTGATTGTGCAACTTGCATACACACGTAAAGTGCTTGAAAAATTTAACATGAGTACAGCCAATGCTGTATCTACACCATATGATAGTTTTGAAAGGGATACTTCAAAACTTTTTGGTTACCAAGTTCCTTACATGGAGGCAGTATGAAGCCTAGTGCGTTTAAGATTGCTACACGACCAGATATTGCATATGCTGTGGGTATGGCTGCTCGGATCTTAGATAATCCAACAGAAGTAGACTGGCTCAAGGTAAAAGGAATATCTAGATACTATGCGGTAGTAACTGTGGAATTATGTTCAACTCAAAATACAAGCAATGTGTACTTGAAGCATTTAGTGATGCAGATTATGTGGAAGACGTAATCATAAGACATTCAACCACCAGTTTTGTTTGCAAGTATGCAGGTGGTGCAACTAGTTGGGCCAGTCAAACACAGCATTCTGTGGCAGTGTCTACGACTGAGGCAGAGTTTGTAGCCACAAGCAAAAGCACAAAGGAAATAATATGGCTTTCTCGTTTATTAAATGAGTTGCTCATTTGGAAAGTGTACATACTCTTTTTGTAGACAACCAAAGTGCGATAAAATTAACAAAGAGTCTCGAATTTCATAAACGAACGAAGCATGGGAATGTGCAATATTTCTTTGTGAGAGAAAAATTTCTTGAGCAAAAATTAGGGATTGAACATGTTAGTGGAGAAGAACAGATAGCGGACATTCTGACAAAACCGCTTACTCTATAACGATTTTGCAAATTATGGTTCTAACATTGGTGTTGTTAATATTAGTCATACAATGTATGCTTCAAAGAAGACTCAGAATTATTGACTGACACTCAAGGATGTTGCATTAGAAAATATTTTATGAGAGCAAAGTGCTCTTCATTCTCAAGATACCATTGTTGGATGCATATTGGATATGCCAAAGCATTCAGTGATTTGATTAATGCTTTAGGTGAAAATACAGATTCCATATAACGAAATACTATTTTGCTTTTGATATTGTTTTTTTTTCAATAAATCATGATTTTTCCAATAACAGTTGTTACTTCATTAGGTTTCTTAAATTTGTTTAATAATATGTTACTCAATGTCTGTTGTTTAATGGTGAATTTTGATAGCCATAGATGGTGGAGAGTAGTGGACATGTAAATATGAGTAAATTAGAAAAAGCGGAATTTTCAAACATTTTCCAGTAATAGCTGCAACTACTAGTGGCGACAGAAACAAGAAGCTGTCGACTGTTTGCAGCACTCAAGTGTTCATAGCACCATAGCTAAGATACACCTGTTTGTTTACAACAACTTTTAGCAATTGTACTGTTCAATAGTGCGGCACATACAACGCAAAAGCACATGAAGGTTTTAACAAATGCGGGAAAATAGATTACGCTATCTACATGACGGATGGGAATTTACCTGCAAGCCACATCTTATGTTATAATTAAAGTTAATTTAAACTAATTTATAAACGAAACATGTTTTTTGCCAATCCAAATAGATCCAATCTGTGAACAAATGTGAGCACCCCATAATCTTAGTGTGAATTCTCTAAACTAACTTATTGTAAAATCAAATTTGTTACAGATTCTTGTCTTCATTTGACTATAATTTTAGTTTCCATGTTATGCAATAATAAACATATTTTACTTTTTAGACGATGGCATTTACTATAAATATATTTTTTCACAGACCAAAGAAACGTAAACATAAAAGTCAAAAAACTGACAATGTCCCAAAAATTGACCCTGTTGACACTTTGTCACATGGTAACTGGTGGAAAATAAATACAGTTGAAGAAATTTGTGGACCAGTTGCAATTGAATTTGGAAATCGTACTTATATAAAATCACTTGATAATGGCTTGTTTATGTTAGGGCCTCCTCATAATGAGGGTGAAGGACCTTCTCCTGAAGAAATTCTTACTGCTGTTCCAATAAACGAACGAAAGATTGCATTCAAATCAGGATACGGAAAATACTTGAAAGTGGAAAAAAATGGTGTTGTAACTGGTAGGTCTGATGCAATTGGTGCTATGGAACAGTGGGAGCCAGTATTTCAAGTAAGTATTTAAACATATGTTTATATTTTGCACTGAGCTTAGAGATAGAGAAATTTAATTTACTGATGAGATTGCAACCGTGCTTGTTTTTACTACAGTTATATTTCTTATTAAAATAGATATTATGTAGAATGTCCAGCAAAGAATCTCAGTAGTGTTTATTTCTGCAAATGACAAAGGTACATTCAAAAATTGAATAGAAGTTATATATTCGCATTATAAATAGTGATGCACATGTACCATTTTTAAATGTGCGCAATTGATGTTTTAACTAATAATAACGCAACAGCCCCATACTAATATACATCAAAGTGTGTTCAAAATACTACACTGTACAGCACCATATAGCTAAAAAGTAAAATATCTTTGGATCGGTATCTCAGTATATGCAACGCGTATTGCATTAGTTTGGTCATTGTGCTGCCTACATTTCAGGCATGATGATGTTTTCATTATATATTTCCAGGTGTCATTCTAGGTACCGTCGTGCTCATGCGTGTTTGGTTCTCGTCAGATGATGCGATAAGTTGTTTAGCATGTGAAAGTCAACCACGGCTTTAAGGTCATGGGAATTGAGAACTGACACTCAGTGATTAATTTTAGAACTTCTTTTATGTTACAAACTGAGTAAAGAGTCACATTTGCACAAGCAGAGTGAAGATGTAAGCTCCAAATCCAACTGAAAACTAAACTTGTTACGTGCCAAATTGGCACTTAAACATTCTTTAGCTTAATTTTGATGTGCGTTAGTTTCGCGCCTTAAATTCAAAAGACTTGGCGTGTATTTCCGTTACGTCAAAAGTGGTTGGGCGAATAATTTCGCGCCGACGCGTGAAAGGACAAAAAGTGGGGTTTTTCCGGTGCTCTCTGTAACGTGGCCGTTTGCCTTTGAACATCGAGAAGGGCGGTCGTGTCTGGTATCGTATCTTCATTTTTATTATGTAGATTTCCTTTTGCTTATCTTTGTTTGACCTTACCTGTTTCGTTATTGTTCCCGCTACATATAGGAATTAGATACTACCCTGGAGCAGTCCCAGGACCCTAGAACGAGCCGGATGTCCATGCTCCGCAGCAGCTAACCGGAGCAGTCACCATCTTTAACTATCTTAAAGGGGGCTCCAGCCATTTGGAAGACGTACCCTCCGTTAATTGCCTTAAAAGGGGCCATCAGCAGCACTGATGGACGTCAACAGAAGCCAACTTTTACTCAACCCCGCAGGATGTCGGATTTCTTATGTAAGTACTTTATTTGCTTAATATGTTCGCTAATTTAATAAATATTTCCCATCAATAGCGCATTTAATTTGTGCATTGTGTGACGTCATTGACAGATGGGCGCGCCAAAATCTGTACAAAGATTAGCGTTACCAACTGCCTGTGGTGTCTAGTAAACCGCGCTTGCGGAGTTGTATTTATGAACACTTTTAAATTGTAAGAAACTTAATATTTTTTTATACTTTTAGTATATATATTGGTAAAGAAATGCAAACTGCTGTTTTGTGTTATATATTTACCCTCATGTTTTATTAAAGGTACAGAGTCTGTACGAATTTAAGGTCAAACATTCATGGTTTTGAAATGGAATTTAGTCGTCGAAGTTTCTACACTTTTGTTTGACGATATTTGCCTGTAGTTGTTTATTTTATAAATGTTTTGGCATCCTGGTTTATCCATTAATTATTAACCGGAGCCCCCCCCATTGGCTCTTGTCAGAGAAGTAGAGTTCAGAGTTAGTCCGGAAGTCTGCTAAAAGTCAGTTACCATCTTTGGATAAAAGTTACTGTAATGTATTGCATTTATAACATATTTATAGTTGTTCAAATATAGAATATTAAGGAACGAACCTTGGGCTATCACATATGGATATCATGTTAATATATATTGCTTCAAGGTCACAAATGTTATAAACACTTTTGTATTGACTCTTGAATAAACAACTTCAACGATTGTGATATATTACAACTGACGATGAGGTAAAAATTGTTATTCACAATTACACGTGGCATTTAAAGAAAATGGCTCAAAATCAAAATATTATAGGCCATTTAGGTGAATCCAATCCTAAAAATACTGATTGGCTAATTTTTAAACAAAAATTGAATAATTTTTTCGCGTTAAACGGTATAACGGAAATGAAAAGAAAAGTGCGTTTTATTCAATGCATTAAATGAGGATGCTTACAAATTAATTTATCATCTATCCCAGCAGTTCCGGAAGCTAAAACCTACGCCGAATTGGAAGGTTTGCTAAATGAATATTTTAAAGTTCCAGAAACGGTGTTTGCTTCTCGTAGTAAATTCAATGAAGCAGAAATGGAAAATTCGGAAATAGCAAATTAGTGGATGGCTAGATTAAAAAGTTTGACGGTGAACTGCGATTTTGAAGATGCTCATATTACATTTCTTCTGCGCGAAAAGTTCATATTTGGCTACAATTGTGAGCCAGTGAAAGATAGGCTGTTTGAAGAAAAGAAAACTGTAAAACTGGAGGATGCGGTAATGTTAGCGACGTCCAAAATGGCGGCGGCACGGTCTGATCCAAGTACTGGTATAATGATAAAAACTGAAGCTATCTACCACGTGCAATCGGCAAAAGGCGATGCAATCAGCGCATCACGCAATAATTTCCAGGACGTCCCTAAAGTAAGTGGAGCCGGAAACGCCACGAATTTTGATAGTGACGGAAGCCATCAATGTGAGGTGTGTAGTAGGAAAAATCACTTCGCTTCTAAATGTAGGTATCGTAATTATAGTTGCAATAAATGCAACGCAAAGGTCATCTTGCACCTATGTGTAAAAAGAAAAATTATGGAACTCTGCAAAATTTTGTAGAAACATACCGATTTACATTTTTTTTTTACAATTCATTCATTTAAAGTAAATAACAAACCAATTTAGGCAGAGGTTAAGGTTCAAGAGTTACCAATATCATTTATTTTAGATACAGGTGTAAGTATTTCTGCCATTTCTTATAAACTTCAGCAAGAAAAATTCAAAAATGTTCAGTTAATGCCAACAAATAAAAAATTATTTGCTTATAATGGTGTCTGTATTAAACCAGCAGGAATTTGCAAGTTTAAAGTAACTTATGAAGATTTATCTATTGATTTTGAAATATTTGTTATAAACCATAATGTTCCGCCAATTGCAGGCCGAGATTTTCTGTCTCTTTTTGATTTTAAATTGAGTGAGAATTAAACAGCTCTTATTCATTTTGTGGTTAGTGATAAGGAAAAGTATATTAATAATATTGTTAGGAAATACCATAATGTATTTTCACCCGGTTTAAGTACATTTAACAAGAGCAGTATTAAGTTAAAATTAAAAGATCTAACAGTTATACCCAAATTTGTAGTTGCTAGATCACTGCCTTATGGATTACGTGAAAAGGTTAACACGGAATTACAACATTTAATTAATTTAAATGTACTTTCACCAATAGACTATTCTGAGTGGGGAACTCCGATTGTTCCGGTTATAAAAAAGATGGTTCAATTAGAATTTGCAGAGATTTTAAAGTTGCTGCCAATCCAAGTTTAGAAATGACGAATACCCATTACCTAAAGTAGAAGATTTATTTCTAAGACTACAAGGAGTTTCCATATTTTCGACTTTAGATTTATCTCGAGCAAGTTGTGTTAGATGAAAATTCAAAAAAATATGTTACTATAACAACTCACAAAGGCTCGAATCATTACAATAGATTATGTTATAGTATAGCAAATACACCTGCAAAATTCCAAAAGTTATTGGAATCTCTTTTATAATATCGAGGGCGTAACTTGTTTCCTTGATGACATTTTAATTTATGCTAAAAACATGGAGGAACATTTGGTTAGATTAGAATGGGTATTATCAAAGTTACAAGAAACTGGATTAAAATTATCCATTAACAAATACAAATTATTTCAATCAGAAGTGTATTATCGTGGTTATTGTATATCCCAGGATGGATTGAAAATATCAGAAGATAAGGTGTTATCAATTCAAAATGCACCAGTTCCCAGTTCAATAACATAATTAAAATCGATTTTAAGACTTGTCAATTATTACGCAACATTTATTCCTAATAGTGCAACAATTTTAAATCCCTTATATGATTTAGTAAAAAAGGATTCCAATGCAAGTGCATACGGAGTAGGGGCGGTCTTATCACACATTTTACCTGGAGCTGAAGAAAGTCCAATAGCTTATGCATCAAGAACTCTGTCAGATGCTGAATGGAAGTATTCGTAGATTGAAATGGAAGGGTTGAATGTTATTTTTGGTCTAGCAAAATTCAACCAATACTTGTATATGATGCTGTTTACCCTAAGAATGGATCAGAAGCCCTTAATTATGATTTTCAGTCTTCAGAAAGGTATACCTCAATTTTTAGCAAATAGACTTAGACGATGGGTAGTTATTTTATCTAATTACCAATATAAAATTCAATTTGTGAAATCGGGAAATAATTATGCAGATACGTTTTCGCGGATTCCCTTACCAAATTCTAAATTTGATAGTCAGGGCGACGTTGAAGTCAATTATATTAATTATTTTGATCAAAAAATGGCTGATCAGGAATTTCAAAACGGTGCATGATTATTCGTTAAAGGATAACAACATTCAATCAGTTATTGAGCTTTTAAAAACACATTGGCCAAAACTAGCCAATAAAGATAATTTTGTCAAATATCGTTATCCGTTTAGACACAAACTAACAATAAAAAATGATTGTTTGCTCTGGAATAATCATTTGGTTATACCTATAAAACGCATCATCATTTTGTTTTCGACCTTACTTAAGGTCGGTTTGACGCAGCTCTAACTTTTTTTCTATTCTGTGCTAATCTAAAAAGCTCTACATACCCTTCACAACCTAAATTTCTAATAATTTGACTAATATGGTTTGGTCTAGGTCTTCCTATATCCTTCTATCTTTTTCCTATCCAGCTGGCTCTACATAGATATTAGCAACCTGATGGTTGTTAAAGAACTCCAACATATTTACATGATTCCCATTTATAAGGAAATGAAATATTACCTGGTTATCCCCTCAAAAAAGGAAAAGTGTTAAATTATATGTTATGGTAAGGCTTAAGTAACGAATCGCTACTAACATGCCTCCACTAACTAATTGTGAGTTATGTCATGGTGACATTTAGTTAACTGATTTTTATTTTTTTGTTTTCGAACTTAAGGTCGGTTTGATGCAACTCTAAATTCTTTTCTATTCTGAGCTAGTCTATTAAGGTCTACATATTTTTCACAACCTAAATCTCTAATAGTTTGAGTAATATAGCTTTGTCTAGGTCTTCCTACTCTATTTTTATTTGGTAGTCTATAATCTAAGACCTTACTAAATAGTCCCTCATGTCTTAACTGATGTCCTATAATTCTATCTCTCCTGACCTTTAATTGTTTCCACATACAGGGTTCCTCACCTATCCTTCTATAAACTTCCTTGTTTGTTACTCTCTGTCCAACTAATCTTTAACATTCTCCTATAACACCAAGTTTCAAAAGCTTCTTTCGTTTTCTTATCTACTTCTTTAATTGTCCAAGTCTCACTGCCGTATAATAGAACACTCCATACTATGACTTTAAGAAACTTTTTCTGTTATCTAAACTAATACTATTAGCTATTAGTAAGTCTTCCTTTTTTAAAAACATTTTTTAGCTTGAGTTATTCTAGCTACTATATCCCTTCTGCTACGTCCGTCCTTTGTAATTATACTACCTAAATAGCAAAATTCATCTACCTCCTCTAACTCGGTATTGCCTATTTTTAATTTTTGTTTAGAACTAGGCTGTAACTCACTTGTCATTATCTTTGTCTTTCCTGAGTTAATTCTCATACTATACTTACTCTGTAGTATCTCATTTAAAATATTTTAAAACTCTTGTCTAGACTCTGCTATAATGGCTATATCATCTGCTAAACGTAACATGTCTATTTTCTGTCCCTGTATACTAATACCTATCTCTTTTCTCTTTCTAACTAAGTTTAAAGCTTCTTCAATGTAAACATTAAAAATCAAGGGAGATAGTACACAGCCCTGTCTAACACCATTTCTAATCTTTGCTTCCTTTTCTATTTCATCAATTCTAATTACACCGCTTTGGTTTCTATATGGACTGTAAATAATTTTTCTATCCCTATAAGAGATTCCTATTTTTCGCAACACCCTGAACATAACAATCCAATTAACCCTATCAAATGCTTTTTCTAAATCTACAAATGCAAAATGAGTCTTTATTTTTTTGTAACATTTTTTCGATAATTACCCTAATCATTAGTATCAGTTCTCTAGTCCCTCTGTCTCTACGAAAACCATATTGGTCTTCGCCTAAATAATTCTCAGTCAAAGCTTCTCTATTTTTAAATTATTATTGTTAGTATTTTGGAAGCGTGGGAAGTTAAAGTAACCGTTCTAAAATTCTCACACCTATCAGGTCCTGACTTTTTTGGGATTGGGATAATATTTTTTTCGAAATCTATTGGGACCTCACTTGTGTCATATATTACTTTTACTAGTTCATATAATGTATCTAAAGTTTTCTGACTTGCATATTTTATTAATTCTGCGGGTATATCGTCTCTCCCCTGCGCTTTATTTAGTTTAAGATCTCTAACAGCTCTATCAAATTCCTCTCTTAATATTGAGAACCCTATTTCTACATCCTCTTCTCGGTCGTTCTCTAACTCATTCATATCGTCTCCCTTATGTAGATCTTCTAAATATCTTTTCCATCTGTATGCTACCTCAACTTTATTTATTAGAAGCTCATTATTCTCATCTTTAATACTGTTATATTTTTCCTATCTTCCTCGAAAAACTTTTTAACTGCCCTGTAAGCCCTGTCTGTCTTACCTACTCTCAAATCATCTTGTATTCCCTTACAATTCTCCTCCATCCATTTATTTCTAGCTTTTCTACACTCATGTACTTATTTCTAACTCTATTATATTTTTACTACTTTCACTATTCAATTCTCTGAAAGGTTTAAGCTTTCTTCTAGTTTCTATTAAAACTAATATCTCCTTTGTTACCCAGGGTTTTCTCGCTTCTACTTTTTTCATACCTATAGTCTGTGTTGCTGTATCATGTACAGCCCTTTTTATTTCTTTCCATCTGTTTTCTATGTTCCCTCCTATAGCTATCTCTTTGATCTTATTATCTAATATTTGTTTATATTCCCCTTTTACCTTAATATCATTAAGCTTACCTAGATCCCATCTCTCTCTTTTAGCCTTTCTCAATTTTTTGATTTTATATTACACTACATTTTAACTAAGTTATGATCGCTATCTATGTCAGCACCTGGATAACTACGACAGTTTTTAACTTGGTTTCTAAATCTTTGTTTAACTAAAATATAATCTATTTGGTATCTAGCCCTATCACCTGGCGCTTTCCAGGTATATCTTCTTCTTGCATGTTGTTTGAATAGGGTGTTTACAGTTACTAATCTATGTTCCTGGCAAAACTCAACTAATCTTTTTCCTCTTATCATTTCGTCTACCATACCCAAATTTTCCTACCATTTTTCCCTCACTACCTTCTCTCACTGACGCATTAAAATTGCCCATAACTATTAAATTCTCGTTTCCCTCTACTTTTCTCACTATACTATTCATATCCTCCTTTTCTACCTCCTCGTCCTCGTACTGAGTTGTTGGCATGTAAATCTGTACTAAAACAGTATCTGTGGGTTTCGTACTCAATCTAACCATAATTATTCTATCACTAAATTGTAAGTACTCTTTAACTTTACGTCCTAATCTTTTACCTAACACTATTCCTACCCCTGCCTGTTCGTTAGTTGAAGAAGTTGTAATTATTCTATAATTATCTTTCTAAACGTCATTACTATCTGGCCATCTCACCTCACTAATACCTAAAATGTCCAACTTTCCTTTTCTTATTTCGACAAATAAATTCGTTAACTTATCTACTCTAAGTAATGACCTTACATTCAAAGTCCCTATCACTAAATCGAACCGTTGTTTTAAATTCTTACGATGACGAGCCCCAAGTACCCCCTCCCGGAGATCCAAATGAGGGGTATTTTACCTCCAGACAAGAATTTTACTTACCTATAAAACTACCTAAACTAATTTTAAATCATTTATATAGCGCATTTGGGTATAATTAAAACAAAAAGTATTGTTAGGAATTATTTTTGGTGGCCTGGCTTAAATCGAGGAATTAGTATTAAATTGTGCTAATTGCCAAAAATACTGTCGTAATGCACCAAAAATTGAACTAAATGTTTGGCCCTGGCCGGAAGAGCCCTGGTCTGGGCTACATATTGACCTTATGGGTCTGTTCTGCAATAAGTATTTTTTGATTGTGTTAGATGTCCATTCAAAATGGCTTGTAGTCATTACAACTAAAACTATTACCTTAGATTTTACAATAAAAGCATCATGTACTTTATTTTCTTGTTTCGGTTTACCTAAACTAATTGTGTCATAATAGAGCACATTTTTTGTCAAATGAATTTCATAATTTTGCTATTAAAAATAATATTGAAAGTATTACAACTCTAGTTTATACTCATCAATCTAATGGGGCAGCCGAAAACATAGTTAAAAACATAAAGAATGCACTAAATAAAGTGTTAGTAAGTACAAATAACACCGATTTGAATCTCGCGTTAGAAAACTTTTTATTTGATCATCCTAATGCAAATCATTGCAGTACGGGAGTATCCCCGGCATTTTTATTGTTTGGAAAAAAGTTGCGAACGCAATTCGATTCATTAAAATGCGATGCATGTGCTGATACTGCTATTAAAAATAGGGTGGTTCAGGCACAAACCAATCAATAGAAATATTTTAAGGGTAGTAGAAATGTTTCCTTTAAGGTTGAAACTTAAGTGAAACTTATAATTTTTCTTTATTTAATTTAATTATGGAGTGGGTCAATTAGTGAACAAAACCTCGGTGGACCCACGAGCTTTACTATATTCGCGGCTTAGTCTGGGAATTACTCCAAGGGTGAGCAATGAGTTTGGGCGTGGATATAGGGTGGGCTTGACTACAAACGGGAACAAAAAAAGGGGAATGAGCGCCACTGCATCTATATAGACAATAAATAAAACTAAAGTATCCTACAGGAAGACGCAGAAACCTATAGGATATAATGATTATCAAAAAGCCTACAAATTAAAATAAGCAATACCTCTGGAAACCTCTTGGACCTCTGCTCCAGCTTCTGCGATGTCGGACCTGTAAGAAAATGTCACACAAAAAATAAAATATAAGACACTGTTTGTGTCTTACGACAACAAAATATTTCAGTCTTTATGGATCGACTGTCCCGAATTCAAAATCTCAACAACACCTTACCTATGAAAATATTCTCTACTGAAAATTATTTACTCTGTTTCTATTACTTAATACTGTATCAACTTTTTTCTAAGTTCCACTTTCAAAATTTTGTTTATCTAATTTGGATATTATTAATTTCAATTAGTGAAATAAAAAGACAAAAGTTTTAAATCAAAGTATAATCTAAATGTAATTCTCTTTGTTGCAAAAATTATTTATATAAAAAATTTGATAATCAATATAAAATAAGTTTCAAAAATCTCTGAATTTGTTGCTCTACATAGAGAGATCTTAACATTTATAAATTATTTAATACAGTCGGGTTCTTAAACATCCATAAAACAGATCTGTTCTGGCTTACAAAAATTCTCTAAAGAACTTATTACACAAAAAGTTCATATGGCTCAAACATTATATGAAATTAAAGAAAGTCAGTTCAACATATGTTAGAAGCAGCATTGATATTCTACTAATCACATAGCATATTGTAAGTAAACATCTTTCAATCAGAAGTGAACTTTATACTTATTTTTCTCAATTAACATGTGCATTACTTACGTGCTTTGAATAACACTTTAATTTAATTAATCTAAAAGTTCAAAAATTCCTCTTATGAAAAAATTTAGTTCTGAACAAAAAAGGTATTTGACCTATTACATTTCTAGAATATAATTCTCAAACTGATTTTTATTTGGGATTTAAGCATAAACATATCTTGCAAAAAAAAATTTAACACTAACATTCTTTAACAAAAGTTTCCTATAATTTGGAAAACGTTAAACCAAAGCTTTGAACATAATTAATACGTAAAATTAATTCTCTCAATAAATAGTTTTATAAGTACCTGAATGGTTTTGTTTTAACGGCTCGACGGCGTTGCTGGTAAATGCGCTAGACCAACCAAAACAACATAATACTCCATCTTATTGAAGTTTAAAAGGTACGAAATTGGCATTTACTAGTTACTGCATTCTCACATGATCAGCTCCACAGACAGCTTCAAAACGAATGACTCCACCATGCATAATTACATTCCGATAACATTACATGGAATTCTGCTTGACATATAAACGATTTAAATTTTCAATTCTACCATACTCAAACGTGTTTCCTTAAAATTCTATTCTTCATACAAGCATACTTAAAAGGTGTCTACCTAAATGTGCTAGGGAAATTAAACTATCTATTAGTTTTATATAATGCAGTTTTATTACATAAATCTCACCACTAACGGACTTCTATCATCACGTGTTGTTACTGTTGCTCTTGGTTGTCTGGGCAGCATTGCAAGAGCTCTTTTGCAAAGCCTCCGCACGGCAACCTTTACACTCTCTTCGATCATAGAGCAATTCTAAGCTCCCACTTGCAGCAAAAGTTCTGCATCTTCAAACGAAGCGTACCTCCTCGTAGTTGCTTGCAAGATGGCTGCGTTCGCTTCCTTGTCAACACCCTAGCTATAGCGTCACCTTATACGCAGGCGTTGTGTCTAGCAATTGCACAAGTGGGCTTCAGAATGCCTGTAGCTTATGCAATTCAAGTTACGTTCAGGTTATTTGCAGATATCAAAAGCGTAGGAGTCACTATTAAATACTTTGTATAGGTGAAAATAATGTAAAAGGAAAGAGGTGTTCTTCCTTATAGTAAATTAAACTATTTAACGATTTTACGCTAAATGACAATTTCGTAAAATAACAACGGCTAGAAATGTTTTTCTTTAGAGATATTAATGTAACAAAAATTTTGTTACAAGGTATGAGAGGAAGTGTTTCAGAGAAATGCGTGGGTTAGCTCAGGATAGGAAACAATGCAGGTATGCATCTAACAAGTTCAAGGACCGAAGACCTAATTGACGATGTTGAGTACTTGACAAGGCAAAGAGTAGTGACTGCCGCCTCTTGTTAGTATTAGACAGCTTAGATCGTGCAGTGTCTGTAACCATGCCGTCATGGTCTTTGGAGCATTGAATGTTTGTCTTTGAAGCTTATATCAAACCAATGTCTGTCACGACAGTTCAGTGCCTTTTCCATGCACAGCTTAACGTGGATGGTCATGGAAACATCTCTGATCATAACGCAATACTGAGATGGATCGAACTCTTTAGAGCAGTATGGTGTGTATGAAAGGATTTGAAATTTCGCCTCTACGATGGCGATAGTTCAAAAGATGCTTCAGTGGGATTTTACACAGCGAAGACAATTTTATGAGATAATGCACATTCTTTATGAAAATACTGTGTTAATGAATGATAAGCGGCAAGGCACACTTCTTGTTAGATGGGACTGTGAATAAACAAAACTGCAGGTGCTGGGGAACCCACAACAGTTGCATCAAACACCTCTGTACAGCTTTAAAGTAACAACTTGGTACGTTATTGCCAAATTTGGGAAAGGCATCATTTGACGGATGTTATATTTTAGAAGTACTTTATAAATTGTCAACATAAACTACATTGTACTAGCTTTATTTTTCTGTAATTAAATGTTGTTTTGAATCAAAAAGCTATTGAATTATTGTTATTTGGAAAACATGCATTTCCTGTGCTGCAGCCTTTATATTTTGTTTTATAATTACATTGATGTTTAATTGCACTATTTTTATTGGTACAGATGAAATGCTTGCATGCAATTGAACAATTTCATGAAGGATAATTTTGCCGTGCCATTTCATCATTTGATTTCCTACCCATTAGATACGATAATATTTTATGCCTTACCAAATAATTTTCTATGATGAATTTCATAAATTACAAGGTGTAGATTATAGTTAAAAAATTCGTACTGTTTAAGAACTGTCATTAAAAATATTAAATTGACTTAACTTTGTCACTAAAATACTTTTCATTGATTCTACTTAAATTTCACACTCGTTTGTTTTCATTGGTGATGTTTATCAACTGAGATGCCAAACTTTGGTTACTAAAAAACATCTAAAATTTCAATTAATTCTTTTGCTTTTTCATTCGAACAGTTCATTCATATATAAATTAAATACGGTAATGTATGAATTGTTGCGTGTTAAGTGAGGTAACCTATAACATGCCTTTTCAATTATTGGGTAACCAGTTTCGATTTCTTATATTTATTAAATTTACTGTATTTAATGTAAAAGCAAAGGAAACCCCTTTGTTGCCCGAATCCGATTCGGTTTATTTTATAAATGATTAGATACATTGTAAGATTCAAATGATTTTAATATGTATAAATATGTTAAGATACCCTCTAGTATTTTTATCACTTTTGGGGAATGAAATGTTAACACGTGTTATTGCAGTGTTGAAGTTTTTTTTATTTCAACTGGTTGCACGACATCAGCCGATTTGAATAAGCTAATCCCGGGAATGATGAACTCAAGCTGGGATAGCTGGAGGTAATTTACATGGATTTAAATGCAACATTTTACCACCGAAGAAGAAAGCAACTACGTTTTTGGAGTGACATTCTCATTGGTGTTAATGTTGTGTCTGCTTTTATCTTTATCGCCTTTCTTTTACCTTTCCCCATGGCAGTACTGGTAATTGGAAGCAGCAACACAATCAGCAATGTGAGAAAACCGGACAACAAGGACCCTGAGAGCAGTTCGTCGCCAGAGACCCTGGACTGTAAGTAATAATCTTGTAGAACTCAGATATGAATTTGCATACTTAAACTGTAACAGTAAATTAAGCAGGAGACGTGTATTAATAACGTATGAGGATTAAAAGTAACTTAGCCTCAAAACCCTTCAAGGGTTAGCTATTTTACATTGGCAATTTTTTTTCGACTCACATTGTATGCAGTCAGTTTGAAATTAAAAATCAATTTATTCAATTTTTAAAGTTAGCTGAGTTTTGTTTGGTTTTTAACTCTTGTGAATCGGTACGAATAAGAGATGATGTATTTTCAGTTTTAGATAAACTGTTATATCTTTTAATGCTGCCAAAATTTGGCATTTTCAACATTCATTGTAAAGTACCTCATTCAGCGCGTACCGATGGAAAGTTTAATGTATAATGACGTTTCATCAACAGATATTTTATCTCAAAGGCAACTTGTAATATTCATTTGGAAAAATTCAGAATAAAGATTAATTTTAATTAATATTTTGTGTTGGAAATTCTAAATTAGTTTATTAATATTTATTTTGGGAAAAATTTCATTATTTATTTATTAATTTTTTTATTTATGCATACATTTCCGACAGATAAAAATAATATCGAATTACAGAAACAGAAACAAAATAATTCGTATTCTTAACTAATCATACTTGAGCACTTTAAACAAGTCTAAAATATAATGTAGTGAATTGATATTAATGCCACAATGATGGCTAATATTATTATAATTCGAGCATCATCTCATTAGGTTTTCAGTCCTGGAACTAGTTAGACGTGTACCCTCATAGTTTCCTATTCTGAACTAACCTACACATTTCCCTGAAATTTGCACAGTCTGCATCTATCACTATCTGTGTGCGATAGTCCGATCTAGGTCTACCTCTACCTCTTTCTTCCTATCTCTGCTTGTAATATATCCCGTACTAATCCCAAAAATGCCTTAGAACGTATCTTGCCCTTCTATTTCTCATAATTTTTTTTCCCACAGATATCTTTATTCCCCTACTATTTTTATAACCTATTTGTTATTAATTTTGTCTGTCTATGCTATCATCCTCGTACATCTGAAGCACAACATTCCATAAGGCTTCTATCTCTTTCTTTCTGCTTCTCCTACTACCCCTATTTCATAGACGTACTGTGCTGTGCTCCATGCATATGCTTTCAACAATTTTTCGTGTTTCTATGTTTGTTGTCTTTGAACATAGGGGCTGCTCTTTCTTGTTAGGTCCAGTTCGGTCTCCTTCTATTGTTTTACAATTATATACCCTATTGCCCCGATATTCAGTGGTATGTGTAGGGAGGAGTCACCGTGGATCAATGTAGTAAGCATAAGACTACGGATCCCAAGGTCCCGGGTTCAAATCCCGACACGGCCGACTGCTTGAAAAATGGCAGGCGAGCATTTTTCACAAAAATTACGCCCTCATTCGGATGAGAGGTTAAATGGAGGTCCCGTGTGTGAGTGTTGTCACGCACGTTAAAGATCTGTTCCTTGCCTGGAACAACAAGGGTCCGGCAAAATTTTAAATTTCCAGGCAACAAAAAACTCGCCTCCTGACCAATGTAGTACCTTCAGGTGGAGCATTGGGAATGTAAATGAACGGTATGTGAAGGGGGGTAAGTAGCCTTTGGCTGCCAAGTTCCCCCAGCACTTGAACATTTGCCGAATTAATAGTTTTTCCAATATATCCTTTCGCACAATCAATATTAGTTGAAAATATTTCACAAACAATACCTGTAGTTGTTTATAATAATCATCAGATTTAAGTGCACTTATTTTTTCGTCATTAGGTTTTCCGTTTTGAAACTGATTGGACACGTACCTCGACTTATTTGTATTCTGAGCTAGCCTGCACACTTCCCTGTAATTCCCACAACAGCCTATATACCAGCTTGGTTCCCCTTCTATTGTTTTCTAATTTTATGCCCTATTTTGCCGAGATTCAGTGGTACGTGAAGGGGGTTAAGCAGCCTGTGGCTGCCAACATCCCCAACTCTTAGACATTTGCCAAATTAATAGTTTTCCAGTAAATCCTTTCATACAATTAACATTAACAGATCGTCAGATGCGATAATGCAGAAAACACAGATGAACTTGTCCAATTAGCTGGCAAAAAATTGTCTTCAAAATATAATATTCACCTTCTGAAGAAACTCTCCCCACAGTAAGAATATCTGGACTGTCTGAAAAATTGGAATCCGAGGTGTTAATCGGTTACATAACAAAACAAAATGAACACATCTTCTCTGATAGTACAAACTGCAAAATATTAAAATTAGACTCTGTCAAAAACCGGCCACAAAAGTATCACTTACTGCTCCAACTGGATAATTTAACATATGGTAAAACTTTCGATGCAGGACATATTCTTATTGGCCTTGACGTTTGTAGTGTTTGACGCTATGGAAATGACAAGGTGTTTCAAATGTAACGGATATAATCTTACCTCACATGTATGTAAGTGTGATATCTGTTGTCCAAGATGCGCATTAAACCATGAACTAAAAGCACTGTTATGCAAATGAAACTGAGCTATGCTGTATTAATTGTAAAAATTTTAACGTTATATCTAATATGTCTCTAGTAAAGCTGCTGCTTGGGATCACAATTCTTGTACAGTCTTACCAAAAACAGTCAAAAAGATTAAAGCTGGTTTTTATGGCATTCAATAGACAATCACAGATTCTATCTAAACCTTGTCAATTTTCAACTAAAACAATCGCCGTATATTATCAGAATGTACTTGGCCTCAATACTAAACTTAATCACTTTCTCAATGGTGTTGCAATGAATGATTTCGAAATAATTGCCCTAACAGAGACATGGTTAGACAGTAATATCTGTGACACTGAATTTTTTAAACAGCTAGGTTTTTCAAGAGGTGGTGTATTATTGGCATACAAAATAAAGTATGAAGCAATGTGCATAGACACAACCCAATATTTATATAGTATTCCAGAAGTAGATATTGTTTCTGCAAGAATTAAAATAGGAACTAGAACATTATTCTTTTGTCTATACTTACCTTCAAACTTTAATTCAGCACAATACAACTCGCTGTTTGATTCTTTCTGCTTAATACAAGACTTATACGGCTCAGATTTTAACCTCACAGACTATATATCTGACAAGAACTCTTCAGTATTGTCCACTATTATCTTGACACTACACAATTTTTTGAACATGATTCAATTATATCAGTAATTATGTATTGAATGTAATGGGTAGGATTTAGTCTTCTCAAATAATAAACATCCTGTTAAAGCATCAGCAATTACATTGGTAAAAGAAGACTCCTACCACCCTGCTTTAACAGTTTATTGTACCCTATCACGTACGCCAGGCAAACTGGAATCAAATTTCATATCCCATTCAAATCCATATAACTGGAACTTCAAAAAAAAAGGTAATAATAATATGCTATATGATCTGCTTGTGCATACTGATTGGCATGACATCACACATTATGATGACGATGCTGCTTGTGACTTACTATATTCCAAATTAATGTACCTTTTTGACATCACTATATCTAAAGCAAAGGCTGAATCACGTTTCTATCCTCCATAGTTCAATAGCTCGATTATTTACATAATAAAAGTAAAAAATAAGTTATGAAAGAGATATAAAGGTGACAGGACTAATACGGCAATTCTACAAGAATTTAAAAATCATCGTACCTCCATAAAGAAATAATGCAATCTCATACCAAATATGTAAGAAAGGTAGAAGATGAAATAAAAAAAGAGCCCAGTGCTTTCTGGAAATACCTTGATTCCAAAAAGAAGTCTACTGCTATACCACAGGCATTTAATATTAATGGAGAAACTTCCACAAATACTCAGTTAATTGTTGATGCTCTTGCTCAGCACTTCCAAGACTCCTATGCTCAATTAGATGTCCCAAATGAGCATAAAATGGTAGCCTCATATGTATCCACTCAACTTCATATAGAACCCATCACCGAGGAGAAGGTAGCTTTTTATATAAAGAAAATGAAGAGCAAACGTACTTAACAAAAGGAACTTATCCAGAAAGTTGGAAGATGTCTAAAGTATGCCCAATATACAAAAAAGGTGAGAAATCATTAATTGAGAATTACAGATCAATCACTAAATCAATAACCTTGGCAAAGTTTTTGAATTAATATTGTACAGCAAGATTTATGCATTCGTTCAACAGAAGTTTATTGAACAGCAACATGGACTTGTCAGAGGTCGGTCAACAACAACTAATTTATTTTGTTTAATCCAATATGTTGCTCAGTCATTAGATAACAGGTGATATACACAGATTTTTAAAAGCCTGTGATCAAATTAATCATGAATTACTTTTCTATAAGCTGCAGAAATAGAACTTCGCTCCGCTGATCCTTCGTTTTAGGAACTACTTCAGTGGAAGACAGCAATTTGTCACAAATGCGGATTCAAATCAAAATTTATCAATGTTGCATCTGGTGTGGCACAAGGCTCTGTTATGGGTCCACTATTTTTCAAAATAACATATCTCCTCATGTGTGCCTCAAGGGTCCCAACTTGGACCAGTATTATTTACACCGTCTATCATCCTCATTTTGTTTACTGTATGCCGATGATGTTAAGCTTTTTAATGCTATATGGGGTATTGAAGATTGTAAAAACCTACAACAGTATATTAATAATTTTTCAACATGATGTACTTTAAATTTTATGAAGATTAATTTTAGTAAATGTAAGATAATACAATTTTATGAATGCCAACCCCATCAATTCGTTATATGTTGTTAATGAATATCACCTGCAATACGTAACATCAGTATGTAACTTTAAACACTCATGTCATTCAAAGAACATATTGATCTCTTGTCTAAAAGCATATAAAATGCTAGGTTTTATATAGCATCACGCAGTGCACATTTATGACACAGAAACTATAACTATGCTGTTATAGCTTTGTGCATAGCACCCTTAGAGTACAATTGTCCTATTTGGTTTCCTATACATCTGAGAACAATTCAAAAATTGAAAAATGTGCAAGCTAAATTTGTAGAATATTTGTTATTCAAATTTCACATCCCATATATTAATGTTCCAAGAGACGATAGGCTGCAAATGGTTGGATTTCAGTGTTTTGAATGCCGAAGATTGATTTTGTTAGCAATTTCTTTTGTATGTTAATTAATACCTTGATTGTATACAATTATTGGACTGTTACATTAAGAGTTGCATCAAGGGTAACCTGATGTGACTACATGTTTCACATTAGTCATCATCGTACTAATTATGGCTCTAATGCATTTATTGACAAATTATTAAAATATTACAATTCGTATTTTAATTAATTAGATGCATTTCATAATTAATTTTAAGAATTATAACTTTTAATATTATGCTTTTTTTAATTAATAGTTGTATATTTGTTTTATGTACCATAAGGAGTAATTTTTCTCTGTAGTGTATTTACTTAAATAAATAAATTTTATTCAATTATTGCTCTAGATTATTTCAAGAATGTTCCACAATTAAACAAATAACATTGAGAAAACAGCTATTGTAAGCTTAATAAAGTTTTTAAATGCAACATCTTCTAAACTGTCAATCAAATCCATCTGAAGATGTTACGCCATAGGATGCCTACTGATTATCCTTTGTGTAAAATGCTTCTATTAAATTCATCTGTATTATTTTGATCAAAGGCTAGACTAAGCAACGAATTGTTGCACTATCAAGACATTTTCAAAACATGCATTATTATTGCTGTATTTCGCAATATAAAATTTTGATTGTTGACATAAGTAACTACAAGGTTTTTTTTTTGTTTGTCCATGTTATTAAATTGTTATCATAATGAAATAAAGCTTCCCTAAAAAGCTCAACACCGGTGCAAACATTTAAACGTCAAGTGTTTGCATAGTTCTCTAACTTGTTTTTTGTTTCAGGATGGGAAAACGGCACTTCAAGCTTGTACAGAGTGTTTTATGTCGATCAATAATGAAGAAGATACAGTAGTAGCGATCAGTAAGAAAGCAGGACATGATGAAATGTTACAAATTCGCTCACAAACAGTTATGAAAGTAACAACTAATAAAGATGTACCCGTAGAAGAACAAGGCAGTATAAAACAAATTGAAATAAATTACGTGTAAGTATTTAAAATGTTTGTAATTATTACATATTTTGTTTTAGTAAAAAATTTCAAAAATTCCAAGATAAACGTATGCGAATTAATCAAGGCAGCAGCGAGGAACTTAAAAATGCCAAAGTTTCTGGAAACTTACATGAAACTTTATTAGACCGAAGAAGTAAAATGAAAGCAGACAGATACTGTAAATAAATAATATTATGCTTACTTAGTTTGAATAAATAAAACAAAATAAAATATAGTTTTAAAAATATATATATGCAAGAGAAAGTTCATTTAATCATTATATCAATTTTACAACAATCATGCACAGACAAATATAATCATAAAGATGAATTTAACATAGTGTTTAACTGTATTATAAAATATCAAAACTGGCCTGAATAAATAGTACAATATACAAAGACATTTAGAAAAAAAAAAGGAGACAATAGTTTCACATACATATTTTTATTATTTTTTAATAACATAAATAAAATAGACAGTGGCCATTATCAGCAGGTCACATACTTACTAAACTAAATATTTAACTTATGGCTTTAGTTCTTGTTGCTTTTAACCATTCTACGAATTCATCTAACAATACTGGCCCTGAAAATAGAAAATAACACTGTTAAAAATAGATTTTCTTCAAAAACACAATAATAATTTAACTAATTGCTCAGAAAGTGTGTACAAATTTAATGCTAAATAAATTTAGCATTACTAACAAATATGCATGTACGGTTTTTTTGTGTTCAGAGCTACAGCTTCTTTGAAAAATATTTAGTCACAGATATCAAAGTTTTAAGGATATGACAACTTCTGCATCAATTATAAAACTATTCTGGATTTTATATCCTTAAATAAGTACCATCATTAAAAGTGTAACTCGAACAATACTCATTTTTAAATCAAACGAAAGTTGTAATGTTTCTGAGTAATTTGTGGTTTCCGATATATTAAAAATGTTTCTTTCGTCTTAACAATTTATTATAATCTTTGTTAGTACGCTAAAGAGAATTTTTCAAATCACTAAAGATTGACAAAACTTGTCCTCCAAATACTTCAATTTGTAAAAAAAAAGGATTTTGTGTAATACAAATGCAGTTATCTGGGCAAGTTCAATTGTGTTTCCAGAATGTGTTACTAAATGACAAACCATGACATGTATTGTGGTGATGCTGTTTCTATTGTGCAAGCAAATTAATTAAACTAATATTTACGAGCACTGTATGTTTAGTATGGTGGACCACATGATGTTCTCAAATCAAATGCTTAAAGTGGTGCTATGTGTACAAGTACGATCATCAAAAACTAGTCAAGAGTTTGTTAGTTAAGAATTTATGTTACAACGTTGTTTCGGTATGTCTACAACCCCTGCCGCATTATGCGTTTAATTAAAAAACTAATACATGTAGTACTGATGGCGCCCTCTCCTAGCGTAAGCGAGAAGAGCACTTGTAACCTGATAAAACTAGCTGTGTTACCTACGAGAAGTATTAAGGAAGTATTAATATAGTCTTGGCAAGGCCGTCAAGTGTTGTGCACATAAAAGTTATCCTGATGAACACAGGGTATGTAACGTTAACTAAAAATTATTATCTTCATACTGTGAGGGTCAACAATATCCAACCCTTTTATAATTAAATATTTGAGGAACCCGAGATAACTTCATTTATTTGTGTTATCTTGAGACCGTCTGTTGACTAATATTTCGCTAAAATCGATAATTTATAAGTGATATAACATAAATAACCTCTATGAATTATCGATTTTAGCGAAATATTAGTGAACATTATACACTTTGCAACCCCTAATGTTATTGAAGATAACACGACATACATAACGAGGCCACCAGATGAATGCGCACCAGAGCAGGTGTACGATATAGCTGTTTGAACATGTGGTATCAAGTTAACACAAATAAATGAAGTTAACTCGGATTCCTCGATAATGATCGCGACAAATATAATTAATTATACAAGGGTTACATATTGTTGACCCTCACAGCATGAAAATAATAATTGTTAGGTAACGATACATACCCTGTGTTCATTAGGGTAACTTTTATGTGCACAACACTCGACGGCCTTGCCAAGACTATATTAGTACTTCCTTGCTTCTTCTCATAGGTAACAGCTAGTTTTATCAGGTAACAAGTGCTCTTCTCGCTTACACTAGGAGAGGGCGGTATCACTACTAAATGTAGTACTGTTTTTAATTAAACGCATCATGCGACAGGAGTTATAGACGTACCGTAACAACGTTGTAACATAAATTCTTAACTAACAAACTATTGACTAGCTTTTGATAATCATACTTCTACACATAGCACCACTTTGAGTATTTGGTTTGAGAACATCATGTGGCCTGTCGTACTAAACATACAGAGCTTGAAAATATTAGTTTAATTAACTTGGTTGCACAATAGAAACAGCACCACCACAATACATGTCATGGTTTGTCATTTAGTAACACATTTTGGAGACACAATTGAACTTGAGTTCTTTAATAATATCAGCAGAGATAACTGCATTTGTATTACACAAAATCCTTTTTTACAAATTGAAGTATTTGGAGGACAAGTTTTGTCAATCTTTAGTAATTTGAAAAATTCTCTTTACTGTTCTAGCAAAGAATTATAATAAATTATGTAAGACAAAACATCTGTAATATACCGGAAGTCACAAATTATTCAGAAACATTACAACTTTTGTTCAATTTAAAAATGTGTATCATTACTTGAAGAAGAAATTAAGAGTCTGAAAAACTAAGTAGCTATACTCCAAGGATTGTAATAACAAACCAACGATAGATACGGATTCTATTTATCTTGAGCTACAAGAACTCTTTTTGCATGCCAGTAATCTAATGATGTATAACATACCAAAATCCACCAGCAATGATCTCAAACAAACAATAGCTAATGATATAAGTAAACTCCAGCCGATTTATTTCTGTCTTGAGATATATCCCTGTAATGTTATTAAGACCAAGAAGTGATGACAAAGCTAGAGGAATTAAAATCATTACTTCACGTCTTGAAGTGGTAAAAAATGCACTCAAATTAAGATCAAAGCTTACTTCCTCTGGATTCAAAATAGGATTAGATAAAACTAAGATGCAATAAGAGCAACTCCATAAAGTACTAAAGGATCCTAATACAAGGAAACTTAATGAAGAGGTTAATTTATGTTTGAAAAAATGTTAAAAAAACTATTGCAGCCACTGCCTTTTATTTACATAGTGTTGGTGGTATTAGAAGTTAGTGATGCTACATAACACACTTAAACAATGCTCCTATGATACCAAGGTTTTGCTTGAAACATGGCTTTCAGAAGACTTTAATGATAGTGAAATTTGTGACGCAAATTACACTGTATACAGGTTTGACCACAATAGTAACACCAGTACTAAAGCTAAAGGTGGCGGTGTATTAGTTTTAGCTAATAATTCATTCAAAACTACAAAATTATTCAGCACTTGTTCTACTGTCGAGCATCTGCTTATTATGTGTACTGCAACTAGGTTATGTTTAATCTTTTGTGTAATATATTTACCTCCTTCTTCTAATGTCAACTCTTACTTGAACTTTTGTTATACAGTGAAGTCAATAACAGAAAACTATCCTAAAGTACCTTTAATTATCTTTGGAGACTTCAATTTGCCGTCAGTGTCAGGTCACACTGTAGGTGTTAAGTGATTTTTGCAACTACCTTAACTTAGAACAAATATCTAGTATACCGAGTCAACAAAGTGCCTTTTTGAACTTAATATATGTAAACCAATATATTATGGATTATCTCAATCAGTGTGCTTTGGTTTGTGAATTGAATGTGTTAGTAAAACAGAGATTAAATTACTTTAATTGTTACTATGACTACAAAAATGCAAATTATGATGCTATCAATATGTACTTGTCGGCCATTAACTGGGACACAATAATATAAGGTAATTATGACACGAATGTAAGTTTACAGAGCTTCTATGAGGTCTTGAACGAGGCTATTTGTTTATATATTCCAAGGAAAATGCATAACAATTATTGATAACTAAGAAAACTCTGCATTCACAATTTAAATCTTCTCGATCAGCTATCGATTATAGTAACTTTGCGGAAGTACGCTCTCTTGCAAAATTCTAAATAAACAGTGTTATGCATTGTATATATGTATCTAATATTGACGATCAACTAAAATTGAATTTCAAATGTTTCTGGAGATACATAAATTCTATGAAGCAAGACCACAGTATTCCTCATAGTATGTATTACAATAATGTCATAGCAGATTCAGGTGCGGATATAGTCAATTTGTTCGCCCAGCATTTCTCTAGTGTTTATCTAAACAAACCAAATAATCCATCAAATGATTCTCCCTATGATTTTACATTGGTTGATATTCCTTTTATAAGGTTTTCTATCTTTAAAACCTAAATTGAGTCATGGACCTGATAATATTCCAAGTTACTTATAAAGTGCGCTACTTCTCTGTCTAAATCTATTCAACTATTATTTAATTTATCAATAGTGCAACAACAATTTCCATTACAGTGGAAACAGAGTTTTGTAACACCAATTTATAAAAATGGCAGTCGAGCTGATGTCAAAAACTATCGCCCAGTGGTTATGTTGTCGATGATCCCAAAATTTTTGACCTCCTCTTAAGCAGAAATTTAAATCGTTACTGTTCTAATATTATTATTCCAGAACAGCATGGATTCAACAAAGGTAGATCCACATCTACTAATTTGCTCGTATACCAACATATTACTTCTGCTATTGAGAATAGATATCAAGTTGATGCTATATACACAGATTTTTCTAAGGTCTTCGACACTATAATCCATGACCTTTTAATTTTTAAATTGTATAAATATGGCTTCCCTAGATACTTGTTGTCTTGGTTAAAAAGTTACTTATCAGATAGAGTACAGTACGTGAAGATTAAATCTTATATTTCTGAACCCATTCTTGTTAGCTCAGACAAAGCCGCAAGGCTCTCATTTGGGGCCAATACTATTTAATTTGTTGATCAACGACATAGCAAATGCAATTCAATATTGTCACTGATGATCTAAAATTATTTATGAGGGTGACTAATGTTGCAGGCTGTTTTAAAGTACAAAGGAATTTGAATTCACTTTCATCCTGGATCTCTTCCAATTTAATAGCACTTAATATTAATAAATGCTGCACTATTACATTTGCCAGATCATCTAATACAATTATTTTTAATTATCAATTCCAATCTAATATACTATCTAGTGTGTCCCTCATCAAAGACTTGGGAGTGTTGTTTGACAACTCGTTGTCATTCATACCACATATTACGAAAATTAAATCCCAGAGTTTAACACAGCTTGGTTTCATAAAGCGGAACTCAGAAGAACTATCTATAACTGCTTATAGAATCTTGTATCTTACATTGGTACGAAGAATTCCTTCTTATGCTTCTATGGTTTGGTCCCCACATTATAATGTTCATATTAATTCTCTGGAGGCCATACAAAACAAATTTTCCAGGTAAAAAAACTCGCTTCCTGGCCAATGTAGTACTTTCGGGTGAAGCATTGGAAAATCACATGTAAGGTATTATCGATTGTCCCAAGCTGCTGTCTTTAATTAACTGGCATATCCCTAAAAGTCATTCTAGAGACAACTGTATTTACAGTAAACTTCCATAGAACAACTTATGAGTACAACAGTCCTATGTCTAGGATTCAACATACTGGTAATTCATACTGCATTAATAATGAACTGGTTGGTGTAGATTTACATAGACTTTACTGTGACATTTTGTAACATGTCAATTCACTTTTCCCTTGCCATGTTATATTGTGGTCCCACTTCCTTCAATATAAAAGTATTATTCGTCTTAATTTTATATTAATACCGTTTACAATCACAAGTTAGTTTTGATTTGTGTAACATTTCCCTTTAGTATTATTAAATAATACACTATATACACCGATCTTTAGTCTTAATTTAATATTCTTTCTTTTGTATAGATAATATAAATAATTAAGATCAGATGTAATTTTCTAATTGATAAACCTATGAATATTGTCCATAAATACACAACTGGTGTATACATGAATCTGTCATTTAGGATAGTTTTCTTGGTTTGTCCCTCTTTCAAAATGTGTGGTTATCTTTAAACCAGAACAAATTTTCGTTTGTCTTCATATCTAACGGTCTTTTTGAGCACATGTCGTCTCCCGATAAAGATGCCCTTTCTAAGGCCATGATGTCATACCTAGTATGTAAAAGGTGTCTTTTCTTTTATTCTTCTTAACATACATGAATATCGTTTTAGAATACGAGCAAAATGCTTATGAAGAAAGCCTACCTGAATAACCCGTTCAAAATATTAATAAATGGTATAGCTGATTATAGATAAATTTTTAGACTGTCCCTCGTGGCGTTTTGCAATATTTCGTTTTTGTAACACTTTTTTTTTCTAGGGCCCTCCCGTAGCATATCATCTGGTGGCATATTTTCTTTGGTGAAGTATCTAATTATCTGTCTTAAGCTATCTAAGCCTATGCATTAATTTTACTACCTACAAATATTACTTTTATCGTACAAGAATGTTATGTTGACGTTTTATGTACCTTCTAAAATAAATTAAATGTCCGTTGACGAAACATATGGCTGTGGAACAAACAAGGATTGGCTCTTACAAATTTGAAGTTTGAGGTTAAAAACCAAAATAATTAACGATGGTGTTCGTCTCAACAAACTGTAAGAAGATCCTATAGTTCTGAACAAACTGTACGCTCAAAGCTTAAGTAAACGTTTCGTTCATATATCTTGAATGCAGGTACACGAGTTTATCTTATTTATTTTTGTGGTGGAACAATGTGCATGTGTTACATTTTAAATCTCAAATATCTAGAAAAATAATGCATGTAAAATATAGTCACACTTTCACTTACCTACATCTTAACTAATCAATATTATCTTTGCTTTCCTATATAACCTCATGAGTTGTAAACAGAAAAACTTTCATGAAACCTTTTTTTGTGCATATTGAGGTTATGTTCAATTTAAATGTTTAATAAAAATTCTCTTAACTAATGTAAAATACAACAAAGCATATTTATGATTTACTTTTACTTAGAATGTTTAACTAGAAATTGTGTCTAAGTACAATAATAGATTTAGATTTTCTAATATCTGATTCGGGTGAGTTTGAAACAAATTTTAAAATTATGAGAGTATAGATAAATGAACTACACTTAGTGATTTTATCGTATGAAAATTTTGTTTTAAGAAAATAACGGTATATATAGTGCTGGAAATGAAATTCAATTAATCGATCAATCGAAAATCGCGGTTTTTAAATTTTAACAAATCGATTATTCGATTAATCGAATATTTGATTATTCGAATAATCGAATATTTGAATAATAGAATATTCGATTAGTCGACCAATAGGACAAACCTATTAAAATTTATGGGTAAATAAAATACAGTTAGAAGAAAAATGGTTTGCTTTTATTTCTATTAAGGGGCAAGTCCTTACAGAACGAAAATTCTAGTAAAATTAAAAATATAACAGTACAGACATGTTATAAAAGATTTATCCTAAAAGGAGCAATGTCCGTTTTATAATACAAAGGAAGACCCTCGATCCTACTTTAAACTAAACCTTCCAAAAACTAATAAAACTTAAGGGTGCTACCTGTGTACAGGAACCGGACCTGTACACAAAATTACAAACGATATATTAAATTGCAAGTTCATAATTTTAAAATTATTTTGTAAGTTTGTTTTTAACTTGAACTTATAATACCTAACTAAATTATAGACGTATTATTTGTATTACGTATATAGAGCCCAAGTTCTCTTTTTTCTATGTGTGCAAGCTATAATGTGAAGGAAAACAAAACTACAACTATACATAGTACAAGTTCAGGACAAGATCTTGCTATTGGATGGAGGATACTTGAAAATAAAATGAAACACGACTTGATGGATTTTGTAATTGACTACCCAGCACGATAGTGAATTAATCAGACAAACGATTATTTGGTTAGAAATAATTTGTTTGACTAGTTGATTAGTCGAATAAATAGTTTGTCGATTAATAGACTATCTAGACAACCATACGATTGATTGACTAACCGATTAATGAACTAGCCAATTAGTTAACTAAAAAATTTGTTAACAATCGAATAATCGGTTAATCGAATAACCGATTAATCGAATATTCGATAGAAAATCGATTAATCGGTTTAATCGGTTTGCGAATACTGCAAAATTCGATTAATCGAATACAACTTTTTCGAATTTTGCCAGTCCTAGGTATATATTAAATTTTTTTATTAATGTTATTAACTAAACGTCAATATATAAATTGTATTAAGGTGTTTTTTAGTCATGTTCTAATTTGCATCCCTTTAACTTGTCTGGATAAAATTTAACTTTGTTCTCTAAACCCCTGAGATATAGTCTTTTGCAATCTACCGCAGCCACAAACGGTCGACGCTAGTCCTGCCAGAGTTTTATTTAGACTCTGTTGTACACCCATTCCTACCTGTAAAAAAGAAGGGTGCAATTTTATTATACTGCTACTTTATGATAATAGCTAGTAGTCATCTTGCACATGTATGGTTATTAACTCAATCATTTATTATTTAAATTGTATTAATTTATAGGGTATTTGTCATGTTTGAAGCATAATAGTTAATATTTATATTGCATTATTTTATTTTTGTAAAGGGGCTTTCTCGTTTATTATCTAAATAAATAAATATAGCTGTTTGAACAGGCGGTATCAAGATAACACAAATAAATGAAGTCATCTCGGAGCAAGCTTAGCAACAAATTTTTTACTAGCATCGGATAATACATAATTTTTCTTCCACACCTTCTCACCTAAAAGATAAGACATATTATGCTTTCGCAAATCATGGTGACACTTTTCTCATATGATTTACGTAAATGTAGCCAAACTTAAAATATTAGGTAATTTTCTGGGTTTTTATCACAAATACTTTCATCAATCTCTAATACATTAGTATTATCTGGATGTGGTCCATAAAAATGTACCATATATGAGAATATGGCGGCCAAAAACCAAAAAAGGAAGGTGAAAATTCATCCCAAGTGTTTGTTTTCAATATTAGGATTACCTACTTTAAATAAATATTATTTCACGAAGAAATAGTGGTTACCAGGATGCGATTCACACGCTGTCGGATTAACTTGGGGTGGTATTTGGCATTGAACCAAATCTTCTGCACCTTATACTGAGTCATAAACGTTTGGAATTCTTTCGAGAACAACTGCACTCCATTGTCACACATAACAATCTGAGGAACGCCATACACAAGGATGACATTCTGCTCAAGAAACTTTATAATCGAGGTAGAAGTAGTCTTGGCCAATGGTTGGAATAGTACAAATTTCGAAAACCAGTCGGTCACCCCTAGCAAATGCTGGTTACCTCCCTGTGACTGGGAAAATAGTTTCAGCAAATCAAGTGAAATTTAGTCGAAACAGGTAAGATATATTTTTGAAATGTCCCATTAAACCTGGGTGTGGTTCATGTGGACTTTTCTGTATGCCACACACAAGACAATTTTTAATATAATTGCTGGTATAATGTTGCATAGTAGGCCAATAATAAAGTTCGGAAATTTTCGTAGAAGTTTCTGATATGCCTAAATGGGCAGAAGCTGGTTCATCATGAAACATTTTCAACGCTTCTTCTCCATAATTAGTAGGTATGACCAACTTCCAATCCAAAACATTAGAATTTTTCGATATATTTGAAGATATAAACTTGTACAAATGATCCCCTTCAACGCGAAAATTAGGAAAACTGTTGGGTTTTTTAGTCACTTGTGAAAGCACATCTAAATACCAAGCATCAGAAATGAGTTGAGGTATGTTTAGAGCACCAATGTCTCTAGATAAAAAATCATGTACAATATTGAGCTTGTCGGGCCGATGTTTGACATTAAGAGAATTGAGAAATCCTCAAGCTCCAACGAGCCAGACAACCAGATGGTCGACGTAAACTATGTAGCCACGTCAAAGTAGCACAGTTCCCTCAATATATCCTCGAAACTTCTCAATACCAAAGATAACACCTAAAAGTTCTTGTTCAGTCGCAGAATACTTTTGTTCCGCCGACGTCAAGGCACAACTAACATACGCAATCGAGTGTTCTAACCTATCCTTCTTTTGAAATAAAATAGTGTGTAATCCTATTATGGAGGCATCAGTCTGAATGGAAAATTGCTGACTAAAATCAGGAGAAATTAAGATAATAGGAGCGTTACTAATCAAAGATTTGATTTTCTCAAAGGCCTCTTCCGCTTCGGAAGTCCATCCTATAGGTTGGCCTTTCTTTTTAGTGCGAATAAGAATGGCAATCGGAACAAAGACGATAAATAGATTAGGAAAAAATATTCGGTAATAACTAATCATACCAATCAACTTTTTGACATCAGTTGTCGTTTTAGGAACAGAAAAACTTTTTATAGCTTCGACTTTCGATGGATCAGTCCGAAGACCGGCCTGGTTTATCACAAAATCTAAAAATGTCAATGAAGAACAACAAAATTCGCATTCATCTAGATTAATTCGAAAACCAGCATTTTTTAAACATTCTAAAATTCTTTCCAAGGTAATAATGTGTTTGTCAAAAGATACGGAAGGTACAAGGATATCGTCAAGACAAAATAAAGCTTTTTCTTCGTGCAGAATAGAGCTCAAAATTTGTTCCATGGTCCTGTGAAGGATCTGCGGAGAGTTAGACAAACCAAACGGCATAAGGTTAAATTCGAATAAGCCTTTGTCAGACACACAAAATGCAGTTTTTAAACAGGATGACTCCTCTAAAGGTATGTGCCAAAAGGGCTTACATAGGTATATCGAAGAAATATCTTTTGCATTTCTCAAACTGCTCAAGATAGAATCAGACCTTGGTAACGGATACCATCTGGAATAGTCACAGAATTAAGTTTTCGCCCATCAAAACAAGCTCTAAAATCATCATTCTTTTTACGCACAAGTAATATGGGACTCGACCAAGGAAAGTTAGAGGGAGAAATTACCTTCAATTTTATGTGGTCAATCTCTGTATGCAGATGTTTTTGCATTGCAGGAGATAACACGTATTGTTTTTGCTGAAAGGGACTAGCATCACCGGTATCAATAAAATGTGTCGCAGTTGTAACACATACCAATTTCAGAGGTATCTAGTTCACAGAATTTTTTCAATCACTTCATTTAAAAAAACCGGTTTCCGACTGAAAAAGTGAAATACGGAAATACCAGATAAAGATAAAACTTCTTTAGCACCCGAAATCTGCTACGAAAAATCTTGAAAATATAAAGATATTTGGAAGGCATTGCAAAAATCGGCACCCAATAAAAATACATACGTGACAGAAGAAACAATTAATAAGGTAACGTACTCTCTAAAAAAACCAGTCTAATTTTTAAATCTAATGAGCCAGTAACTCTGACTACCATCAGCAACAGGAATTTAAGATTTCTCAGAAGATATTTAACGGCTAAATTTTATAAAGTTAAACAACACCAGTATCCGCCAATGCCATGATAAAAAAGTTACCAACAGATATTTGGAGATGTGGACGATTATCCAAAGGTTTCTTAAGCAAAATAGGAGCTACAGTAGGAGAGTGAAAAAATGTATGCACTTCTACAACCAGGTATTGCATTCACGGGACGAGGTACAACAAATTTCAGAAAAGTTTCCGGTACTTTTAAAAGAAATATTTTCAACGGCTTCACAAACTCTTTTAAAATTAGAAAAATCAGATTGATGGGAATACTTATAAGAAGTCTTTATTGTGGTGGAGCATGGTTTAGACGGCAAAATCGCAGATTGGGTTGAAGGAAAGGGCAGTTTGAAGAAATGGAGATGCTTACGCCCTGAGATATAGCACTTCTTGTCCCGTTTCCCCTTCGAAAATTTAAAGATAAACATCTTTGACCATTTAACTTGTACACACCCATGGCACCACAGCTATAGCAAAAAAAAATTTTTTATTCGGTACAGATATTATACGAGTGTCCACTTCTGCAACAATTCCAGCAAATTAATATTAGATATGTTCAGTACATTTTGAAATACGGCAACAGAGTTCACAGATGAAGGTAGGAGAAGGGTTTTCTTCCGAAATCGATAAGCAATCTAAATCAGGTTCTAATAAGCCACTTCTTTTTAGGGGAGACGGTTTATATTTTTCGGTATGAAATTTTAATCCTTAAATATTGCGGCATAAACTTTTTAAACATGCTACAGAGGAAATTTCTTGCAACTCTGTGTTGTGAGAAATATAGATTTAAATTTCGCATTATTTGTTTAATAATTTCATGTTCTTTTCATTTTTCCTCAAGTCTATTAAATAGAGCTTCCATCGAACGAATGTATGAGATAACATTCTCATCTCGGCCATCAAGCCGTATTCATAATCGAAATGAAGAAAATCACGTTTCAGACATTTAACTAATTCGGTCCAAGTAAAAAAATTTCATTTTTATGTTGTGATACCAGGGAGTTACAGAATCACAAAATAAATCTCTGCAGATGCAAAGAGTTCTTCATCAGTTAGGTGTCTAGATTCCTTTAAACCTGATACTTTCTCTAAAAACGATATTAAACTAATTTTGGACTCGTGCTCAGAAAATTGTATACCCCACTTATGCACAGAAGCAGTTTTATAATGACAAGTACTATTAGCGGTAACGTTAACAGCATCTACGACAGGAGGGAGATAATAAAGGAATACACTTTTTGTCATTTTCCAAATTTTCAAGCACTATGACTCGAAGGGACAAAATTTCAGAGTGAAACTTTTGTTTGTGTTTTTTGATCTCCGTACTATTTTCCTTAATTGAAGATAATAATTCAACTCTATTAAATAAATGTATTAAACGAGACCGACACATTTTAATTCCATCAATAGTAGGCGAAGCAGTAGTACACAAAAGAATATTTTCAAATTCAGTAATTTCATTCTCATTTGTATCAAAATCACACGAGTGAATTTTTGTGATATTTTTGCCTTCCTTTTCATCTTCCAAAAGAGCGCGTAATTGAGCCCTGCATAAAATTTCACCATCTGCCGGAAGCACTTTCCTGCAAGATAATTAAAAATCTAATCCATTAATCGTGAAGTACGTATCATCCATTTAACAAAATTCGTTTTAAACCCAGTATGTAAGAAATAGAACTCGTTAATGAAGAGATCATTGACTTAGAAACAAAATATTCATAATAATTTTATAATTCAAATTCTAAATATTAAATACTAACTAGAATTGTACAAAGACGAATGGAAAAACGAAAAGTTCAGAGTTGTTTTGTTTTAACATCAAAACTACACAAGAAAAAACTTGTTTGAAGGAGCTAATGTAACCTACTTTCAATCAAGAGCAACTGCATTTCTGCAATACTTTTGACATGATGATGGATTTGTATATTGTCATAACGTATATGATTTAATGAAGGAGTTGGTAATTTCGACCTATAACGCAATTGAATTTTCTTCGTAGATTTCAAAGACGGACCATGAAATGTGTCCTACACAATGGAAATTTGTTTGGTGCAGTTCCAATAGCTCACTCAGATAGTTTACATGAAGAATGTGAAGACATAGAGTCATTGGTGTGTTGCAATATCACATGTGCCAATGGATCATCTGTACTTGCTACCTCCTTGGCGAGTAATGTGGATATTCCCTGTTTTTGTTTATGTGGGATAGCAGAGTTCGTGACAAACATTGGGTGCAGTCGAATTGGTAATCAAGATCTGACCTGAAACCTGGTGATCTATACGTTCTACATAATCCGGTGGTCGACAGAAAGAATATTATAATTCCACATCAGCATATAAAACTGGGTCTCGTGAAGTAATGTGTTAACGCTTTGCCAATTGAATGCGCCTGTTTCAAGTATCTCATTTTGGCATTTCCTAGCCTGTCATTTGAAAATATAAAGACTTGTTTGTTAGTGATACACACATTTGGAAACTCATTGAAGATAAATATTTCATCGAAACAGTGACAGAACTTCAAAAGAATGTTTGGTTGGCATTTAAAACACTGTCAAAAACTTTCTTGGAAACAAAAGAGAACAATTACACCGAGATTGTCCAGCAATTCTTGGAAAGCTTCAAACTGCTTGGTTGTAAAACAAGCATCAAAGTAAATTTTTTATATAGCCATCTTGGTAACTTCGGTATGTGTAGGTATACGCAGATCACTAACAAAATGCAAGTTCAGTCCATGCACTGTTGAGCTAGTTTGGAGAAAGACAAATAAGTACCCCCGATGTCTTAGTAACAAGTATTTTGTAGACTAAGGATTTTGTCATATTTTAAACTCTGATTAGAATTGTAGAAAGAGGTAATATGATCCATGCATGGAGTACCGAATGAAATTTGAAACAGACATCTGTACAATTTGAATCCTATTTTTCAGGTGGTTTGTCAAATAATGATGGTATACTACATTGTGTAATATACTGAGTATCAAACAGTTTATTACTTCTTTATTAAAAAAGTATGAATACTTTATAAAATAATCTTGACATTTTTTATGACAAAAAATTTGATACCAGACGACTACAACATGAGTAGTGAGCAGCAGACATCACACCTTTCACTTCTAAGTTTTCACAAAATTTAGTCGATCTGTAGACTTAACATTTTTGCGGAGCCTGCTCCTTAGCATTCGGAGTACCTATCCCTGGTCCTCTAGATTCAAACATAAACACACCTTCAAGAAACACTTTTGTTCCCGTTAAATGAAACGCTTCCGGCTTCTGTCTGTACAGGAATCTCTACTCCTCATTTCCTAAACCCATAAAATTTTCACAAAAGACATATGGTTCATTTTTGTCATAACTACTTGCTAAATCATAGGATTTGACATTCTGCTAGACATGGGAAATGGATTTATTATCTTCGGATTGAATTAACATTGGTGTATAATGCTCTTCAATGTTGCCAGATAATCCAATCCTTCAAAAACCTGCCCATTTTAATTATTTGATTTGAATGCCTAACCACCTTAACCTACCATCCTCTATTCGTCTATACGCATACTTTTCATGGCCCAATATCTCATTTATAACAACGTTCACCGACCCTGGTTTATTTGTAATCGGTAATCTTTGACATAAACTAATTCTCCCAATGCAAAATTTATATTTCTGTTACCATGATGATTCTCAATTTGTCTTTGAATATATTTTTCAGAAACTTGAATAAAAAAATTAAGCCATACCCTAATTTTACGAGAAAGCATCAATTTGGAAAGAGTTTCTCTAGTTTAACAATGAAGAGTATTCCTATACGAAAATAAATATTTGCTTACAAAGAGTATCTACCGTTGGACCATTATTTTTATTTTCCAAAAGAAGTTTACGTAAAAAACCATTAAAAGATATCACCCCCATTTTTAGACGCTCCGTTGGTCGCAGGGTGATAAGGAGGAGATTTGACATGCTGAATACAATTTTTTACACATAATTCCTCAAGTTCAACACTCACCAGTTAAGGACCATTATCTGAAACAAGAATATTATGAAGTCTAAAACAAGCAAAACATTCCCTTAATTTTTCAAGATATTGGAAATGCCCATTTTTAAACTTCGAGTCATTTAGTGTATGAATCAGCAATTAATAAATAAACTTCGTTCTTAAATGGTCCTAAAAAATCAATGTGCACCCTATCAAAGGTATATTTACCTCCGGGATAATTAATGAGAGGTATCTTGTTGGGTGTTTTCGAATTAAGACATGCAAGCCTCGCAACTTTTTTTACAAAATCTTCAATTATGTCGAATTTCTCCAAAATATCAGTTTTTTATTCTTATGCATAAGCAAGATGCAAGCATGACATCGGTGCGTTCAATTTGTTGTGTAGTCTATCCCACATAGCACTAGTGAATTAATTGCATTGCCTTTGCTCCACTTATTATAAGGCAGACCAGCAATAATATTTTTCCATACATGTATATAGTCATTGTATGTTTAAAACTATTCTTTGTGAACAGTATATTTGGTAAGTTTCCTAGTATTTTCTTTTATATATGTACGTTTTGTACGACTTTCGAGACAAAAGAGATGGTATCCGGTAGCTTAAAAAATTGATGTAGTGATGTAACAGACAAAAACTTGTTTTTTTTATCCAGAGGTCAAAAGTTAGTCAAAACAAATCACAGACCTAAGACAACTAAATGAATGTTTCCGTGCATAATACATGTCAGAAAAACATAAAAGTTTGAACAAAAATGCAGTACTTTATTTATATATGAATTAAATTTTTGATAAAGTACAAACAGTATTCTCTTTGTCAAGTACACTGAAGCGAACCTTTCCAACACACAATTACGTTATGTTCCTTTGATTGCTTAGGAATATTCTCCTCAACACATAGGCTAGTGATGTCCAGAACACAGTGGAAATTATAACCCTAATGCTAGAAACTACCTAATTTAAAGAACTATTTGACTACTAGTTAGCGGTTGAAATATGTATCTAGTTGAAAACAATTTGTAGTTGAGGTTTTTTATTATATTTAATTTAAATCCTACAACAGAGTTCATATCTATTGTTCTTATTGTAGTTTTACTACTCCAATCACTGACATGAGTATGCTAAAATATCAGATGGTAATAAACTTGTTTAGACAAACTTCAGGTTCTATACAATCTATCTACATCTTAATTTAATTACGATTTTACAATTACTTCATTAAGTTTCTTAGAGAAATCTTTTTTAAGATTTAGGTGATATTAAAAATCTCATAAAATGTTTAGATGCTGATTATAATAATAGATTGATTTCAAAAGGATGTTTTTATATACAACTACTATACTTACAGGCACCATCAACATCGTAATTCGACAAATCGTGGCTGATGGTTCTGGAAAATTCAAGAATATTACACCACTGGTCTTTATTAATAACTTTGTACTTTGACTGATCAAGGAACTGACTGAATTGTACATATAGAGGCCAATGCTTTCCCAATAGTAGCTGCAACATTGCTTTTGCCGTTTCTACATCCATACTTCTTTGATCTTTATCCTAAAAATGTATAAATCAACAACCAAATTTAATACAAACATAACATACTCTAGCAAAATCAAAAGCATATCTATATATGGCCTTAAAAATGTTTTGATCATTTAAATGACTCCTTAAATATTCAAGCTTAGTCTGTAACTTATGGATTACATCACATTGTAGGTCTGTAAGCCCTTTAAGCCATTCTTCTTGTGTGAAGAAACCCATTTGGCGGGCTTGCATCTTAAAAGCTAAAACTAACATAACAACATTTTCAGGTTCTACTCCAATATCTTCACAAAATTTTTCCATGCCATCAGGGCCTAAGATGTCAGGATCATCTGAATTTGTATATTCTCTGAACCATGCTAAACATCTCTTTTGACTAAATGGGGGCAGATCTTCCACTCTTGAAAATCTCCTTGTACTAAATTAAAATAAGCAAAATGTAAAACAATAATAAAAAATTAATTAAGCATACTCAGTATCATCCATGCAACAATAGACACATTTATGCACTTCAAATTATACTTTGTAAAGCAGACACGATTGTATATAAATATAATCCATTCAAGTGTTTATAAATAGCTCAGTCTGTAGCCTAGATATTTTTGGATGGTAAGAAAATAATATTTAACTTCTCAAATTTAAATAAAATTATCTAAATTTTTAAATTATCTTAAATTCTTAACAAACAGATTAAGTTTGCTTTTAAAATAATTTCTAGACAATCGTCTTATAAAAATAATCATAATAGTGATGACCTAAATTAAAGGTCAGGTTTGAATGTATGAATCACATTCTATTGCTACTGTTTTAAACTTTAAGTTGAATATGCCAGATAAAGAATATGGCAATGGTGTAGCCAAGAATTTATGTTGAAGACAATCCAAATTGGTTCAGTTAAAAATGGCACACTTTTGATCTGCATTCTTAGAAAAGGATAGATAATGAAAAGGATTATATGAAATATATAATACATGTAGCTTTGCGAAATAATTTTATAACTTAGTTTTGTTTTAAAAAACCCAAGTTTGCATTTAGGAAAAAATACAATCACAGAAGTAAGTAAAACACAAACATGTTGATCCTATAAGTGTTAAATAAATTACAAATGATTGATCAGCCTTCTAATAAACCAATGTAATTACTTTAAAAATATGTCCGCAAATTTTAGAATTCATCTTGTTAGTTATTTTTCACAGAAACACATCAAATAATTTACAAAATTCATATACATATTAACAAAGTTTTGGCTTAAAGTAAATGAAAAATTTGCGACGGCCATGTTACGACAAAATAAGATCTGTATTGGATCTATGGTCCCGATACACCGATGGCAAGGCAAGGCATTGGCTAGACTCAGCCGAAGGAGAAAGTGGGCTGCTAGCTTCTGGAAAGGGAAAACTATAATTCACGAAAGTACAAAAAGGATACCAGGGTCAAAGCCTCTTAAAAACCTAGAATCCAGACCCAAGGGTTACGAGCAAGCACATGGGAAAATACTAGTTTCCCAAATCTCCAGTAACTCTAGAACATTTCACTAAAATTATTTAATTTCACAAAAACAAGCTCAGATGAATAGTATACATTATTTAATAGCAACAGTAAAAATAAATACATAAACTAGGTACAATCCTAAAATAATTATACACAAAACCTGCAAAATAATGTAAGGTTAAAGCATAACTTATAGCAAATAATTAAGATAAGAAATGGCAAACATAGTTATAAAAAAAAGTTAGCATAGATCAAGTAAGCAATGTACGTAAGTAGTACTATAGCCTAGGGCATGTCCCAATCTGCTAGATCCCGACCTAATTTTTATGTGAAGATAGTTATCATGAACGAGGCATAAAATAATTCCATAAAATAAGTATTGGGGAAGGATACGTGTTTGGTATACCAAGACGGGTAAATAGTATATGATAAAAGTAATATGCGGGATGTAATAAGTTATAGCAAAGAGCGGTTCATACCCGTTAAATAATTTAAAGTACTGATTTAAGTGAGCGTAACAAAATTATTAGTGGGTGTGCAATATATCATATACATTTACAAAAATGTAAATATGTATGCTAACATAAATATGTATTATAAATACTAAATGTAGGGGATCTTTAAATAAGCAAGACACAAAGAGGTTAAATGCAAAATAAATAAATTAAGAAAAGAGAAACAGATGCTAAATTAATAGGTGGCGGCAGTGTAGAACTCAAAGTACACTTTTCATACTTATAAGCAAAACTTGTGTAAATATAAATTCCAGCACTTCCAGTGTCAACAGCATAAATGGTAGAAATAAATTTCAGGCATACTCTTCCAAGTTGTATACAAATTTGATGTTTGGTTACCACCACGTGTCAAGCATCAGTTGTCGGTAATTCCACTTGCAATAAGATCGAAGAAAACAAAGTATAGATACATACCATAAATGTCAGACACGAAACATAAACCGTAAACTAAACTACAATGCCATAAAAGAAAAAAGAACAGGAAAAAAGAAAGCCGCTGCAAAATTATTCAAATTATGCTACAACAAAATCTGGGTTATCTACTTACGTACTTCAGCTTGGAAAACTGTGGAAAAATAATAAGTGATACAGGTGTAAACCAGAAACCCTTTCAAACTATAAGTATAAATACTTCAACGCTAAATGTATACCAATCCGCCAACAAGGGCGATGCTAAGAATTAGCAACTAACAAAATGCACAACCACGCTTTAGCGTATAGAAATCATAAAAGTCAAGATTGAAGTACATCAGATATGTAGACCGATTCAAATATGGAACTATGATATCAAAACTTGTTACATGCCAAAAATGGCATTTTACAGTTTTAAATATGTAACTGAATTCGCGCCATTATTTTTAAAGATAGACTTGTGCATTTATGTCACTTCGGACAGTTGCGTCGGCACAAGAGAATGCGCAGATGTGAAGTGATGACGTAAGTGCGCGGTTTCCGACACGACCGGACATCATTATTAGCCAAGGAGACGTCGAACAGTGACGTGTGCCTGTGTCTTTTTTGTTTTTTCTCTTGGTATGTAGGTTCCTCTATCGTATCTCTACCTTCTATCGTTTCCTACCTTATTCCTTCGTTCTACCTACGAACGAAGAAGAGGGAAGACGTAAAATCTGGCTTCAACTACGGCGTAATCCAACCCACGCCCAACAACACCCAGACGAAGATGAGTATGGCCCCTGCACATGGATGACCGTTAAAATCGTGAAGTTCCACATTTTTAAGTGAGTACATTTTATCTTTTTAAGGTGCATCTTGTATCACTATAAACATATTTGGCATGTGATGCAATTTGGCAAATTATGACCTAATATCTTGTTCTGAAATATTGTGTACGTAGTTAGTATGTGTTGCCAACTGTCGTAGTGGCTCATGACAGTTGCGCGGGACTATAACAAACTCGTCGCATAGGCAAGGTAGTGCAAAATCAATTAATAGAAATATACAACTAATATACATGCGTTACAACATAAACCTTGTTACACATCAATTTTAAAAATATCTAAAATGAGAAATTGAACGTTAAAAATTTTTCATCAAAATACCCTCATTAATGTAAGAACCCTGATGCACATTTATAGCAGCACTACCTTCACATAACATGTGTAATCATTCTGAGAGACATATTCTTAATAAATTTCTTCTTGAATTTTTTGATATGGCTCTGTCAGTTGCAATTACTATTGGAAGCAGTTCAATGTTAATTTCAAAATTTGTTAACTCTGTATATTTTCAATTTTGTGTCGTTCCTTTTAACTACATTGTAATTTAATGATCTGTTTGTAATGCATTGCATTGCACTAACAATAAATTAGAGGTGAAAATTTTAATCTTGAGTAGACAAACTTGTTATTGAAGCACCCTTTATAATTTTAATTTCATGGTTAATAGTGTTCAAAAACAAGACATGCAATCACGTCCGTATTTTTATTTGGATCAAACTTCAACAAACAAATATAGCCATTTTATTTCTGTTAAATACATATTGGAACTTGCTACACCTGTTCAAATGTTGCCAATTGTAACTTTAGTTTAACGTTACCTAGATCAAAATTGCAAAATGCTGACCCTAACAGACAAAATACATACATAAACAAGGACGAACAGATTTCACCGAACTGTGGAAACTCATAGGCATGTTTGTCGTAACTAGACCAGTGGAGGAGGGAGTGGGTCTCACAACAACCAACCCTTGAGAATGTTTCAGATCGAATAATAATAATAAGCGCCACCCAATTGAAATAATCTGAATCTCCGTGAACCCAATTGGAACGTTCTCCCATCGAAATGATATTCAGATTTTCTCCACTTACATAATACTTTAATTACATACACTTCCACGGAACAAACCAAAATAAATATTAAGTACAAAGTAACACTGTATACTAATTTTGTTGGTAGCATACAAGATCAATACATATTGCTTACTATGCCAGAAGTTCATACAAATTATGACTATTATTCTACGTAGGTAGAACTTAATGAAACAAATAATGTAATAATGTGGTGTATGTAATGGGGATATTGGTGCACCAATATTAGTTACAAATATTCACTTTTAGTCTAATAAATTTTGTGGTGATGCACCTATATTATATGAAGAGCTTGTGTACTAAATTATTATGCAATAAATTATAACTAAACTTATAACGTAAAACATGCATAACGATACCCCTCAGCAGCGATAACATAAACAACGGTATCACTCGAAGCTGTACAATCTATACAACTGTATAACTAAAAAGCCCTACAATTTGTAATATTAGTAACTTATAAAAACATATAATGCAAATACGGTGCAACAGGCAATGAGCTTAGTTACAAATACAATATCAATCAGCTGATGGCCAATATGGACAGAAACAAACGATACCTTTACTTCGATATATAAATCATCTTAAACGAGTTATTGAGCAATCATAAAATAGAGTAAAATTTTCAATATTCAACACCACAGAGGTTGCTTCAAAAATTTCTAGAATTACAAATCCCAAAAATGGCAGATGGCTAAACAGCATCAAGCAACAACCAGGATCAAAGTAGACCGAATGTCAGAAACGAAAGGTTAAACTTGAACTAATAATGCACTTGTGATAACCAATAGAAATTAATTGTATAAATATTCAAATTAACCAATGTTGCTAATAACACCTAAACGAAATTAATCGCCACAGAAAGGCTAAAATAACATTTAAAAAAACAGACCACCGATGACGCTAAATAGGGTTAAATTAGCGAAATTTAATTACACATTACAAATTAGTCAAATAAGGTGAAAAAGTCATTTGAAATTAAACTGTAACAAACTCAACTTATGGTTGTAAATTATTTTAAACCACAAACCAATTATAATTCTAAAATTTCATAGTGGAAGCATGTAATGTTTTTAAGAAAGCATTTTTGGTTGTTTATTATCACATTATATTATTCTGGTTTGCTATTAACATTATCAAAGCTCCTTCCCTGTTATCGCCTATCCTATACCTTATACAAACAAATTTGAATATTGGTAGGAGTGCGCGCGAGTGCCTTTTGTTTTGTGTGCACATTATCAGACGAGTGTTAGACTGAGTATGTTAACAACTTAACAACGGAAGTGACCGTACGAGTTAGTTCGGTATGCTTTGAACATGTGGCTTTCAATGGTGAAAACGCCTCAAGAATAGTGAACTTATGTTTATGCAGTTAACGGTGGTCATGCAGATTACAGTCCACTATATTTTTCATACCAGTGCAATTGGCAACCATTACAGGTTAGTGTATTTTAATTGATTAACTGTTTTAAAATGCTGTTGGTCGATAAAAAACACGCACAATCATGATCACAAATATTTCGTATTGTGACTACTACGCCCAAGGTCCCAGGTTCGAATCCCGACACGGACCACTTGAAAAATGTTAGGCAAGCATTTTTCACAAAAATACACCCTTGTTCGGATGAGAGGAAAAATGCAAGACTCGTGTGTGAGTGTGTTGTCACGCACGTTGAAGATCCATACCTTGCCTGAAATAGCAAGAGTTCGGCAATATTTAAAATTTCCAGGTAAAAAATATTGGTTCTGGTCTATGTAATACCTTCAGGTGAAGCATTAGGAAATCAAAAGTAGGGGGTACAAAATCGTGTTAAGCAATCTTTTCAAATTTTTTTTATTTTTCAGTGACTGCATAATTTAATCGCATGCATTTTATAGCATCAGGAGAGATGCCCTCTGCATTAATCAGATGTTCCAAAGATCTAATTTTGTAATACAAAACTTTTGATTTTTCTTGGCTTAATAGCAAACACCTTTTTAGCATTTTACAAGTACAAGAATAAAATTTGTATGGTGCTTCCCAATGTTTTTGTCAAATACAAGAATGCCATCGAAGTATAATACAACACTCTCATACCTTTAATATTTCAAAAATATATCTTTTAAAAATTTCTGGTACATATGAAACTCCATATCGTAAACTTAAATAACTCCATCTTCCAAAACTAATATTAAAGTGCTTAATAACAAACTCACAGAAGTTAACGACAAATGTAAGAAAGTTGAAGAACATTAAGTAAACTAAAAACTTTGGTATTTGCTAGTTAGGAGAATGAATTTCAATCATTTTTCTTTTTACAAAGTAATTTAAATTTCTTGGATCCCATACATATCTATACTTCGTCATATTTGGACACAACTGCAATTGGATGTACTCAATTCGTAATATCCATAACCAGTAAGATTAATTTTTCTGTTACCATGTGTTAGGTTTTTTTACCCTGCTTTTCATAGCATGAGGAATACTTCTTTGTTATTAAACCCTAATTATTTATTTTCCCAATACCTCAAAAAACAAGAGAGGACTTAGAACAGACCTTAAGGAGCTCCTATAGTTACTAGAATAGGTAACTTCCAATAGAATCTACACAACCTATAACAAAACCTATATAATCCAGAATAATCAAAAGAACAGAATGGCTAATTATATTAAAAGCTTAACTAAGGTCTAATAAAATTCAAATTGCATGCAATATATTGTCTGTGATATTCAGGAAAGCAGTTGTACAACTCTTAACTTTGTAACGTGTTGATTTTCTTTCCTTTCAACACTTACTATTTTTGTATTGTCGAGCGCATCTGTTCGGTCTCTTTGTCGCACGTTTGCGTGTTTAATTTTAAGTCGTAAATTTTGTAGTCGTAAATCTAATAGTAAAACTGTCATCCCTTGTTCCCTTATATCCTGCCATAAAAATTCGTTGGGCATGTGTGAATAAGTGGACAGAGTAGTGAACTAACACTTTCTTATGGATAGTGAAGCAGAACGGTCGTGTTTCTTCGTTCAGTACCCTAAGTTAGTCAAGTGCAGCAGACTTTCGTTGTTAAACCCTAAAAACACAGTGCAAGTGTAACGTAACACATAGACTCATTTCGCATACAGTCCACTTGGTTGAAAGAATAGGAACTGCAGCTTAGAACAACAAAACACCGCGGAGGTAAGTCGATGTATAAATTTATAAGACCCCCCGCGCGTGAACAAAATTGGCCTTCATCGCTGGATCTTTAATTAAATAATTAGTTCCTATCCTTTAAGCTCCTTATATTTAAATTTATAAAATTGTCGTAGTTTTTATTATGGTTAAACGTGTTACACAGAAAAGAACATCTTGCTTACACATTGAAGGATAAATACATCTGGTTATAACGGTAGATTTTACAATACATTCCTTATCCTTTGTGGCAAAGATTAGGGTCGTCGTCGGTATCCTTTTATGTAAACTATTTATGAGGGGTTATTGTATTGTAAAGCTTTACCTTATTTGTCGGTTCAAGTTGGAGGAACCATTCGGGTTCATGCAACTTGTATAACAAAGGGGTTATTGGTATTTATTTGAAACCTTAAAAGCTTTGTGGGGCAAGCACTGTAGTTAGGTGCATTTTTCTATTAATAATTTAATTTCGTAGATGAATTAGTAATTTAGCGTATTCGAGTCACGCATTGTTTTTACATTAATTTTATTGTCGTTCATTAATCATTAATCAAATATGGTTATATCAATTGATAAAGCTATTCTTGAAGCTAAATTTGTAGTTAAAAGGTTGGATCACATTTACAGTAAAATAAACCAACCGGAAAACGTATCGATTGCTTTAATTAGAGCGTCGATTAAAACTGTGGAACAGATTGAAACGCTTTTCAAATCCTTTTGCAAGGATATTTTCTTTGATGAAGAAAGTGAACAATTGGATGAATTTTCGGCTCTTAGGGTGAAAATCGATGATTATCTATTAGATATTCGTATTATCGCTGAACAATGCGAATTAGATCGGGTAGAAAATAAGCCAAAGGTGGAAAATATGAATAATTCTTTTCGTAATTGTGGAGGAATTCGCTTGAAACATCTTTCAGTCCCATGCTTCTCCGGACGAATTTCAGATTTCGAGAGTTACAATGCAATCTATAAGCGGTTGATTCATGATAATGTCAGTTTGTCACCCGTTGAAAAATTTTGCCATCTCGTTGATACATTAGATGAGTCGTCGCGTGCGTTGATAAAACACTTGCCATTAAATGATTATGCATACGTGAAGCCTATAAAATCATTACTAATCGTTTTCAGTCCAAGAGGTTATTACTTTCAACATATTTTAATGCTCTCGAAAAATGCCCTAAGGTCAGTTCCTCAGACTCGCATGCGGAACTCCGGCAATTAATTAGTTGTTTTGATGAAAATATATTCGCGTTAAGGCAGATGGAAATAGATTTATTAGATTTCATGTTGTTTAATCTGTTATCGAAAAAATTAGATATAAACATTTTAAAGCGTTTGAATTAGGAAATAATGACGAAATTCCTTCGTTTAAAGATTTAAGGTCGTACATTGAAAAACAATGTAAAGTGTTGGAAATAAATGACATTGCTTCAGGAACATGCTTAAAATCTCGAGATTCCGTTAAAGAAAGAGAAAAGGAAGGTTTGTTAGCACTTGCTAAAACTTCTTTAGTTGGTACCACCAATGATGTTAAAATTGTAGTTTCTGTCAAGCTGTGCATCCTATTTATAGATGTAAGCAGTTTCTCGATAAAACCCTCAAGAAAGATTTGAGGTGGTAAAGCTTAAAATCTTTGTATCAAATGCTTAAACACTTCACATTCGATGAAAAATTGTAAGTTAGATTAGTCGTGTAGAACATGTCATCAGTCGCACAATTCGTTGCTTCACTTCGATAAACGAGAAAATCGGTGTCGCCACGCCGACAAACCCATCGTCAAAGGTCAGCGTCTCCTCGGAGAGCGGCGCCTAGACTTACTTCTACTAGTAGACCTAGTGAAGACAATCTGTCGCCGCCGGTTGTGCATGAACAACCTGCCACTAGCTCGTTGATTTCGACATCATTAGAACACACAACCACGCTGTTAGCTACGGCAATGGTGTCGGTGCTTGATTATACAGGAACATTGCAATCTGTTCGTGTAATATTAGATAACGGATCCATGGAAAGTTTTATGACTGAAAGGTGCCGTCAGAAATTAGGTTTAAGGAAACGGAGAGCCAATGTCACTGTTCAAGGACTTGGCTTGAATTCGTCGTTGGTGTCTGGTGCACTATCGTGTGTAGTCAGTCCTCGAGCACGGTCTCCAGCATATGGAATTGATTGTTATATTTTACCTAACATTTGTAATCAATTACCTTCGTCGTCGATAGGGGTCAAGGAATGGTCGCATACTCGAGGTTTGGCCTTAGCTGATCCTAATTTTAATGTTCCTGGTAAAATTGACATACTACTCGGAGCGGAAATCTTTGCTCAGGTTTTGTTGAACGAGTCTCGTTGGGGTGTCGCTAACGAGCCAGTTGCTATTAAAACAACCTTTGGTTGGGTGTTAACGGAAAGGTCGTTTCCCGAATAGTTCTATTACGTCGTTGTGTGCTTTCGTTGAACCCTTAGACAGTGACATTCGTCGATTTTGGGAATTAGAAAATATTCCTTCAAAAACACATTTCTCCTGAAGAAGAAAGGTGTGAAAATCAATTTGTGGAAGGTTATAGGACGTAACAAGGACGGTCGTTTTGTAGTGTCCTTGCCCTTTAAAATTTCGGAACCCTCATTTGTGGGTACGAGATCAATTTGTATTAAAAGATTTTTGTCGTTAGAACGTCGTTTGTTAAAAAATCCTGAATTGTATTCGGATTATAAAAAATTTATGGAGGATTATTTGACAAGCGGGCACATGGTTCAATTGAAATCGCTTGAAAATTCGTCGGGTCATGAGAAAATGTACTACATTCCCCATCATGCTGTACATAAGCGTGATAGCACTACCACCAAATTGCGTGTGGTTTTCGATGCTTCGTGTCAGGATCAATCTGGAAAGTCGTTAAATGATAGCTTGGCTATTGGCCCTGCTTTGCAAAAGGACATTGCAGTTTTGTTATTGCACTTTCGTGTACATCCTATCGTAATTACAGCTGACATTAAACAAATGTATCGGCAGATTTTGGTTAAAGATACTCATCGTGATTATCAACGTATCGTCTGGAGATTTTCTCCGTCAGATCCTATTACGGACTTTAAGTTAAATACTGTAACTTATGGAGTTTCGTCGTCGCCTTTTTTGGCCTTGCGTACTGTTCAAGAATTGGCAAGGTTAGAATCAATTAATTTTCCTTTCGCGTCATCCGTATTGGCGAGCGATACCTATGTTGATGACTTAGTCACTGGATGTAATTCGATTGAAGCTGCTAATCAATTAATTGGTGAATTGAATAGTATTTGCTCTTGTGGTGGTTTTCAATTAAGAAAATGGAGTAGTAATTGCCCGGAAGTGATGTCCAACTTGAGGGAGTCCCTGTCCAGTTCGGACGCAATTACATTTCAAGATAAAGATAGTGGTTCAATAAAAATTTTGGGCCTTTCGTGGCGTGCTCTTACAGATGCATTTTTATACAACTTAGACGTTGAAGAGCGCACTTGCACCAAGCGTAATATTTTGTCGGCTATCGCAAAAATTTTTGATCCTCTCGGTTTGATAGCACCTGTAGTATGCTACACTTCGTTTACAGTTTTACCTGGTCGGTAATGCAGTTAACAAAATGTTACACTTAGATTCTGGTACATTGAAATGGCGATAGATGGCTCTTCAAAGCCGGTAATACAATTACCAAAGTTCATAAGATACACATGACGTCACTGATAATTTATATTGCGCCATAATTAAGAGAAGGTACATAAAATTTAAACAATAAAAATTAGATAATCTACTCACGTGAAGGATCCGTTAACCGGCAGGAAATCACGTCACGGTAACCTCGGCATCGCTGCTGGTAGAGTTGGACATCCAAATTATCTCGGGTCATGGTCCAGGGTCATCTTCGTTCCTATATGCAGTGGAAGACGGGAATAGGGAATTAAGGAAAGATAATCAAGATAAGGAAATCTACATAATAAGATAACACGACACCCGGCACGACTGTTCACTTCAAAGTTCGCGTAAAAAGCCACGTTTCCGCGAGAACCGCGGAACTCCCTACTCTTTTGTAGCATTGCTATACCCTATAGGGATAATTCACACTTCCAATTGCACTATTGTGACGTGCGGAAGCCCCGCCCAGTTCATTTAAAATGTTCGCGCGTCTTGCGTATTTAAAATTATGGCGGAAGCTTCCGCACATTAAAAACTACTTAACATAAAATGTTAAAGTGCAAATTCAGTTTGCACGTAACAATCGCGACAAAGCCACAAAAGAAAAACTTAAAAAGAAAAAGTCTGTTAGCACAGTAACAGCTTAAAATCTAAGTCCTTACTACCCTACATAAACCCTAACTTAAAACCTACAAAATGTTTATACAAGGCGCCACCTGGTTTTCGACCGATAACACGTCTACCGAAGTACCAGGAAACGGAATAGGTAGCCCGATAGTCTTTGACTACACTACTTACCGACAGCACAAATTTGTCGGGGAGCATGAAACACTGCTTAAACTAACACGGGTGCGACAAGTCGCCTAACCTATCTAAACCTATCTAAACTTATCTAACTAAAGCTAACATATAGTTCTTATATGCAAACACACATGAGTGTCGCATCAAACTATTCTTCTTTTTGGCAAGAAGTGCCCAAATTTAAAAAGTTCATGAGAGCGTCACTTGCACTCTAGCAAATTTTGTTTCTGGTACTTTGGTTTCCTCCGATGCACATTTAACTTGTCCATGACACAGTTGTGAATCCACAAATTTACCAAAAGTACCGCCTACTAAATCCTTATATGCTAACCTGACAAATTACATTTCTAAATTGGGTTAGCTTTTCACTTAATTTTCAGAAAGATAATTCCCACGTCTGGTCATATATACCACACGTTAGGACGATAAAAGATAAGATAAGATCTCAAATTGATGTTAAAGATAATAGATAAGGTAAAGATATTAAGCTTAAGTTGTTATCCTCAAAGGTAATGAATAAGATAACGGTATTAAGCTTTAGTTATTATTTGAGATACTCGATAAGATAACACGATATTAAGTTAAAGTGATTATAAGAGATAGTAGGTAAGATAACATGAATTTAAAAAGTTATTGCTCAAGATAACCGGTAAGATAACGCGAAATAACTCAAGTCATTCCTAACGGTAGTCGGTAAGATAACGATAAATTAAACCAAAATTATTACTAACAGTAATTGGTAAGATAACGATACTAAACTAAGGTTATTACCAAAGGTAATCAATAAGATAACGATATTAAACCTAAAGGTATTATCGAAGATAATAAAGAAGACAAAGATATTGGCCTAGTTATTACCCAAGACAATGATAACAACAAGAGTGGCTGGCTCCAGTAGAGCCGTTTAAATGGGATTGACCCTATAAAACACAGCGTAGTCTGAAGGACCACCTGCGATTTTAATCCGACAAGATAAGATATACACATTTTAAAATTCACTAGACTCCTAAGAGAACTAGTACGATAATTTTCCTAACGAGTGCTTCGACTACGATAAGAAAATCAGACAAAGATAGACACGACAACTTAAAAGTATCTTCACAGATACAAACACACAAAACAAACTGTTTTAAGGTAGTTTTTAAATCGGTAGCACCCTAAACACACAAAATGTCCAATTAAAAGCAGTTAGATACAGATACACTGTCCCCATACGCTAAAACAACCGAGAATTTAATAAGATAACAATAAGAAGCAATAGCACCTCACCACAAAGTTCAATAAAAACAACGAAAAAATGTTTATATGTTATGTTGATTTAGTAGAAAAACAAATAAAGATATAGTGTAATGATGTAGTATAATGTGGGCGACTGCAGTAATTCAGAAGAAAACACATGGAATAGACAATCCTAGCCTTTGCAACTGCGAATATGAACTATTTCTTTCAATGGCATAGACTGCGCGTGTCCTATGTGAGCCCAAAGAAGAAAGCATTCACTCAACATCAACCAAAACCAGTCATAAAAATTCAATGGGTTATTTCAACCAAAGTTACGACAATTACCTTTCAATTAAACCATATAAGAGAAATACTAAAGACCGAACAATATGTAGTAGGAAAATTTCAAGGGTTAATTAAATGAAACGACAGAGCTATATTGGGGGGTGTAGAGGATGAAGTGATATATGAGTAACGGTATGGTCGAGGAAAGTCAACGAAAAGAAAAAGATAGCTAAATTAAGGTAAGTAAAGTTAAACGTGTAAGAAATTATATACTATATGAGAGAAGGAATAAGTAATTAAAGATACTAATTGATGACGAGAACAAAAAATATTAGGTAGATGGTGAGGAGAATGGGACATGAAAAACTTAATTAGCATTTGGGTCAGCAGAGAATGGCTTAAGGTCTTTAATATGCCACCTGCCTTGGCGTTTTCCTTCAGTATCCTGAAGTTCATAGATAAGAGGACTAATAACACGTGTGACTTTACACAGAATGAATTTAGGGGCCAATTTTGAAGAAAATTTCTTAGATGCATCCGATAAGACATAGTTCTTTTTCCAAACTTGTTCGCCTAAGGCAAAGGAAATATTTCGCACGCAAGTTATAATGGTCCTTGCTTTTTTCGTAAGCTTTTAACAAATTTTTTCTAACGTCGTTAAAGATAGAAGGTAATGACTGTTGGTCCTTGTCCCAACGTACTTTATCGTCAAATTCAATTACGTTAGTATCGTTAGGCACTAAACCATAGTAACTCCCATCGATTGGGGTATATCTTCCAAAAACAAGAAAAGACGGAGTGAATTGGGTTGCTTGCTTAGATGTACGCAAAGCTTGAGCAATTTCAAAGATATGTTCATCCCATGTAGTATGGTCTGAATTAATATAAGACGAGATAGCGGTAATTAACACTCGATTTACTCTCTCGGTAGGGTTTACTTGGGGATGATATTTTGCGTTAAACCAAATTTTTTGTACTTTGTAACTTTTAACGAAATTCTGAAAATCTTTAGAGATAAATTGTGCACCATTGTCACAAAGAATAATCTGGGGACACCAAAGATAAGAAAGACATTCTGTTCTACGAATTTAATTATTGCAGCGGAGGTAGCTTTACGTAAGGGTTGCACCATAACAAATTTAGAAAACCAATCGGTAACAACCAAAAGATATTGATTACCTCTTTTCGATCGAGGAGAGGTCCTAATAAGTCAAGCGATATTAATTGAAAGGGATAAGATACACGCTTAAAGTTACCCATTAAACCAGGGCGAGCATCTTGCGAACTTTTATGGGAACCACAAATTTTGCAGCTTTTAATGTAGCGACAAACAGATTGCTTAAGTGTGGGCCAGTAATACAATTCAGATATTTTCGCAGAGTTTTGTAACACCAAGGTGTGCAGCTAAGGGATCGTCGTGACATAATTTGAGCACCTCACTGCGATTTGCAGTGGGCACAACGAGTTTCCATTCAGGTATATTCGATATTTTATGTGGGGACGAGGATACAAATTTATACAGTCTATTATTAGTTACTCGAAGGTAGGAAATTTGTCGGGATTATCGGAAACTTTTTATCATATTGAGGTACCAGGTATCCAGAATTAAATTTGGAAGGTTAAGAGAAAAACATCTCGAGATAACGCATCAGGTACGATATTTAATTTGCCAGGCCTATGCCTAACATCGAAAGTAAATTGAGATATACGCAGTTCCATCTTGCCAAACGACCTGCGGGTTGTTTCAAGTTATTAAGCCAAGTGAGTGCTGCACAATCAGTGATTACGGTAAAGTGTGTACCTTCGACATATCCTCTAAATTTCTCGATGCCAAAGATAACACCCAATAGTTCTCGTTCGGTAGCAGAGTATTTTTGTTCGGCAGAAGTTAAGGCACGGCTCGCATAAGCGATTGGATGTTCTAAACCATTGTTTACCTGGAACAACATTGCACCTAACCCAGTAAGTGAGGCATCGGTTTGTATATAAAACTTATCATCGAAATTTGGAGAGATTAAGATAGGTGCTGAAGTGATTAGTGTTTTAATTTGTTCGAAAGCCTGTTGGGATTCTAAATTCCACTCGATAGTTTGGGATTTCTTTTTATTTTTAATTAAAGCGGTAATGGGTGCAGATATAGTTGAAAGGTTAGGTAGAAAAATGCGATAGTAGCTAATCATTCCAATTAAAGCGTTTGATTTCGGTAACAGTTTTGGTGTTTTAAATTTAGTAATAGCATCAACTTTAGCGGGATCTGCTCGTAAGCCTGTTCCATCGACAATAAAACCAAGAAATGTAAGGGATGAACGACAAAATTGAGACTTTTCCCAGTTTATCTTAAAACCTGCTGCATTTAAACGTTCAGCAACTTCATCTAATGTGGCGATATGTTCATCGAAAGAACTTGAGATAATTAAGATATCATCTAAAAATACAAAGGCACGTTCTTGATGTAAGATAGGACCTAACGTTTGATCCATAGTACGTTGTAAAGTTTGTGGAGCGTTACAGAGACCAAATGGCAAAAAATTATATTCGAAAAGACCTCGGCCTGGGACACAAAAAGCAGTTTTTTGACGAGAAGATAAGTCAAGAGGTATCTGATAAAAAGCTTGTCTAAGGTCGATAGATGAGATAAATTTTGCATTACGAAGCCTGCTCAAAATTGAATCAGTTCTAGGTAAAGGATAAGCGTCTGGAACAGTAACAGAATTTAGCTTCCTGCCATCAAAACAGACACGCCATTCGTCATTCTTTTCCGAACTAGCAATACGGGAGAGGTCCACGGTGAATTTGAAGGAGAGATAACACCAGATACTAACATTTTGTCTATTTCCGCATGTAAATGCTTTTGTAAGGCAGGCGATAAGGGATATTGACGTTGCTTAAAGGGAAGGGCATCACCTGTAGAGATAACGTGTGTTGCCGTTGTAACACAACCAAGTTCAGAGGTATTAAGTTTGCGAAATTTGTCGATTGTAGCGTTAAGAGTTACATCTTGGGAATCAGTAAGAGATTTTGTTAGATATTCCTGTAGATGCACAGGAGTTCGTTTTAATAGAGGTTTGCCATGAAAAATCCTGAAAGTAAAGTGACAGATTAAAAGTTTACAGAAATCAACGCCTAGCAGAAAAGGATACGCTAATGCAGGGACAATCAAAAATAAAACATCACGTTCAAGAGACTCTACACGAATTTTTAACTTAAGGGAACCGGTTACATGTATTTGATTATCGTCAGCTAAATTTATGGAAGTTTTTTCAGGAATAATTTGAATTTTGATATTTTGTTGAGATAATTGATGTAAACCTTCGTTATTTATAAGAGAACATGAAGAACCTGTATCCAGTAAAGCAATTACATTTAAGGAACCAATTGAGATAGATAAGTGTGGACGGTTATCGAAGGGTTTTTTAACAAGTTGTGAAACAGCGGTAGTCTTTTTATGATAAAAGGAATTGACGGTTTGTAACCACTTAGACCACTCGGCTGGAGTAGTATAACATAATTCCTCTAATGAAGGTAAGGTATTTTGTACATTAATAGTAGCGGTATTATTATTAGATAAATTTAATGACGGTACAACGTTAGAAGTGGTTTTATAATTTAAATTTATTGGCGTCTGTGTCCGTTGGATGATTGGTGTTGAGGGCGATTTTGGTTTCTTGAGATATTCACACCCTGATTTGAAATATCTCGACGGGAGTTTCCGATACGTTAGGATTACAGTTGGTGCAGTTAGATTTGTAGATATTTGAGCGACCACAACCATAACAAAAAATATTTTTAGGGTAAGTGCAGACAGTATAGTTATGTCCACTTCGCTTGCAGTTCCAACAGGTAAGTGCGTTATTAGTTACGGTAGAAGGAACGTTAAGTGTAGATACTTTACGGGAAGGTCGAACTTGGCAAGCTAGATCAGGTTCGAGAAGACCAGATAATTTCTCGGGTGGTGGTCGATATTTGTCAATCCTTGACCTCACTTCTTGAAGAGAGCGACATAGGTCTTTAAAATGAGCTAGCGAAGATATGGTCTGTAATGCCAAACGTTCTGAGAAATAGGGTTCAAATTTCTAAGTAATTGATCGATAATTTCGGATTCGGAAGGTTTTTGTCGAGTCTGCTATATAAAGCTTCTAATGAGGTAATAAAAGACACAACATTTTCGTCGGGACCTTGAGTTCGATTACAATTTCGTTCCAAAGATCGTTAATGTAGCCATAAGGTAGGAAATCTCGTTTTAAACAGGCAACTAACTCATTCCAGGTAGAAATTTGGTGTCGTATGTTTCTGTACCATATTAATGCTGAGCCTGCGAACAAATCACCAGCTGAGATAAATAGATCTTGGTCGGTACACCGCGGAAATTTTAAAATCGTTAATCCGGTCAAGAAAGGATGATAAAGAAACCTTTGAATCAAACCCTTCAAAGGTGAGACCCCATTTGTATACAGGTATAGGTTTTCCTAATGGTTTAGGTTCGCAAGCGCAAGATTTGAAAAAGGTGACGATATATCTACGTCTGCGTTAGGATTAAGTCTTTCTAAAAGAATTCCTTCAAGCAATAACACCTCGGACAACAAACTTTGTTTAGCTTGAGTCGCTTGGTCATCGTTATATAAAGATAATGATTCGATACGGTGTTTGACGTGGGTTATTCTTGAAGTCAATCTCCCTAATTCGATATTAGTGGCCGCAGGATCTGTTTTGTTTATTATACCCGATATATCATCTAAAGTTAATTTAATTTCTGATACGTTGAGTGGCCAATCGCCAACAGGGTTCCTTAAGATAGCCACGCCTTTGGTTTCCTGTGACAAAACAGCCCTAAGTTGAGATCGCCTATCATTCTGATTGGTCGCAGCTATGATACTTCTGCACTCCAGCTCGTAGATTAATTCCAGCGATTTTAAATGTGATACGTTCATTATGAATACAATATTCAAGACACGATATAAAAATATGCGATTTTGACGCAGGTTAGAAGGTAAAAACACGTTACAGTTACTTTAAGGTAATACGATACGATATTTAGAGGTAAGAACTTGTTAGAACGTCACCGATAACACCAAAGAAACACATTTAAGGTATATGGAAACGAAATCAATGTTCAGTTAAATACATATTTTATAGATAATGACAGACAAGCCTTCCAAAATGGAAAATGGGCGCAGAGGATATGTTATTTAACCTATAAGGCAACAACGTATAGTCAAACACTTCTTAAAAAGGTATACTAGCAATTTATTTCACTCAAGTGTTTTTTAAACACAAAATTTTCATGTAAAGATAAACCATAATGCAATTTTAGAATGTAACATAAAGAACAATGTATTTAAGTTTCAAAAACGGCCTTTCAAAGTTAAGGAAAGCAACTAAAGATATTTTAATAGGTAATTCTATAATACTGTATTTAAAGACATAAGGTAAGGTAAATACTTACATGAATAAAAGTAAAGTTCTTTAAGTGAAGAAGCTATTAATGCATTGTATCCTTATAAAGGAAATTATTCTAACCTAAAAACAAAGAAGAAGCCCCTGAAGTTCATAGCCTGAACAGGTTGAAGGCGCCATCTGCTACACTTCGTTTACAGTTTTACCTGGTCGGTAATGCAGTTAACAAAATGTTACACTTAGATTCTGGTACATTGAAATGGCGATAGATGGCTCTTCAAAGCCGGTAATACAATTACCAAAGTTCATAAGATACACATGACGTCACTGATAATTTATATTGCGCCATAATTAAGAGAAGGTACATAAAATTTAAACAATAAAAATTAGATAATCTACTCACGTGAAGGATCCGTTAACCGGCAGGAAATCACGTCACGGTAACCTCGGCATCGCTGCTGGTAGAGTTGGACATCCAAATTATCTCGGGTCATGGTCCAGGGTCATCTTCGTTCCTATATGCAGTGGAAGACGGGAATAGGGAATTAAGGAAAGATAATCAAGATAAGGAAATCTACATAATAAGATAACACGACACCCCGGCACGACTGTTCACTTCAAAGTTCGGCGTAAAAAAGCCACGTTTCCGCGCGAGAACCGCGGAACTCCCTACTCTTTTGTAGCATTGCTATACCCCTATAGGGATAATTCACACTTCCAATTGCACTATTGTGACGTGCCCGGAAGCCCCGCCCAGTTCATTTAAAAATGTTCGCGCGTCTTGCGTATTTAAAATTATGGCGGGAAGCTTCCGCACATTAAAAAACTACTTAACATAAAATGTTAAAGTGCAAATTCAGTTTGCACGTAACAAGTACTGTTTGCTAAACGTTTAGTTCAAGATCTTTGGCTTTTAGGTCTCGGGTGGGACCAAGAGCCTCCATTGGAAGTCATACAAAAATGGAAACATTGTTTGGGTGAATTGCCAACGGTTTCGAATATTGAGATTTCGCGTCGCATCGTATGTCATAATTTTAAAAGGGTGGAGTTGCATGGATTCTGTGATGCTTCTGAAGCCGGGTATGCAGCTGTCATCTATTTCCGTTCGTTCGATCTAGAAGGTAATATTACCATTTCATTAGTATGCGCAAAATCGAAGGTTGCTCCTACTAATCGCGTTTCATTGCCCCGTCTCGAATTGTGTGCTGCCGTACTCTTGGCAGATTTAGTAGATTTTGTCAAAAATACTTATACAGATATTTTATCATTTAGTAATATTTTCGCGTGGTCAGATTCTGTTGTTTTGTCTTGGATTCGGTCTTCCTCGCATAAGTGGAAGACATTCGTTAGCAATCGTATTTCGCATATTCAAGAACGTATTCCTCCATCTTCGTGGTTTCATGTCAAGTCCCAGGATAACCCTGCGGATTGTGCCTCACGTGGACTTTTGGCTTCAGAGTTGGTTCATCATCCATTATGGTGGACAGGACCTTCTTGGTTAGTGCGTCGTAATGAAGAATGGCCAGTAACATCGCTGCCAAAACTTATCGACTCATCTCAGATGGACGTCGAATATCGTACTCTGTCGTTAACAGTCGTTATGTCTGACAATTTCTTAGATATGTTGTTGGATAAATTTTCAAACCTGCAGAAAATTTGTAGGATTATTACCTGTATTCGTCATTTCATTCGTAATGTTCAATGTCCAGATTTATGCGTTCAAAATATGCTGATAGTTTGTCTCTAGCTCAACAGCAAGAGGCTATACAGTTATTGATTAAAAGAGTTCAAACAAATGTTTTGCTCAAGACATTGCAAATATTAAAACTGGAAAACTTGTTAGTAAACAACTTCGTAGCCTTAGTCCGTTTCTAGATAATCATGATTTGTTGAGGGTGGGCGGTCGCCACGTAACTCAGAGTTGTCGCATGATGCAAAATTTCCAATTTTGCTTCCTCGGTCGCATCGGTTGACTGAACTTATTATATTAGATTGTCATGAAAGACATTTACATCCTGGAAATCGAACAACTCAATTTTTACTAACTCAAAATTATTGGATCTTGTGCGCCAAGAGGGCTATTCGGCAATGTCTGAAATCCTGCATTCGCTGTTTTCGTGTAAACCCTGTGGCTTTATGCCCCCCTATGGGGGATTTACCAGCTTCTAGGTTAACTCCAGGTAAGGCGTTTTACATACGGGAGTCGACTTTGGTGGACCTTTCTCTGTCACGATGAATCAATGTCGTGGCGCAAAATCATTGAAAGCGTACATTTGCTTATTTATTTGTTTCAGCACTAAAGCCATCCATTTGGAACTAGTGTCTAACTTGTCGACAGACGCTTTCTTGGGTGCTTTACGTCGATTTATTGCTCGAAGAGGCAAATGTATTCAAATCCATTGTGATAATGGTACTAATTTCGTTGGGGCCTCTCGTGAAATCTCTCAATTGATGCGCCATTCGGCAGGCGTTGAGGAATCGAATTTGTGTTTAATCCTCCTGCTGCTCCTCATTTTGGTGGGTTGTGGGAGGCCGGGATTAAATCAGTAAAATCCCATTTAAAGAGAATTATCGGTGAACAAATTTTGTCGTTTGAAGAATTCTCGACGGTATTGATTCAAATCGAAGCGATTCTCAACTCACGTCCACTATGCGCACTGAGTTGCGAACCGCATGATTTCTCGTATTTGACCGGGTCATTTTCTTAATGTTGAACCAGTTTCGGTGTTACCAGATCCAAATTTGTTGTCCATAAACCCTCTCGTTTGAATCGCTGGCAATTGTTGCAGCAAATGCAACAAGGGTTTTGGAAGAAATGGAGTGCTGGATACCTGCACACGTTGCAGCAGAAAGGTAAGTGGTTAAGGAATTCCGCTACTTTACCTATTGATTCGCTTGTCCTCTTAAAGGAAGAAAATAACCCCCTCTACAGTGGCGTTTAGGAAGAGTAGTAGATGTTCACCCTGGTAGAGACGGTATCGTTCGGGTAGCTACAGTCAAGACATCCCAAGGGTTAGTTAAACGCCCCTAGTGAAACTATGTTTACTGCCAGTTACTTGATATTTAATGGTATGTACACGTATATTCACTTATATAAGTTTGTCGGTTAGGTTCTTAGTTAATAGCTCTAATTAGTTTTAAATATAAAATAAGTTAGTTCATACTTATTTTGGTGGGCGGGATGTTCGGTCTCTTTGTCGCACGTTTGCGTGTTTAATTTTAAGTCGTAAATTTTGTAGTCGTAAATCTAATAGTAAAACTGTCATCCCTTGTTCCCTTATATCCTGCCATAAAAATTCGTTGGGCATGTGTGAATAAGTGGACAGAGTAGTGAACAAACACTTTCTTATGGATAGTGAAGCAGAACGGTCGTGTTTCTTCGTTCAGTACCCTAAGTTAGTCAAGTGCAGCAGACTTTCGTTGTTACACCCTAAAAACACAGTGCAAGTGTAACGTAACACATAGACTCATTTCGCATACAGTCCACTTGGTTGAAAGAATAGGAACTGCAGCTTAGAACAACAAAACACCGCGGAGGTAAGTCGATGTATAAATTTATAAGACCCCCCGCGCGTGAACAGCATCTTTAATAAACGCTCTGTATATAAATTTTCCTTTTGTATAAATCTATATTAATTTGAGTTGTCAAGCATCTGTCTATTATGTATTAAATAATTTAAATTGATTGGTTGCTAATTAAAGAGTGGTACCGGTTGTAGTCCCTACTCTTTACATTATCGGCGGCACGACAGAACTTGGGCTTCGATCGTGAACAACGTAAGTGGAAAGTATTTACGCCATTTTTGCAAGGTGCTACGGAATAATGGATTTGGCATAGCGGCCGTACAATTTATAATGCTACACTTTTGGTGGATCTCCGTACACTTTATTTACGGTGAAAATATTTATATAGAATTTTGGCTGGTGCAGGGGTTTTCACTGTTAAACAGATATCTGGTCCGGATTGATAAAAATAGGCATATGGTCGTTAAGCAAATTGGTTTTGCTGTAATTTTTTAGGAAGCTGATAGTCGTGTTGTTGAGTAAACACGAATCGTAAGTTAACATATTAAATACATTTAACTAATTTTTATTCCTATAGGACTTCTTATCTTCGCTATTATTCTCGTTATTAGTTTTGTCGTATCTTTATGGATAAATTTAGTTCATGCTGGACAGATGTTTAGGATTTCCGGCTGTTGTGCTTGAAGAGTACCGTATCAGACGTCGGTTATCGTATGAGCGGTTAAACCTGGAGCATTCAACTTTTAATTTAAATGGATGAATAATATTCAGTTACGAACATTATGGAATTTGATGGTTATTTGGCGTTATCCGTGCAGGCATTTTAATTTGGAAGGATTTCATATTTTTATATCCTTTATAAATAGTAATCTGGAGGTAGTAAGTCATGCAAATACTTAATTTTGCAGTTTTGTAAAGTCCGTTAATTTTATTTATGAAATTGAAAATAACATCAAATTTATAGCTAAGATTTTGCACTATAACGTTTATTTAAAGCGTCAAAGCTTTCCCTTTTGTAAAAGGTTTATATTGGCGAGTTGTTCCAAGATCGGGTTTGCTTCTAATATAATTTACTGGTCTCTGTGTACACAAACAGCAGGTCCCGAATAGCATTTTTTTGTAAAAACTATTACCTACCAAAGCAAAGGTAAAGGTAAATTTTTTATATATTATTGATTGATATAAAGTGTTATTGACCCAATATATACACAGGGATTGATAGGACGGTTAGTGAGTTCTAAAACTATTAAAAATTAAGAGGATAATATACATAGTGTTATTTTGAGCTTTAATAATTATTGCTCCCTGAATACCTATGAGTCGTCATTGCTAGGCATTTTTTTGTATGAGAGTGATTGAAGACGTCACTTTCAGTATTTTGAGCTTTAGGGTTTCCAGAGTATTCTGGCGCCCAAAATTATCTTAACACCAGTTATTGGCTTCAAGTTTGGTCTCCATGACCCAAGACCCAGCCAAATCGAGTTAGCGGGGAAACCTTACTTTATTCCACCGTGTCTGGTGACTGCTTTTTCTCTGGGAGATCGGAAAAGGGGTGGCAACTTTTACAAAAACTGATTGAATGCTAATAATTAATTTATTTGCATCCAAGAAGTTAATAATTTGATAACTTAGTTTTTTTTCTAATGACTTAAAAGTGCTAAAAGTTGAATTCGTTTAATTGCATACTTAATGTGTATTCGATAGACTGAGAAACTGCTTCTATTTTGAGCAATTATTGATTAAATGAATAAGTTGAGCTACAGAAGCAGAAAATAATCAAAATGCGGTTAATGCCTTAACCCCTTCCAAATTGGATATAAATGATCCAATTCACACACTATTTCCATTTCATTGACTAGTGCAACAATACTGAACCACAAAACATGCCATGTTACTATTATAATAATCAGTTCATTTGTTAGTCTGCACAAATGTAGTGCCAATAGCAGAACTATTAGTAATGAAGAAGTAATTAATAGCATTTACGTTTGATTAGTAAGAAGGCAATGTAATACCATTAGCGATATAAAGTTTCTTAAGATGCTACTAAGATTCCCGTCAAATATAGGCTTTAACGTGGTTAGTTTAATTGTGGATGGACCTGCAATAATGCTAAAACACAGGTTGTTAATTTTTTATATTAATGCTTAGCCTTGTCTCATAATTTCATCACGTATCTAAGTTTCAGTTAGTCACAGAGCTGGTTTTTAGTGATGCGTATAGTTTTAATTGGAGCACACTCATGAAATGGTTCAAGTAGATAGTTATTAAAAATCATAAACTTTTGTTAACATCATAACTGGAAAATATTCAGTAAAGTAGAATGGCATGTGATTTAATTTGGAAATAATAGAAATTAAAATTTTAAAAACACATACAGCTTTTAAATTTTTAAATGCTATTCATAATTGTCTGTGTATTCATAATTGAAGCCTGCCAATGTAATAATTGATAAAATAAAGTACCGAACCATCATCAATACATGTATCTCAAAGGGTTAAATGGTAAGAAGGTATACAAAGTTATGTCCAGATACGACTGTGAAAAATTAGACTGCGTCATTCAAAAGAGAAAAACTTTCCGTTGAAGATGAGAAGCGACCACAAAGACAATTTCAATGTCTGCCCCTGCAAATATTGACGCAGTTCATGATAGGAAATTATCATACTTTCGAAATATATGCTGAAGCACTAAAGATTTCATCTAAACATCAAACACAAATAAGCAAGAGTGTAAGCATTACGGTCAATCTGTGCCCGTTTTGAAGAAGATCCAAAATTTTTTAATAGTCTTGTAACTATGGATGTGTTACGTTCCGTCCCTGAAATTGAATAATTTGATGCATAGCCAATTGAAAAATCTCATAATCCCTTATTGTTCCTACAGTTAATTGCGCATTATTTGCGATCCCGGCAGTCTTCGGTTAATTTAAACGATTACTTCATTATCCTGTAGAATCTTATTAAATATTCACTTGTCAAATTCAAAATACTTTGAACTCATTTAGGATTAGCTGTAAAATTTGCAATTGTTGTTCTTACTAACAATTTTAAATGGGTTAAATCTATTCTGTTGAATCTTTGGTAGTCCAAGCAAAGTAGGGATCTTTAATGTGCATGACAACACACACATGGGACCTACATATTCAAATGAGTGTTTTTTGTGAAAAATGTTTGAGTGGTTTACATTTTACTAAAATGGCTATTTCATCATAATATTGAAATAGGACACAGTAAAGTATTCGGTACATTCTTTTACAACCAGCAATTAAAACCAAGACTTCACAATACATATTAAATTAGAGAAAAAAACATCTCCGTAAATTAACAAGCTTAGGGAAGTATATCTGAAAACATTCTCACGAATCGAAAGGAACTGAAATCATTGTAAATTACTTAGACACGGAAACCATAAAACAGTATAAAATTTGAGGCGTACTGACCAACCAATGCGAAACAAGCTTGATATAGTCCTCAACTTTATCATCATCAATATCACTATCTATAAGAACATCCTTTAAATATGTTAAAGTACGTGGTATTGGAACACTAGGGAATAATGAACTGACATCAAATGAAATTAAGATTTCGTTCTCTTCTAATGTGATATTTTTAATTTTATTAATGAACTCTAAAGAGTTTTGTACAGACAAACTATTAAACTTTAAATTCTTAAATTCATTTGACAGCCATCGTGATAAATAGTAAGTCGGTGAGTTGATACCTGAAACTTTTGGTCTCATCGATTTATTATTTTTGTGAATCTTTGGTAAACAGTAAAGTTTTGGCATTTCAGGATTTGAAATTGTTAATTTTAATTTTAGTGTGGGCGAAATTAGGTTTGGACATTCTTTCAAAACATATTTTTGCAGTTTTGATATTTTTGATATTTTTGCAGTTTTTGACACTTCTAAATCAAATGTTGATGATTTTCTTAAAGAAATGAATTCAAAATTTCAAAGCATAAAATTTACGTATGAACTAGAGAATAATGGACAATTACCCTTTTTAGATACATTAGTAATTAGAAATGGTAATAAATTAGAATTTGACATTTATAGAAAAGAAACCAATGTAAATCGCTTTATTTTGTCTTCCTCTAATCATAGCATACAACATAAGTTGGCTTCATTTAACTTTTTAATTAATAGATTATTGAATTTCCTTTAAATAAAAACAGATTTAATAAGGAATTTGCTCTTATTAAACAAATAGCGAATTACAATGGTTTCTCTTCTGATATTATAGATAATATTTTTAGAAAGTGTAAAATAGGATCAACATCCGTAAATCAACGACTTTGCAATCAACCACCTCTAATGATAATGTTAAATATGTTAAACTTCCGTTTCACAAAACCACAAAGGGTCTTGATAAAATATTCAAACAGTGTAATTTCAAAATTGCTTTCACTAATACTAATAAAATTAAAGATTTGCTAGGTAATCCAAAAGACAAGGGGAAAAATTGCAAAAGTCGGGATTTATGAAATTAGTTGTGCAGGGCCAGGGTGTTTTCAAAATATATTGGTCAGACCAAGAGGAATATAACAACAAGATTTAAAGAACACATTGCTCACTTCAAATATGGTAAATATGAAAGGTCTCAGGTCGCCAAACATATATTTGAAACCAGCCACCCCGTTAAACTAGAAAATGTTAAATTGTTAAAAGCAGTACCAACGTTTTCCTCCTTAAATGCCTATGAATCAATTAAAATTGTTAAACATAAAGGACCCCTCTTAAACACCGATAAAGGGCCAATAGTCATCTGCTTTGCTTTCCCTATTGGTCAACAACCAATGAGAAAGCAAGATTAAATTGGTTTCGCTTCAGTAGATTTAGAATTAGTATAAATTAAGTAGATTTAAGTTATAATGTCACAATTCACTTGTTTGTTGTTGAGAACACCAACCTGCGGGTGAGGAGAATATCCTCGATAGTGTTTAAAGCAACAATATAGTAAATTATAGGTTAGGAAGGTTCACTTCAGCCTAAGTGGTGAGGAGAATATCCTCCGAAGTGTTCCAGAACAACAGCTAATTTTTTTTTTTTAAATTACAGGTTTTCTACTGATGATGACCACATAGTGGTCGAAATACGTATCTAGTAATTTAAATATTTTTTGTGGTTAACTGTTTTTATTTAATTTTATTTAAATAGTTGGATAAATGGATTACGGACACCCCAGTTCGTTCTGCATGAAAAGGTCGCTTGGGCCTTGTATTCAATGAGCAAACTGTATGGGATAGGATTTCTGTTTTCCATCTGTTATATATTTTGCTGTCAATTGAGTTAGTTAAATACTGTAATATTCATGTTTTGATATAGGTTAGGTGAAGGTCTTGCAGAATCTGGTTTAAATTAGGTTAGGTAAAAGTGTACACACACAAGGTTCCATCAGCATATGTGGCAGAAAAAAACATTTAGTCATCTCTTTGACCACCCATCATCTAAACGAGACCAAAATCCAAGTAGGTTGGTGCTCAACAAATTGTATACACAGAAAGTTCAGAGACATTTCCAAGTAAATGTAAGTGAAAGTATTAACGTTTGTATATCACTAAAACGATTTGCATTTCCTTTTATAGAACCCAACCCTCACCACTGAAAGCTAGCTGGTGCATAATTTTGCTGTTACATTTCCTTGGTAGAGTAAATTTCATTCATGTAACTAGCATCAATTTAACAAGTAACAAACATTAGGAACTAGATCAAGAATTACAATAGCAAAATTAGCTTAGTAATAATTTTTATTTGTAGCCAAGCATTGTTTAGTTCTGTATGATATAACAATTAGTTTGAACCTTAGGTTTCATTGTAAATATATACACACCTCTTCACATCAAAAAACATAATAGTTATTGATATTTCAACTTGTAACATTCCTTTGGAAATGTTAAAATCAAAGTACATCTATCCCAAGATTTACACAGAAGATAGGCTCTGTACAAAACTGTGTAAATCAAAATCGTGCATTTTGCTATATAAAACTGTGTAAAAGAAAAAAACACTTAAACTGTGCATAATTCAGTCATAAAACAAAGGTAAATATCTTAAAAAAGTAAAACAAAAGTAAAATAACAAATATATGTAGGTATGCATATGTTGTTGTGCCTTTTTTTAATATAAGGCTTTACGTTTTATTCTATTTAATTTAAGGAATTTTTAAACCCCGTATAGGAAAGTTTTCCTTTAGCATTTTTTATCTACGTTTCACATGAAAATCCTACAAAGACTAGGTTCTCAATCATTTCAGGACATTGGCCTAAGATGTGGTATAAAAAACCACACACATTTCGTTCCGACCATGAAAATGCAGTTTTAGCGTGGGAGCATAAAAATTGTGAGGAGGGGAGCAGAGTTGATAATAACTAAGCCTATAAAAGAAGAGACTTTACTATCAACCATCATCGAATACAGTCATGCAGGCATGAAACTTCGAGTCGACGAAGTGAGCCTTTTCCTGTGTTACCTTCTCCATTTACTGAAATAGAAAATATCCTTGATCCTTCGACAATGACCAGTGGACGTCGATCGAAGAAACAACTGCCAAGGAACTCACAACCCCAGGTTTTCCACTGGATAAGTTTTAGTATTATAATTTATGTACTTTACCCGCATGGGGCAATTTAATTTTCGATAAATTTGCATTAGTATTATATTTAAAAGTTGTACCAAGTATTTAATTAATTTTACATTAAGAACAAGTAGTATGTATAAAATTCTGAAAAATTTTACAATAAGTTTAATAATACTGTCATTTCATTGACTATTGATCTTTTTTTACTGATTGGTATAATGTCACTTTCATCAGTGGATAGTTCTGGATGCGATTCTGGTTTAATGGTTGATGAATTAGGAACTAATCTTAGACTGACGAAACTTGAAATCTGTAATTCAAGATAATGCTGGAACAACGTTGTATGAGTTGAAATAATGGACTGACAAAGTGATAGGGGTACAAAGATCTTCCACGATTGCAGTTCTAAAATTAGTAGAGTTGTATGTTCCAGTGTAACAATATTGTATGCGCTCATGCTTACATTAAAATGCTTTATGCCGTAGTTTGTTAACAAATATTAATTCACTTTTATTTATTTTGAGGAATAACCTATTTATTATTCAATACATCTTTTAATATTAAAAAGCTTCTTCGAAATGTTTAAATTAGGTTTACCAAGAAAGTTTACTTAAACAAACTGTTTTAGCTACACGATAATGTAATAGATTCATTCCCAAGTAAAGTTAATCGTGTTGTAATTACTCATTACCTTATCACTTTTTATATTAAATGAAACAGAATTTCTCGGTTTACTGCCTATAAAAAATTTGTGTATAACAATTCAGAGTGGGGAGGATATGCATAACTTATAAGATGAAAGGAAAAAATAGCATTAGATGAAAGTGAGATTCATTTGATCAGGCCTTTAATGATTGTTGGCCAAATGCGATTAACTGATCATTTCAACAAAATCCGACATTCTAAATAATTTAAGAGGGTTTTAATTCCCTATCATAAAGAACTAGTGACGTTCCTTAAATATGCCATATACTAGATCAAAACAATATGACATGTAAACAATAAACCAACATCCATAGATGTTTAGGAACTCTTTACCAGATATTTTCCATTATTCTAAGCTGTTGCAGTTACCGCAGTATAGATTTTTAACTTTTATATCAGTTTATATTAATATATCACAACATATTACCTAGGGTTTTCTCCCTGATACATAACATGTATTATAGTAATTGTACATAAAATGTAAGTACCTGCAGTCAGTTACCGCTATAGTTACGCTGCAATTGAGGTAATAAAAAAAAGGGATCCAGCAGGTACAAGTTGACAGATAACAATTTTTAAAAGAGTTTAGCTTGTGATTATTTATCGGCATTTGTTCGTCTTAAAAACAAAATAACCAGTGATAAAATGCTAACACTGTACGACTCCAATCTGCCCATAATTCTAACATGCAATGCCAGTCCCGTAGGAGTAGCCGCAGTAATGAACTACTTAGTAAATAATGAAGAAAAACCTATTGCATATGCATCAAGATCTCTAACAAGTTCTGAATTGTAAAGAAAATAATTAATATGTGAATATGTGAAATTCAGTCATTCAATTCTTGTTTGTAATAAATACACGTACTTTCTTTAAATGAGAGTTTATGTTAAACTTTAAAAATTCATAACTTGTTTCAGGATCAAATACCAAGACTGAAACTTTTACAGTAGTTTACTATCATAAAGGTGCATCTTGTGTAAAACAAATCAGATTTTTAATATTTTCTCTCACCAGAGTTATTAAGTCTCGAAATTTCAAAAAATTTCAAAATTACGTTTTTTGAAAAATTATAGAAAAGCGAGGGAGACATATTTTAACCTTCCTCCTCTAAAATTGGTAAGTATCCTACTATATCTTATAGTCATACAAATATTAGATTGGGTATTTTATTCTTTCATTGAAATTTTCAGCCTTAACAAGTCGAATTTGTTAAAATTTCATCATGAACTTTGGTTGTATTTTTGAGCTATTTATGTTAGGTTAACACTTTAAACTGTAAAGGGCCTAAATTGTAAAATAGACTTTTCTAAAAAGAATAGTACAAATCCCATTACTGTAGAATTAATCAGTCTAGAGATATTTAATTTATGGCTAATGACTATAACGATCAAAATTAGCCTGCATGGCCAAACAAAAATGACTGTATCTCCAAAACGGGATGAGATAAAAAAAAATTTCAAACCTGTTTTGAAGTGCTGACTTAAGTAAGAAAAAACTACAAAAAGATTAAAAAAATTAAAGTTGGTCAAGCAACCATCACCGGATCACTTCATATGGATTGACTCGTAATCAAATCGTATAATGCCATTATCGAAGTAAGTCAACGTGCGTCTGCCGGTCCTAAGAGGGATCGAGATAACAAAACTAGTCGCACTGGCAAAGTCACATGTAATTAAATAACAGGAGATTTCCAATACTATACTAAGCGTAATAAAACATAAGACTAATACAATTGAATATTTAAAATGTAAAGGACGTGCATTTTTTTTTGTTATTATAAGATGTTAAGCGGATCGATCCATATTAAGTGAAAGCACATAAATTTTCTCAGTAGTTTATATAAACTTAAGACTTTATCCTTTCTTTGTACTAATTAAACAAATGAAAATCTAGGGAATTTGTTTTATTTTATGCCGTTTCTGATTTGCAAATTTTTAAAGTTGGGTAAAAACATTAAATTTGGGTGCAAACGGTTACATTTATAAGGATATTTTAGGTTAGGATAAAGATAGGTGATCGGAACAAACACCATTGTTTTCAGAATATTACAAGCTTCAATTTGATATATTACAAGGGAGTTTGAAATATTAATATTTTTCAGCTACAAACAAAATGTTTAAGACGATACAAAAAAAAACAATATGAATAAAAATTTTCAACAAATTCTTAATTATTTCTCAAGTATTTGTTTACAAACCTATCCAAAATTCAAGATGAGATCTCAATGGGATCATAGTAAAAAAATTATTTTCATCAGAGAGGCACTAACTAAGATTGGTTAGTTTGTTACTTTGCTAAATTAATTACTACTAATTCAGTTACTACTCCATCATACGTGTTCAGGTAAAGTCTGCAGCAACATCTTTATTATTAAAATGTAAGTCTTGTATGCTGGCTATTGTGACCATTTGTTTTTGTGGTTTGGTGTAGGTACACCCAGTTATAGTTGAGCCAACTTTAGTTAGTATGTGATTCACGTGCACTCTAAAAAGGTCTGGGTTTCTTAGGAATACAAAGGATGCAAAAATTACCTCCAACTCTTCATTTTTGCAGTCCTTTTATTAGCCATTTGCAAGCCACAAATGCCAATCATATTCACACGTTATATAATTATTAATATTTTCCATTGTTAATGTAGTATCACCTTCAAGTACTTCATGAACAGCACTTTCATTACTCAATAGATAAATCTTGGTTTTCACTTTGTTACATATTATGTTACGGTAGTTTTCCGTACTACTACCGAAAGGATTTACCGTGCTAGAACAATCGGAGATTGGAGTGGATAGTATACAATAAACCGAACATAACAAATCGCTGGGCTGAAATAAAGACAACCATGAAATAATTAGTAAAGAAATGATTAGGGCAGAGGGTTAGTTTGTCTAGTAAACATTTTAATAACTACACCCAAGTAATAAAAAAAACTCAATAATATAGACATATATTCACAGTTTATCAAAATGCTAAACACTTTCCGTAACTTTCAGGTAATCAAGTGAATCAAAACAAGTAAAACAAGTAAGTAATATTAATACATACGTTTAATGACTGCCTGTAGCCTAATGTACCAATGAAAACGTTTTCAAGGAGCATTGCTTTACAAAGTATACAGCAACACTAAACTAATAAATAAAATATGTCTATCAGCGCCGGTATAAAATATTGTTCTTAGAATAAAATTGCTTGCTATTAAACAGTTAAAGATAATTCACTTAGTAAAATGTTATCCACATCATGTTTACATGGCAAGGAAGGGTTTACTAACGTGTGTCAGAACTAAACACGTAACATTTAAATTGTCCTGCAAATTTATTTGTTGACATTACCGCTATGCATCTATTATTTTAGTATTTATTCAACAACGTTTATATTATTGATTTATTTGATTTTGCATATTTAATAACCCAACAAACTTCAAGGCACACTACAATTTCAATTAGAATTACAATCTACAACGTATCACGTCGTCCCTACTGATAACATGTATACAAACCTATTCGCGTGCTCCTACTTCTTTGAAATATCTAAGATTTTCAAGTTGTTACGACGATTCATGACAGATAGTCACAGTTTATATATGGTACTGTACGATTTAGATTTGTAAATTTCCCAATTATAGCCATCGGCCTCGGTAGCGTAATTGGTAAACGCACAGTTCCGGCAAAACTGAGATGCAGGTTCAAATCTTGTCCAATGCCTTATATTTTCCTTCTTTCAATTACTAGCTCGATTTGAAATGATCATTTGGGCTTTACTTAAAAAGTCTAGGTTATTATTTCATCTTATTAATTATATATATATATATATATATATATATATATATATATGTGTGTAGTGTATAAACTCATCTTGGCAACGTGAACGCCAATACAACTTTATGTTATCTTAATCATATTCAACTTGGTTTGGTTCAAGCAAATTCTATTTTCATGGAACTCGTTTAAAATACAAATGCGTAAGCAATTTTGTTGCACAAATATTGGATTTCCGGTATGCAGCTACACCTGGCGTGATTAGTCAGTGAACAGCATGTAATTTGAAGGTTTCAGGTCATTGCCGCCATCTGGTAAGACTGTTTAATTTTCTAACATAATGCTGCATTTGGAAAGTTTCATTGCGTAAATATATCTGTAGTGAATTCTTTTTTTGAAAGCTTGTAACTATCTTATGCTGTGTATGCAATTCACTAATGGTCGTTCACGAATAATTTTATCGAGTAATTTGCTAAAAGCTTATCCTTTTAAAATGTAATGTTATAAATTCATAGAACAATCTTTTGTAATTAATAATGTGTTCAACCTTGGAAATTGTACTCTACCGGTTGAATATAAAACAATAGTAAAATGTGCAGACAAATAATCGTCACTTGTTTGTTACATGTTTAATAGTTATCTTGTTTACTACAATTTAAAATACCAACATGTTAATTTAATAGAGCCTAAGACCAGAAAAGAGAAGTTAATACTGAGGTTAATTAATTAATAACTTTTCCACAAGTTAAGTAAATTTTTTAAAGAACTGTAAAGTCTTTAGTAGCGCTACCCCAGAATATTAATTATAAAAATTTAATGTCACCAAAAGTTAAGTATCCAATTCAAGAAACTACATTTATAAGAATTTAATTTTTTTATTAACTACACTTATAATTTAAAATGTTCATTACTTATCTTAAAAGAGAATATAGAATTATTATTTGACTTCAGTTCATTATTCTATAATTAGTAAACTTCTTTTCTTAGGTAATTGAAAGGTTAAACTTAAACGAATGTGTACCATGATACAATGAAAACTAATCGAAACTAAAACAAAGATTTCATGCTTATACTGGATCAAAAGATATAAAGGGTATCTATGTTGGTAGTATTTATGTTTCAGAGCCACCCTAGACATCGTTAGTTCAGTGAAGAAGACGAGCAGATGTAAGTAACATATTTGTGACAATCAAACTTTGTATTTAAAGTGGTTAGTGATAACCTAGGTTTCCAAATTTTCCTTTTCTCACAAATTGATTCTGTCAGTTGCATTAAAAAAAATTTAGGTGGCGTCCATTATTTTATTTTCCAACTTTAATAAACCCATTGACCCAATCTCATGCGGCCGTGGGTAAAAACTCAGTTAGCTAAAAAGTCTTAAGAGTTTTCTTTTACTAAAATCCATTTTCCATCTTAACCTTATCCTAGGCTTGTTACTGTTACATAAGAATTCTCGATAGGTAAAGTAAAAATCTACCACGATTTTTATATATATATATATATATATATATATATATATATATATATATATATATAACACTGCCGCCCATCATCTGGGACGTGATCGAATGTGGATTAGATTTTATTTATATAACAAACAGATACATCAAATGTTGCGCTCCAGGCTATTGCAAATATGTGTGTATATATTAAAATAACTAGAATAGGAATTTAGTACCCATCCAGTTAAATTGCGTAAGTACCCATAACGCCTTATACTGATCTCACCAAAATTAATCCGTACCAGAGGTGGAACAGTCAAAAGGTAGTGTGTAATTAAACAGTATGGCAGTAACCCAAACAGTACCTCTGAATCAGTGGATAACAACCAATAATCAGGAGAGTAAACCATTAATATAGACAGCAGAAGGTAAACCAAGCAGTTGGCGCTAGAAATAGCAGGCGGTAACCAAAGCACGGGTATAATCCAATTCTTGTATACTCCGTGCTGTATTTCAAAAAGGAAGAATCAATAGGATAGGCGTAGAGCAGAATTGGTGCAAATACTTTTAACTTTGTAAAGAAATATTGAATAATATGTTCTTACACTTTCAAATTGTCGGTAACAAATATTTAATAACGTGATGAGCCCATTATCAAATTAACAACCAAACGTAAAAGAAAACTTCTAGGCTATCCAAATCGTGTAGCATGTGTTGATAACAATACTCCTATGAATTAGGACGTTACGATAATATACCGATATCAAGGTGTAAAGTTGGTTGACGAACGAGTCTTTCTGGACTTAAAATAAAATGCACAAAGTGAATTAAGAAATTGTAATACTTGATCAGAAGTGTCACTCATAACAGGTAATTATACAGTGTCGCAGAAATTTAAGAAAGTTGGAAAATGAACGAAAATATTCAGGCGGGCGAAATTTAATGTAACAACTTCAGTTTCACTGTGTAGAATGGAAGTGTGGTACTGCTGTGTGTCTTTTATTGGTTCAGCTTCCTGCATGCAGTCTTAGTAAATGTTCTTCTTCGGTGTATAATTTATCTATACAGTACATAGACTGTATGTCAGGAATAAACTGCATTGATGCCATTATTTGGTCCAAGTATGGTTTCTGCAGACTGGCACTTGCTGCAAGTCGTTTGACTGTGTCCCCCAGACCATCACACACACACACCCCTTTCCCATGAATTGTGACAAAAAATGCCACTCAATCTCTCCTTTGAAGTTATTTTCGTGATGGCAGATAATGAAAGTTCTTCTATTTTTGGGCTGAAGCATCAGAAATATAAAATGTCTTCTGCAAGAAAGGTAGAACATCAGGTTTCAGATAAGAAATCAACCTTTTTTGAAATAAATGAACCGCTACAGATCATTGTTTAAGCAATCAGAAATAATTATAAAACTTCTATATTTTATATTTTCTTACTCGTTGTAGTGTACTGCAACGATATGTACAGTTGTTTGGTTAATATTCCAGTGAAAAAATTGTGCCTCATCTTGGACATCAAAGGAATAGTTCTTGGGAAAGTCTAAAATGACAACAGCTTCATTTCCTTTTGTTTTCTTTGAGGTGACTATAGTATTTTGATTGTTGGCGGGTTATGAATGAGTGTTTTTAAGTAGAAAAAGCTGTTTGCAAAAGCAATCCACAAAGACTTAGACACTTTTTCTAACAGTCTCAAAATTGCAGCTATCAACTGAAACCCAATGTTTATATCTTATATTTTCTACCATACCATCTTCAAAGTGACTTGCAAGTTTTTCTCTTAAAACATGTATCCCAGGGCAGTTTTCACAAACGTAGAAGAAACAGTTTAGAGCACTTTATTTGTGACAAATTACTTTATAATCACCAATATTGGTATCATCGTCCATTTTTACCTCATTCAGCTTTCTTCCAACAGCCATAAGTTTTACGTTCTGGTGTATACTACATACACAAACTGAGTGGGTTCTATTACCACCTGCTAATACACAGCTTTTGGTTGCAGTTCAGCAAATTTAGAAAATCCTATTTTCTCTGATAAATATTCTCTCTTAAAAAGTTCGTACGTTTCTTTGAAATTCATGACAATTAGTCTCTTTTGAACATGAATTCTTTTACCACCGACTTTCATTGACACACAGACTTTTTATCAGGAATGATTCGGTTTACATCATCACTGTTATAAAATTGTTTAACCTTATCAACTACAGATTGCTGGAGTGTTTTGCCAGGCTTTCGATCGGGAATACATACTATACCTTTTTGTTTAACTAAGGCTTGATTTATTCTGGCAATTCTATTGCTTACTTTGAACTTATCTTTTACAAGTCCAACTCTTAGGAAGTGCAGTTAAAATAAAGAACCGCTCACTCCTACTTTCAGTATTTTTAAATTTTTCTTTCAGTTGTCCAAGAATTTCTAAATCGGAATCATTTTTTTTCACTTGCATCTTCTGTTCGTACCAATTCCCGAATTAGTTTTTTAGTTACCTGCTGTTATTTTTGGCGTAGTACCTTCGGGTGGAGCATTGGAAAATCAAATGTAATGTAATTTTTGGCAATAACCTGGAAAGTGTGTATTCGCTTTTTTACTATTGGAGATTCTTCAATATTTAAAAGATATTTGTTTAGATAGTTGAGTGATAAGTATGAACTAATAAAATCTGTATCCATCTGTGAAGGCTCCTCTACGGTTTCTAAACTCCTTTTATCTGAGAGTTTACTTCAAACATCCTGGACCAGCCGAAGACTTTTAATCAGTGAGCACATTTTTCAAATAGGTTGCAACAGTATACAACAAAAGTCATGTTACATTCGCATTACTTGTACTAACCATTTTTCTAGCTAAACCGTTTCATTTTAAAATGTTTAAATTTAAAAAGTAACTGCACTAAAACAACGCACTGGGTTTATATGTACTCATCACCTGAGTTGTTAATGGAAGATATTTAATACTGTACCATGGTAAAAATTTATATTATATTTTTTATAGATAAATATTAATCTTTCACAGACCTGTAATATTTAACGATAGGATGGCTTTATTCCTTATATAGTACTCTGTAATTAGTTTATAATATTATTTTCTGCAATATAAATATTAAATAGGTTTATTCTTGCTGTATTGATGTTTTCATTGCCATGCTCAAGATAATAAAAGTGAATTATTTTTCCTAGATTTTAATAGCTTTAAAAGCAGCATTTAATTTCTATTTGAATTTGTTAACTTTATCTTCATATGTCTTATAAACAGTCTGAAGACATGTACTTATTTTTGTGAATTTTGGGGATTTTGAGGATTTTCAATAAACATGGCACGTTCTACTTAGTTTTATGAATCAAAGGTTTATCTTTATTTTTTGCAGATATTAAATGGGTATGGCGGGTTAAATTATGGCCAACCATAATTAGATGACCAAATACCTGAATTAATTTAAAAAGTGCTGCAGCGACAACCAATTTACTACTATAAAAACAGATTAGCGAATATGTAATGGAACACTCGCTTTAGATTCTTAAAATGCAAATGTCTAATTAAATTGCACCCCAAATCACATTACCTAATACCTACATAAAAGGCACTATATCACTACAATTCTCATTAAACTATCAAATTCCACTAACAAAATTTGTGAATTGTTATAAAATTAAACTTGTTAAAGGAAATACATGCAGATTTAAAAAAAAGTACCTGGAATTCCGAATACGTTTGGATGGATGTCGTTCATCCTCAGCTGTGTTCATTTCAGACGATCTTCTTTTTCCGCGGGGCATTGCAACCTAACTGCGCCCAATTAATGTACTGTTGGAATAAGGGCTATGGGGAAAAAGAAGAGCAGTATAAATTCAAAATGAATCATGGAAATGTTAGGTTAAGATACAAATGTTTTGCAAGAAAATAATGATAAAAATACTCACTATAAAATAAAGCCCTTCGCTTCTTTTCAATCACCACTCCCAAACATTACAAACACATTTTTAAAAAAGAGCAATTTTGGATATATTCACGTTTTCAAAGTAGGTAGGCCTTTCTATAACAACGGGACTTACAATTAATCAATAATTAATTAAGGCGTTTTTGAGTTTTGCTATGAGTTTAATACCGAAGAAAATGAGAAAAATTTTCAAGTTGCAGAAAAAGCTTCAGCTGAGAACGAACGCATAAATGCAGTTTCCTAATAAAACTGCAAAATAAACTGCAATTTCAATTTCATACTTATTCAACCTTGACTTTACCGACCAAGGTTTAAAAAGATTTATGGAAATATATCATAGATTATAGATGCGTCAGATTTTACTTATATTTACCATAGATTCTAGGACCATTTCTAAATAATGACAGTTCCTGAATTCTGCCAAATAAGCTAAAATTAGATATAACTACAGACAAAAAGTGACAACTATTGCGCCGTATATTTTTAGTTAAGTGCATTAAATTAAGTTTTAGGAACATCAAATATGTCCAGAAATTATATATCATTGAAAATTTAAATGTAATAAATCTCAATAGTTTAAAATTCGTTAACTATAACATTTTAATAAAACCATTTTTAAGATTCTATAGCTACACCTAAGAGCTTTCTCATTTTCATACTGCTTAATGTCTCTGCTTCGTAGGCGTATCGTGGTTTAAAGAATTATTTTGCTTCAATTGAATAGAAAGCTTTATTTGACATAAAGATATGGACCACGTAGGCAAAACATTTAATAAAACCTTCCAACATGCATTTAAATCTCATGTACCATTAAAAAGAGCAAAGTAGTCTCACGTTGTCAATGGTACTCATTTAAACTTAATAAATTGATCTTTGAAACAAAACGCTAAATACAAACTCACAAAAAACCTACGAGATTATGCAAATTTTTCAAATATAAGAAAGATGTTGATTCTCTACAGACATGAATTTCACAAAATGTTAAAAAAAAATTATGTGAGTCACTTATACTGTCTCGGTTCAACTATGGGAGCGTGGTACATGGGCCTTGCTTAGGTCACAAAGATTCTGTTAAAATTCGACGAGTTCCTATTTCTTGTTTAAGGTATATCTATAGAATTAGGAAATTTCAAACAATTTTCCATGCATTAAAGCAAGCAGATTGGCTGAATATGTAGAACAGACAGAAACTTAACGTTAAATATTTGTATTCTTCAATCTTTAACTCAAAATACCCTAACTATCTGTGCAAAAAAATTAACTAAAGATCAGATTGTCACAATGTTAACGTAAAATATAGGGGCCTATTAACCACACCAAGACATAGAAAAAAATAATTTTTAAAATCCTTTGGCTTACCAAATGACTTTTACCCTTAATAGCATACCTAACGCTTTTTAAAACCTAAACCAAAAAGCTATAAAAGCACTTTCTAAGGAATTCGTATTGTCACAGCAGAATGGAGAACTGCGTGTGTTTTGGCTAACTACAGTTTCCAATTAGTTAGATGTAGTTTTCACTAATCTAATAGTTGTAGATATTTCCAACCTTTAATCTTAAATTCAAAATCTTATATTATAGTTGATGACACTTAAGATGCTGCTATGTAATAAGTAATATGTAGTTATGAAGTTAATTTGTAGAACATCAAAAGCACCGTCCCTGCCTTATGCTGAACTTTGCCTTGAAAAATTTGTTTTATTTATTGTTTTTGTCCCACCCTTATCTTCCATTAACACCCATTCTATCGAACTAATCACTTCCACTTCCTCTTTTCACCTCACTGAATAATAACAAAACTTCAAATCAAGCTATAAAGCAATCCGTGGTGAAGGCTGCATGGTACAGGAGGTTAGAACGATGTCATAAGCGGCTGTTTGTGGCGCACTAGGCAATACCTTACAATAATTGGGTTTACCTGCTCAGGTGGACTATCATCACAACCTATGGTCCAACACAACCAACACGCACAATGGATTCAAATAAAATAAACAAATACAATACAATAAAAGAAATACAAGAAATTGGACAAACCATTAACAAATCACATAACTGGAAAGCACCTGTCAACGACAAAATAGCAAACTTCTGGCTAAGAAATTTTACAACTGCACACACACACACACACACACACGCACGCACGCACACACACACACCTAGCAAGATTATTCAACAAATATATCACACAACACCACACACATTAACAGAAGAAATAACATATCTAAAACCAAAAGATGAGAACGACGGAAAGTTCATCAAAATATCGCCCAATAACATGCTTACCAACAGTATACAAAATACTAGCACCCATAGTAACACGAAAGCTAGTCACACATGCAACACAAAACAGAATAATACACGAAAACCAAAAAGGATGCAACAAAGAAACACGAGGATGTAGAAAGCAATTGATAATAGACGCAGAAATCACACGCCAAGCTAAAATTAAAAAAGATCTTTACATTACGCATACACAGACCACCAAGATGCTTATGACAGCATATCACATTCATGCTAATGCACAAACTACAAATATACAAAGCAAACACAACATTAATACAATTTATAGATACAATAATAAAAAACTTGTACACTACACTAATCGTAAAAGCAAAGATAGCTAACGTAAAAACGAAACCAATAAAGAACAGCAGAGGCATATACTAAGGGCACTCCCTAAGTGCTCTGTGGTTCTACTTAGCAGTAAACTCACTATCGAGCACACTAAACAACACAAAATACGGGTACAATATCACAGGTACACACCCACACAAAGCAGCTCACCTTCTATACATGGATGACCTCAAACTAATATCATCAACAAACTCAATCACATACTTAAAATAACAGAAACATACAACAACGACATAAACATGACCCATGGAACAGACAAATGTAAGAAAAACAATATAATAAAGAATAAACTAACAAAACAATATAACTACATGTATAACAACAACGATCACATACAAGCAATACACACCACAGACACATACTAGGATACATATCTATAGTATACAACCAAAAAATATGAATAGATCACTCACAAATGAAAGAAGAACTGAAACAGAAATACATTCAAAGACTTACTAAAATACTCAAAACAGAACTCACAACAAGAGACAAAACAATAGCAATAAACATATACACAATACTCATACTAACCATCTCGTTCGGCATAATGAGATGGAGCAGTACTGACCTAGATAACAGTCAATACACTCACCCGATTACAGCGTCAAAAGTACAGAATACGCCACATCCACGTAGCTATACATAGAAAGATTAAATATAAGAAACATGTGCACCAAAAAAATAGCTAATCTAAGAAACTACTTCATAAAAAGAGCAGAAACAAGTAGCATACACGAAACGATCATACACGCAAACACATCACCACACCACTACAACTTAACAACAGTTCTTTCAATCCCATAGAAGAAATCACAACACACACAAAGTAAAAAAATTGAAAGAAAAACATTGTACGGAAAACATCCACACTACTTTACAGAACCGCATATTAATCAAGAAGCTTCAAATACATGGCTAAAGAAAGGTAACTTATTCAGTGTAACAGGGGGATATATGATAGCGATACAAGATCACACAATCAAAACATCAAAGACGTGTGGCACCAAGATAAAGTAGAAATAATACCGATCATATTATGAAGTACAGGAGTCATTCCAAACAACCTATACCAATACACCCAAAAACTACAACTACATCCAAACACATTCATGCATCTACAAAAATCAGTCATTGTCAACACATGTACATGTACAATAATGTACAATAACTAGATTTCTAAATTCATAATATAGCTGATAGATAAAGAGAAAGAACGTTTGATAACAGACCACATGCTAATCTACTAAAACCAGATAAAACTATCTGAGAAAAAAAAACAAGTAATAGTAATAATAATCTGCTATCAACTATATTTATTCCATGCTGAGAACGCCATTCAAATGAACCTAAGTACTTTTACCTATAGTTAAGGACGATAAAAAAAGGAACCACAATGCTGAATTTCATGTTCCTTGATAACAGAATTGGCAAAACAGAAAAAAATATTCTTAATCTATTCGCTGGATTCACGGTTAGATTTTGTAGAGTTTATTGCGCCTTTTTGGCTTACATTTTGCTTTAATATTTAAATTTTGGGGATTTTTAATCCCATTGGAAAGCTTTCCTTTTCCATACCTAATCTAAGTTTCTACATGTAAGGTTTCACGATTATAGTTTCCTTCGAATTCCAGATATGTAGATCGCATACGTTTGCATTTCCAGGCTAAAGGAATGTGGATGTGCGATAATGTAGTTAATGAGAACAAAGCATCGAAAGAGAGGACTTTACTATCGGCGTTCGACGAGATCGGACGTTTGTGCGTTTATGTTCAGCGATTCTTGTACACTCTCCCTCTACCTACAAACCATCGTGTTTCGCTCCTTCGTAGGTACTTCACTTTGTCGATTACAAAACTTGGAAAACTGTGCCGATGAAAAGGACCTAAGACGCAGGAGACAGTCTTCATCATCATCATTAGGTATTCAGTCCTGGAACTGGTTAGACGCGTACCATCATTGTTTCCTATTCTGAACTAACCTACACATTTACATGAAATTTGCACAGTCTGCATCTATCACTATCTGATCTTGGTCTACATCTACTTCTTTTTCCCTATTTCTACTTGTAATATATCCCATACTATTCCCCAAAAATGCCTTAGAACGTATTCTGCCCTTCTATTTCTCCTAATTTTTGTTTCCCTACTATTTCTATAACCTATTTGTTATTAACTTTGTCTGTCCATCCTCATACATCTGAAACACAGCATTTCAAAAGACTGCTACCGTTTTCTGTCTGCTTTTCAGACTGCCCGTATTTCATAGACATACTGTGCTGTGCTCCACAAATATGCTTCAACAATTTTCCTCTTGTTCTGTTTGTTGTTTTTCATCATAGGCGCTGTTCTTCCTTGTTAGATGCAGTTTGGTCCCCTTCTATTGTTTTACAATTATATACCGTAATTCTCAGACATTCAGTAGTTGTGGGGGGCATAAGCAGTCTGTGGCTGCCAAGTTCCCCCCGCACTTAAACATTTACCGATTTAATATTTTTTCTAATATATCTTTTCGCACAGTCAACATTTGTTGCAGATATTTCACAACCAATACCTACAGTTGTTTATAATAATCATCACATTTATCTGCGCTTATTTTTTCGTCATTAGGTTTTCTGTCTCAAAAATGGTTGGACACGTACCTGCACTTATTTATATTCTGAGCTAGTCTACACAGTTCCCCGAAATTCTCACACAGCATGTTTACAACTCGGTACCCCTCTATTGTTTTCTAATTTTATGCCCTATTTCAACGAGATTTAGTGAAGAGAGTTACGCAGCTTGTGGCTGCCAAAATCCCCCAACACTTAGACATTTGCCGAAATAATAGTTTTCCAGTGAATCCTTGCACACAATTAACATTATTCGAGAATATTGCCCAACCAATACTTATGGTTGCTTATAATAATCATAATATTTAAGTACAGTTACTTTTTTGGTCATTAATTTATCCATCTTGGGACTGGTCGGATGCATACTTCTATTGATTTCTATTCAGAGCTAGCCTACACATTTCCCTGAAACTCCTACAGCCTACATCTTCCACTATCTGTGTGCAGTAGTCTAACCTAGGTCTACCTCTTCTTCTCCTTTTTTCTATTTCTGCTTCTAATATATTCCGCACTATTCCCTCATGCCGTAGTATGTGGCCTATCATCCTATATTTCCTATTTTTTACTGTTTTCCACATATTTCTTTCTTCCCCTACCATTTTAAGTACATCTTTGTTGTTAACTTTGTCAGTCCATAGTATCTTCATCATACGTCTGTAGCACCACATTTCAAAGACTTCTACCTTTTTCTTGTCCGCTTCTCCTACTGAGCAGGCTTCACGGCCGTACATTGCTGTGCTCCACACATATGTTTTAAGCAATCTTTTCCTTGTTTCTAGGTTTGTTGTCTTTGAACACAGTAGTTGCTTTTTCTTGTTAAATGTAGCACGACCTTGGGCTAATATTTGTTTTATATCTTTTGTGCTTTTCCCATCTTGCGTTATTTGGCTTCCTAGATAGCAGAAATCCTTAACCTCTTGTAAGTTCGTGTTACATATTTGTATTCTTGTTTTTGATTTATTTTCCTCTCCTTTGCATACTAGTACCTTAGTTTTAGTTTTGTTGATTTTCATACAGTATCTCTCTGTTAGAACCGTTTCCATTTAATTAAGAGCAGCTTCTAACTCTTCCTTGCTAGATGCTAATACCGCTATATCATCTGCTAATCTAAGCATATTAATTTTTTGTCCCTGCGTAGTAATTCCAAATGTCTTCCTGCATTTGACAGTATTCATTGCCTCTTCAATGTACAAGTTAAAAATTAATGGGGATAGGGCACATCCCTGTCTCACCCCTTTTCTAAAGTTTACTTCTCTACGTTCCTGCTCTAATTCTATTACTGCTGTTTGCTCTTTATATAAGCTATGTACTATTCGTTTATCCCTATAAATCATTCCAATTTTTTGAATATTTCGAATATTTTTTCCATTTTACATTGTCGAATGCTTTTTCCAGATCTACAAACCCTATATACACGCTTTCCCCTTTTTCTATTGTTTTCTCCATTATCACGCTTACAGCTTATATAGCCTCCCGTGTTCTTCTGCTTCGCCTAACCTCAAATTGGTTTTCTTTTAGTATTTCTTTAGCCCGTTTTCCATTCGTCTTTGTACAATTGTAGTTAATATTTTTCACACGTGTGCTGTTAAACTTATTGTTCGAAAATTTTTACATCTATCCGCGCCTTTCTTTTTTGGTATAGTTACTATGATGTTACGTTTGAAATCTTTGGGCATCTCGCCTGTCTCATACATATAGCTTACAAGTTGGAAGAGACTTTCTATTACTGCTTGTCCAGTGGCTTTTAGAGTTTCTGCTTGCACCTTAACAGCCTTTACCTTTAGTATAAGGTAAGTTCCTGGCTTGTTTTATTAGTTTGTGGACTTCGCGCTTGAAGAAAATTTATGTGACTGAATTTGTAGACGTATTACTTTACGTCCAGAGTCAAGCACGATTATCGACTCGAGGAAGTTAAAATTATACCGTAAGTGGTAGGTTTATAACAAGTTGTCATTCTATACTACTACAAATAAAAAACAAAGTGGATATACCTCAATTCTTAATTTCCTTCAGTGAAAATAACCCTTTTTAACTCAAGAACAAGTTGAGTATTCTTCCTGATGGTGTTTCTTCGTACGTTTTGAAAAGGTGCATCTTCATATCTATTTAACGTGTTGTTACGAACTATTAGGCAACCCGTCAAACATCCAAGTTGTAAACCGAAGAATGACGATAACTAATGATACTTGGCAACCCGAAAGAATACGAGAAGATCGAGAGAATGACGCCGAATTGGGACGTAGGATTGAATGGACGAGTAGAAGACAACGACCAACTTAGGAAGAAATTAGTATTTCAAGTAGGAGCCTGAAAGCATACTGGGCACGGTGAGACTCCTTGGTGATTGAAAATAGAATCTTAAAACGACTCCTGGAGTGTGAAGATGACACTGAGGAACGACTTCAAGTGATAGTGCCGAGAAGCAGAGTGTCGGAAGTGGTGCAGCACTTGCACGATGGTATCTCCGTAGGGCACTTTGGCGCGAAAAGAACTCTCGAAAGAGTGAGAGAAAGATTTTATTGAGTGAACTGCAAGGAAGATGCAAAGGAGTGGTGCCGGAAATGTGAGTTGTGTGCCTCTGGAAATGGCCCGGTCACAAAACAGAAAGCCCTAATAAGACAGTATAACGTGGAAAATCCTTTTGAGAGGGTGGCTATAGATATAGCTGGTACGTTTCCTGAATCAGAAATAGGAAATAAATACATCTTGGTTGCAATGGATTATTTTATCAAATGGCGGGAGGCGTATGCTATACCTAACTAAGAAGCCGAGACGGTTGCAGATGTACTAGTGAGGGAGTCATTTTGTCGCTTTGGAGTTCCGTTAGAATTACACTTCGATCAAGTTCGGAACTTCGAATCAGCGTTGTTTCATAACGTCTGCAAGCATCTTGGAATTAGGAAGACTAGAATCACGCCAGTTCATCCCCAATCATATGGAATGGTTGAAAGAATGAACGGGACGTTAGGAAAGTACCTAGCCAAAATTGTCTCCGAACATCAACGAGACTGGGATCAATATTTATATTTGTTCCTACTGGCGTACCGATCTTTGGTACATGACAGCACAGGATACCCTCCCGCTTGCGTAATGCTAAGACTTAAATTGCGGTTACCATGGAATCTTCAGTTTAGATTTAAATCTGGAGAAGAGGTCGCAGGTGAAGATTGCGTTAGCAAGCTTCGCGAAAGATCAAATAGCATTCACGAAAACGTCCGAAAGAATATCCAGGTGGCAAGCGATCGAATGAAATCACAATATGACACAAGAGCACAAGAAGGTGGTTACCAACCTGGAGATTTAGTATGGTTGTACAATCCAGAAAGAAAGGGTGGATTGTTGCCAAAATTACAAAGACAATGGGAAGGCCCGTACAAAGTGTTAAAAAGAATTAATGATGTAGTGTACCGGATCAGAAAATCTCCCCGTGGTAAACCGAAAGTGGTACACTTTGACCGTTTAACATTTTTGCTTGTAACAACCAGGAAGGCTCGAGTAATGAGAATGGTGTTCGAAGAGTTATTAATTGTGAGCCAAAAGTAGATTTTGCGAGTTTCATGGCGGCGTAAGGTGGTTCCGCTAAGTCGAGGTTTGGCGATGATGTTGAAAAACAGCACCAGAACGGTATTCCCTTGCACATTGCGTAGTTCAAGATCTGCAAATTTTAAGAGGAATATCTGTTGCTTCAAAAAAAAAAGTTTAGATGTGTGGATAAATTAGTACAAGAGCAACCAACTGTAGGAAAAGCCTTGGTTCTTCAGGATGAAAATTGTTATGTTTACTATTTAGTCACCAAAAATTCTTCATGGCAGATACCTGGTTATGGACATCTATGGGCGGCTTTGCTGAGTCTTAAGGATCAGATGATGGAAAATGAAGTAACCAGCCCAAGCTAGGCTGTGGACTAGATCGCTTAGATTGGAAAATAGTTCGAAATATGCTAGAAGTAATTTTCCAGGGAACCAACATCCAGGTCTTTGTTTGTTGCTATCAACCGGTTGCCTACCAAGACTAAGCAAAGAGTGTTGACTATTATTTCCAACGACGTGGTGTATACATCAAAGGAGATAGCTGTCGATGCCGCCATCAGTTATCAAATTGACGTCAAAATGTTTTTACAGTTACGGGACGTAACGGTTTTAAAAAGGGGGCAGTGTTACGAACTATTAGGCAACCCGCCAAACACGCAAGTTGCATAACCGAAGTGTATTCTACAGAAGTTTAGAACATTCGAGCCAACACCAGACTATGAATCATCTAGTTAATTTTAGGGTATTATATATAAGATCGGTGATGAGTGTACATCAGTTAGTCTTCTATATCCAAATGTCGTATATAAATCATATCATTACGTTTTGAATGTATACCCTATTCACGTTAAATATAGGATGACGTCATAATTCAAATAAATGCTGCATTGCCATGGTTAAGTTATTATATGTGTATTTCCCGACCTTCTTTGGTAAGTGCTTCACCCTTAGTGCACTTAGCTGCAATGCCGTTTACTGTATTCAGACTGATGTTCAATGCCGCTGCGACTCACTAAAATATAAACATTTGATTTAAAACATATAAGTTGTAATCTCACTTATACCTAACAATGATACAATGCACTTTCTTAATAATTTTCTACTCGATATGAAAAAATTATACATAAAATACAAAATTGAGTTACTTACGTCTTTTACTGCTGTTTTTAAGAGAAAAATGGGCCCCCCATTATTCCGTTCTTTCTCAAAGTACTGAATTAGAAGAGTGACAGTTTCTTGTGCGCGCGAAGCCAAATGTTTAGGCTTTCTAAATGTTAAATACTCGTAACTTGCAATATATAAAGTGTTTTAGTTCTGAAAAGAACTGTTTCATTTAGAAACTATAAAGCACAATCGATTTACTACAAAACTCAACAATGACAATTAAATAAAAAATGTCAAAGTAATAAAAGTAAAAAATGTTGCAACAACGAATAGAACTGGCAACTGCTACACCCTAAATCCTAATATCATTAAACCTACGTTCATAGTTATGTTCACAGTTTACAATCTCTGGCACTTTAGTACTATTTATGACGTCATCCCATAATTATTTTGAACAGAGTATAAAAACAATGATTTAGGTTTTTACGTTGATTGAAGCAACCTCAATCAACGGTTTTATTTGTTTTAAAATTTGTTCTAAGATAGAATGTTCAATGGAAAGCAGCTTTTAAAGTACATTATGGAATCGATTTTTTTCTAAAATGGCGCGAAATTTAAATAAATATAATTTTAAAATATAAGCGTCTTTGTTGTCAAGTAACATCTACCTCAAAATGTTATTAATATCTTTATTTGAAAAATTTTTATTTAAAATTATTCATATTGTAGAAATATGTTACACCATAGACTTATGTTCGTACCTATAAGTAATTTTTGGTTGATTTTTATAGGTTAAATAAGTTTTGTTGCAATATAGTTATGACTAGAAATAGGACTGATCATAGACAACTAATTTCAATTTAATGTCAGTCTCGATTATCTATATATATGCAAATATTTAGGTTCTACATAAATGGAGCAAACTACTTTTCCAGGTGGTATTCTATATTTTATTATACTATATTATTAGAGTATATTTTATTTTAAATTTTATTATCATGAAAAGTGTGTAAGGATTTTCCAATAGAAAGTTGAATTAATTTAGATTTTAAACAGTTGCGCGTAATGAAACTATAATTAATTGCCCGTAGTTAAGATAATTTTTAGCTAAATCTTGGCATTTTCTTTACAATATATTTCTATAAAAAGCTGTTTTTAAATTTCCTTGAACGTTTTGTGATGCTATTTTATCGATATCCAGGACTATAACGCAACACCTGATAATCTTTTATTTTTACAACAGTTTTTTGTTATCGTAATTCAATCGTTATTTACAAACCACAAGATTGCATATCTTTAATTAATTGGTGATCATTCTTGTTTTTATCGGAATCCTATACAAAAAAGGTGATGCTTAGATTTTAATCTAATCCTATAATCAGATATGTAATTTAAAATGTTATAATAATAAAATATAAGAGGGTTTGCCCATACGAACTTTAGCGAAAGTTAACGACGAACCCGCTATCTTTAAACCAATCAACTATGTTGGGGCTCATTTTACCCGCTTCCGTTTTCTATCTTGCTTTGATATCTATTATTCCATTCTTGTTATTCGGTGGCGTTATACCAAGTTTGCTTGTGCGTGTTCTTCATTTTTGACTATATTTTGCCGTGCTATTTCAAATCGCGAGTTTATAAAAATATCTACAATGGCAGACAAAGTGGATGAAAAGATGTAAGTATTTAAAATGCATGTGCAGTTTAAAGTAGTTCTAGATATTAGCAAACTTTTTGGCGGCATTAGTCAAGATGGCGCGTAGCCGCATTTTCGTGAAAATTCTTACGGTTATTGTGAGTAGGCGTAGTGCATACTATTTTACGATCACTTCACGTAATGGAAAGTTACTGATTATGTTTTTATATTTAGTAGGTTATTCGGAAATTCATCGATTTTCGGCGTTGCCGATTTAGGCGGGAAACCTGCAAGCACATTGTAAAAACCGTTGTTAGATTAAATCTTGATTAAGACAGTTTGAATTAAAATTTTGGCTGGTATAATACCGCGGACATTTTTGGAAAGGACAAAATCTTTATAAAATTTTAATTCAAATTTATAATTAACATCAATTTTTTTTTATCCACAAGAAGGAATCAAATAAGCACTTTTTATATAAAAAAAAAGAAAGGCTATCCTTAACTACTTGTAAATTTATAGTGAAAATGAAGTTTGCACAAAAAAGAAGGATGTTGAATCACCAGTCAAAGATAAAGCAATTTCTGATGAAAAACCTGAAAAGGAAAACGGGACTGTGTTTGAAAATGAAAATGGTGGAACGGAGGAGACGGAGGAAACAGACAATAAAGGTATACATTTCTTAAGTGCGTTCAAAATTTAGTTTTTTTTACTAATTTAGAATCTGATGTTGCTTCAACCATAAAGAGGAAATCTGGTGCAGGCGATCAGTTGGACGAAAAGACGGCTGATGATGCTACTCCTGAGAAGAAAGCAAAATTAGATGAAGCAGATGTAGAGTCGAATGCCGAAGCAGAAATATCTGCTTAATTTATTTAATTTTGTTTCAGAGTCGTTCATACTTTTATGTACAATGGTAGAATTAGCAAAAAATAACTCAATGTATGAACTATAACATGTATAATTTTTATAATTTCATGACATGGTTGACCATAGTTTTTGTTTTTAAAGCTGCACATTCCGGCAAAGCTAAAATTTGTAAAAAATGCCGGTAGAATTTTAATGGCTGTTTAACAACTTTTGTGATTTACATACGACATTTTCAAATTTTGTACCTGATAACAAACCCTAATTTAATTGGGAAATATATATATTGCATTAATCCCAAACATGTATACCGCAAATCCCATGCCAAAATTTTGCATTACTAACACAGTTACTAAAAGTGTTGACTAATAAGATGCAGAATGTTAAAATTTTAATCGGCCAGTTTACAAAATAGCTTTAAAAGTGTGGTTGTATAGTATATTCTATTACGAATAGCTTTATAGTGTGTTGACGTACTTAAAAAGTATTTTTTTCAAATGTGAGATGTTTTATTTTTTTTAGATTGTAAGATACTTTAAACAAACAATTTTGTGAGTTTTGAGTTTGCCATCTTAGGTGGTTGATCATTTCTAGTGACGTAAAAGTGGTTCTTGTTCGTTAAGAAGACAGCTCTGCCAGTCCATTACCTCAGTGTGACTTCTATACCAGTGTGTTCATATCAATCATAACTTATTTTTATGTAGGTATTAAAGTTGCCGGTGAACATTCAAAATTTTTTCGTTATCCTATGTATATAATCTACTGTATTTTCTTATATTGTGTTGAGTAAATATTCAACAATATTCTTTTGATCCGGCAGCTTTTATACTTAATGTTATTGCTTTTATATAAATGTTATGACAGTCCTAAATTGCCAAAAAATAGTATTTATGTATATCATGTGGTACATATTGTAACATTTTAATAATGGTATTGGCAATACAGAGTTTGTTTCTAGATCATTTATGTTTTAATAGTAAAAGTTCCTGGTGTTTAATAATTTATGCATTTCCTTCAACCATCCCTATAATTTACAAGCACGAAACGGTAATTATAAGAACATACATTTTTAATAGAAAGGTATAATAATTGCTACTTGCTTGATTGGTAGCATGCAAAGTGGAGAAAGAATTATTGATTATCAAAACGCTGATGTTTTTGTTTTTTTAATAACATTGAATTTATTGCAATGTTGTACTGGTATTTTTCTTATTGCAATTACATATTCCAAATGGTGAGTCAATATTCTCAATTTCATGTGTTGGAAAAATATTAATCTTAGGAGGTTGGCTTTTCTGAAATAGTATCTTATTTAATTAGCAAGGCAACGGAAGTATGACAACGTAACGCACATGTTATAATGTTTTGCAAATATAAAATTTAATTTTCTGTTCACATAAATAGTTAGAAATTCTTCGATATTCTGAAATAAATATGCTGTTTGTTTTTCGAAACATTTTGCTGGTGTTTGCATATTAAACACACTGTTTAGTATTACATACTTATTTTATTGTATACAAAAACATGTTTTTAAGTGAGTGCAGAATTTGCACGATTTTGGCAATAATCTATCAAGATTAATTTTGTTGTGGATAACGTGTGGTTATGCAGAATTTTTATGAAGAGATCGCACAGGTGATTTTTTACATTACTGATATTTAAAGTTTGTCTTTAAAAATCGGCCTAATAAACCTACAAGACACCCAATTCCCATTTTTACATAATACAATGCTATTTGTTTATAGTAATGTGGATTTGCATATTCTGAGACTATTTGCAAGTGAAACACCTCTAAAAAAATTTCTCATCTAACTAATGGCAATAGGCAACTACAAGTGGAATATGGTGGCAAGGGTTCTGAATAAATTTATAACCTATGAAGGTTGCATTTTAATAATAGCAGAGCATATCACTTATAATTGCAAATGAATAGAAATTGTCCTACCTTTTATTTCTTTCGACTAGGTAACTGGAAAGTTACCATACATTACATTTAACCATTAACAAAAAGCACATTAAATTTTCCTTACACAATTCGTTTGAATAATCTCGATCAATCGTTTTCCAGACACTGATTGTTTTTTAAAGTAGTATTTCAAAATAAACACAAATAGTCTTAATACTGTTTCACTATTCTTAGATAAGTTGGTATTAAAATAATAATTCACACAGACTACTTAAAATGTTTTATGTATTTCAAACAGTTTAGAAATACCATAAATTTAGGTAACATTTTGAAGACATTTTACATCCATGTCATATAATTTTTAGGTTTTCTGTGCATATCTTAATAGAAGCTGATTTCTTATACAAATTTCCATGCTTTTGGTAATTGTTTTGTTGAAATTTAAGGCTTTTCTTTTTGTGCAATAAAGTTAATGATTTTTGAAATAGTGCCTTTTGTATAAATGTGCATAATTACTATTTCATTTATTTAAAGAATGCTAACTTTTAATCGTTATCTTCTCAGCCTGGAAGTGGCAGCACAATAATTACATATGTCGTTGGTTGCATGTTAGCATTTTGCTCACAGCTCGTTGAACGAAAAAATTTTTAAAAATTTGATAAGTAAACGTTTACTTACATTTCAAAAATAAAATGCACAATTTAAAAACTAGAAAAAAATAATGTGCAATATTATAAAAGACGTGGTTGCACTTTTCCTTGTTCATTCAACAATGCACTGATGGTGAGCATTGTTGCAAACAAACTTTTTGCAAGTGGCACATTTTTTTTTGTTTTATGATTTTTCTGTCACGAATTCCTTGTGAATCAGTTTTGTGGCTTCTGGTTCAAGACCTATAAACTTACTGATTCGCGAAATTTGAAGTGCAGAATTAGAATGGACGAGTGAATTATTATGTTCAGTTTCAACAAATTCAGTACTAATATTTTCAAAGATATATCACAGTTTATTCTTCAAACATTCAATATAATAAGAATAATTGTTAGCGGTCATCTAAAACTTATTCTTAAAACATACATACTTTTCAGTTCGTTCACTCTGCCTTTCGTAAAATTATAGAAAGCTATAATATCTTGTTTGACTTTATCGCTCGTATTTTTATCAATTGTCTCCTGTATGCATTGTAGACAAAACCGGAACATTTTTATTTTTACGTGACATTGAACTATGTAAACACTACTGCATATATCTTTCTTTTCTTTGTAAAAGTATTGGAGGAATTCTTTTATTTTTCCACAATGTTCCAACAACGGTAGTTTTTTATTTATACAAATGTTGCTAAAGATAAAATGACTATCTATGGTAACATTTCGCCCAGTATTGATAATAGCAGAAATAATTCTCTTTACACTACTTGCTGTTGAATTATCTTCTTTGTATGCCTATCAGGCTGCCTGCCTGCATATATTTCCATGTTAGTCGTATAGAATACACGGAATCAACCAGTGATTTTTGCAATGCCCACTAACGCATTTAACATTTTGCCTACTGTAGTATATTCGCCCTGGATATAATTGGATTTGCATTTTTTAACAAACTGGGAAAAATTTTTCTAATCGAGCCAAGTTATATATAGCTTTATGTTCACCACGTATGTTTGTCATCAAATGGCAAAGCCCAAAGTTGGGTATAAAATCTTCTTGGAAACATAGTTGCTCTAAAACATTCAGGTGTGGTGCCATTGTCTGTTTAAAGTTCTTTTATGTTGATATGCCCATCCTTTTGTAGACCAGCCACATATAGCAATCTAAGTAAAGGTAATATTTCATCTGGAATCTCCTTCACGTGTGTAATTCGCTCGCATTTGTTGAAGATATATGCTAGTGCACTGTGTAACATATTCAATAGTCTCGTCCGGAAGAAATTGCTTTCATGGTTCGAGATCGGTGTGCACATTCTTTGCAACCTGTTTTACCCCGGACCACATTTCCTTTTTGTGTTCGAATGTTTGAGCGTGGGGGAGAGTTGAACAAGAAAATACCTTTATCTTTGTTAGGACTCCATAATCATTCATGCCTCCCTTCCATATTTATTGGTAATTGTTCGATATAAACGAGTCGTTGAGATATCAATGGAAATGTCACGTTTAGAACTTTTGATGAACACCTTTAATAATAAATTATTTCTTGACGTTATTGTGTTTATTTCCGTTATCTTACAGCATCCAAATAGTACAACTAACATATTGGCCCCTTCGAGCCGGATGTTATCAGCACATTCAATTAATGAAAAATTAAAGGGTTGTTTGTATCATAATTACAGTTATCCAATAAAATCACGTGCATCGGTGTATACCAAATACGAAGTTTATCCTTACAAGGAATACTACATTGGGCCAATCGTCTCATTTATTCAATTTTACAACATGCAAACAAACCAGCAGCTGCAGGTATATTCTTGGACACAGATCGCTAAATATTGTAAGTTGATCCTTTTCTTTATTATTCTTTACTTACTTTATCCTCAATATTTATTTATAATGGTCTCTGAAAATCTCAAACGTTTAACACACAAAAGAGGTTTTTTTAAAACACAACTTACCTTGTTTGGAAAATGTTAGATTCTTCAAGTAGATAAAATTTCTGATGCTAACGTACTTAATTTACAGCAACGGCTCTATAAAATACAGCCTATTTTTGAGTTATATAATGAAGTACAATTGGATATTGATTTACTTGATGATTGAGAAAAATTTTGAACGTAAAAGTTTTCATGATCTTTATTTTAATTTAATGTCAATCTATTATTAGTAAATTTAATACTCTTGAATTAAAATCTTCTACTAATTTCTAGTCCAAAAGCTATTCCAATAGTGGTTCCGGAGACTCGCCAAGACGTGCGGCAAGTCCCAAGGTTAATGTAAGATTAACTAAATTGGATTGACCTATTTTTGATTCTTCATTTACTAATTGGAAGTCATTCTCAGATGCCTTTTTGGCCATGGTCGATAGCAATCCTGTTTTCTAATTTTCAGAAACTATTTTTGCGGATTTCCCTCCGGGGCGAATCAAATACCATGATATCAGCATTAGACGCAAGTAATGCTAGCTATAAAATTGCATGGGAACGTTTCACTCAGAGATATAACAAAAAATGGAAAATCATTGAGGCCCATATTCAAGAAATATTAAATCTTGAACCACTCGCAAAAGTCACAAAGGTATGTGTGTGCTAATTGATAAGCTCCAGAATCGCATCCAATGTTTAAATCAGTAGGTCAACCAGTTAAAAATTGGAATGCATTAATCATACCAATCGTTAATTTGATGTTCACACGGTTCACGAATGGCAATGTAAATGAATTCCAATCCAACAAATGAAGAAATACCCACTTACGAAAGGTTCATTCAATTCTTAAATACTAGGCAAGGTGTTCTAGAAGCGGTTAACACTAGAAAGGTGTCTCTAGTACCCAATACATTCTCATACATCTGAGCAAACTAGTAGTGAAAACAATTCTAACAGCTTTACTCTTTCTACAGTTATCGAACCTGCACAAATTAAGGAACGAATTTACAAATATTAGAGTAATATTAGATTCTGCCTCTCACTCTAATTTTATATCAGAAAACACATGTAAGACATTGAAACTAAAGGTGGTTTCCACAAATTTATCAGTAACGGAAATAAACCAAGGTAATACGCAAATCAATTATGAAACTGAATTAACTATTCAAGGTTTAACAATTTTTCAGCGAACATAAAGTGTTTGTGTTACCACTAATTACAACCGCAATATCTATCTTAACAATTAATATTAATTATTTCAAAATACGCTCAAATATTAATCATTCAATGTATAGAGTAGTGTAGATATGTTAATAGGTGTTTCGTTATTCTGGGAACTTGCATTTGGTCAAATTAAGAATGAAAACGGCAGCATTTTCCAGAAAACCAAGTTGGGTTGGTTAGTTGCAAGTACAATACGAGGTAAAAATCACACCACAGTTTCGTCATTTCTGACAACACAGTTGCATGAAAGTTTACAGACATTCTGGAAAATCGATGAAATGCATACAAAAGCAAATTTTTAACTTCAGATGAACAATACGTTGAATCATTTTTTGAATAAACCACAACACAAACGGTTGACAGCAAATTTATTGTTAAACTCCCACTTGAGGAAAATCTACATCAGTTAGGTGAATCTTATGAAGTAGCTGTAGGAAGATTTTTATTACTTGAAAAGCGATTTCAAGGCGATCAAGCACTATAAATGCTATATACAAATGCATTCAGGATTATATGAATCAGGCTCACATGCTGTTGAGTAGTTCAAATTCGCAACAATCGCTCTATTTACCCCATCATGCAGTAATGAAAGAGTCCAACAGTACAACTGCGTTACGAGTTGTACTTGAAGGTTCAGGGATACCCATTAATTCTTTACAATATGCTGAACCCACTCTTCAAGATGATTTGGTTTCTATCATCACACGCTTCATGCACACATACGCACTTACGGTCGACATAGCTCTGATGTATCGCCAAATTTGACTCCACCCAGATCATTAGAAGATTTCAGAAAATTGTTTGACGTGAAAATCCCGATGATATGTTACAAATATATGAATTAAATACGGTCACATTTGGAATGACATCCACTCCTTATCTTGCAGTTAAATGTTTATTCGAAATTGCAAAATGCAACAAAAATATTTTTCCCTAGGAAGCAAAATAATTAAATTAACTTACTACATTGATGGATTGTTCGGTGCTAATTTAATCAGCAAATTACAAGAACTGAAATATAGTTTAGTTACCATTTTAGGTACTTACGGATTCACACTAAGAAAATTTAGAAGTAACGGGCCCTAACTTTCAGAAAAATGCGAAAATTTCAATGTTATGCCGGTTAGTAAAATACTAGGTATTTTGTGATTCTTTTTTATATTCTGTTACAAGAGATAAAATGTTTACAAATAATGTTTCAAAATGTAGCATTCTCTCAATTACTGCTCAATTGTTCGGATCCAATTGGCCTCTTAGCTCCAATTATTGTAATTGCGAAATTAATAATTCAAAAGTTATGGAATTTGAATTTAAATTCGAATGAAACAGTTCCTAATAACATTCACACACAATGGCTTGAATTTTTAAATGAATTTTACCTTTAGTTAATCAACTTACAATTCCAAGAAACGTTTTGATTTTGCACGCTGTAGTTTATGAAATTCTTGGTTTTTCAGACTTTTCAATAAACGCATACGGCACGTGTATATACATAATTTCAATGAATGCTAACAATCAATGTGAAATAAATTTGGTGACTTCCAAATCTAGGGTAGCTCCTTTAAAAACGGTATCGTTACCTAGACTAGAACTACTAGCTGCAGTTTTACTAGCACTATTATTAAATAATTTAAAAGGTATTTTACGGTTAAATTTTACCCAACAATATTACTGGTGTGATTCTAAAATTGTTCTTAATTGGTTAAATTTAAATGGACTACATTTGTCACAAATAGAGTTTCTTTAATTCAAGAGCTGACAAATGTCAGCGATTGGTATTATGTTAGTTCTTTGGAAAATCTCGCAGATGTTGTATCACGCTGTGCAATGCCCAACAAATTAATTAATTGTCAACTTTGGTGGAAGGGTTCACAATTTTTAAAACATTACAGCATTATTTAATGGAAAATTATGATGTGCATCACAAAAGTATTCCAGAGCAAAGAGCAGCTATAAAAAATTTTGTATGTACAAATCAAGACTCGAATTTACTCTTTAACAGATATTCTTCATTAACAAAGCTAAAACGTATTACAGTATTACGTATATGCTTTAAATTTAATTGTCAAAATCCCAACAATAAGAAAATAGGTTTTTAACAATTGACGAACAAAATGAAGCGTTATGTATTTTGATCAAAATTTCCCAAATTGAAGCATACCCCAAGGATTATGAAAATTTAATTCAAGGCAGACCCATATAAGGTAAAAGTAACTTATTAAGTTTTGATGAATAAGGTATAATAAGAGTAGGTGGTCGTCATCCTATTTTATTACCAAGTGATTTTAACCAAATTAATTTTTAAAAATCAGCATCACTTGTCACTACATGCAGGTCCAAATCTGTTATTAAGCACAATAAGGGTAGCAAAATAACAAAATGTTACATAGGTATTTTTATTTGTTTTTCAACAAAAGCGATACACATAGAACCCATAACTTCTTTTTCTACAGCCGCTTTTCTTGAAACTTTTAAAAGATTTATAGCTAGACGAGGAAAACTATTGCACTATTTAGTGATAATGGTTCAACTTTTCAAACCACTGATACAGAATTAAAGAAAATCTTTACATCTCTCGAGGAAAATTATGAATATATTGCAGGTAGTGCTATCGATCAGTGTATAAATTGGCACTTTATTCCTCCTAATGCCCCCTCCCTCCCACTTTGGTGGCAGAAAAAAGCGCAAAATATCATCTTACTATAGTAATTTCTCACGCAAGTTTAACTAATGAAGATTTATATACAGTTTTAACACAAATTGAATTCATTTTAAATTCTTGTCCCTTGACGGCTCTTTCCTCGGATCCTAATGACTTACAAGCGTTAACTCCGGCTCACTTGTTAATCGGGCATACATTATCAGCAATCGCAGATCCAGATGTAACGAATCTGAAATTAAATCGATTAAAGAGATACCAGCACTTGCAACAAATTAATCAGCATATATGGAAATGTTGGTCATTCAAATATATATCTCAACTTCAACAATGCCATAAATGGCAACGTGACATCAATTCTAACAAAATTGGTTTTTTGGTCATTATTAACGATAATAACTTACCTCCTTCCTATTGGAAATTGGAACGGATCATTTAATTACATCCAGGAAGAGACAACACTGTACGTGTAGTGAGTGTAACGCGTTTAAACGGCATATTTAAGTGTCCAGTGAATAAAATATGCATTCTTCCGGTATCTTACAGCACCCAAAGAGTACAATTAACAATCTTTCACAATCGTCATATTTTGACCCATATCATAAAGTTTTTTATTATTATCAATAGATTCGTTTCCATATTGTTCAGTGTTTGAATTATGCTCGTTAAATTCTGATTCAACGAATCGTTACCAACATGCCATACCACTAACTAATTGTGAGTTATGTCATGGTGACATTTGGTTAACTGATTTTTATTTTTTTTTGTTTTGATTTCGAACTTAAGGTCGGTTTGACACAGCTCTAAATTCTTTTCTATTCTGAGCTAGATTAAAAAGGTCTACGTACCCTTCACGACCTAAATCTCTAATAATTTGGCTAATATAGTTTTGTCTAGGTCTTCCTGCTCTATTTTTATTTGGTAGTTTATAATCTAAGACCTTACTAAATAGTCCCTCATGTCTTAACTGGTGTCCTATCATTCTATCTCTCCTGACCTTTAATCCACATACAGGGTTCCTTACCTATCCTTCTATAAACTTCCTCATTTGTTACTCTATCTGTCTAACTAATCTTTAACATTCTCCTATAACACCAAGTTCAAAAGCTTCTATCTTTTTCTTATCTACCTCTTTAATTGTCCAAGTCTCACTACCGTATAATAGAACGCTCCATACGTACGACTTTAAGAAACTTCTTCTATTATCTAAACTAATACTATTAGCTATTAGTAAATCTTTCTTTTTTAAAAACATTTTTCTAGCTTGAGCTATTCTAGTTACTATATTCCCTCTACTACGTCCGTCCTTTGTAATTATACTATAGCAAAATCCATCTACCTCCTCTAATTCGGTATTACCTAGTTTTAGTTTTGGTTTAGAACTAGGCTAGAACTTCCAGCTTCAATATTTTCCAGTTTGTCTGAAAAAACACAACAGCGGAGCAGGTGGTTCTATACCATACATTTTGTTGTAATGTTCAAAAATACTAAAATAAAAACATTACCTTTGTATTCAATTTCTGCACCACTCGTCGCGTAGTCTCAGCTCTGAAATTATTACTAATGTTGTTTGTCATGTAACAAAACAATTGCTCATGCATTGCATTTTATATCAATGTTAGAAAATGCTCATAGCACGACCACTCCTGGGTTAAACACAAAGTTATCAAAAAAATTCTAGCAAACATTGTGTAAATGTTCATTTTTATATAATAGATTTTGAAAATGCCCCTATTGTTATACACAGATGAAACCTTTTATGATGCTTAACTTCTGCTAAAGGACAGGGCCGTTTTCTTATTACATATTTATGTTCTATCAAATTATTGACTTACTTGGTGTATACTTTTTTTAAATAACAAGTAGCATAAATAATATTTAAAAAAAACTAAACAAAAACTTGCATTTAGATCAGAAGGAAAATAGAAAACCCATCAAATTTACTTCCCAATGTATGGAAATGGAAATTTGGTTGTGTACACTTGAATGAATATAAATAAGGTCAGAAGATATATAATAAGGTCAACGTGTAAATATTTATTAGAGCAGATTGCTTTCGGTTATTGATTAGTTATCTTTAATATGAGAACGTAATAAAAACTAATATAGAAAATATTGTACAGTAAAATCGTAACTCACTTGTACGACAGAAAACTACCATTAACAAATTAAAATAACTTAAAGCCAAACGTGTTAAAATGGACTTAACAGTATCATATGCTTTTTTCCCTTTCTACATATGGTAGTACTTTAGTTTTATTTTTATTAATTTTTATATCATATGTTCCCATTTCATTAAGAACTGCTGCTAATTCTTTCTTACCAGATTCTAATGTCGTTTGTCGAAATGTCTTTCTGCATTTGACAGTATTCATTGCTTCTTCGATATATAAGTTAAAAATTAATGGGCATAGCGCACATCCCTCTCTCACCTCTTTCCTAGTATTTACTTCTCTACGTTCCTACTCTAATTCTATTGCCACTATATACTCTTTGTTTAAGCTATGTACTATCCCTATATCTTATTCCTATTTTTTGACTAAATTTTTTTGAACTCGCTACTAGTGAAAGCAGTTGCATTGTCCGAAATAATAGTATCAGGGAATGCATGCGATGCAAATAGTTGAAGCATCTGTAGAAGCTGAAGAAACAATTTTTATTTTAACCATTTCAAAAACGAATCAACTACTTTAAGAAATACTCTTCCTTAGTAAGACCTCTCAAAATCTATATGTAAACGTAACCAAGGTTTTTTTGTAGGTTCCCAAGGGAATATAATTGACATTGCAGGAAAAACTTCATTTTCTTAATAAGCAACACAATTTTTTTACACTTTTCTCACTTGTTATCAATTTCTGACCACCAAACACAGCTTCTTGCTAATGCTTCATCTTTACAATATCAGGATAACAGACGTATAAAGTAGATAACATTTTTTGTGTAGTTTTACAACTTGATTTCCACGAAGCAGGCAGCCTTTATGAGACGATAATTCGTAACGACATCTATAAAATGAAGCAAATACTTCTTCCAGTTTGTAAATAAGCTAACCCCTAAGAAGCTAATTCATAACTCTAGAAATTACAGGATCTTTTACTGATAGTGTAGCTATTTCTTTCACATTTAATGGAGGATTTCCATGGATTCTAATAACAGTACTTCCTTGAAATCAGGAGTTTCTACAATCACAAACTGCAATGAAAGTCTACTTAACCCAACAGAATTTGAAATTTGTTTTCCAGCTTTATGAAATATTTTGTAGTCATATGTAGCAAACATAAGTAAGCATCTTTAGATTCTTGAGGAAGGATTCTTTGGGGTGGTTTATCAGGAGATAACAACCCTAATAATGGTATATCGAGAATTCTCTCTCATGCAGTAATTATGGAATTTTTCAACCCCTACAATAATGCCTGAAGCTTTACGATTAAGCTGTGAAAAATTATTTTCAGTAGAAGTAAGTATTCTTGAATGATAAGCAATTGGTACTTCAAGACCGTTTCCAATAACATGGCTGATCACACATACAATGCCATAATAAAATGCATCGCAAGTAATAGAAATTGGGTTAGCCAGGTCGTAATGAACCACCACGGTATCAAAAGTAAGCAATTTCTTTATGCCATTAAAAGCACATTCATGTTTGTTAGTCCATTCCCATTTTGTTTCAGAAGTCTGTGTTGAGGCTCAGCAATATCAGCTCTATTCCTTAAGAATGTATAGTAGTAATTTAGTAATCCCAAAAATCTTGAAGTTCTGTTTTTGATTTTAGAGCTGGAACATCATTAATAACTCTACACTTATCTTCAGTAGGACGAATACCATTAGCATCAATACAAAATCCAACAATATTTACTAAAGGAAGCCCAATAACACATTTTTCTTTTTTAAGTATTAAACCCCTAAAGATTTTTAGAACTTTTTCCAGTCTTTCATAAAATTCCTTTCCTGAGTGACCAGTGATTAACACGTCATCAAAAATGGAATAACAACTTCCAAATCGCAAAGACGTTCTTCCATAAACTGTTGAAATATACCAAGTGCTGCGAATATTCCAAATTGTAGACGTTTAACAACAAACGCTCCTTATATGATTGTTTGTACTGCTGCCGCAGCATTATCTTCGGGTAACTGCTGATATACTTGGCATGTCAAATTTTCCAAACTTTTTCCACACACCAAAGTAAACGGTAGGTTATTAACTGCTGCCAAATTTACCAATTTCTTATGAACAACCACAACAGGAGTAAGCACGATTTGGTGTAAAAGGTTGCCAATAACAAGAAAGAGTTGACTTTAATGACATATTCCCACAAACAGCTCGATTCAACACAATTAGGATAATTTCTAGCAATTGTAGCTCATCACGATTGGGAAATTTGTGTTCGATTTAAGGACCGTCTTTTTAAATGGTGAAATAGATAGTGACGTGTATTTGAAAATACCAGATGGTGTGGATATATCTGATAATTTTGAAAAAGTATATTTATTTATTTTAAGTACTTAACAGGTTTACACCCTATTATAAAGTACATTCTATTACAATAACATATTATTGAAACAAAACTCATAATATTTCCATTAATTGCACCTTTAAGTTCTTAAATGTAACGTTAAAGATATCACACTTGTCTTGACACGCATTATATGCTGCACATATCCTATACAAAGGAGAATTCTGATAATAATTACTATTAGCAGTATTGCTAATGTAGAACGTATTTACATTTCTAATATAATGGGACGGTATATTAAAGTTAATTCTAACCAGGAAACTAGGATCATCAATAATACTATGAATAATTTTGTACAGATATAATATGTTACACATTGTTCTTCGTTTCTCCAGGCTTATTAGATTATACTTACTACATAACCAGGTTTTTGATAATTGTCTATGATAGAAGCCTTGTTCTTTATAGTATAAGTATCGAACTAATTTATTCTGTACTTTTTCAATTGATTGCATATGGTAATGGTGATAGGGACACCATATTACTGATGCGTATTCTAACAGACTTCTAACTAACGCTATGAACAAGCACTTTATACAATTTATATCACTAAATTCTTTTGTGTTTCTTACAATAAAACCATATGTTTTATAGCTCTGTTTGTGATATTAGTAATATGGTTGTTAAATGTCAAGTTTAGTATCAAATGTGACCCCCAAGTCATGCACTTCATTAACTCGCTCCAAAATCAATCCCTGCATATAGTAGTCATAGATAATAGTTTCCTTTTTCCGTGTATATGACATTACAACACATTTATTTATATTAAACGGCAGACTATTATCATTGGACCATCTCACTATATTGTCAATATCTTTTTGTACTTCAATACAATCTGTAATGTCAGCAATTTGTTTATATATTTTTAAGTCATCGGCAAACAATAGGCATGATGTATATTCTGTAACTTGCGTGATGCTAGTTATGAACATTAAAAAGAGTAAGGGTCCAGATTAGAGCCCTGCGGTACCCCAGATATTGGAGTGAATGGTACTGAGGAAAAACCTTTTACTACTACTGTTTGCACTCTATCATTTAGGTAAGATGACATAAAGGCTAACAGGTGAGGGTGAAATCCAAATTCCATTCGAAGTTTCGCAATGAGTAACTTGTGAGATACTTTATCATATGCTTTGGCAAAGTCGGTGTATATAATATCCAACTGAGTTTTGTTATTTAAGGCATCTGATATATCTTGAGTAACATTAATTAAGTTAGACACTGTTGACCTGTGTCTCATAAATCCATGCTGATAAATGGTTATTTTACTGTTGACCTTTATATACATCAATTTATATACTACACTTTCAAATATTCTTGCAAATACTGATAGTATTGCTACAGGTCTATAATTCGAAATTTCATTTTTGTTCCCCTTCTTGTATATGGGGCAAATTCGAGCTTTTTTCCACTCATTGGGAAATATTGCATTCTTTAAGCTTAGATTAAAAAGTATATGAAGTGGATACTGAAAGATATCTTCACATGCCTTGACTATAAAAGCCGGTATATTATCCGACCCAACTGCTTTTCCACTTTTACAAATTAAACAAAAACTCGTATGGACTAAAACAAGCACCACGTTGCTGGAACTGTAAGTTTGATAGCGTTCTTAAAGGTACGAGGCTTAAACAAAGTGCTGCGGATAATTGTGTGTATTATTTATACCAAATTAGTTTTAAAATATTACTTGTAACGTATGGGGATGATGGACTCATTATATGCTAAACTCAGAATGAAATACTCTTTTTATTAAGCGAACTGCAAAAACATTTTTATCTGATAGTTAATAAACCTGGTTTTATGCGGACCTTAGATTTGTACAAGACAGACGGAAGAAAAATGTTAGCATACATCAGCTACACTTTATAGAACAAATTATAGAATGTTTTGGTTTAACAGCGTAAATCCTGTGGCTATACACGGAAGGCGTCACCGTGGATCATTGTAGTAAGCATAAGACTACGGATCCCAAGGTCCTGGGTTCAGATCCCGACACGGCCGACTGCTTGAAAAATAGCAGGTGAGCATTTTTAACAAAAATTACGCCCTTGTTCGGATGAGAGGTTAAATGGAGGTCCCGTGTGTGAGTGTTGTCCCACATGTTAAAGATCCCTACCTTGCCTGGAACGGCAAGGGTTCGGCAAAATTCTAAATTTCCAGGCAACAAAAAACTCGCCTCCTGGCCAATGTAGTACCTTCGGGTGGAGCATTGGAAATGTAGATAAACGGCTATACCCGGAGAATCACACGTGATTTTGCTCAAAGGAGAAGGTTATGAAGAAAACCATTTTCTTTACAGGCAAGCAGTTGGTTTTCTGCCGTTTTCTGCTATAGTTAATCGTCTAAACACTGCTTATTCTGTTGGACTTGTAAGTCAATTCTTAAATAATTATACAGAACACTGGAACGCAGTTGGTCGTATATTTAAATGTCTAGTAGCAACCAAATGTTTAAACAAAACTTACCAGCATCAGAACAATTTGAAGTTAATAGCTAATTCCGATAATGCCATTGATCCAAATACTCGGAAGTCAATAACTGGTTTTGTTTTTATATTTGTTGGTCTAGTCAGAAACAAAATTCTGTTCGTCTTTCCACAACAAAGTCTGAATATATTGCTGCTGCACAAAACACAAAAGAGTTGCTGTGGTCATATCAGCTATTTTTAAATATTGAAGAAAATATTGTAAATCCGATTCAGTTATTCATATATAATCAGAGTGTGGCCAAACTAATAAAAAATCCGGAATTTCATCATCCTAGTATGCATATTGACGTGTGCTACCATTTTGTATAAGAAAAATATAAAGAGTTTTGTAGAATCGAAATATGTTTGCTCGAAAGAACAATTGACAGACATTTTTATTAAACCATTACCAAAGCCATTTTTTGAAAAGATGTGTTTGGAGATGGAGTGAAAGGTACATGAAATTGATTTTTTGTTCTTTTATTATACTACACTCTGGGAGAAATATCTTATGGTTTGTTTGGAATATTTGTATATGTTGTGTTAGGTAATTTACACTACATGAACAACATTTATTTAGACAGTGTTAGAATAAATCCATGTATTACTATAGTTAAGCATTTTGATCGCTCCTTGAAAAGGATCAAGTTGCAGTTGGTATTGTTATAAAAAAAGAAAAAAGTATTTTTGTTGTCGCAAGGGCTTGTCCTTATATTGTATATATATAATAAAACAGATAAATCACTGTGTTGCTTTTCTATGTGAGTGAGCATTATAACATTACTTAGTAACCAGGAACTCTGGTAAATCACAAATTTCTAACATTTGCAATGCGTTTATTGGCACTACTAATACAAAAAAGTTCTACTAACTTGGCACTAAGTCTTGTTTTGCCATTATGTGACATATATAAACCATGTCGCATGTAATCAGACCTATTTAAGTAAAAATTTGTTTAGGAACATTACATTCGTGGCATCCAGAGTGACAGCAAATAAAAGAGAATATAAAGAATTTGGTTATTCAGTCTTGGATTATCATATCTGTATGGGATTTCACACATGATCAGGTTTGTACGACTACAAATTTTCAAAACCGTGTTACGTTAATTTTTCTACATAAACTAAATACCATTTTTTAACCTGGTTGTCATTACCCGCTCGAATAAATTCCATTTCTTGTCTTAAATTTTCCAACAATACCCTATATAGTGTACCCGTTCAGCATAAGCCCGCTTAACATAATTTTAACTCAAATCCACTTTGATTTTAAAACGAAAATTTATTCAATAAATTTAATAGTCAATACCTTGTTTTAGGTATCGATTAACTTGTTAAACATTCCGATAACGTATAATTGCTTTCTCTTGTGTTTCCCATTTAAAGACTTCTCGAAATAATAGATCCTACTATTATTTGATAGTGTGTTTTCCAGTCTGCTAGTCGCGCTTCGATAACGCAAGGATTGCAGTTCGAACTTGTGTTATTTGAACCCATTTTAAATTTAATTCTGCAGCTTGTGCATTGAAGTATTTTCTACATTATTTGTCACAGTACTTCAAAAGCAATGCACGTTTTTTTGTTCGACAAGTAGGAGGTATCTTGCATGTATTGGTAAGTTTCCCGCGCTTACCCATTCTAATCAGATTCTCTTTTTAGCTCTTAGCTGGAGGCCAAATGGGTTCTTTCTTTATGTAGGCCCAACTGTTCGTTGACGTAGACCAACTGCTTTTGTCTGTAGACCGCTGCTGCAGTTACAGTTGCAGGGCGAATGGATCCTGACTACTGTGACGTTGCTGTGCTGACTCACCCTCAACGGGTTGCAAGCTAAGTATCCAGACACATACAGGTATACAACTTGTTTTCTTTTGTATATATCAATGGCATATTCCGTATCAGCGTTTGGTGTAGTTATGTGATAAGAAACGTGACACTGTAGAACTATTGTTTGTTGCTGCAAATTGATATTATCGCTCCACAGGTGTGATGTACCATTGTTAAAAATATTCGACAGACACACGCTTATTCTTTTCTACTGATTGGGTTATTTTACAAATGATATTATGTAAAATTTAAAAAGAATGTTTGACAAAAGCTCTGACACATTAATTCTTTCCTACTGATTAATTTAATTTTGTGTAATATACGAGATGCGCACTTCGTATCTAAAGTACTAAATTGTGCATATCACCTAATTGTTTGCTTTGAAATAGTAACGCTTAATTTATTGCTTTTGCTTGTTTGTACAGAATCCTTTATTTATTTTTATTTGTTAATACATAATCGTGGGCGACATGCTTTTTTTTTTGTTTTCTTGGTATGTAGGTGAATTCCCCCACTCTCCGCGTGTGATAGTTAGCCTGGTATTTACTTTTTTCCGGCTACATCTAGGTACGTAGCAACCGAATCTAGTCTATTGATAATAGTAGCAGTGCAAGTCTTTACAGCATTATTTGAACTTCCTAATATTATAATACCATCAGATTTACTAAAAGTATTAATTAAATTTTTTCACACTACTTCAAATCTAGCATTTGGTTTAAAGCCCATGATAACTTTGCAACGTTCAGAATTTCTAGTTTGTTAAACTGTTTAATCATAAGAGTCTCATAGAATGAGTAGCTGTCATTTTATGGCCGAACAAGTTGCAGAACATTCTGTTGCTTAAATATTGGTATTAGGTTTCTGTAATTATGTTTCAAGAACTCGCCGTCTTTTAATTTTACAGCTGCAAGAAGGATTATCCATATCGCTATTATGTGAGTTTGCTTAAACTTATTTATTGGAATGACATTGCTTTTTTATTTCGCACAGGATTATTACGTTCCTGTTGTTCTTCACATATTTTATTTAAGTTAAATATCTCGCATCATTTTCTAAAACAATAAATTTCTGTTCAATTACTTTTAGTTATTTTCATCGTTAATAAACCTATTTATAAAAGATTCGTTATTATTTATTATTGTACTATTATTTAAGGAATTAATTTTACATGTGCATAAGAACATTAACATTCTTTTAGTCTTGAGTTGTAAGCATCCGACTTCAGTACTACTCAGAATTTCCAGATGCAGTTTGAGCACATAATAAATTTTTACAAATGTCACATGAATAATTGATCAATTGTATAAGATTCATTACATTTATTGCACTTGATATAAATTGCCTCAAATCAATCCTTGATTAGAAAGAAACAAGTTCCATCAAGATCAAACTGCAAATGTTGTTGTATATCTATGCACAGCACTATAAAGAAATTCTAATTCTTTATAAATAATGTGATTAGATGATTGCCACATGACAGTCAACTCCTGTGGGCAAAACCCAGGTATAATTTAAATAATTAAAAAGCCTACTTTTATTAATAATTTGCCAAAACATGGAGAGCATTAAACACTATCGTTTTAACTCAATTACATGCAACTCTGTTATTGCAGTGTCTCGGTTTATATTCAAAATTAAAGATATGTTAAAGCTATAACAGCTACACTGCCCTTTAGTTTAAATGGACGCCTTTAAAAAATGTAAAAGCGTTTGGTGAAAGAATTTGCACTTCAACAGCATTCCGAAATATTTCTTTCACTTTAGTTTAAAGGTGGACAGAAACCATTACATCTCTGCACGTTTAAACGTGTGTTACACTCATAACTACCGTTAAAATTTGGATATCACTTTAGCAAGGTGGCTACAGCATTGAAAAATTATTTATTTATATATTAGTGCAAAAATATGGAACACTACATATTTATTTATTGCTCTGCCAAGGCAACTGCAGAAAAACTGAATAACCACTTTGCTACAGTAGCTGAAAACTTAATAAAAGAACTTTCCCCACATTCAGTAATTAATAACTCTGGTTCAATGGGTATTCCAAACAATTTTATGTTTTTTCCTACGAATTATTATGAAGTGTATGCTGTTATTAAATCTTTACGTAATAAATATTCTACTGACAATGACAACATTCCGGCATATGTCCTCCCTGCCCTCCCAATAAATATTTTGGGATATCTTGTTAACCTAATTAATGAAAGTGGCATTTTTCCATCTTGCCTCCAACATGCCATCATTGTACCATTACATAAGGGAGGAGAATATGTAGTGGATAATTTTAGACCCGTCTCACTATTATCCACATTTTCTAAAATAATCAAAACTCTAGTTAAAATTCGCCTTATACAATTTTCCAACAAATTTAAAATTCTAACTCCACTACAGTTTGGTTTCACTTCAAATAGGTCTACAACGGATGCTATGTACAATTTCTTAGAGCAGCTATATTCTTCTTTAAATAAGAAAAATATGTCTTTAGTTACATCATTTATCGACTTAAGCAAAGCATTTGATTGCATAAATCATAACATTTTAATAAATAAAATGACACATTATGAATTTCGGGGAATTGCAAAGAAATGGTTGATTTCATATCTAGAAGGTAGAACTCAATGTGTAAAACTTGTAGATAATCAAAAAGAAATTTTTTCAACAAATCTAAGTTTAAAATTTGGCATCACCCAAGGTTCTGTTTTAGGACCAATTTTATTTTTATTCTATATTAACGACTTCGTTTCATGTATAAATTTTGCAAATTGTACATTATATGCGGATGATATTAGTTTAAATTGGAATGACTTCACTATACAAACCTTGGAGAATAATATTTTAACTAATACAAAATCATATAGAGAGTGGTGCAAGGCAAATTACCTCACAATAAATTCTCTAAAATCTTCATTCATTATTTTTAAAACAAACGCTCCACTCACTACACTGAATGGACTATCAATTAATAAAGTCTGCTCAACCAAATTTCTAGGTTTAACCATATAGCATAAACTAAATTGGACAACTCATATTCAATCCCTTACTAGTAAATTAGCATCCACTTGTTATGCAATTAGAACTGGTTCGCGACAAATTTCCACTGAATCTTCACTTAAAGTGTATCATGCCCTTTTTGAATCCCGTATATGATATGGTATTGCATTTTGGGGGAATGCATCAAATGCAAATATTGCCATAATATTCTTATTATGTGTCTAAATACAGTTGCCTACATAGCAGATATATAGATATATATATATATATATATATATATATATATATATATATATATATATATATATATATATATATATCTGCTATGTAGGCAACTGTATTTAGATACATAATAGAAAATTGAAGGGGTAAGTGGATAAAGGTGCTAAGTCACATTTTTAAAAATATTGAGATATTGTGCGGATGAAGGTGCTAAGAGCTATTCTTTCGATTCCCACATTTTGGTTTGCAGAGAACTGATAATAGCAAAGTTACCGGTTGATAAAGGTGCTAACTGCATGTAAACAATAAACAGCAAATTTGCATAAAGGGGTTATGTGCTTTTAACACCTTTATCCAGTAGATGGCTGTGGCAGTAATGTGGCTTAGCACCTTCTTCTACTGACTGTTTTGAAGTTTAGTTGATGGTCAGCAGGTATAGTACCAGTACCTTAGTGTGTGTTTTTAAATATTAAATGAATTAATGCAATATGTTTTCATGGGGGAAAATGCTAGTTCATTTGGCAACAAACTCAAATAATGATATAAAAGGAATATCTAATACTGAAAGAGAAAATGAAGTAAGAAAGCAAGATAACCTCAAAATTTTTGAAGAAAAGCAACAAGTTCTAAATGTATTACACTTACAAGAACAATAAATTATTTACTTTTAAAGTCTAATTATTTATTTTTCTTTAAGATCATAAAAATGAAAAAGTAGAAGAAAACTTTAAGTCTTTGATTAGTGAACTTGTAGAGGGAAGATTTGCAGAAGAATAATGAAAATAATGAGGTTCAATTTGAAGCAGAATCTGTTGGAGATAATAATAGTTCCATGCTTATTGACGGTAAGCAAAAAAGAAAGTAGTAATCGTGTAGCAGAAGTTATTGTATTTCTCGATAAAATGCGTCTTAATTATTTAATCGTCGACTCACAATGGGGTTTTAATAATTAAACTTAATGAATTACTCTAAACTTAAGCTATGCTTATGTTACAGATTTGAACATTGGAAAAAATTAGCGAAACCTTGCCTTCCGATGAGTGTGATGACATTCTGCTTTCTGACATTCGGTAACGAAGGAGATGAATATATTCCAGATTACACCAAACTATCATCTTCATCGGAAAATAAAAGTTACAAAAAAGAAAACTTCACTAATATTAAAAATAATGGAAGTAGATTTGATGTAGAAGTACTAGATTCAATAGAACCTGATAATAATATTAGGGAAAGAGAAGAGCTTATTATGATACCGGCAAAGAAAATGGTGTTTCCTTTTAAAGAGAAGAATACAAGGAAAAGAATAAAAATGAACAAGAATACAAGAGAAGAAAAGCAGCTATTCTAAGGCAATATGGCAAAAGCTATATTTTACAAAAAGGTACAATTGTGCCTGAAAAATAGGCCAACTTACATTTATACTTGTGCAGACTCCAATGTAGTGCACAATTTAATAAGGAAGAAAGGGCAAACATTTGTTCTAGTTTTTATAAACTACACATTAATGCTAAAAATGCTTTGCTTTTTAAAAGCATTGTAAACGAGTCAGTGAAATGACACAAGACCGCTGGAGAAAAAACACAGATCAGGGTTTTTTAGGTATTTTGTAACGTGCTCTGGAAAATAAACACAAGTTTGTGAAACTGTGTTCCTTTTTTGTTTCAGATTGGCAGAAAAAAGGTGCCGTTAATACAATCTCAAATAAAAAATGGGTTATGTGCACCACCAAATAACCAACGTGGGTGTCATAAAAACAGGACTAACAAAATTGACCTAGAGGTACGTGACTATAAAGGAGCATATAGCACACTTTTCTGCTGAAACATCACATTATGCTCGCAACATCAACCCCCGCCGAAAATACCTGTCTCCTCTCTTGAGTATTTCAACAATGCACAAAATGCATTTAAAACAGTGTGAGACAGATAGTCTTTCAGAAAGGTTTAAAGTAAACAGAAGCCTTTATTCAAAAGTATTTTCAACTGAATTTAACCTCTCATTTGGGAAGCGATACGTGCAGCACTTGCGATTCAGGTAACTGTGATGAATTTCACAAGGAGTTTTATCATGCCGCTTTTGCATATAAACACAATGACAAGGCAAAGGAAGATAACAGCATTGCTTATTGTACATTTGATTTAAAACAGACAATGCCATTACCAAACCTAACATCGAAGGCATTCCACTCACGTCAATTATGGTTTTACAACCTTGGTATTCATATAATCACTAAGGGGCAAGAACAAAGTACCTTTTATCCCTAGACTGAAGATGTAGCAAAAAAAGAGATTGATGAGCTTTGCAGCTCCATTATGGCATTAATTAAGTTTAACAAATACTAAAACAAAAAGATCATATAATATTTTTGACTGATTCTTGTGCAGGTCAAAACAAGAATTTTCAATTGATCTTTGTGTACCAGTATTTGTTACTTCAAGGCCTGTTCAAAATCATTGATCATAAATACGCCGAAGTTGGACATACTTATTTAGACTGTGACCGGGACTTTGGTCGAATAGAGTTCTTCGTAAACATGAGTCAATATACACCCCAGAGGAATATCGCAACATCATTGCTATGGCTAGCAGACACAATCATGTAACAGACATGACTAATCATTTCCATAACTTTGATACACTACCCAAAGATTTAAAGATAATAGCATAAAAGAAAAACCTTCTTAAGGAGATTGCCAAGTTCAGAGATTACATAAAATGGATAAGGGTAAATGAGTACGGTTCTTATTTATATAAAGACTGTTAAGATGAATACACACCTTTCAAGAAAGTCTTTTTAAACATAAGTCTCAAAGGGCTAACTACAAAGATGTTAGGATACCACGATTGTTTGGTCAAAAACGTAGTGAAATAAAAGATGAAAAGCTGTGCGACTTCTACATTTCAACAGTATCTTTTACAAAACAGCTCCTTTATCCAAAAGGTTGAGTGCCACTATGTTCCTCAATTATGTAGATAAAGGTGCTAATTGCATAAATATTTGAAAAAGACTTAAAAGATGAAAAAATATTATTTATTTGTACAGCAAGAAAATATACTATTTTAGACACAGAAATGCATTTCAAAAGTTGATCTTTAATCATATAAAAGTAACATCAAAAAGACTTTCACCTCAAAATGTTAATTATGTTGTTTAGCACCTTTATCCACTTACCCCTTCAATTGCTCTAGTGGGCAGTCACTATTGCGGCTCCTTTTGATACATGTTGCTATATCTTTGTATTAGAAAGTTCATGAATGCTAACCCTATACAAATGAACTTTTAAGCAGATACAAATTTTTTGGTGCAAGAAAAGCCCCTTCTCAAAACCATTTTCGATACCTGTTGTTTTTGCCTTTTTTTTTACTTTAAATACTCTACTTTGATTACAGCTTTGTACAATCAGTTAGGGAAAAAAACAGTCTTATGGGGCGACGGTCGCTAACAGCATAATTATACAATCTCATTTTAATTTAAGTCTAGCAGAATGTATTATTTAGGGAACTAAATTGCAAATTTAAATTATGCATACATGCAATTAGTGAAAATTCCATAAAACGATGTTAATAAAAATAAAACAACCTTACGTAAGAAACTTTAATTAAAACTCATTTAAGCTACAAGAGCAGATGCAGTATTGGATTCATATTTCCAGTTAGGTGCTAATACACCTTTAGTTTTGTAGTATCTTGCAAGACGATGAATACGTGACTCTACCAAAATTAATCTGAACTTGCTATCCTTATCTTTCCTGTTACGTTCCAAATGCTTGCGAATTGCAACGGCTTTCTTGATTAAGTAATACAAGTCCTCGGGTAAATCTGGTACTAGCCCAACACTTTTCATAATTCGCAAGATTTTATTGCCTGTTACAAATCTAACTTGAGCAACGCCATGTGAATCCCTTAAAATTACACCTGGAATGTGATTAATATAACAAATCGGATAATATTCTTGTATATTTACCAATTTGAGAGGGAGTCAGTCCCTTTTTTCCCAATTTAAAAATGTGCTCTTTTACATCTTCAGGTGTCAGTTTTAACCATGTTGGTACACTTCTACGATATGGAAGTGCAGATTGGGCTATACCCTTGCTAAAATAAAAAGCAAATTATTAAAACAAAATTCTAAGTAGAATGCACCATGTGGTAACATAACCTAGTACAAATAAGTAACTAAATTGATCTAATATATATTTTCTTTTCATACTTCAAAAAGAAATTGTGTAGAATAATTACCCAGGTGCGTGCATTCGTCCCATTTTGAGTTTACAAACGCCAACGTCCTAAAATTTAAGGATTGATGTCACGTAAAGAAGAAAAGAACGTAGCCAGTCGTATTTTACGTAGACCCTTAGTAGTGACTACGCTATCGAGCGTTAGTAATGGGTTGCTATTTACAGACGTGGTCGATCAAGAACGATTCGTTGAAATTGAGCAAATATGACACCTTAGTTAAAACAATTCATTCGTATTGTTATTCTAAAGGCTGCCGAAGTTGGTTTGGAAGAAAGTGAATTAATTATTGTAGCTTATGACTTTTGCTTCATATTAACAATAAAATCTTTCCCCGTATATTACTATTTAGCTACCGGTTTACTACAGTTCATTTACAGACGTGGTCGATCAAGAACGATTCGTTGAAATTGAGCAAATATGACACCTTAGTTAAAACAATTCATTATTCATTCGTATTGTTATTCTAAAGGCTGCCGAAGTTGGTTTGGAAGAAAGTGAATTAATTATTGTAGCTTATGACTTTTGCTTCATATTAACAATAAAATCTTTCCCCGTATATTACTATTTAGCTACCGGTTTACTACAGTTCATTTACACAAGTCGTTTTCTAGAACATGCAACACAATGTCATCACCATTCAACGTTCAAACTTAGAAGATGCACCATAAAAAAAGAGCATAATTGTATACCATCCTAACCTTATTTTTATTAAGGAGAAATAATATTCTTCATACCTTTCTGCTCTAAACTAACTTGCCATGTTAAAAGTCTAGAGTGAGATCGCAGATTATGGTGGATACCAATAGGCACTAAAATAATGTTTACTTTAACTGTAAGCTAGATGGTCTCCTTTGCAATATTGCCGAGTCATTTATAAATTACTCTGAATCCCGGAAACTTTAGTGAAGCAAATTTTATTTTCTTTAAACATGGTTTGCAATTTTTGAAATAATTTTTTAGGGTGGCACGTTTATTAAAAAACAAAAAAATTACAATCACACCTTAATACCAGCAAAAACTTAATAACAATAACATAATGTAAATATCAATAAACTACAATTTAATACAATTATTAATGTCAGAAAATATAAAATGTTCCAATGTATTATAACCCCGCCGGTGCGGTACGCGAGGCACTATGTCAGTTGGTATACCCTATTCACGTTAAATATGGGATGACGTCATAAACAGTAATAAAGTGTTAGCGATTGTAAAATGTGAACGTAACTAAGAATGTAGGTTTAATGATGTTAGAATGTGTAGCAGTTTGCAGTTCTGTTCGGTGTTGAAACATTTTTTACTTCTATTACCTTGACATTTCTTATTTAATTGTCATTGTTTAGTTTTGTAGTAAATCGTTTGTGCTTTATATTTGCTAAATAAAACAGTTTTTTTCAGTATAAAACACTTTATACATTGCAAGTTTCGACTATTTGACATTTGGATGCCTAAACATTTGGATTCGCGCGCACAAGAAATGGTTAATGTGATCAGGAAATACACATAAAATAACTTAACCATGACAACACAGCATTTATTTGAATTATGACGTCATCCCATATTTAACGTGAATCGCGTATAACAATATTAGATAATGTAAAAATTGATGCGCAAATTATAGATGACGTCACACAAGTATACAAAGTTACTCCATTACATAAAAAAAGAAACAAAGATACTACTCACATGAATTGCCGGGTTTCTTGCGGAATTACCGTGCATTTATATTTCCAATGCTCCACCAGAAGGTACTACATTGGCCAGGAGGCGAGTTTTTTGTTGCCTGGAAATTTAGAATTTTGCCGAACCCTTGCCGTTCCGCGCAAGGTAGGGATCTTTAACGTGCGTGACAACACTCACACACGGGACCTCCATTTAACCTCTCATCCGAACGAGGGCGTACATTTTGTGAAAAATGCTCACCTGTCATTTTTCAAGCAGTCGGCCGTGTCGGGATATGAACCGGGGACCTTGGGATCCGTAGTCTTACGCTTACTACATTGATCCACGGCGACGCCTTGCGGAATTACCCCATGATGGGTACAGCGGGGCTCCGTTGTCGATCCTTCTCGGTCGTCAGCTGCTTCGCTGCTCTTTCTCGGGCGTGGGAATTCTTGAGCCGGTTGAATCCAAATTCGAATTGTCTTCTTTTTCCTATATAGGGGACGACAGGAACGGGTTTATAAGGAACGATAATCAAAGATAAGAGCAAACGGGATCTACATAACACCAAAAAAAGGCACACCGTTCACATCACGGAGGCTAGTTCTCGCACGTATTATGGGAATAGAACGTAAAAACTTAACTAGAATTTGGGTAAGCAGAGAATGGCTTAAGGTCTTTAATATGCCACCTTCCTTGGCGTTTTTTTTTCAGCATCTTGAAGTTCGTAGATAAGTGGACTAACAACACGGGTGACCTTACAAAGAATAAATTTAGGGGCTAATTTTGAAGAAAATTTCTTAGTTCCATCCGATAGGACATAATCTTTTTTCCAAACTTGTTCGCCCAAGGTGAAGGAAATATTTCGTTTACGTAGATTGTAATGGTTCTTACTTTTTTCGTAAGCTTTTAACAAATTTTTTCTAACGTCGTTAAAGATAGAAGGTAATGCCTGTTGGTCTTTGTCCCAACGTACTTTATCCTCAAATTCAATTACGTTAGTATCGTCAGGCACTAAACCATAGTAACTCCCATCGATTGGAGTATATCTTCCAAAAACAAGAAATGACGGAGTGAATTGAGTTGCTTCGTGTTTAGATGTACGCAAAGCTTGTGTAATTTTAAAGATATTTTCGTCCCATGTAGTATGGTCTGAATTGATATAGGAAGAGATAGCGGTAATTAAAACTCTTTTTACTCTTTCGGTAGGGTTTACTTGGGGATGGTATTTTGCGTTAAACCAAATTTTTTGTCCCTTGTAACTCTTGACAAAATTTTGAAAATCTTTAGAGATAAATTGTGCCCCATTGTCACAAAGAATAATCTGAGGAACACCGAAGATAAAAATACATTTTGTTTTAGGAATTTGATTATAGCGACAGATGTAGCTTTACGTAAGGGTTGCACCATAACAAATTTTTTTCGATCGGGGGAGAGGTCCTAATAAATCAAGCGATATTAATTCAAAGGGATAAGATACACGTTTAAAGTTACCCATTAAGCCAGGACGAGCCTCTTGTAAGCTCTTATGAGAACCACAAATTTTACAGTTCCTAATATAACGACAAACAGATTGTTTTAGTGTGGGCCAATAATATAATTCAGATATTTTAGCGAGAGTTTTTGTAACACCAAGGTGAGCAGCTATTGGATCATCATGACACAATTTGAGAACCTCACTGCGGTTAGCGGTAGGGACGACAAGTTTCCATTCAGGGATGTTAGATATTTTGCGAGGTGAAGAAGTTACAAATTTATATAATCTATTGTTGGTTACACGAAAGGTAGAAAATTTATCGGGATTTTCAGAAATTTTTTTAATCATATTAAGATACCAAGTATCAGGAATCAGATTTGGAAGGTTAAGAGAAACGACATCACGAGATAAGGCATCAGGTACGATATTTAATTTGCCAGGCCTATGCCTAACGTCAAAGGTAAATTGAGAGATACGCAAGTTCCATCTTGCCAAACGACCTGCGTGTTGTTTTAAGTTATTTAGCCACGTGAGAGCTGCACAATCAGTAATTACGGTAAAATGTGTACCTTCAACATATCCTCTAAATTTCTCGATGCCGAAGATAACTCCCAATAATTCTCGTTCGGTAGCTGAGTATTTTTGTTCGGCAGAAGTTAAGGCACGACTTGCATAAGCGATTAGGTGTTCTAAGCCATTGCTCACCTGGAACAACATTACACCTAAACCAGTAAGTAAGGCATCGGTTTGTATATAAAATTTTTCATCGAAATTGGGCGAGATTAAGATAGGTGCTGAAGTGATTAACGTTTTAATTTGTTCGAAAGCCTGCTGAGCTTCCAATTTCCACTCGATAGTTTGGGACTTTTTATTATTTTTAATTAAAGCGGTAATGGGTGCAGATATAGTTGAAAGGTTAGGTAGAAAGATGCGATAATAGCTAATCATTCCAATTAAACGTTTGATTTCGGTAACAGTTTTAGGTGTTTTGAATTTAGTAATAGCGTCGACTTTAGCAGGATCTGCTCGTAGACCAGTTCCATCGATAATAAAACCAAGAAATGTAAGGGACGAACAACAAAATTGACATTTCTCCCAATTTATCTTAAAACCTGCTGGATTTAAGCGTTCTGCAACTTCATTCAATGTGGCGATATGTTCGTCAAAAGAACTTGAGATAACTAAAATATCATCTAAAAATACAAAGGCACGTTCCTGATGTAAGATAGGACCTAATGTTTGATCCATAGTACGTTGTAAGGTGTGTGGTGCGTTACAAAGACCAAATGGCAAAAAATTATATTCGAAAAGATCTCGGCCTGGAACACAAAAAGCAGTTTTTGGACGGGAAAATGGGTCGACAGGTATCTGATAAAAAGCTTGTCTAAGGTCGATAGATGAGATAAATTTTGCGTTACGAAGCCGGCTTAAAATAGAGTCAGTTCATGGTAGAGGATAAGCATCGGAGACGGTTAGAGTACTAAGTTTTCTGCCGTTAAAACAAACACGCCATTCGTCATTTTTCTTACGGACTAATAACACGGGAGACATACATGGCGAATTTGAGGGAGAGATAACACCAGATTCTAACATTTTATCTATTTCGGAATGCAAATGCTTTTGTAATGCAGGCGATCACGGATATTGACGCTGCTTAAAAGGGAGGGTATCACCTGTAGAGATAATATGTGTTGCAGTAGTAACGCAACCAAGTTCAGAGGTATTTAGTTTACGAAATTTGTCGATTGTAGAGTTAAGAATTACATTTTGGGAATCGGTAAGAAAAATTTTATTAGATATTCCTGCAGATGCACAGGAGTTTGTTTTAAAGGAAGTTTGTCAAGAAAAATCTTGAAAGTAAAGCGGCAAATTAAAAAGTTTACAAAAATCTACACCTAGTAAAAATGGATACGCTAATGTAGGTAAAATCAAAACTGGAACGTCACGTTCAAGTGATTCTACTCGAATTTTTAATTTAATGGAGCCCGTTACATATATTTAATTATTGTCAGCTAAATTTATGGAAGATTTTTCGGGAGCAATTTGAATTTTAATATTTTGTTTAGATAATTGTTGTAGACTTTCGTTGTTTATGAGGGAGCATGAGGAATCTGTGTCCAGTAAAGCTATTACATTTAAGGAACCAATTGAGATGGGTAAATGTGGACGGATATCGAAGGGTTTTTTAACAAGTTGTAAGGCATTATAATTTGAATAACGGCCTCTATACTTGCGGCCACGTTCCCAATGCTCCACCCGGAGGTACTACATTGGGTTTAAACGCGAAAAATAATCGTGCTTCTAATTAATTCTAACTTCATAGTTAATCCACCCTAAAACAAAAAACTAAATAAAAATCTAACAAACCTAAAAATCTAACATACCTAACAAACTCTAACAATCTGACAAACCTAAAAATCTGACAAACTGAAACAAAAACTAAAAACAAAAACTAAAAACAGGGTTGGAAATAATGGTATCCCTAGCGCTGACTTTGGAGTGTACCGGATCAACAAGACACAAGCAAAAATGTGAGGGGGAGGGATCTGTAATACCGGATAGCAGACGCCGGCTCTGCTTACCAGTGCGACCTGAAGGGTCGTCTTAAAACTATCCAAATCTAGCTAACTAATTTAAATCCATCCCTAGTTTTCCCTATCCTTCCCTAACTGATTTATATTATGATTACAATCTTCACAATTTACTCTTCCTTCCCAAATATATACTGCAACCAAAATGGCGACAGAACGTCAAACAAAACAAATATGCCACAAAATACTGCAATACATGCTAATAAATATAAAGTGTAAATATAAAATATAAATAAATATAATTATATAAATATATAAATAAATGTCTAATAAGCGTTAAGCATATAGCAGTGCACAAAATAGCAAAAGCATCACCCTATTTATCAGGTGCACTCGCACAAGCATTATGTCGGCTAGCGCCATTACGCACAAAACGTGTTTGTTAAATTATTTCAAAAACTACTAATTAATGTAAATCAATGCTTGTGCGAGTACAGCCGCCACAATTTAAGTTTTACCTCGATAATAAAATTCTCCAGCATCCGAAGATCTGGTCGTCTGCCTACATCTAACTGTAACTTACTTCTAAGGGGAAGATGGGGGTGCACTGTTAAAGTCCTGGTGGGTATTCACTAAATGTTCTGGGGGTGGGGGGATCACAATCACTATCACTATCACTTCACTTTCAAGTCCTTGGGGGGATGCGCGGTTTCACTCTATTTTATTATCTTTGTTTATTTTATTGATTTAATTTAATGAGGGTTTCTGATTTATTTGTTATTGTTTATCTGTTATTATTTATTCCCGATTTCCCGAATATCCGCACATAATTATGAAGATAGGCAGTGACTGTATTAATGGTGTGTGGGGTTTCTCGTGCATATTGGACATTTGGGTATAATTATCATTTTTTTTTTTTAATTTTTTTTAAATTTTTTATATCAGGTTTTGGTTATATCTATGCTCGTATCCTTACTCACGCCAAGTCAATCTAAAATTTTCCAATCCTCCCACCAACCCCACCGAATTTTACACGCGGTTGTCATTGTCCAATCTCGCGACCCTTCCCGTGAATTCTTTTAAGGCTGTCCAGAACGCCTTCTGGTTAACCACTTCCCCGACTTCCTCTAGGTTCTTGGGCCATGCCAGACCTAGGATAGCTAGTTTGCTATCAGCCAACCCTCGATTTCCCGTCTCAAGCGGGCAGTCGAAGAGCACGTGCTCTGCGCTTTCCGAACCCTCACCGCATTCGCAGCGGTCGCTGTTGGTTAGACCGAACCTTTGTAAATACGCCTTCAGGGCGCCGTGCCCTGTTATCAACTGCACCATTTTGTGATCGAGCTTAACCTCGATCCTATCTCTAGCTTCTATGCTCGGTATGAATTTGTGGGTCAACCTGCCCGTGGCAGCGTTGTTCCACCTATCTTCCCATTGTCGAATTGATTTTTCGCGCAGCTTTCTTTTGATTAAAGACCTCGGTATCGACGAATGTGATATCCGAAAGTCGCCCGTTGCGGCCTCTTTAGCTAATTCGTCAGCCCTATCATTTCTTACGTTACCATCGTGCGACCTAACCCAACAGAACTTTAAACGTCGAAACTCGAGCGCTGTATGCGCTATTCTCCAGACGTCCGCCTGGAGGTCTGTCGAGGTGTTCATGTTAGTTAATGTCGTCAGCGCTGATTTACTGTCGCTGATTATATAATAATCGTCTCTGCCCGTGTGATTGATTACGTAATCGATAGCCTCTCGTATGGCTACCAATTCGCACTGGAAGATAGTTCTCCAGTTCGCGAGTTTGGTTTGAAACCGAAACACCTCCCTTTCCTGCTTAAACACGACAAACGCCGCGCCTGCTTGCCCGTCATCCATACGTGAACCGTCCGTGTATATTCTGATACTCGTTGCGTCCCGATCTCCTTTGACAAACTCGATTCCTCTAATATCGGCCGGGTGCCCCAACTCTGATATCACGATCTTTCTTGCAACGTCTCTATTACCAAGATTAATATCTTCGATAATTTCGCGCCCTTTCCCTATATCTATAAGTCTCCTATCTCTAATCTCCCTAACGACATATTCGATAGGGAGAGTCCTACTGATCACCAGGACAGCCTCTGTGGAGGTGGTCCTGTATGCCCTCGCCGCCTTTACCGCGGTTATACGTTGCACGCTCGTTAATTGACGCATCTCCCGGACTTTACAACCTTCCGCCCATACGGATGCTGCGTACAGCATTGCCGGTTAAATTGCTCCGGCATAGACCGTCCCTGAAACCCCACTTTATTTTAGCCGCCGCCATCATTCTATTTGATATTTCGCCGCCCTTACTTTTAACGTATTGTACGTGCGTTTTCCAATTTAATTTATCGTCGATCTTGACGCCGAGATAGGTAATACAATCTTTAAACGGGATTTTCTCTCCTCCTAGCTCTAGCCTAGGAGGTCTCTGTCCTGGTTTCGTGCCAAAATAAAGCGCCTCTGACTTTGCCGTGTTAAATTTTAATTTTACTGCCTGCGACCATTTGTGTAATTTCTTAAGCGCCTCGCTCGGTTTTGTGCGCATATCCATTAACAATCTCGATCTTACAATTAAAAGCGTGTCATCCGCAAACCCAACGATTGAGCATCCTGCGGGCAACTTAACCCTAAAGATGCTCTCATACAACAACTTCCAAAATGTGGGACCAGAACATGACCCCTGCGGGCATCCCCTTTCCACCTCACGCGACAGAACTTCACTCGGAATTTCAACTTGTGCCAATCGCCCCGAGAAATAACTCTTGACCAAAGACATCAAGTTTCGCGGACAACCCCTACGATCTAACTCGCAAACGATTAATGGCCACCAGGCAGCATCAAATGCTCCTGAAATGTCCAAAGCAATAACGACACAGTACTCTTTAGTATCTCTCGCCTGCTTAATTTCCCTGACAACAAACTCTAACGCGCCGATAGTCGACTTGCCCTCCACGAAACCAAACTGTCGGTTATTAAAACCGCCGCTGTCTCGCACTAGGTGTTCAACACGCGTAGTCATAACGCGATCTAAAACTTTTCCCAGCACCGGTAGCAAGCTAATTGGACGATAGCTGCCCGGATCTGACGCATCCGCCTTTTTAGGTTTAGGTATAAATTTCACGTTCTGGATTTTCCAGCAACGCGGAAAAACTCCCCTTTCTAAACAAAGATTAAACAACCCGACAAAGACACACGGGGCTAACACGCACGCCTCCAGAGCTGCATCTGAAGTGATTCCATCAGCCCCGGTGCCTTCTTACGGTTCATCCTCCTAAGAGCCCTGACGACCTCGTGAACTAGGATTGCCTTATCGGCACCTGTTCCTTGCGCCTCTGCAGCTTCCCGACGTACTAAATCGTGCGACCCTTTATCCTCCTCGGGATTATCCGATGGGAAAAGTTGTGAGGCAGCAGACTTTTTATGGTAAAAGGAATTAACGGTTTGTAGCCAACTCGACCACTCTGACGAGGTAGTATAACATAATTCTGTTAATGGGGGCAAAACATTTTGTAAATTCAAGGTAGCGATATTATTCTTAGATATATTTGATAAAGGTACAGCGTTAGAGGTAGTTTTATGCTTTAAATTTATTGACGTCTGGGTCCGTTGAATGGTTGGTGTTGAGGACGATTTTGATTCCTTGAGATATTCACGTCCCGGATAGGAATATCTTGACGGGAGTTTCCCGATACGTTAGAATTACAATTCGTACAGTTAGATTTATAAATATTTACGCGAACACAGCCATAGCAAAAAATATTTTTGGGGTATGTGCAAACGTTATAGTTATGTCCACTTTTCTTACAAATCCAACAGGTAAGTGAGTTATTTGCAGAGGTAGAAGGAAGATTAATAATAGATACTTTACGAGAAGATTGAACTTGACAAGCTAAAACGGGTTCTAATAAGCCAGATTGTTTTTCTGGGGGAGGACGGTATTTATCCACCCGCAATTTTACTTCTTGGAGCCAGCGACATAAATCTTTGAATTCAGGTAAAGAAGAAATGTGTTGTAACGCTAACCGTTCGGAAAAATATGGATTTAAATTCCTACGCAACTGATCGATAATCTCAAATTCTGATGGTTTATTATCAAGTTTACTATATAGAGCTTCTATTGAGGTAATAAAAAAAATTACATTTTCGTCAGGTCCCTGGGTTCGATTTCGTATTTCATTCCAAAGATTGGTAATATAATCGTGGGGTAAGAAATCCCGTTTTAAACAGGTAACTAATTTCTCCCAGGTAGAAATCTGACCTCTAATATTACGATACCAGATTAAGGCGGAACCAGAAAATAATTCACCCGCTGAAACAAATAAATCCTGACCTGTACAGTTGCGTGAAATTCTGAAATCGTTAAACCTATCAAGAAAAGACATTAAAGAAATTTTGGAGTCAAAGCCCTGAAAAGTTAAACCCTATTTATAGACAGGTATGGATTTCCCCAATGATGGAGCTTGAGAAATTGCGAGATTCGATAAAGGTGCAGGTATATCTGTGTCTGCATTTGGGTTAAGTCTATCAAGAACTATTCCTTCAAGTAACAGAATGTCCGATAAAAAGATTTGTTTAGCTTGGTTTGCTTGTTCATTGTCAAATAAACACAACAACTCTATTCGTTGCTTAAGGTGAACTATGCCAGAAACAACGCGCTTTAATTCGATTTCACTTGGGTCTGGATCAATTTTGTTTAGTATATTAGCTATATCTTCAAGGGATTGTTTAATTTCGGGCATATTTTGAGGTAAATCAGAAACGATTATTTTCGAAATAGGTAGACCTTTAGCTTCTTGCGCTAGTATAGCTTTAAGTTACAACCGTCTGTCATTCTGATTAGATGCTGGTTTAATATTTCTACGTTGAATTTCGTAAATTAGTTCGGATGACTTGAGATGAATAATATTCATTTTAAGCTAGTATTTAAGACAAGAAAATATAAGAAATTTTAGATACTATAATATTTCGGAGGATAAAAGGTACACCAAAACTCAATTGGTTACGTTAGCTGTATTTAAAAGCGAAATTTTCTTTAAAAAGGCATTTGTAGGTTACAACTATTTAAATTACTAGGGAAACACTTTTAAAAGCCAAACTCAAAAAAACAGGCATATAATTATGTTTAATATAATATGAAACAAACAATTTCCATAAGAAACAAGGAATAAGGCATAAATAAATAATTATTATATTTAAATGTACTTACAGGCGAAATTGCCATCCACTCCAAACACCAAAGTTAGGTTATATTATATAATAGACACTACTAAAAGAAAAGCACTTTCAATTTTATTCCAAACAAATTAGACACTTTTTTTTAGAGAATTTAAGTTATAAAGCACACTATATTTATAGTTACAAGAAAATTAATTGTATTAATAATACATTGTAAAAAATATACTAGAAATCAGTAGTCAATATGGCCACTTATGTTAGATTAGCATAACAGCTGTCATGTCGTTTCAGATGATTATATAGTAACTTTCAGAGCTACCACCCTAAATTTTGAGTTAATAGATATTAAAAATGTTCATAATTATTTATTTTTTTTAAAATGAAAAGCTATAAATATAGTTAATTAATACATTATAAGGTATAAACCAAAAGAAAAGAAATTTTTTAATCCATATAACCACGTTGTGGGCGCCATTATTACAACCCCGCCGGTGCAGTACGCGAGGCACTATATCAGTTGGTAACAATATTAGATAATGTAAAAATTGACACACAAATTATAGATGAAGTCACACAATTATACAAAGTTACTCCATTACATAAAAAAAGAAACAAAGATACTACTCACATGAATTGCCGGGTTTCTTGCGGAATTACCCCATGACGGGTACAGCGGGGTTTCGTTGTCGATCCTTTTTGGGCGTCAGCTGCTTCGCTGCTCTTTCTCGGGCGTGGGAATTTTCGAGCCGATTGAATCCAAATTCGAATTGTCTTCTTTTTCCTATATAGGGGACGACAGGAACGGGTTTATAAATAACGATAATCAAATATAAGAGCAAAAGGGATCTACATAACACCAAAAAGGAACGATAAGATACAAGACAACCACACCGATCACATCCCAGAGGCGAGTTCTCGCACGCATCGGAAATCCACCACTCCCTTCTTGGCCCACCGCGTCGGCGCAAATCTCCCGCAACGCGCTATCTGAAGTGACGGAAATACGCGCACAAGTCTTTTTAAATTTATGGCGCGAGATTCTTACATAATAAAACTTAATTGAGAATGTCTAGTGCCAAATTTTTCGGCACGTAACAAATGTTCATCAACAATAAACATTGTTCTGTCTCTCATTCAAAGATTTTAAACTTACCGTAAGTATTTTTACTTCCTATAAATAATATCACGCCTTCAACTAATACACTTTTCTGTTTATTTTTATGTACCTATATAACAAATATTGCTACAAAATTTAATGACATTAAGTGCAATTACATCAATAATCTGTACAGCGTGGATTGACTCATTTAGTGTAATCCATTACATGCCTCTGGCTTGTTTATTATTTTTGCTGAGAATGGTTAGTTCAGTATAGTAAAGGAGTGCCTCTTTGTTTTCACACTTTTGCCAAATTTTGCAAAGATCTCCTACAGTAATTTGCTTTGACTTCGTAGAACAACCTGCTTTCCGGTATTCTTTAACACGATAAACTGTTGGTATTCGAACTCTTAAAAAAATAAAACCGTTAGAGGGAAAAGTAATATTTTTTAGTACAAACTTTATATATCTATAGTGTCCGCAGTCAATGAAATAATGACTGTAGACATTAAGGTCTTGTATAAGTTTAGAATGTTTTGTTTTTTTATGATAGATGAATGTTACAAACTAATATTTTGTGCTTATTAGGAGCTGAAATCAAACCACTACCTGTAATTGGTTATACATCCATATTTATGAATACGATTGTACAACAATTGTATATTAATTAATTCAAATAAGAACTGATTTATAACCAAGTGCAACATTGATGAAAAAATGCAGGGCAAAAATACATAATAATACAAATGGTGTTAAATATACCAACATTAAGCATATCACAAACACGATTCTGTCCACAATAAAACGGAATATCATAGGTATTCATGCTTTAGGCGGAATTTTAAATCATTATCTTTAATTAAAAAGTAAAATTATGATACGATTTCTTGTTCATTTATTCAAAGGAATGATTCTTTTAAATATGAAGTCGGGATTCTTTTAAAATTTCTCATGTTAAATTTCTGCCTGACGTCAGGTTAGCCACAGTTTCAAGGCTAACCAATAACGGCATATTACTAAATTCTCCAAAGGCTAAAATAGAATGACGTTGCCAACTAATATGGCGGCTCGTAGGTTCACGTAATTGTAAAATAGTGTTATGTGAAATATAGATATTCGGGTTTGGTACATTTTCGTTTAGTAATGATTAATGTTATGAGTCTTTTTCTGGTAATTTACTTATTTCAGTATTTTTCTTAATTTAATAGCTTAGAAATGTATTTCTTTTATAGTACTCAAAATGAACGAAGATAACATAAAACCTAGTACAAGTCGGAAACGAAGCCGTGTTATTGTCTTTGCAGATTCGTCAAGTGATGATAGTTCAATTGAAACTAGTACTAAACGAAAGGTTACGATAAATGAAACGGATAGTGATAGTGATAGTTCAGTGGAAAATCGTAAAAAACGACGCGTAGTTGTAAGTATTTTTACTTGGTGCTTGATGATGTGTTTGATGTGTCTCCTGTGCCTCTTTTATGTAAATGATCATAAGTATGCGTAAAAGTTATTGGGTCATATGTTGAAAATAGTTGTTCTGCAGATCTTAGGATAGGATCTTCCTTAGATTTTAAGTTTAATTTATTAAGTTGTTATAATATGAATACAATCTGTAGTTATTATGCTTCAGTTTCTGCAGTTCAATTTGTTTAAATTGTTTTTTGTATTTGTCATTCATTTTGTTCTATTTTTCATAAATCCCTGCCGAATGGCATTTTTATGTATAATCTTTAAACACATCGCAAAGTTGAAACGGTGTTGCCATTCCACCAAACTTTTTTTATTTGTTTTTATATAGGCACATAATATAATGAAAATAATTTACTCACAAAACCGTCTTAACATTAATTGTTTACACTTTATGAGCTCTTACATGAAGATTTTTCAATATACAATAGAGATTTTCCATTCTTGCCATCACATTAGTGACAACGCCAAATATTTAATAATCTTTTATTTTCAAATTTATGCTAATTCTTAATCTTATGTTTACTGTAGTTTGCCTCTTTCGTACATCCACTAGTCAGCGGTGCATTTTTTGCAACTTTACTAAAAATGAATATCATATCAACCACATCTTTTGTTAAAAAATTCATTTTGATTAAAATTAGATAATAAGAACGAACAGCAGCAACAAAGAATACACAAAATAGGGAATACAACGATTGTCTAATTATTTGACAAACATCAAACGATACTGATGTAATTGTGTTTGTTAAATTCTTATCTTGAAAATTTTTCAATAATATATCAATATCTTTTTACGCTTTTAAACCTCGAATCATTTATTATCTACTCTTCACGAAAAATTAATTTATGAGAAAATCTATTTATTTATTAATTAAACATTTAGTAACAAAATAATGCAGTTGCAAATGTTAGAGATATGGCAAATCATTACATAAGATAGTGCAGAAATTTCTAAAACAGTTCCATAATTGTGTTAGCACTGGGCTATAAAATAATTCAGTTTTAAAAGTAACTACTATTTCTGACTTTTATTAATAATCGTATCAGAACGGTACATTTACTACTAATACTTTTATAATGAAAATAACTCAAAACTTGTAAAATACAATTAAGGTAGCTTTGTGACCCAGGCTAGCGGACCTCATAACTACGACTGTGCGAATGCCTCAGCGTACTTGTTGTTCCACCAGACAGGAAGCGACCTTCAGTGGCGTTGCGTGCGCTGGCTTCGTTAGCGGTCTCATTGGTATTTTCTACATCAACAGGGTTGAGCGCTAACACGGCCAGACTGACAGGTGACCCGACTTCGGGGCACAATTCGCATGAGGGTGACCCTGTAACAGTATCAGCAACACAGAAATCAATAAGCACCAAACGCCACACGTTGGAGATTGTATACCTCAACTAATAATCAAACTATATCTCACGTTAGTAAACGTACACAACTCTGACTTGATTGATGTACACTAACTTGAAGTATTTATTTAATCACAGAGCATCAACAACTCTTTTTTTTTGTAAATCATTACTCTCGAATTAAAATAACAACGTATTCGATAGTAATCGTGAAGGTATACAGACACCAATATAAAGACTTTCATTCTGTATTAACAAAAAAAATATTCAAAATGTAGTTGTGGGATTATGCAGACCCCAAAACCACAGGAACAAATACTTCATCCTGATAAATACAAAAATAAACATTTTACAGATATTATGGGAGTATGCTGACCCCATAACCATCAGATATTCACTTTATCTTGATAAATACAAAAATTAATGTCACAGATATTATGGGAGTATGCTGACCCCATAACCATCAAGATATACACTTTATCTTGATAAATTCAAAAAATTAATATTTTCATAGCACCACATACTAGTAATTACCTGCTACGGCTATATCTCCCTCAAGAAGGGTTAGCAAATCATCTAACTCCGTTGCCAAGGACCAATCTGCAGGCCACATTCGCAATTGCTCCTTCGCAGCCTTAACAATATTTTTCTTACGGCTACCAACTCGTTTTAGCTCATAGCGGCCCTCTTTTGTAACATTCATAATTTGATACGGCCCCAAAAACTCAAAATTAGTCTTGCTAGCGTGCAACTTACTCGCACGATGCAACAGCACAAAATCGCCTACAGAAAATTCAACAGAGTTACGCCATTTCTTATTTAATTCAATCAAATCTTTTTCTGAAGGTTTTAAACGTTCTACTATTCGTTTTCTATTTAACTCCATGTTTCTAGCAGTTGATAAATCTGATGACAAATCATTCAACACTGCTTGTATCAATGGCGTGGTAGTGTTGATGCTAATCAACGCTTGCAATGGTGTGCTATTTATCGACTTTTGTAAAGTAGTATTTAAGACAAACTGTATTTTCCATCACCCACTCGGCCATTCAGTTTTAAGTCTAGTTTCGATTCTAATTAAATTCATGATAGTGCGCATATAATGCTCTGCTTGTCCGTTGGATCTATGCACATCAGGTGTTATAAAATGGTAGTCAATTTGCCACTCATCAAGAAATTTACAAATGGAAAGGTTATGAAAATTTGTACCACTATCCATGACTATTACTTTAGGGATACCAAAGCAAGAAATAAACTGCTGTAATGCATATTGGGTTTCATCAGCTTGAACTGTTTTTAGTGGAATTAAATTGCAATACTTTGTAAAAGCATCCACAATCACTAACACATATTTATGTTTATCGCTACTAACAGGCAAAGGACCTAAACAATCAACATGTACAGTATGAATAGGTGTAATGGGTTTTGTTGGTAACAATATTGAACCTTGTAATGGCCCTGTCCCAGTTTTCTTAACAGCACATATCAAACAATGTTTAATGTATTTCCTGACAAAACTCCGAAGACCAGGAAACCAAAAATGCTCCAGAATAGAACTAATAGTCTTAACAGTGCCAACATGACATTGCTCATCATGAAATAGGCGCAACAAGCCTAATCTACTTTGCCGTGGAACATAGTAACGAAATTTTTTAGTATTATCGGCAGAATATCCTATGCGACAGAGAAGACCGTCTTTTTCTGCATATTGCTTGGAGTCTAAGTTGCCTTCGCGCAAATTAGTTATTAGTTTTTCAACTTCTTCACTACCTCTCTGCTCAATATGCAACCAAGAATCTAATTTTGAGACGGGCGACACATTAACCGGATTACGGCTTAGGTAATCGACATGGCTTAAACTAGAACCCTTACGATAGACAATTTCATAGTCAAAGTCTTGCATGTAGGCCCACCAACGAGTAATTTTCGGTACTAAGTCTCTTTTATTCAGCGTGGCCTTCACGGAATTGCAATCGGTAACAATAATAAATTTCACACCTATTAAATAAACTCGAAAATGCTTTAAAGAATTCACTATCGCCAACGTTTCCAACTTGTAGGAATGGTATTTTGCCTCAATCGTAGTGGTATGCTTACTATAATATTCGACCACTCTGTTTTGCCCATCATGTTTCTGAAACAATATTCCGGCAAAACCTAATGCACTAGTATCGGTATGTAATTCTGTTGGTAAATCAGGATCGAAAATTACAAGAAGAGGTTCAGAAGTAATGCACGAAATAACATAATTTTTCGCCTCTGCGTGTTTATTACTCCATACAAAGGAAACATTATCTTTAGTCAATCGGGTTATGCATGCTGTTTTAGAAGCAAAATCATGCACAAATTTTCGGAAATACCCAGCCAAACCCATGAACTGCCTTACTTGTTTTGCATTACATGGTGACTTAACTTGTGTTAAAGCTTTAACCTTTCTAGTTCCCGGCCTGACGCCTTCATGCGATATTTCTCTACCAAGAAATTCAAGCTTGGACTGAAGAAAAGCGCATTTCAAAATATTCAAAGAAAAACCGGATCTTCGTAAATACTTTAAGACTAACTGAAGACGTTCCAAACCTTCTTCAACAGTTTCTGACGGGATTAGTACGTCATCAACATAAACTACTGCGAACGTATATTTCAAATCACCTAGTGCGTCGTTAATAGCTCTCTGAAAAACTGGCGGGGCATTTGCAAGTCCAAAAGCGACTCTTAAAAATTCATAGTGCCCTTCAGGCGTTACGAATGCAGTTTTATTAATCGAATCTGGGTGAATTGGTATCTGATAAAAACCAGAAGCCATATCGAGCGACGTAAAGAATTTTCCTTTACCTAATCGATCCAACTGGTCATTGATACGAGGAAGAGGATATTTATCTTTAATAGTGTGAGCATTCAGTTCCCTGTAATCTACACACATACAGTAAGATGAATCTTTCTTTTTCACTAATAAAATAGGGCAAGCGTAAGCTGAACTACTCTCTCTTATGATGCCATTTGAGAGTCATTAACCTTATGCACAAAAATACCAGGTTTAATAACACCATTTAAATAAGAAATAAGATCAATAATTTTAGTGAAATCGCGCATTTTTACTGCTTCCTGTACATTAGGATCTTGAATACCGTAAGTGACTAATTCAATTAAATCTGGAATTTCCCAATTAGCCCGTAGATTTTTCAATAACGCTAGCTTTTTATGAGCGTAACTTACATACGTATTACACATTGAACTATCAAATGTAGCAACTTCATAAAGCAAGCGTCTTAAAATTTTTCTACGCGGGAAAGACTAAAAATTCACACTTAAAAGTCTCTCAATTTTTTACATCAGGCATCCAGTTATCAAACCAATTTTTTGCATCACCTGTCAGAAATCGCCTTATCCTAGTTAATACCTGTATATCAGACCACTCAAATTCGTTTTTAATTGTTTCGACTTGCACGATCCAAAAATTCCCATCGTCTACGTCAGGTTTAAACAATGGTAGGTCTACCTGTTCCGCGCTGTCTTGGCCTTGGCACCGACCCAGCAGTTGTTCAAGGGCAACGAACGACCCTGCATCGGATTCCTGTGTCGACATGCTTGGAAAGTTACGAAATAACAAGGACCTAAAACAGATTTTAAACACAATTAATGTTTGTGAATGTGAGCAGATCCCGCTTCTGATGTTAGCACTGTGTGCTATAAAATAATTCAATTTTAAAAGTAACTACTATTTCTGACTTTTATTAATAATCGTATCAGAACGGTACATTTACTACTAATACTTTTATAATGAAAATAACTCAAAACTTGTAAAATACAATTAAGGTAGCTTTGTGACCCAGGCTAGCGGACCTCATAACTACGACTGTGCGAATGCCTCAGCGTACTTGTTGTTCCACCAGACAGGAAACGACCTTCAGTGGCGTTGCGTGCGCTGGCTTCGTTAGCGGTCTCATCGGTATTTTCTACATCAACAGGGTTGAGCGTTAACAATTGTATAATTGGTAATATGTCAGCAAAGCTGGTTTTCACATATACCAAAACTATGAGTTTCCTAATAAGCGATTAGATAGTCTAGATTTAAAAATGCGCATGGAGTCTAAACTTACAAACAGATCTGCATGTTTATTGAAAATTTTAACACATTGATATTCAAATGAACTTTTAAATTTTGATGTGTGGTGTATAGGTATAGTTAATGTGTTGTTGTTTCTTAAACTGAGGTTATAGTTAGTACTTCTAAATTTAAATATTTTGAACAAATACTGAGGTTCTTGAGACTTATAGATATTAAAGAGACAAACTGCAAGTAGTACTTCGCATCTAGATTTTATTTTTAAAATTTTTAACTAAGTGTAAATCGGAGTAACATGTTCTCTATAATTAATATTATATGAAAATCAAAAACATGAATTTTGAAGTACTTACAGTTCGTTCTTATTAAATTCTGTTAGGAAGTTAAAATATACAGTACTACAATAATAGACATGGTTTAAAACTAGGCACTGACAGAGACATTACATGTGATTTTCCAATGCTCCACCCGAAGGTACTACATTGGCCAGGAAGCGAGTTTTTTTTTACCTGGAAAATTTTGAATTTTGCCGAATCCTTGCTGTTCCAAGCAAGGTAGGGATCTTTAACGTGCATGACAACACTCACACACGGGACCTCCATTTTACCTCTCATCCGAACGAGGGTGTATTTTTGCGAAAAATGCTCGCCTAACATTTTTCAAGCGGACCGTGTCGGGATTCGAACCCGGGACCTAGGGCGTAGTAGTCACACACATACCACTACGCCACGGAGCCGCCTACTGACAGAGACACCATTTTGTAGAAGAAGACTGCAACATTTTATATTTATAGAGGTACCTAAGTTTGTAATTGCCAGTACTGCAAATTTTATTGACGTGGCTATCGAATAAGAGACTAGCGTTGCAAATAACACTCATATTTTTATGTTTATCACTAAAATTGATTTTAGAATTGCTTAAAACAACATCTAACGAACGGCGATTTCTAAACACTGCACAATAGTGAGGAGTACCTACCTATGCATTGTACAACTGTTTTTTTTTTTGGGTTTAATACTAGGCCATTATTCAAATTCCAATTCAGCACTGCTGATAAGTTATCATTGATCACTGTGATTGCCTGATTAGGATAGTAAGGATCGCAAGGCACATATCTGTGTATCGTCTGCGTACATATGAATCTCACAGTTGCTGAAGGCAGATCAGCCGTAAAAATGGCATATAACAAAGGGCCAAGGATGCTTCCATGGGGAACGCCTCGAGAAATAGGTAATTCATTAGACATCAAACAAAACTTGTTGAGATCTCCCAGTAAAGTAACTAAACAATCAATTTTTGAGCAGACAAACTTCAACCATAATAGTGAAATTTTGCTTGGATTAATGTGTGATTGATGAGACCAAAAGCCTTATTGTTATCTCAATAGACAATTAATGTAGTTTTAGATGCATCAATGTTCTAAACGGCATCGTTAGTTATTTTGCACAGTACAGTTGCTGTACTATGTTTTATTCTAAAGCCTGACTGTACCTCAGGTAAGATTTCATAAGCTTTAATATGACTACGAATTTGCTTGTACATTAAGTATTTCAATATCTTCGAGAGAGAGTTGGTAATATGCTAATTGGGCGTAGTTCATCGTTGGTGGTGACTACTGCAATTTTTGCTAACGGTTTAACGATTGACTTTTTCCAGATATCTTGAATGTAGGATGTTTGAGTGTTATGATTTAATAGATAAATAAGATGATCTACACAAAAAGGTAGCATTAGCTTCAACATTTTTAAGGAAATCCCGTCCACTCCAACTGCATTTGACCTTTGCATATTGACAGCTGAGATCACATCTTCACTGCTAACCGTAGTAAAAACTAATTCTTTTTTTATGGATGGAAATTTCTTGTTTGTAAAATAAGTCGGCAAATCTTTGTTAAAATTTGTTGCAGGTATAAAAAAATTGTTAATCAGAGAAGGATCATTGTTAGATAACTTAATAGTGTTGAATTGTTTCCTGTGTATGTAAGTTTCTTCAAAAAAACTTCCATAATTTAATCGAGTTGTTCCTGAGTAAGAAAATGTGTGATTTGAAATAAGCTAACTTGTGAAGGTTTCAATAGGAGCGTGTACATTAAATAGTGTAGCGATAGCTTCGTTAGAATATGCTATCTTTTCATGGATATTTTCTTGAACATAACATTGAGACCAATCAATTCGTTTCCATCAGTATAGCGTTATCCTTTTTGGAATGACACCTTTTTTTGTAACTACAGAAGTGTGCAACTAAGTTTTGGGGTTTTACACATGTATGCCGCTAACCACACATATAGCACATGTCTGAGTTTTTTTTTAATAGCTTGGATACCTGCTAACAATAACCAGTTTTAATACCAACACATCGCAGTGCAAAAATATTTTTTCTAACTACGAAAATATCCTGTTTTGTGCCAAATAAAAGCATTTGCAGAAAGTTTTGCTTTTTTGCTTTAACTTGAAAAAAACAGCCGAAGCACATCATTTGCTTGAGAAGGCTTATGGTGAACATGCACTATCGAAAATTACCTGTGAAGATTGGTTTAAACGCTTTAGAAGTGGCGATATTGACACAAGACAAGGAACGAAAAACAATTGAGGATGCCAATCTGTAAGCGTTATTGCATGATGATGATACACAAACACAAAATCAACGTGCGGAGGCATTAAACTTGTCTCGAAAAGTATGTTTAAACATTTACCTGCCATAGAAAAATTCAAAAGGAAGGAAAATGGGTGCTCTTGAGTTGACTGACAGATAGATGGAAAATTGAAGAGCCACTTCTGAAATTTTGCTTTAGCGGCAAGAAAGAAACTTTTTCGGTATCCTACATCTTACTGATGATGAGAAGTCAATATATTCTGAGAACCCCAAATAAAATGATGGGTTTTATTTGGCGAACTATCAACATCGACGGCACGTCCAAATCACTTCAGTAAGAAGACACTGCTTTGTATTTGATGGGACCATAAAGGAATCGTCTACTATGAGTTGCTGAAACCGGACGAAAGTGTCAGTCAATAACCATTGCTACAGACAACAACTTATCAATATAAACCATGCATTGCTCGAAATACAACCAGAATGAGATTTGAGACACGGACGAGTGATGTTGCAGCTCGACAACGCTCCGTTCCTTCACATTTCCATCGTGTAGGATACCATCATAATACCAAAGTGTGATCTGGTACTACACTTGCCATATTTGCCAGACCTGGCTCCTTTCAATTATCACGTTGTAACGGTCATTTAGTGGAGGACGTTCCCAAAAACACAGTACGAAAGAAAAAAAGGGGATTGAGACAGATGAATAAAATAATTGAAAGGAAAAAATATATAGGTAAAGATATAAATTGCGTGGGGTCGAGTGGTAGACCGGTAGATAGAAAAGTACATGCCCAGCTATACGGCTTAGCTTGCGGAGAATGGGGTGGGTAGATAACCACAAGGTCCAGGTGAGACTGGCCAACTGCAAGGAAGGAATAGAAACGCGGAAGGTGCTAGGGACGCTGTAGAAACAAGATCCAACGTTGCGATCCCACTGCGATGCGTAGGTATCTAGTCACACCACTGCGGGGAAGAAAGCACGGAAGATAGAAAAATAGTGGTCTTCGAAGGACAACGCTAGCTGAAAGAAAATATTAGTAATTAAAATAAATAAACATTACGACTCAAAATTCTTTGTTATATAATGAGGTATTGACAAATCAACAGTTGATATAAAATGAATTAATTTAACTTCAGGATTAAAGTGCTCAAGGGAGTTTGCGTTGAGTATTCGAACAGTGAAGGTGAAACACGGGTATATTGTTAACTGCATTCCTTACTCTACAACCTATCATAAATTACCCCCATCATAAAATGGAAACTTTGCCCTCCTTACCACAAACATATGATAAATTACCAATCACCCAAACACCAAATCACCATAACCATAAAATGAACTTTGTACATGCCGTAAAAAACAATACAACCATAAATAACAAACAACCAAAGGATAATTTTCCATCAAAAGAAAACTCAATAGTATTAAATTCTGTGGAAGATGCAAAACTAGAAGACTACATAAAAGCATTAGCGGAAAATATTGACCCAAAGAAAATTATGTCTAGAATGAATAGAATGTCACAAAACCGTATTTGTATTTATTAACATCAAAGAAACTAGCTGACGAGTATGTAAACAAATACCCTATAATGAAAATAGGACACATAGTTATATCAAATGTATGCCTTACAATTCCACACAAGCTTATAGAAGACGAACTTGCCTAAATTAACATAATCCCAATAAGCGGACTATCATTTATTAAAGCAGCATTAACTGAAACAAAAACCAACCATATTTTAAGTTTTTGACGTCAAATATACGTTAAACAAAACGAAAACCTCAATGTACCCGAATCAATATTAGTAACATACGAAGATACAAATTACAGATTATTCTTATCTAAAGACACTTATTGTTACTTATGCAAACAAACCGGCCATCCTGCAAACAATTGTTACCAAAAACATATACAAGAAGAAATAAGCCCAACCACACCTATGACTATGACAAACCTAAATGAATTGAATACCAAAAAAAGAAACAACAATGAAATAAGCCCAGATTCACCAACTGAAGAAACGAATATACCAGAAATTAAAGGACAGGATAACACACACAAAAATGGCAACACAAATGGAAACAATAAATCAGATAAATATTCAAGAGACCAAAAATACCCGCTTACCAACAAAAATAATAAAAAAGTTAAAACATGAACACTCACCAACAAAAAAAACGAAACTACAAACAACTCTAGAAAAAATAAGAGAAATAATAACCAACGAACCAACAAAATATGTAATATCATTTGATGAATTCCACGATTTTGTAGAAAACACAGTAAGACAAGAAAAAATCCTAAAATTAAGCAGAAACTACACAAATGACGCAAAACAACTAATACAAATGTTACAAGCTGTTCAAAAAATAACAGATGACACAAGAATAAAAACAAGAATCCAAAAGATAACAAAGAAAATAAAAACACAAATTTAAAAAGAAGAAACATCAAGCTCATCTGAATAAGACAAAACTATGAACATAATACAATGGAACTGCAATGGTCTACAATCACACAAAGGAGAACTACAAAAACTAATCCAAGAAACAAACGCACATTATATTTGCCTACAAGAAACACGCCTTAAAGAACAACAAACTCTAAACACCTATAACTATAGACAGTATCGAAAAGACAGCTCATCGCCAGTGGGGAGTAGCAATTTTAGCAGATAAAAACCAGTATGTTTGAAAAATAACCTACATACAAATATATAAGCGGTAGCAATCTCTATATAGATACCCCAAAAAGTTTCATTATGCAGCATCTACCTCCAACCCCAGCTAAAACTCAAAAAAACAAATAGAAAATATAATACAACAATTACCTGCTCCAATTATAATCCTAGAGGACTTAAATAGCCACAACGAAATATGGGGCTCTCAGCACACAGACAAAAGAGGGAAAATAATAGAAGAAATAGTGAATGAAAATAACTTAATAATACTCAACAATGACAATGAAACACATTTCTGTGCAAGAACAGGTACATTATCCAACATAGACATATCCATATGTGACCCAAAACTCAAACTAAATTTAAAATGGAGAGTAATAGAAAACTTATATAACAGCGACAATTTTCCCATACACATACAAACCTGCGAAGATACCTCAAAACCCAATCAACATATTATTTACCATAAATGGATAATAAACAAAGACAAATGGCCAGAATATAATAAAAGACTAGAAAATAATACAAAAACAAAGATTATCTGAAGGAAAAAAATATAAACGAAACCATAAAAAATTATACACAAGATATAAGAACAGCAGCTCAACAAACCTTCAAAAAAGCAAATGGCACCAATAAGTAAACAGTACCCTGATGGAATATTGACTATGCAAAAACAAGCAAAGACAACAAAAAGGCCCTATATAGATATAGAAAAAACAAAACATTAAATAACCTATTGGAACTCAAAAGAATACGAGCATTAGCCAGACGTACAATCCTACAAAGCAAAAAGAAATCTTGGGAAGAATACGTGTCTACATTAACATCCCTAACACCCGACAAAGAATTATGGAAGAAAATCAAAAGAATAGAAGGAATAAACATAACACCATACCAGGCAAACATAATATTTAAAGGAGACAAACCAATAAAAACACCCCAAGAAATAGCAGAAGCAATAGCAAATGAATTTGAAATATCTTCAAGAAATTCAATACACTCGCAAAAACTTAATAACAAGAAAACCAACACCATATGCACAAAAATGAAAAACAACGATGCTCTAAACCAACCTTTCATCCTGCAAGAACTCGCCCAAAGTATCCACCAGTTAAAAAATAACAAGAGTTGAAGGACCTGACCAAATAATTCTCGAAATGATAAAAAATCTTCCAGAAGAAAACAAACAAAAGCTTCTTGACATATACAACTATATGTGGGAAAGAAACCTATACCCAGAAGAGTGGAATAAAGTAATAACAATACCAATCCTGAAACCAAAAAAAGAAAAACAAACCCGACAAATTACCGTTCAATGCCCTATCTAACATTTTATCCAAAATAATTCAAAGAATGGTAAATGGAAGACTAACATGTCATATAGAAAAACAAGGACTGCTAACCACAGTACAAGCGGGGTTTAGACAAGGCAGAACAACGACAGACCAAACACTCAGACCTAAAATAGAAGTAGAAAAAGTATTTGAACTAAAACAACACCTCACAGCAGTATTCCTAGATCTACAAAAAGCCTATGACACAACATGGAAACATATAAGCCTAACAACTTTAGCCGAATGTAACATACAAGGAAATATAATACATTACATACAAAGCTTCCTCCAAAAACGAAAGTTCTGCATAAAACCCAACGAATGCTTTTCGAAACCAAGGGAGCAAGTCAATGGGCCACCCCAAGGTGAAGTGCTTAGCCCGATTAACGGAAATAGTCAAGAAACCAACACAAATATTATTATTTGCAGACGACGTAATAATATACCACAAAGGGAACAACATACAATCAACTAAAAAACAACTACAAAAAAACATTAATGCAGTGGAAAAATGGGCAACAACTATTGGATTCAACTTCTCAACAACAAAATCAACTGCAATACATTTCTCCAGATGCAGGAAACAACATGCAAAGCTGAAACTAACACTGAAAGGAACAGAAATACCATTTGTGGAAAATATGAGATTTCTAGGAATAACCTTTGATACTAAGCTAACATGGAGAACACATATCACAGCACTCAAAAAACAATGTAACAAACAGATAAATATACTAAAAACCCTATCGAATATAAATTGGGGAGCACACACTAAAACATTAATTAAACTATATATAACAACAATCAGAGCAAAATTAGATTACAACTCGATCACATACATCACAGCCAAACCTACCTACCTAAAAAAACTAGATGTAATACAAAATACAGCCATTAGAATCGCAACAGGAGCTTACAGAACAAGTCCCACAAACAGCATAGAATGCATTGCACACATATCACCACTAGAATTAAGAAGAAAACAACTGTACTTAAAATATATAACTAACTTGGCCTCAAATACGAACATCGAAGTACACCATGGCATCATCACCAAACGAAATGGAAAAATCAAAATAAAACACGAAACCCCATCCAAAAATATATAAAAGACACCTTTAAACAAATAAACGTATCCCAAAGATCCAACCAAAATACCTCCCCATCCACCCTCCATGGTTGCGGACACAAACAATGACTGATACCTCGCTCACCATATATTCAAAAAAGAACACAAGCCCAGTGCTCATACATCAATCCTTCCAAGCGATACGAGAAAAATACAAATCTCACAAATTTGTATTCACAGATGGCCCAAAACACCTAGAACACGTTGCAGCAGCAATTCTATATCACAATAAATAAGAACAATATAGTCTACTACACCGCAGAATGCTACGCAATCCTAAAAGCTACAGAATACATAAGCAATAACCAGTCGCACAAGAAATACGTAATATGTTCAGATGAACTAAGTGTAATAGAATCATTGGAAAATGGAGTAACAACTGATCCCGTAATTAACCAAATACTTGACGTACTGTATACAGTAAGCATCGAACAAATGAAAGAACTAATAATAATATAGATACCAGCTCACGTAGGCATCAAGGAAAATGAAGCTGTGGATAAGATAGCAAAACAACCTACAAACTCAAAAACCTATCTAAACACACCATCAACAGATATACAAAAAACAATAGTAAATAAAATAGAAAAACTATGGGACACGAATTGGAAAAACACCCAAAATAATAAACTAAGGAAAATAAAAGACAATATAGAACCTTCTAAATGGACCTCAGAACATAGAAGACACCAAGTAATATTAACAAGGCTAAGAATAAGACACAGTATACACACATAAATACCTATTTAAAAAAGAAGATCCTCCATTTTGTAATAGCTGCAATACACAAATAACAGTGAAACACATCTTAACAGACTGCATGAAATACCAAGTAACAAGAAAAAGTACAAAATTATGAAGGAAAATCTAAATGACAATAACAAGATCAATCCACTACTATACTACCTAAAAGACATCGAATTATTATAACACATATAATGTAAAAAACAAACAAAATACAACCTCCCGCTAATAACTGAAAGTAGTTGAAGCGGTGAATAAATAAATTAAAAAAAAGTGCTCAAGATAAACTAAAATGGCATAATGCACCAATTCTTAAACATCAAAATCACACTATATATAAGAATTAATCGTAGAGGCCTCTTACGCACATTTCTTATATTACTAATGTTGCATTCACGCGTTACAGATGTGTGAATTATTGCTACAAAAAATTGACTGGTAAATCAACTCTGCAACAAGTGTTTTAACAGGACTTTTAATTGTGGGTTTACACAATATAATTATTTCTTACAGCTTAGGTCAAGTACCAGTTAAATTTCGTGTACACCTTACAACTAAAAGGCTTAGTAGGTTAGTTACATGAAATAAACAAGCAGCCATCACGTAGAAATTTTAATGAAGGCCACTTTGGTTAATTTGAGGTTTATCTTCAATATTTACGTGAGAAACTCCAAGAGCTACCAGATGTGGAACATTCTAAGTAATATAACCATCTTACATACACTATGATCAATAGAACAGCTGGTGGAATAACTACCATAAATTTCGAGATATGTGAGGAACAAAATAAAAAGTAGAATGTAAGGTATAGGGCATACAGTAGGAGCTTATAGGCTGAAACCAATATTGTTTAGGATTAGTAATTATAGTATTACTATACATACTAACGACGATAACAAATAGTGCACGTAATATGAATATAACGAAGTTGCTTCTTATTAGTAAAGAATTAATTAGTAGTAAGTAAACTCGACAGAACCCATTAAACCAGGTGTAAAATTAGCAGAACGAGTTCACCATGCAATAAAACAAGAACAAGTGCCTTCATAAACGTTATCAACTTTAGATTACAATTGAATTGCGAGTGTTGGATAAATACCAACAACCAATAAACAACAAGTAAAACGACTGTAACGCAGCTGCAAGGTAAATCGTGAAGTAAAGGTAAAGCCAAGAGATGGTGTGACAGGTCCCAACAAATCTAATAATAATTATAAAATAGGAGAAGCTGAACTGTATGAAAATTAGCACGTTACAAATTCCCCCTGGCAAGAGGAAAACGTGAAACGAAAAAAAAAAACGAAAAGAAAATCCAAAACCAATTTGAGGAAAGGGGAAAAGACAGTAAAGGAAGAAAAGGAGAATGGTAGAACAGGAAATATTGATGGGGGAATTAACACAGAAAGGAACTTGGCCAAAAATCTAGAGCCAACTCAATGGGTACCTGACATTCGCAGGTAAGAAATCAAGCAATACCACAAACAACAGGCAAAACAGATATATCACGACTACGAAAGAGGGTTTCTGAGAAGCAACCTCAGTCATGTAATCGGCCAAAGTAAAATGCGAAGGGTAGGACTAATGTCGGCAGAGGGCGTAAAGCTAAAATAGCTTCCGGGAAATAGTGATATTTTGAGTTTAGAACCGAATCCACAATTACTGATTCCTTAGGGTTTAGAAGATTTGTATCGGTGTCGTGAGACTCATTCGTCCTATCAGGCTTAAGATCTCTGATATGCCAAACACCAAGAGAATTACGAGAATCATCTATTAGTTCGTAAGTCCAAGGGGAAAGTTTGGTTTTAACTAGAAAAGGACCAACAAATTTTGGGGCCTGCTTGGCATTAAAGTAGCGAGTGGCATTAGAAAAATCGTAGTTACGTTTCCATACACGATCACCGACGGCTAAGGTTAGTGGTCGTAAGTGGACGTAAGTTATGGTGTTTGCTATTTTTCTGATAGGCAATCGCAAGATGTCTACATATATCTTGCCGAAGAGATTCATAACCCTCTTAGTCTGGGGGAGTAGTGGGATGAAAGGGATCGTCAAGAAAGTCAATCCACATCAGGAGGTTGACCTAGGTGGTCACCATATAGTACATGTTCACGACTGCAAAAAACAAAATACGGAGTGTAGCCAGTTACGTCGTGCTTAGCAGTACGAATAGCGCAACCTATCTTAGTTAATTTCACGTCCCAGTGATGTTGATTGTCATAGACGTAGGATGAAGTCATCGTTTTCAGGACTCTATTAATCCTTTCCACAGGGTTAGCCTGGGGGTGATAACGAGCAGTAAATAATATTTTCGTGCGATAATTGTTGCACATTTTCTTAAAGTGTTAACTATGAAATTGTCCACCGTTATCAGCAATGAGGTGTTGTGGAGTACCATAGACTAGGAAGATGTTATCTTCCATTATTTTAGTAACAGCAGCAGCAGTTGCAGTACGAAGATGGAAGAAACAAGCATATTTGGTAAAGTTATCAGTAGTGACTAAGATATAAGAGTGTCCTTTCGAAGATCGGAGGAGAGGACCGACAAGATCAGAGCACAAGACTTGCCAAGGACGAATAGCTGTAGCGCACGGAGCCATAAACCCTGGGGGTTTTTTTTTATACCTAGCTACATCGGCTCGAAGCTTAGGTCAGTAATAACACATAGATATTTTTGATGTGGTTCTATGAACACCCAAGTGTCCTGCAGTAGGCAAATTGTGATTCTCTTCAAGAATACGAGAACGTTGTTCTTTAGGGACTACCAGCTTTCAATTTTCTTGTGATGGTTGTAATGAAGATCGATTGGATATGACATGCTTGTGCAACAAATCATCTTGCACAGACCAATTTGGATATTTCTTCGGATTCGTTTTTATGTTGGTAGAAATTTTAATTTACCAGGAATCAATGATCGGTAAGCGAAGAGAAGGCTTTACGAACTCCTCAACGGTATTAATTTTTTCAACGGAGCGACACAGCATGTCCAGAACGACATGGTCTCTCCCTTTACGATGCACGATAGTGAAGTCATACTGTTGAAGTCGAATGGACCGGCGGGCCAAGCGACCAGTAGGATTTCTGCAAATTATTTAGCCAAACCAGAGAATTGCGGTCGGTAATAATTGTAAAGAGGCTTCCTTCGACATAGGGTTGAAACTTTTCGATAGCCCAAAGAACGGCTAAGCATTCCTTCTCGGTGGCGCTATAGTGGCGTTTCGCTTTTTTGAAAGAACAACTAATATAGCTAATGACTTTTTCATCAGTACCATCATATTGAGTCAAGACCCTGCCTAAACCAAAATCAGAGGCATCCTTAAGTTTTTCGGGTTCAACGTGACCTTGGCGATCCACCACGTATCCCAAATATTTCAGCTCAGAATGACAAAAACTACATTTGTCTTTATTAAGAGTAAGACTAGCGGCACTCAAATGAGAAAGAACTTTCTGTAAAATTTCTAGGTGTTATTCAAAAGTAGGCGCAACAAGGATAATACCATCTAAATATGAGAAGCAGTAAGGCTCCAAATCGGCTCCAAGAACGTGCTCAATAAGCTGTTGAAATGTAGCAGGTGAGTTATGAAGGTCGAAGGGCATTTGGGTAAAATGATACAAACTACGACCAGGTATAGTAAACGTGGTCATAGGTTTAGCTTTAGTGGAAAGTGGAATCTGCCAATAGGAGGAACGAATGTCTAGACTAGTTAAGATTTTGGCATCGCGTTAGCGATCTAGAATAGTCGAAATATAGGGAAGGGGATAAGCATCTTTTTTTGTTACGCTGATAACCTTGCAGAAATCTATACAGAAGCGATAAGTTCCATCTTTCTTGAGTACCATAACGATGGGGCTAGACCAAGGACTGTCCGACGGTTCTACAATACCACCTCTCAACATACTATTAAGTTCTTGATTAACGTTACGTGTTGTGTTCGATGGCGCATGGCTTGGTTGGACTACGCTTGGCTAATTTCGAAGACATGCAAAATTGGTAAGATGAATGGATTCATTTCAAGAGCATGTTGTTTTATAGTTGCAGTATTCATGTATTGTTAGAGAGATGGCAAAAATGTGTAGCTAGCGAGAGACTATACTTTGAATAAACCATTTTTTGTATTTCTGTTGAAAGTCTCCATTTTGCATTGACTAAAAAAGTCCGTAAACTTAGTTACACACCTCATATTATGTAAAATCAACGACGAACAGATTTCAAAAAACCTCGCATAGAGCCAGAGCAACAAAGTTTCAAAATTTACTTGATTTTGACATTAAAGTGATAGTAAATTCAGAATGGATACATTTAGCCACTAAAACATTTTTAGTTGTAAATACCCCAGTAAATCCGAATATGCCAGAAGTTTCTTGCTGATTATTTAATCTCTATTACCAATTTTGGTCTAATGGGACAATTTTCAAATAGCCACAACAATTACTACATTTAGATAGTGTGATGTATTCTGCTTGTAGAAGATAAATAAGTAAACAGTTATTGTTCATTATTAATGTAGAACAACATTGTAGCACACAATAACTGTTAAAAATAATCGTAATTTAATTATTAAGCACACAATCATAATTGTGACTTGAGGTAGAGGTATCCATATTATTTTTCTCCCCGTGCCACTTGCGCATTAGTCCCAACTGAAGGATTAAATTAACTAGATTTCCCTCCATAATTTAAAAATAACAAATTTATATTCTGTTCATATTAGCATGTATACAGTGTGGAACAGCCAAATGGAATAAATTCATTATTTCAGTGACTGTACATATTTAAAGAAAATGTCAAAACATGTAAATTTTAGATTATGAAGTGACAACCTGCAACGAAAAAATTTGATCCCTACATTGAACTCCTTTCGAGTGAGTCACAACTCCCAATTTTTTTTAAATAAGAAATATGGACATGTGACTTTACACACACACATGCACACACACACGTAAGCAACCTAAACTTCTTATTAATCGTGGTTACTGTTAATAATAAAAGATGTGTAGTGTTGAATATTTGAATGTGCCTTTGCATTTAATTGAAAAAGTATAAGACATAGAAAAAAATGTTCACATAAAAGTTATAGCTGATGAAGGGGAAATACATTTCTGGAGACAGTTCTGAAAATTTTTCCGTAGTTTTTCAGGAAAATACAAAGTTACCTTTTTTAAATAGAAAGGGGTATTCTCATCTATCGTGTCGGATAGCTTTTTAAAAATGCTATGTTTTAATATAACATATCCTTATACCTAAAATCAAAAATAAGCCTTCAAAAATGCCTTTCAGAGCAATGTAAAGCATGATCTTTTTTAAGGTGATTTCCAGTTTTTAAGTGACAAAAAAAAGCAATTAAATGTTCAAAATGTTCACCATTTTGGCCTTAAACAAAGAGCTACTCTTTTCAACATTTTTTTCGGTGTTACCATTTTAATTATTTTTTTATTTATATCTGGCCTTCTTCGGTTATGTTCTTTGCCTCTTATTTAATAGACCGCATCCAATTTGTTTTGTATAATGGTTTTAAGTCTGCACCTTTTAGCCCTACTTCAAGTGTACCACAATGCTTTAATTTGGGTCTTCTCTTATTTTTATTTTCTTTAATGACAACACTGAGGGTATCACCTGTGGCAAGTTGTTGTACGCTGATGATCAAAATTGTTTTTCCAATAAAGGAGTTACTTGACTGTCAACATTTACAACTTCAGATTGACAATATGACCAGAGACCTTGGTGTTCTTTTTGATTCTTCACTTTCGTTTACTCCTCACATCAACAGTGTTGTAACTAAATCATTCAAAACTCTCGGGTTCATCATAAGAAATTGTAGAATATTTACAAATACTGATGCTTTGAAATCAATTTACCAGGCACTGGTCAGGTCAAAACTTGAGTATTGCAGTAATGAATGGTCTCCTTTATATAAGTACCACAAAATCTTAATTGAGTCGGTTCAGAGAAAATTTCTTAAGTTCTTATATCCGAGAATTGAGGGTATTTATCCAGAGCAGGATTATAGTCAGAAAATGCTATTAGACATGTTTCAATTGTCTGATCTAGAATCTCGCACGACAGTTTGCTGGCCTGACTTTCTTATATCAATTACTCCATAATTATATAGACTCTGCCGAGTTACTGGCCTGTATTAAATATTTGGTTTCACGTTCTGAGTCAATGCTTCCATTATTCAAAAACTTTCTACCGAGGTACACGAAGTCATTCACTTTCTCTATCGTGTCATTGTCCATTCTAAATGCAAAGTCATCAATTCTTCCATCTCTGTCAAAAATCATTACTTTCGTCTTATTTACATTCACTTTCAATTGCATATTTGCATATGCTTCTGATAGTCTGCCAAGCATTCGTTGCAAATCTTGTGACGATTCGGCTAACAATACTGTATCATTCACATACAACAGCACACTGACATTTGTTTCTCCATTTTCACTCCTTGCATTCCTACGCAAGCCTGCCTGATACATTTATCCATAAATACATTGAACAACCATGGTGACATCACACAGCCTTGTCTTACACCTTCCACAATGTCGAAGTATTGCCCCATGTAACCATTCACACGTACACATGCTCTATTGCCTGTGTACATCACTCTGATGGATCTTATCAAGCACTTGGTTACACAGTATTCACACAACGTCTTCCATAATTCACTTCTGTTCACAGAGTCATATTCCTTTTCCGGATCTTTAAATGCTGCACACATTTTCTTTCTGGCATGCATACAATACACTTTTCAACAATTTGTTGGATTGCGAACATCTGATCCACACATCCTCTTCCATCCTCTTCTGCGTTCTCTTACGAACGCCCTTGATCACAATTTTTCCATACACTTTACTTGGTACACTCAACAGACTTATCCCACGATAATTTTTGCATTTGTACGTGCTGCCTTTACCTTTGTGCAAAGGGATAATGATTGTACTCTTCCAATCTTCAGGCACCTTTGCTTGTTCTATACTCCTGTATCAGTTTGCACAAACTTTCAATCAGCACCCTAGACCCGTACTTTAGCATTTTACTTTGCCATTTTTTAGAGTTTGCACCATCTTCAGTACCTCATTTACGCTGCATTCAAACTTTATACTATTTTCTATGTTGTCGACCAGTATATTACTGCTCTCTTCATCATCCATATAGCCATCTGTATCCTTCTTGCCACCACCATACAGCATCTTAAAATACTCTTTCCAACAGTTTCTCACACTTGCTTCTTCCCAAACAATTTCATTTCCACTGTTAACACCATTCACATGCTTATTTTTCCACCCTTTCTTGTCTTCCTTACCCATTTCCAAACCAAGTTTTGATTCCTTTCAAAATCATTCTGCATTTTTTCACCCTCCCTCTCCTTCAGTTGCTCTTTGCTTGTCTTCACTATTTCTTTCGCATATAGTCTTTTCTCTTTATATACTTCCCTGAAGTTGCTGTCTTAACTCAACTTCTTTTTCTGTAATCATTCTCTTATATCTCACTCTCTTTTCCTCCACAAACTTTTTTGACCTCATCGTTCCACCATGCATTTTTATTACATGTACCAATTAATGTCGTTCCACATACTTTCAAAGCACATTTCATTACACTGTTTTTCGAACAATCCCATGCTTTCTCCACATTTTCAAACTTCAGAGCAATTATCCCATTCCTGTTTGCAGTTATACAACTTTCTCTCGCTTTCTCTAACATAGTAGCGTATTGTGTCGACTCTTCCAACAAGCGTTCTACTTTCAGTCTTGATTGTCTCACATTCTGTTTCTTCTCCACGCCCACTTTAGGCTAAGATCAATTCTGGACAAAACTAGAAAACGATCGGTCCCACGCCCAGATCCTCTCGTTACTCTCGTGTCTTTTACCAGTTCTCTTAAACTTTCATTAAACACAACCAAATCAATTATACTTCTCGCATTTGCCCTTTGCCATGTGCCCTTATGTTTATACCATGTGTTTGGATACAAACAGTTCTCTTTCCATACATATACTCACTAACATATCTCCATTTTCATTCGTTCTTGGATCGCCAAACGGACCTACCACATGCTCAGCATTTTCTCTGTGTACTCTGACTCAACTATTTATATCAGCTAATAGAACCACGCAGTCATTCCTTTCGCATTTGTCTAATACATTTTCCAACTCTATAGAACAAGATTTATTATTCGACACACGCTACAGGGATTTCTCATGATAACTTTTTGCATAAATCCACTGAATAAATAAGAATTCAAGCACGTTTCGTAGCTTCAGAATCATCATCAGGTTCATTTTTTCTTTGGGTAACGGTTGGATCTGTATCATATTAAATAGGTAGTTTTTAAGCCAGTTGTGATGCTATAAGACTATATTTTACTTTCAACTTAAACCTAACACTGAAGAAAATGCTTATAATATGTAACTAGATACATCAAGTAAGTTGTGAGTTTCATTTATTTGATAAACAATAAATATCCTTCATATCACTGATTCAAAACAAACAAACATGTTACAGCCATATTAACCAGAACTAAGTAATTCATAACAGATGTTCAACTAAACTATCATTTTCGTTAATGTATAGTTGAAGCCTTTCAGGTATTTGTGCAAAAGTGTTAAAATATTGGCTTGCAACATTTTGGTGATTGTTTTTATACCCTGTATTTTTCACGGTATCTAAAAATAGTCCAAATGACTTAAATCTGACAAATGTGCTGGCCACCTCACATTTCTTGCATGTACCGCATTATGTGATAGAAAACCATCCTATTGTCATCAAAAATTTTGCACCTGGTTTAAGAGATAACTAACCCAGCAGTCCAGTGAATGCGTTCTTAAAAACTGGTGATTGATTTCTGCATTTGATGTTTCGTTATCTAAAAATGGACCAATTCTACGATCAGACAAAATTCTCGCCCAAACATTTATTTCTCATCGGTGTTGCAGTCTAATCTCTCTAGTTTGTCGTGGATTTTTAGTCGTCCGGAAGTGTTGTTTCTGTTGAACATTCCATAATTAATAAATTTGCACTTGCCTCTCCAAATTTTGTTAAAAAATTAGTCTTCATTAATTCCTTTGGTCATCCAGTTATAATATTTGAATCGCCTTACTGCATCCCAGGGTTGACGAGACCAAACATGTGAATTGTATAACATTTAAAGTTATTTTTCTGCAAAATCTTCCAGCCATAAATTGAAATCTGAAGCAACTCCACGAGTTGATACCAATAGATCTTACAAAGGATAATTCTTACAATTAAAGGGTCGATAATACAGTTAAAAGTCGATAAAACAGTTTACGAAGTCGGTAATACAGTTTAAGAGTTCATAAATACATCGCGCAAGCACAATGAATAAAGCGAGCGACGCCCCTGGCGGATGGCAGCACTAACCTTATTACAGATTCCACGCCGCCAACTTCCAATGACGTCACCAATGCACAAAATTATATTGCGCCATAATCGGAAAATTTACATAAAATTGAGACACTATATTCTAATGCAATTACTCACATGAATATGTCGCTGGGTTAAAGTTGGCTTCTATTCCAAATCCATCAGGCTACTCAAAGCCCTTTTGCGGTAACTAAAGACGGTACTGCCCGACGCTCTTCCAAAGCGTTCAGACCAGCTCCGACAATGAGTTCGTCGTCCAGGGTTGTGGAGTACGGTTCGTCTACGGCTCCAGATTGTCACCTACCTCAAAGCGTCTACTCCACTCGAAGAACAAAGGCAAACAGCAACGTTATAGAGAGAACAGGAAACTTGTCCCCACTTCTTGTCTTTTTTCACGTCGGCGCGAAGTTATTCGTCCAACCCTCCCGTGTCGCGCACTCTGCGCAAACTCACTATGACGTAACGGAAGTACGCGCCTAGTCTTTTAAAATTCCACGCACCGCGTCTTTTGAAATTATGGCGCGAAACCTCCGTACATCAAACTTAACCTAATACAATGTTTAAGTGCCGATTGGCACGTAACATAGATTAGTATTTACCTAATACACAACAATAAGTAATAGTAAAATAGTAATCAACTTATAGGAAATTTAATTAATTAATAAATTACCGCTTGTAAAATATACTCAGTGACAAGGAAATTGCAAGACCAAAAAGGGTTGGGAATTTTTAGACCAAACTTGGAAGATATGATTAACTACTCAATGGTAATAATTAATTAAAAATTTGTTGCGATAGATCAAATGGTATTGGTATAGTTCATTTGCCTTAACTTTAGGATGACGTTACAACTGGATAAAATGCTGCATTGTCAATGTTATATATATATATATATATATATATATATATATATATATATATATATATATATATATTGTTTTAATTCTATAGATAAAGGTTGTATTAAGTGAGTGTGCATACTCTAGGAATGCTGGCAACGGTATGTCTGACAAGAATGACACATTCCATAAATCAAAATAAAATGTTTTGACAGTATATTGACATACAAAACAGTAATAATTTATTAAACTTCTTGATAATTCTGTTATACTTCATCTTGTATCCCACAATTTAGGTTAACTTAACAAGGAGTTTGGCACACAAATTTATTGCAGTATTACTAAAAAGTGAGGTTCTTACAATACTTCATGAAGTATTTGAGGTCATGAACTGTTGATGTTTTAAATAAACAACATATTTTTAAATAGTTTATTAACTTTAACAGATATGTAAATACGTTCAATATAAAATATACACAAACTTTGAATTTTAATTGAACTGATGTCTTGGATACAACTTTCAAATTTGTAACAACAAAGCCTTTAGGAGGAAGATATTAATTTAATCAATACATTTCAACATGTTTTTAAAAAGGTTTTTATGCTTCACGTAAAGCGACTAAACCAAAATTAAGTAATATTCAAAAATCTATTTAATTCATTAATATATTAATTAACAAATGTATATTTATATTGTGCCAAAGCTGTTGAGCAATTATAAATTATGCTTCTTCATTCCACAGATAGTCGTCGTCCTCTTCACTATCTACATTAATAATCAATGTAGTGCATCTTTATAATCAAATGCTATTTTCCTATCCCACCAGAGTTGTATCTCTTTTTCTGTATGGCGGATTGTGCTTGCCCACATATCAGGTGTTACAGTCGCAAGAGCTTCCTTCCATGTAGCTAGTGACTTCTTCACTGAGGTACCACTGTATACAACGTGATCCCTATAATAACGTTTTGCTATACCCCAAATGTGTTTCTATGTGATTAAAAATACAGTGGTGTGGTGGAAGTCTCAGAACCGTTTGACCGTAGCATTCAGTCATTTAATCAGCTGCATATGTAACTTTAGGATTGTTCCTAGAAATACAAACAATAAGAAAAAGACTATGTAAAATAATATAACTTACTGTTGCACTAATGTTTTTAATTCACATTTTAGCATTGTGCTATCGTAACAAATATTATTCTCTTGTAGCCACTTTTGAATATCAGCTTTTTCGAGGAACCCGTTGGTGCCTTATTGATTTGCGTACTATGGTAGGTAGCATTGTTCATTACGATAGTCGATGGCTTGCTTAGATTAATTAAAAGCTGATATTCATACCAATGTAAAAAGTTCTCCTGATTCATTTCACCATAGTAGTCCCCCTCTGTGGTTTTTGAAGCAGACGAGTTCGGCATTAGGAATGAATCCCTCTTCACACCCAGCGTGAAGAACTATATACCTAATAAAGAAACACATACTTGGCAAAATCTTATATTTTTATAATTATTGGCATTACTGTTCACCACCAACAGTGTTTTTAACACTTCTAGCATCATAGTCCTGCCATGATTTTCCAATACTGCCGTTTTTAAAAATCCAGCTTTCATCAACAAATACAAACTGCAATACCCTCTCTGTTTTAGCTTGAACATATTGTCTTAAAAATGCCACTCTTTTTGAAATGACATTATGCACTTCCAGCAATCCACGACGATCATCCTTGTTATTTGAAACCCGATATTCATTAAAATTGTCCGTAAAAAACTTCTGGTAGATTACATTTCTAATTGCATCTTTGTCAAAGTCCTCTATTTCAATGACAGGTTTCTTGCATGGACGTATTTTAGTCACAATGCTGTTTACAGTGCCTAAACTAATATTTAATGCTGATGCAACTCGCTAAAACAAACAACTTTTAATTAAACTGTTTAGTTTACTTAGCCTCATCAAATTTGAAATTATTCCATTAGAATCAAACACATAAATACAGAAATTACTTACGTCTCTTACAGAAGTGAGTGGTAAAAGAGGCCCATTATTATCACGTTCTTTTTCATATTAGTGAAGCTATCATTTCTTGAGCATGCACATCTAATGGTTAAGGCATTGTGAAAACTTAATTTATATATTTTATGTATTCACGATTCAAATAATATATTTTAGTTCTGAAAAGAACTGTTTTATAAAATATCCAAGAACATAAACGATAAAACCAAAAATAAACAAGAACCAGCAGGACAATAAAATGACAAGATGTCGAATGACAAATGCTTGGATTTGCAAAAGAAATTGGTGGCAACACCGTACAAAACTACCAACCTATATGGTTTTAAATAACAATATTTTTGAAGTGTAATTCTAGGTATTCATTTGCATACAGTTACCCACACTTTATTACTATATTTGACTTCATCCTAAAGTTATTTTGAATGGACTATATATTTAGCACTTCTGTCATTTCTTTTTAACATTGTTATCTGGTGTATTTCTTGTAAGTTTTGGTTGAGTTTTGTGTTCTGTTGTGTGTTGATTTTCGTATTTAGAGGGCTAGATTATGCCTATAAGGCGGCAACTTGGAAACTACTGCCAGTTGAGCGAATTTGGCAGAGGTCGAATTATTGGGTTGCATGAAGGTGGAAAGGGAAGTGAAAAGGAAAATTGCAACAGGACCCAATCCACAATTATGCGTTATCACTTATGGACTAGAGAGGGCCAAGAATGTAAAAAGGGGACAAGTGGCTGAAGACAAACTAATGAGGTGTAAGACTGCCATCTTCGCCTAATGGCTCTAAGTGACCGATTCTCCAGTACCAGGTCAATTGATGATCACTGGTTAGGTAATGAAGGTTGTCCTGTAACTTTTCGAACGATTTATTGCCAAATTTGGGCTTTCGGCTTGCAATCTTATCGACCATATCTTTTGTTACCGCTTACGGCTCAACATCGGCCGTAACACTGTGGTGCAGAGTGCAATTACACTGGAACCTGGAGTGGCACATGGTATTATTCAGCGATGAATCCCGATGCTGTTTAGGTATGCATGATGCCTGTGTGAGAGTCAGACGAAGACATGGGGTAACGTGCCAATGTTAAATTTCTGATGAAAGGCATGTGCAGCAAACCGTGGGATTATAATATGGCATAGTATAACATATGGAAGTAGGTCTCATTTGGTGTTCGAGGCAATATGAACACCGAGCTGTACGTTAATGAAGTTGTGGAACCCCATATTCTTCCTTATCTCCAACAGCGTGAAGACCCCACTTTTCCAGCAGGATAATGCCTGTCCTGACATAACGAGGACTGCTCTCAATGGATTTGAAGATGCCCATGTCAATATTTTACCATGGCCACTCAGATCTCCCGATATTTTGCCAAGTGTTGTACATCATGGGTAGAAGACCGGTAGCAAATCCTTCGCATACACTGGAAGCATTTTGACATGAAGTGCAGGTTGCTTGGGACATGATACCCCAACAGGACATCGACTACCTACTGGATTCGATGCCACAAAGAGTGAGAGTGTGTGTAACAAATAGGGAACCTCAACATATTATTAATAAAAATTGTGTTAATCTTTTTTCTTTGAAATTTTAATTATTTATTATCTTTGAGTAGTTAATTATATCTGCCAAGTTTGGTCAAAAACTTCCCAGCCCTGGTATTGCAATTTCTATGTCACTGAGTATATTAGCTGCAGCTTCAACATGAATTCGATTATCATATTTGTCGAGATTTGCAGAACAATCCAAATTTCTATCTATTTTCATAAAATAAATGTGTGACTTGGTTTGTCTTTCTGGACATGTTTTATAAGCTTCGGCTGCAATTTTTTTATATTTGTTAGAAATATAAAATAACTGAATATACTCATAATGAAAAAGAAGAAATATCACAAAGAATAAAACTCACAAAAAAGTACGTTCATGAGGAGATTGTGAGTTTTGTTCTTCATTTAATTAATTACATATGGTCAGGTGTGGTTAAGAGGGCAGCTGGCGGTTTAACCCAACGTGTATGGATAAACCACAACAAGTATTAAAATAAAATTAGTATGGTATAGAACAACACTTTGGGATAGTAAAGAGCGGAACAAAGAAGTAAAGCATGCACACAAGTAAAGGGAAAAATGATGGTGCAGCGAAAAAACATGAAGGAACAAACAAAAATATGGAATACAGATGAGGTAGTAAGGTTAAGTAGATAAAAAAATGACATACCAAAGTTAATTATAGTCCTACCATACCAAAAAAATAATGAGAGTAAAATTAAATTAAATTGTAGTTCTTTGGCATTAATAAAGAAGTGATAGTCAAACAGGAATAAGATTATAGATCGGCCCGTAGCAATAAAGAAGTAGACATACTACATACTATAGCGGGTATTTCTTAGGGATAGTCCAGAATACAGCTGTACGTGCGAATGTAATACGTGAGAAGAAATAGGAAAGAGGAAATAGCACGGGAAGCATAGTGAAATATTTTAAAAGGAAAAGAAAAGAAGGAACGTCTGAGGAATTTGAGAAAGGGAAGAAGAAAAGGGAACTACGAATTTGCTATAATAGTATGAAAATAGTAAGATACCCGACAAAACAAACAAAAATAAACTGAGTAGTCAAGATAAGATAATCGAAGACAATATGGAGGCAGTCATTCAGTAATTAAAGGAAATAAAGAGTGAAATTAAAGGGGAATTTAAAAAGAAACACAAGGAGACAAGAAAAGGGACAAACGAGGAATTAGCTAAATTAAAAGAGGGATATCAAAAAGCGAAGATAGATTGGGAAAAAATGGTGGAAGTATGGAAAAAGGATAGACAAGTATTGAAAACGAAAGTAGCAAAACTAGAAGAAAATTGGAAAGACAGGAATAGGAAAAATAACAATAATAAAAAGGACTAAAGTTAAATAAGAATGAGGTGGGAGAGAAGAATAAAGAAAATAGTATGATAGTTGAGAGCAATGTTTATAACAAATAGAATGTCGTAGTCGAGATCAAAGATGGATACTGCATTAATAGGATAGAGAGAATGACACACTGGTGAAATTTCACAAGTAGGACGAAAATAAACGAATTATGGAGAAAAAGTAATGTTAAAATCTTTATAGATAGATAACGACCAAACATTTGAAGGAAGGAAAGTACAAAGAAAATAAAGTGAAAGAGAAAGAGAGAAGGAAAACCAAGGTAGGATACAAATTGTTAATAGTAGAGGGGGGAGAGATACGAGTGGGACCCTAACATACAAGAAATAAGGAAAGTGCAATAAAAACTGATAGAGATTAAGGAACAGTGAATATATGCACAAACGGCACAGGTAAGGAATTGGAAAACGAATAAAGACATGAAAAGACATTACATTTGATTTTCCAATGCTCCACCCGAAGGTACTACATTGGCCAGGAAGCGAGTTTTTTTTACCTGAAAAATTTGGAATTTTGCCGAACCCTTGCTGTTCCAAGCAAGGTAGGGATCTTTAACGTGCGTGACAACACTCACACACGGGACCTCCATTTTACCTCTCATCCGAACGAGGGTGTATTTTTGTGAAAAATGCTCGCCTAACATTTTTCAAGCGGACCGCGTCGGGATTCGAACCCGGGACCTTGGGCGTAGTAGTCACACACATACCACTACGCCACGGAGCCGCCCACATGAAAAGACAGAAAAATTGAGCAGGGGGAGGAAAATATTGGGATTAAAAAACAGATACGAGAATATGGAACATATGGGGACTAAATGAAAAGGAGGAGGAAACAATAGATTAAATGAAACTGCACTGGCTGGACTATTTGGGGGTAACAGAAACGAAAAAGAAGGAAAGGGCTATAGTAGAGCCGAATTACGGGTATTAGCCCTAGTGGTCAGGGATGGAGGAACAAGATAGAGGTGTGGAAGGAGTAGGACTAATAGGAAAATCAAAAAGAATAAAGAATGTAATAAGAGTATAGAAATAGTAGACTATTATCAGTACAGACAACAATAGACAAAAGGATATGGAATATGATCATAGCATATGTACCAAATGAGGAATGCAAAAAAGAAGAGAACGATTAATTTTTTGAGGGGTTGCAGATCGAACTAGATAAAGTAGAAGAAAATACAATAGTGATGGGGGATATCAATGGTAGAGTAGGTAACGAAAAATACATAGGAAAATTTGGAGAAAGGATAAGGACTGGGAACGGAAAAAGGATACTAGAAATCAAACAATTCAGTGATAGCAAATATGAAATTTGAACACAAGGATATACATAAATGCTCAACGGAGGTCAAATCAAGAAATGAAAAATCAATTGAGTATTTCTGAATGAATTTGAGAAACTGGAAAAAAATTAAAGACATGTAGACTGAACTCGGAAGTGATCATTACCTAGTGAAAATGGAAATGTATATAGAAGAGACAAAAATCTAGGAGTAAAAGAGAAAAAATATAATTAGCTATGCACTGAAAAATATGGAAATCAGAAAAGCATACCATGACAATATTAAGAGAAGGTTGGAAGAAGAAGGTAATGATCGCGAAATAAGGGAGAAACGGAAATGGTTTAAGGAAATATAATAACAGCCGCTAGAGAACGCTGGGAAGTAACGAGGATCTCAAAGATTAAAACTAAGAAAAACAGTGGATGGAGGAAGTGTGACATAAAGGGAAAAGGAGACATGAAGAAGATACATCCAGGCAGGGGTTGAAAAAGACTAGGCGGCTCCATGGCGTAGTTGGTATGTGTGTGACTACTACGCCCAAGGTCCCCGGGTCCGAATCCCGACACGGTCCGTTTGAAAAATGTTAGGCGAGCATTTTTCACAAAGATACACCCTCGTTCGGATGAGAGGTAAAATGGAGGTCCCGTGTGTGTGTTGTCACGCACCTTAAAGATCCCTACCTTGCTTGGAACAGCAAGGATTCGGCAAAATTCCAAATTTTCCAGGTAAAAAAAAACTCGCTTCTTGGCCACTATAGTACCTTTGGGTGAAGCATTGGAAAATCACATGTAAGGTTGAAAAAGACTACAATATATACACAATGACAAGGAATGAGGCAAAAAATATTGATCAATCATGATAAGCAGAAAATATGGGAGCAGTTTGGAAAAACAGTGAGTGAAAATTATAAAGAAAGCCAGAAACCATTTTACAGTCAAATAAAACAGTTTAGAAGGGATAAGGCTTGCACTTGACGATAAAAAATGGTCAGGTGTTAACAAAAGAAATGGAAATAATAAGGCAGAAACAATACTTGAGGAACTACTAGCAACATAACGGCAGCAGAAAGGAAGAACTTGAAACAAGGGAAGGGGAAGATGCAAAAATAAAAACATCACAGAAGAGAAAATTAAATTAGTAATAAATAAGTTAAAACTAAGAAGTACACAGGGAGAAGATAATATCAGAGATGACAAAATTCATGAGCGATATGAGGAATGCAATGCTAGTGGAAATCGTAAACGAAGTGATAGAACAGGGGAAGATACTGAACAATTGGTACATGGGTATAATTATACCAATATACAAGAAAGGAGATAGAAAGGAATGTGAAGACTATAGAGGGATAACTACCTTGAGTATACCAAGAAAAGTTTTAACAAGATTAATCGCAAACAGAATAAGAAGAACAGTAGAGAAAGTGATAGAAGATTTGCAGTATGGGCTCAGGAAAAAAGTGACGAATACAAGATCTTTCAAAATGACATAAATGTGAGAAAATGCAATTAAGAAAAAGCTTGTTGATAGATCTTAAAAAGGCTTTGATAGAATAGAAAGGAAGGACATTTGGGAAAGTTTAAGGAAAAGGAATATAAAGAAACAGATGATAGATTTAATTAAAGAATTATACAAGAATAGCCGGATTAAAGTAAGAACAGGCAACTGCGAGTCTGAGAAATTTCAAACAATATTACTAAAACAAGGATGCATATTAACCCCAATGACATTTGCAGCAGTTATTGATGATGCAATAAATAAGAGCAAGCAGAAATGTATATAGGCTACAGGAACTTGATGATAGTAGAAATAGAAGAACTACTGTTTGTGGATGATATGGTATTAGTGGTGGAAACAGAAGAAGAATTACAGTATAATGTAGATATATATATATATATAATAAAGAACTGAGGAAAGTAAATATGGAAATGAATATAGGAAAAACAAAAACAGTTATAATGGCAGGGAAAGAATGGATACATAGTATAAAAATATAGGGAAACCAAGTGGAACAAGTGAAAAAATTCAACTATTTAGACATAATAATTGAGGAGAACGTGAAGATTGGGATCGAAATAGAAGAGAGGATAGGAAAAGCAGGAAGGATCTACAACACAATAGGATCAATCTTTTTAGGCAAGAAGGAAATCCCTAAAAAATAAAAACCGCAGTGTACAAGAAAATATATAAGGCCGAGGATAATATATAGGGGCGATCGTAGACGCTGATGGAGAAATTCAAAAGCAAAACAACTGCAACAGAAATTAGATTTTTAAGAAAAATCAAAGGGATAACGAGAATGGACAAGATGAGAAATGCAGAAGTGATAGCTAGAAACGAAGTGTATAATAGAAATAATAGAGGAGAGGCAACTGGGATGGTTTGGACACATACATAGAATGAAATAAGCGAGGTTGACAAAATAAATGTATAAAATAAAAATACAATGTATAAACAGAATGGGCAGACCAAGGAAGATATGGGAACAACAAGTACAAGAAGAATCAAAGAAAAGAAAAATAGAGTGGAAAGAGATAAAGAGTTTAACTCAGGATAGAACGAAATGGAAACAGGATACGATATGACAACTGTATATGAAAGGTAATATAAATATATATCGTGTAAGTCTGACACGGCAAGGTATAAGGGCAGGAGATTAAATAAATAAAATATAAAATAACCTTACCATATCTGTTTTCTTCATCCGTGTACACCATTTTAAAACCTCCAACCTACTTTTCTATTACAAGATAGAGGACCAAATGTTTATAGTTGATAACAATAGAAATACAAAAAGTAGCAATTGTTTTCAAAATAGTGACAAATCTTGTCTCACTCCTTTCCTAATATTTACTTCTCTACATTTCTGCTCTAATTCTATCACTGCTGTTTGCTCTTTGTATAAGTTATGTACTATTCGTCAATCCCTAAAGTTCATTCGAATCTTTTTCAGTATTTCGAACATTTTTTTCCATTTTACATTGTCGAATGCTTTTCCAGATCTACAAACTCTATATACAATGCTTTTCCCTTTTTCTATTGATTTCTGCATTATCACACTCGGAGCTAAAATAGTCTCCTGTGATCCCCTGTTTCGCCTAAACCCAAATTGATCTTCTCCTAGTATTTTTTCAGTTCATTTTTCTATTTGACTTTGTACAATTCTAGTTATATTTTTGACATGTGTACTGTCAAACTTATTGTTCGAAAATTTTCACATCTATCCGCACCTCTTTTTTTTTGGTATAGTTACTATGATGTTAAGTTTGAAATCTTTGGATATCTCGCCTGTCTCGTACATATAGCTTACAAGTTGGAAGAAGCGTTTTGTTACTACTGGTCCAGTTGCTTTTAGAGTTTCTGCTAGCACCTTATCTGTAACCGACCCCTTACCACTTTTCAGACCCTTTAATGCTAATTCACTTTTCTCTAAGTATATGATAACCCCAGTCATAACTTTCAATATCTGATTCCTGTTCTAATGCTGTTAGTGCCTCTCCTGCATATAAATTCCATATATATTCTTGCCATCTATCCACGTTCTCTACTTTTTCTATAATGACTTTTCTTCCCGCATCTCTTATATTTTTGCTATATGGTTTAATATCCCTAAAATTCATTCTAATTACATTGTATGCTTCGTCTGTCTTTCCTATTTCCATCTTAGTTTGTTCCTCTTTGCACTCTTCATTAGTCCATTGTTCTTTAGCTTTCCTGCATTTGCGAATAATTTCCCATTTTATGGGTTTGTATCTTTTTTCCCTGTTTCGTCTGATCTATTTTTGTATTTTCGTCTTTCTTCTATTAAATTCAGGATATCCTTTGTTATTCATGGTTTCTTATTTTCTTTTTGTGTATATCCCAAAATATTTCTGGCTGCCATGTCTAAGCTGGGTTTAATGTTATTCCATTCGGTTTCTACCTCCTTAGAATATGAGATTTTCCCGATATCTTTCAGTAATTCATTTGACTTTTTTTAAAATCTTTCGTGGATATCTATATCTTTTAGTTTCTCAAAGTCAAAGTGCCTTTTTCCATTCCTTTTTTTCAAATTTTTAAATTTAAGAGCGGCCTTCATAATTACGATGTTGTTGTCAGTGTCTAAATCTGCTTCTGGGTAGCTTCTACAGTCTTTTACTTGATTCCTAAATCGTTGTGTAACAAGAATGTAATCTATTTGATATCTTCTGGCATCTTCCACGTATATCGTTTTCTAGCATAATATTGAAATAATGTGTTTGTGATGATTAAATTGTTCGTGTCGCAAAATTCTATCAGCCTATTTGCCCTGTCGTTTCTCGTGCTTAAATCAATAAGCCTACTACTACTCCTTCCCTACCCTTACCTAACATTGCATTAAAATCCCCTGTAATTATTAAATTTTTATGTCCTTTTATGTATCTTAGTATCTCTTCAAAATCTTTGTAGACCACTCCTACATCTTCGTCACTGTAGCAAGAGGTGGGTTTGTATACTTGTATTATTACTGTATTTACGTCTAGATTCTAATCTAACCATGAGTAATCTTTTGTTCTTTTGTAAGTAATTTTCTACACAGTGTCCTATCTTTTTAACACCTGAATTTCCTTCCTCTGATTCTGTATGAATTATCTCTCGAACAAATCCCCCCCACCACCGAACTTTGCTGATCCCTACTTATGTCTAGTGTTAACCTATCCCTTTCAATTTTTAAATTCTCTAGCGTACCAACTTGCTTCATACTTCTAACATTCAACGCTTCGACTCTTTAACTTTCCAATTGCATCCTCCGGAGTATACCTTTCCCGGAGATTTGAATGGGGGGGGGGGGGCTGTTTTAACTTCGGAATCTTTTACCCCAGAGAATGTCATCATATTTATTACAATTTAAGTATGCTGTATACTTGGGAAGTAACGTGGTGGTTTCCCGTTGCCTTCCACATCACAGTAGCCTTGGAGTGCCATACCGAATCCTATGGTCTCTGCCACTCTAAGTACCGAAGGAACTGTTGCCCACTTTCGGAGATCTATCTTAGTTTGGTTCCTCACCAAAGACCCCACCAATTTGGTAAAACCTTTGGTTGCTCTTTAGCTCATCGGAACACTCAAGCCATTCCACTTGTTCTAGTAATCCAGAACTTCGCCAAGGTGCAGGTCCATTCGAAATGGGTATTTTGGTATAACAGTTTTTTTTATAAATAATTTAGGATATTCGTTATTTTATAGTGCTTTATTTCTAAGATATGAAAGTTTTTATTAATGACTCTAGTTCACAGATTTTATCAATTCTATTTTTTAGTGCTAGGGCTGTATTAATTTTACGTTGGATGCAAGGGTTAGAATTAAAGTTAAGGTATCGATCTGAATGATATGGTTTTTTGTTGTAATAATCAAAAATAAGTGTTAGTATTGTTTCTTATAACTAGTGCATCTAGAAATGGAATTTGATTGTTAATTCTATTTCATGTGTATACTGAAGATGGTTGTTAAAACTATTGAATATTTCTAATATATTTTGTAACTTATCTGGCGGAATTGAACAAATTATGTCATCAGCATATTTTATTAAGAACACCATTTGAAATAGTAGTGGAATTATATTTTCTAAAAGACTATCCATCACTATTTGGCTGTTATAGGTGATATTGGTGATCCCATCTGAATGCCAAATTGTAAGAAGAATTTGTTGTTGAATGTGAAAGATGTATTATTAAATTTAACAAGATTTATTGTTGTAATAAAAAATTGTAAATTAAATTTGCAGTGTGGTTGGATTTTTTCCCATTTCTGTCAAATAATTTCTGTAACTTATTCTAAAGGAATGTTTGTAAAAAGCGATGTTACATCTAAAGAAATGAGAATATGATCCTCGGGGAGTTCAAAGTGTCTAAATTTATTTACGAAATCGAAAGTATCTTTCGTGTTAATTTTGTGGTCAACCGGAAAAGTTTTAGCTAGAATATCTGCTAAAAATTTTGCAATTTTATATGTTGGTGTATTATTTGAAGTGATAATAGGTCTTAAACTTATAGTTGCTTTGTGAGTTTTTGGTACACCATAGAATTATCCTGGAATAGAGTTGTGCATGTTTAATGGTTTTTATCTTCGTCTGTAATAAATTTTTTAGTATGTTTCAATTTGGTGTGGTTTATTAATTTTTTTTGTATTGTAAATGTTGGATCTTTAATGAGTTGTTAGTAGGTTTTGGAGTCAACTAAAAGTTCATCGGCTTTGTTTATGTAATCAACTTTATTAAGAATAACTTTTCTTGAACTCTTGTCGGCCTTTCTGACAATATTTTGGTGTTCTTTTAGGTACTTTTTGTTTTACAGTAGTTTATCCTATACTTTATTAAAACTATTGTTGTTTGGATTTAAAACGTAATTAGTTATAAGGTTTGTGGTTTTTACTCTTAAAATATTTTTTTCTTGTATGTTATTAACTGTTCTGAAGAGGCCTGCACCTTGAAGTTCTAGATTACTAGAACGGGTAGAACGGCTTGAGAGTTTCAGTGATCTAAAGGGTCTAACTATAGGTTTAACCAAATTAGTGGGGTCTTTAGTGAGGGACCAGACTAAAACAGGTCTTCGATAGAGGACAGCGCCTCGTTCGGTACCTAGAGTGGCAGAGACTATAGGGGACGGTATGGCATTCTAAGACACGTTACTTCGAAGTGAAATGCAATGGGAAAAACCACCACATTACCCCCCAAGTACACAGCGTACATAAATTGTTATTTAAAATAATAACATCCTCTGGGGTAAAAAATTCCAGAGGTATTCACATCTCCAGGAGGGGACTACTTCAGAGGATGCGATTGGAAAGTATAAAAAAAGAGTCGTGAACATTCTGCAAGTCGGAGCGTGGAATGTCAGAAGTATAAAGCAAGTAGGTAAGTTAGAGAACTTGAAAATTGAAATGGACTGGTAAGCATTAGACATTGAAGGGATCATCGAAATTCGGTGACCAGAGGTGGCGATTTTTGAAGCGGAGACTTTAGGATAATTCACACAGGATCAGAGGAAGGAAATTCGAATATGGGGATAGTTATGTGAAAAGGATAGGATACTGTGTAGAAAACTACCTACAAAAGAACTAAAGAGTACTCATGGTTAGATTAGAACCTAAACTGGTAAATACAGTAATGATACAAGTATACTTGCCTACTTGAGCTACAATGAGGAAGAGGTAGAAGCGATCCACAAAGATATCGAAGAGATACTAAGATACGTAAAAGGACATGAAAATTTAATAATTATGGGGGATTTTAATGCAGTGTTAGGTAAGGGTAGGGAAGGAGCGGTAGTAGAGTTATTTGGTTTAGACACAAGAAATGACAGGGGAAATAGGTTGATAGAATTTTGTGACAGGAACAATTTAACTGTCACAAACATATTATTTCAACATCATGCTAGAAGACGATGCACATGGAAGATGCCAGGAGGTATAGAATGATATCAAATAGATTACATTCTTGTTAGACAACAGTTTAGGAATCAAGTAAAAGAGTGTAGAAGCTACCCAGAAACAGATATAGACACTGACGACAATATCGTAATTATGAAAACCACTCATAACTTAAAAAATTTAAGAAGAAGGAATGAAAAAATACACTGACTTTGAGAAACTAACAGATAAAGATATCCACGAAAGATTTGAAAAAAAGTCAAATAAATTGCTGAAAGATTTCTGATATTAAGGAAGTAGAAACAGAATGGAATAACATTAAACCCAGCTTACACATAGCAGCCAGAAATATTCTGGGATATACACAAAAAGAAAATAAGAAACCAAGGATAACAAAGGATATCCTGAATTTAATAGAAGCAAGACGAAAATACAAAAACAGACCAGACGAAGCTGGAAAACAGATACAAAAACCATAAAATGGAAAATTATTTGCTAATGCAGGAAAGGAACAATGGATTGAGGAAAAGTGCAAAGAGGAAGAAACTAAGATGGAAATAGGAAAGACAGACGAAGCTTACAAACTAACTAGAATGAGTTTACGGATATAAAACCAGCAAAAATATAATAGGTACGGAAGGAGACATTATAGAAAATGTAGAGAAAGTGGTTAGATGGCAAGAATATATAGAGAATTTATATGCAGGAGAGGAACTACCCACACTAGCATAGGAATCATAGATTGAAAAAGATGACTTGGGATATCCTATACTTAGAAATGAGTTTGAATTAGCAGTAAAAGACCTGAAAAATGGTAAAGTACCTGGTATAGATAAGGTGCACGCAGAAACTCTAAAATCCGCTGGACAAGCAATAACAGAATGTCTCTTCCAACGTGTAAGCTATATGTATGAGACAGGCAAGATACTCAAAGATTTCAAACGTAACATTATAGTTACAAAGAGAGGAGCGAATAGATGTGAAAATTTTCAAACAATAAGTTTGTAAAAAATATTAACTAACATTGTAGAAAGACGAATGGAAAAACTGATTGAAAAAGTACTAGGAGAAGATCAATTTGGTTTCAGGCGAAACAGGGGAACATGGAGGGCTATGTTAGCTCTGAGGGTGATAATGGAGAATACAATAGAATGAAAAGAAAGTGTGTATATAGGGTTTGTAGATTTGGAAAAAGCATTTGCCAATGTAGAATGGAAAAAATATTAGAACTATTGAAAAAGATTGGAATGAGTTTTAGGGATAGATGGATAGTGCATAGCTTATACAAAGAGCAAACAGCTGTAATAGAATTAGAGCAGGAGCATAGAGAAGTAGATATTACGAAAGGGGTGAGACAGGGGTGTTCCCTATCTCCACAATTTTTAACTAGTACATCGAAGATGCAATGAACACTGTCAAATGCAGGAAGACATTTGTAATTATTATGCAGGGACAAAAGATTGATATGCGCAGATTTGCAGATGATATACCGGTATTAGCATTTAGCAAAAAAGAGTTACAAACAGCTCGTAATGAAATGGAAAGTTCTAGAGAGATATGCTATGAAAATTAACAAAAATAAAACTAAAGTACTATCATGCAAAGGAGGGGAATATAAATCAAAAACTAGAATACAAATAGGAAACAAGAACTTACAAGAGGTTAATGATTTCTGCTACCTATGCAACCAAGTAATGCAAGATGGGAAATGTGCAAAAGATATAAAACAAAGATTAGCACAAGGTCGTGCTACATTTAACAAGAAAAAGCAATTACTGTGTTCAAAGATAACAAACATAAAAACAAGCATAAGATTGCTGAAAGCATATGTGTGGCGCATAGCATTGTATGACTGTGAAACTTGAACAGTAGGAGAAGCGGACAGGACAAAAAAATTGTACTTAAACTTGATGATCACTATAAGCAACTACAGGTGTTGGTCTGGCAATATTCTCAACTAATGTTAATTGTGTGAAAGAATTTACTGGAAAACTATTAATTCAGGAAATGTGTGTTGGGGGATCTTGCTAGTTGCACGCTGCTTAACCCTCTTTACATACCAATGAGTATCGGTGAAATAGGGAATATATTTAGAAAACAATAGAAGAGGAACCGAGCTATATCTAGGCTGTAGAAATGTAAGGGAACTGTGTAGGGTAGCTCAAAATATAAATCAGTGAAAGTACTTGTCCAAATCAGACAGAAAACTTAATGACGAAAAAATAATTGCACTTAAATCTTATGGTTATTATAAACAACTATAGGTATTGGTTAAGCAATATTTTCAACTAATCATGATTGTACGGAGGGATTTATTGGAAAGCTATTAATGTGGCAAATGTTCAAGTGTTGGCGGCTATGTTCGAAGACATCAAACATGAAATATGGACAAAATGTGTTGGAAGCATATGTGTGGGGTACAGCACTGCACACCTATGAAATAGGGCTGGTAGGAGAAGCAGACAGGAAAAGGAAGAAAGCCTTTTGGAATGTTATCTTTCAGATCTATAATGATGATACCATGGACAGATAAAGTTAATAACAAAGAGGTTATAGAAATAGTAAGGGAATAGAGAGATGTAGGAAACAAAAGGGGGGGGGGAATATAAGGCCTGGATGCATTCTAAATCATTTTTGGGGAATATTGCGGATTATATTACAAGCAGATATAGGAAAAAACAGATAGTTGTGGATCTAGATCAGAATATTGCACGCAGTTAGAGGAAGATGCAGACTGTGGGAATTTCAGCGAAATGCGTAGGTTAGCTCAGAATAAGAAACAATGGAGATACTAGTCTAACCTGTTTTAGAACTGAAGACGTAATGATGATGATAATGTTATTACTTCGTTGACAATTATTTCTACACTTGTGAGTAGTTGTCCTAGGTGTATATCTTTGTTGGTTATTGGTATGCTGAATTTTGGTCCTAATGCTGAAAAATTATGTATATCTTGCGGTAAATCTTCATCACTTGGATTAAGTAACCATTTGTTAATGTTAATAATGGTATTCAATTGATTTTGCTGGTTCTTTAGATATTAAATTTCAAAATATTGCGTTTATTGATGAGCTTATATTTTTTATTGTAGAAAAATGTTTGTTTTTATAGTCTCTTATAAGGTACAAGGGTAAAGATTCTTGAAGAGAATCTTTAATATTTTTTAATCTAGAATACCAAAAGGGTAAGTTAGTGTGGTTGATTACTATTTCAAAATTAAGTAGATTTCTTTCTAGTCTTTTTACACTCTAGTAGTTGTAGTATGAGTTTGGTATGTGCTTTTATGTGTTGTGGATATACCCATTCTCTTCCACATCTTTCTAAAAATAATTTTCTAGTTTCAATATTTGCTAATTTGACAATTGTTCGTGCCCATAATTTTAAATTTGTAGCTGCTTCATGTTCATAAAATCTTTGTATGTCATTTAGCCCACTAAAATGACAAAATTTGGAGGAAGTAATACTGACTGGGCTGAAACTTTGTAAACAGGCTTGTTTTAGAGTACTATTTAACATATGAAAAGTCCCCATGTCTACACGCTACGTTGTGGGCAGGAGAGGGTCCAAAAGGTCCAAAAAATAAGTTTTGCGGAAATTTATGTTAATATCAAAATTATAGCTTACAAAATTCCGCACAATTTGGTTTTTTATTCAAGTCTGTATGACCAAATGGAGCAGAGATATAATTATTTTAAACATCAGTAGTTTTGCAATGCAACGAAAACGCATACGTGAGTCGCACATTTTTCACTAATATCTCGAAAATGGACTCTCAAATCGAAAAATGTTTTAAATAAAAATTGTAGAGCATCTAATTACAAACAATTTTGTTTTTTCTTTATTTCTGTATGGCCCAAATTCGCTGATTATTAATTAAAAGACAATTTTTTTATGTTGATAGTGGACGTTTTGCATGTAAAAATCAATATTAACTCTGAAAGTATAGGTCGTACAAATGTAGTATGTATAATGAAAGTAGAAGAGAATAAAATTTTAAACATGTTGACGTATGCAAGAATGGATTTTGGTAAAGATAGCTTGAAGTTAAGAGCAAAAAACATGAAAAAATGTCATTTTTGAGTGCATTTTGGAAAACTTTCTGATTGGTTGAAGGCAGTAATGTGTATTTTTCTTGTTTTAATTATCTTTAAAATGAGACGTGGAGCTTTTTTCGTTGAAATGTTTTGTTTTTCAAGATAAATATTATCTCCAACTTTTTGGGACTCCAATGGGATCACCACTGTCTCCTGTCATAGCTCAAATTGTTACGGACAATCTATTGTTTACAGTTCTACCAATACTACCTTACAAGATGTCTTTTCTTGTTAAGTATGTTGATGACATCATTTGCTCCTTTGTAACGGGCATTTTTATAGCTGAACATTTTACGCTCCCTTTCTGTTTGCGTACCTAAAAATACATCGTTTCTTTGGGATCGCTGTTTGTATAAAGGAAATATTTCAGAATAATTCAGATTTGTAGGCAATTTAACTCGTGGGTATTACTTTAAAAGTAGATAATTTGAAGATTGATTTTCATTAATAAATAAATTGCAAGGAATGAATTGTAAATTGGATTATGCGTAAATTACTTTCCAACTTATCGAATATGATAAACCGCTGTAATTAATTATTAGATATGATTGCGGCATTCACGTTTTGGATGTTCCTTATGTTATTAGTGAAGGAGATAATAGTCGACAAGAGTTTAGGTAACAACGGGTTTATATAAACAGATTGCAGTGTAGTTCTGATGGCTTTTGAAGGAAGTATGCTTTATATGTAACGTGTTTGTTTGACCACAAGCGCGGTTTTAAGGTCATTGACTGACGGTTTTAGTGATACGCGTGGCTTTTACTAATTGTTTTTTTATTGCTTTTCTGTTGGAAATAAAAGTAGTAGAACTTGACGTGCGTTTTACGGAACATTGACTTAGTGATACGCGTTGCTTTACTAATGGTGTTTTTTTGTTGATTTATCTTTTTATATTTGAACTGTGTGTGCGATCTAGTCTTCGTGGTCCCTTTTTTTTATCAGAGTAGTGCATACTTTGGATTAGCCAAATACAGTTTCAAGCTTGAGTGTTTCAAAAAACAAAAAAAATGATGATACAGTTGTGATACTGTAGTTTCTGAATTTTTTAACCCCAAAGAATCTAAAATAGATCATTGTTTGCGTAAATTTCGTTATTCGAAAACATTAGATTTTTCTTTGTTACCATAGGTAGCAAATAAAACACCTCACGTTACTGTTAGTTTAATGCATTACATCGTGCCTTGAAAGCCCGTGATTCTAAATTTTTATTACCATTTTTTTTTTGATTTGTGTTACAAAATATTTCGACATTATTGTCTCAGGAAATAGAATTAACAATAAATTTATCAATGCTACATAGTTTCATCAGCATGATAATGTCTGCTGCTAACACCCGAAATACGAGGTGTGATGAGTGTAAAGTGTAAGAAATTCCATCAACACCCTCTCAGTCAAGGGTGAAGTGCTTCGTTAGTGCAGGACATCGTGAATCCCACACTTCAATTGCAAGGAAGCGTTACTGAAGGACTTTATGTAAGTTGAACTATTTCCTACTTGATATGACTTTAAATATCTATCCGTTGTTTTGCAATATCTTTGTCGTTCTGATACCTTTTACAATATAAGTGCGTGCTACTAAGGAAAAAAAAGAAAGAAAAACAAAATCAATACTATTGGATTACTCATATCAATTGTGTCTTATCTATTTATCTTTTGTTAACATTTTGTCTGATTTATGTTTAATTGGTGTGTGAGGAAACGTTTCTCCTACTCCCCAATATTACCTCACTTTGTGATAAAATTTTTGTAATGCTTTTATCGTGATTATATTATATAGTTTATCTGAACAGTTTTATTTACATTCTACAAAGTCCTGAATAACTTAGACTTTTCATTGCTGCTATGCTTATTTTCTTTTTTTTTCAGGTTTGCTTAACTAATTTTCTTGCAGGTATTATCACTAACTCCGTACCGCCGCATACATCATATGTCAGTCTGCTTTCTACAACCCCCCCTAATCTCCGATTGAGCCCGGTCATTCCTTGACTTTCTGTGTGTTACGCACGGCTACGAGCCAACGTAACATAAATTTGGCGCCCAACGTGGTTGCCACGAATTAACGTAACAGGAAATTTGGCGCCCAACGTGGGGCTCGATTTTTTTGAGGGGCCTGATTTTTTGATTTGATCTTGATTTTCTAAATTATTTTTTTTATGACCTTGATTTTTTTGGCCTTGATTTTTTTTTTTTGGTGTATCGGTTCGATTTTCTTTTCTGCCTATATTGGCTGGCTCTAATTTTTTTTGTGGTGTAGTCTTCAATCTTTTTCCTTCGCTATATAGAAATTCCTTGATTGTAATGTTTTTTTTTGCGTGAATTATCAGAGTTGTGTTTTCGCTGGTAATTTGGTTCTGGAAAACACTGGCGCCCAAGTTTTCTGTACACCACCTTTTTCTTTTCTTCACGTCACTTTCGCTACCTCACTTAAATATAATCCTAATGTCCCCGATCTAGATCTGGTTGTATTATACGACTTTTTTTTCTTTCTTCTTCCTTCTTGATACCACAGTTGAAGCCTTTCGTTACTTTTTCCAGTTTTCCGTTTGTCGTTCCCTAGCTTACTTGAGGCTTGACACTTGTGTCTTATGTTGGCTATTGCTGTTGGTTTCCTTCCTCGCTACTTTTCTTTTCTTTTGGTTTCTGCTTGAAACCAATTTCTTGAGGTTGGAAACTGTGCTGTTTCTTTTCTAAAGAGACATCCGTCCTTTGACGACTTTGGCAGCGTTTATACCTTTACACCTTGGTCCTCTCCGATTGCTACTGCTTACCTATCTTTCCCTGTGGATTTCTTTACTCTTAGTTTTGTCCGACATTTTGATCCCGAACCTCCGGATCCTAAAGGGCTCCCTACGGCCGATTCTATTTTGACCCCTACGTGTCGCTATCCCTAATGACTTGTAATTTTTTTTTTTTTTAGCTTATTGGCTTGTGTTTTCTCTGATAAGCTTGTGTCCGAAAACACTAGCGCCCATTTCGTATTCCTATTCATATTTTTGTAGCTAGCCCATCCCGTGACTTTTTCTTCTGGCTAGTTCTACCATTTGTTCACTATTTGACTATTATAGTCGCTTTCTACATCCATTCCTTGAGGTAGGCTTCAGATCTATTTTCTTTTCCTTTAGGTATTTCGACTTGGTCGCTTTTGTAGGTCTGTTAGCCATACTCTACTTGAGTAATCGTTTCATACGAATCTGTGTTACCTCAGTTGGAAGTATTCTAGATGGTGTACTAGCTTGCCTTTGCCCTTTACTCTGTCTTGTTTCTTTCTTTGCTGCACACTTGAGGTTGACAGTTGTGTCGTCTAGTTGGTTTGCTACGAGTTTTCTCCCTCGTTTTTTTTTCTTTCCTTTTGGTTTCTCCGCGGGAAGCCAAAACTTTTCTTTGAGGTGGAGAACAGAAATGTCCTTTTTGGAGACATCCGTCTTTTGACGTTTTTGACAGTAGCTAAGACCTTTAATCCTCATTGGGTGTCTACTTGATGCTTTCTTTACCTGTTCTGTCGTTGTTGGTTACGATAAATGACTTTGTCTTCTTTTAGAAAAATGTTCCTTTTCTTATACTGGTATTGGTCTTTCGAACCAGATAAAAATAATTTTTTTGTTTGGTTCCTTGTCTGTCGTTTTTTTTTACCCCGACGTCTTTATTTTGCTAGGGGGGAATCTGTAACGGGCATTTTTATAGCTGAATATTTTACGCTCCTTTTCTGTTAGCGTACCTAAAAATACATCGTTTCTTTGGGATCGCTGTTTGTATAAAGGAAATATTTCAGAATAATTCAGATTTGTAGGCAATTTAACTCGTGGGTATTACTTTAAAAGTAGATAATTTGAAGATTGATTTTCATTAATAAATAAATTGCAAGGAATGAATTGTAAATTGGATTATGCGTAAATTACTTTCCAACTTATCGAATATGATAAACCGCTGTAATTAATTATTAGATATGATTGCGGCATTCACGTTTTGGATGTTCCTTATGTTATTAGCGAAGGAGATAATAGTCGACAAGAGTTTATGGTAACAACGGGTTTATATAAACAGATTGCAGTGTAGTTCTGATGGCTTTTGAAGGAAGTATGCTTTATATGTAACGTGTTTGTTTGACCACAAGCGCGGTTTTAAGGTCATTGACTGACGGTTTTAGTGATACGCGTGGCTTTTACTAATTGTTTTTTTATTGCTTTTCTGTTGGAAATAAAAGTAGTAGAACTTGACGTGCGTTTTACGGAACATTGACTTAGTGATACGCGTTGCTTTACTAATGGTGTTTTTTTGTTGATTTATCTTTTTATATTTGAACTGTGTGCGATCTAGTCTTCGTGCTCCCTTTTTTTTTATCAGAGTAGTGCATACTTTGGATTAGCCAAATACAGTTTCAAGCTTGAGTGTTTCAAAAAACAAAAAAAAATGATGATACAGTTGTGATACTGTAGTTTCTAAATTTTCTAACTCCAAAGAATCTAAAATAGATCATTGTTTGCGCAAATTTCGTTATTCGAAAACATTAGATTTTTCTTTGTTACCATAGGTAGCAAATAAAACACCTCACGTTACTGTTAGTTTAATGCATTACATCGTGCCTTGAAAGCCCGTAATTCTAAATTTTTATTACCATTTTTTTTTTGATTTGTGTTACAAAATATTTCGACATTATTGTCTCAGGAAATAGAATTAACAATAAATTTATCAATGCTGCATAGTTTCATCAGCATGATAATGTCTGCTGCTAACACCCGCGAAATACGTAGGTGTGATGAGTGTAAAGTGTAAGAAATTCCATCAACACCCTCTCAGTCAAGGGTGAAGTGCTTCGTTAGTGCAGGACATCTTGAATCCCACACTTCAATTGCAAGGAAGCGTTACTGAAGGACTTTATGTAAGTTGAACTATTTCCTACTTGATATGACTTTAAATATCTATCCGTTGTTTTGCAATATCTTTGTCGTTCTGATACCTTTTACAATATAAGTGCGTGCTACTAAGAAAAAAAAAGAAAGAAAAACAAAATCAATACTACTGGATTACTCATATCAATTGTGTCTTATCTATTTATCTTTTGTTAACATTTTGTCTGATTTATGTTTAATTGGTGTGTGAGGAAACGTTTCTGCTACTCCCCAATATTACCTCACTTTGTGATAAAAATTTTTGTAATGCTTTTATCGTGATTATATTATATAGTTTATCTGAATAGTTTTATTTACATTCTACAAAGTCCTGAATAACTTAGACTTTTCATTGCTGCTATGCTTATTTTCTTTTTTTTTCAGGTTTGCTTAACTAATTTTCTTGCAGGTATTATCACTAACTCCGTACCGCCGCATACATCATATGTCAGTCTGCTTTCTACAACCCCCCCTAATCTCCGAGTGAGCCCGGCCTTTCCTTGACTTTCTGTGTGTTACGCACGGCTACGATCCAACGTAACATAAATTTGGCGCCCAATGTGGCTACCCCGAATTAACGTAACACCTTGCTTTGTCAAATTGTGGATCAGACCATTACAACGTTCAATAATTTCAATGAACATCTTAAGTTCACATATTAATTGGAAGTGGATGGCAGATTACCCTTTCTTGATGTCCTTGTCATCAGGAGTCCAGGCAATATTCTAGCTTCGATTGGTACACTAAACCAATGAATTCCGGCAGGTATTTGAATTTTTATTCCAATCACTTTGCATCATAATATCAACATGGTGAAAACCTTTCGTTACCATATTGAACATATATCAGGTCGTCAATTTATTAAGAAAAATAAAAACTACTGGTAGCCACTTCATTAAACAATGGTTATCCAAAAGGACTGTTACATAAGTTAAAAATACAGTAATTATCTGACAAATACAAGTACTAAAGATTGACTTGACATACAAGAAACTTTTGTATATACAAATGTTGACTCCATTATAGGTTAGATTGTTTAAACAACCTACGGTGGCTATTGTCTATGAATATAACAATTCCTTTCCGAGTTTAATCACGAAATTGAAAGATTGTAGTCAAAAATTATTAAATAGTAACATCATTTACAAGATCACATGTAGCTGTAATAACAGTTACACTGGGCAGACCAGTCAATAGTTAAAGAGTCGCTTAACCCAACACAGAACTGTCTGTCGAAAAACTTATAAATGTGCATTGTTGTCTCATGTGTATGCAACCAAACATACACCTTTGTTCGGAGATACAATCATCTCGGATAGTGCACCCAACTATAAAACCAAGTTGTTCATAGAATCGTTTTATATTAACAAAGAGTTCAATCCCATAAACAATAAAATAAATGTCGACAAAATGCATAACCTTTACTCTGAGTTGTATAATATGGATCTTTTCAAACATCGTTCGTCGAAGTAATTAATATTCTATGAAGTATGGTATATCGATGGTATATCATATTAAGAAGAAAATTTAATATCTTGGACAAGTAGAAGATAATCCTAAGGGTGGTGGATAACCATTTGCTGTAGATGAAAATAGACAAATGGAATCTTCATTAATAGTGTAGGAGAACTAATATTCAAACTTGCTGGAGTCACTTTTCATATTTTAATACAGCAAAAGTTACAGTTTTCAGACTGCTTTATAGAGAAAAAAATGTATCTCTCTGCAAAGTGCACTTGGTGCAAGAGTTGTTAGATTATGATTTTAATTAATGAGAAAACAGCATCTCAGCAAAGGAATGGTTCAAAATACAACTATCCGGCAAGATGTGCCATTTTTAGTGTTCTGGACAAAGCTATAGTTTTAGTTCTTTTTTAATAAAATATGGCAGAAATAGAGGTGCATCTTTTCCTGCATGCAGGAGACATTTTTCAAAGAGTTTCATCTACATTTTTGTTATAAAAGATTTTCATTTTAAGAAAAATCGCGTGTACAATATATAATTTAATAACAAACATATGTTGGTATTTAGATGAAAGCGTATTCATTTAAAATATTCTAAGAAAAAGTTACAAGTGTACCTCAATTGAAAAGACCATATTCTGGAATAATTAAGTACTAAAATGGAACATTGAGTGAATAATGTAATAGCCGGAGGATGTGATAAATCTATGAATGTATTCGTGAAAACGATTAACTAAAGCAATAAAAATCTTGAATGTTGATATGATAAGGGAATCGTTAGCTAATTAGTGTAGCTCGAGGCCATTAGTCTTGTTGGGAACTCGCCTCAACTTTTCAGATGGGATAGCTTACTCAGCTACAAAAATCATACACCTGTATGAAGTAAACTGAATATATATTAAATATTGTTGAACATTTATGTTCCATTCACTAGTCCAAAACAAGTTACTGTTTTAGTATATTAAGAATTATTAACTGTTTACAAGAACGTGAAAAATAAACTAAATTATGATTGTGCAGAAAAGGAGAAAAGGAACTCTGGATAGATTTATTTTATCGAAATTAATAAACTGTCTGCTACCAATAAAAATGCTTCATGTAAAAAATGCTGTAAAATAAGACGATAAATGAACAAAACAAAATGTATGGACATTATTAATTCAAGTTACAGTGCTGAATAAGAGGATGTATCCCCTTGGCTGAAATTGCACAAAAAGGAAAGTTATTGAAACATTGGATAATTCAAAGTGAAAATGGAAACTGTCTTTTTGTTTGTAAAACAACATTGCTAACTAAACATTCATTTTTTAACTATGGTTAGGTTGTTCCTCTATGGTTTCGAGTTCATTTATTATTAAACCCCCTGCAAATCTAAAGGAAGAACCGGACAAGCAATATGACAGATTTGCTTTTGCTAGAATATAAAAAATTGTGGTTGAAATATTGCGCCCCGGATCCCCCCGACTGAAAGTCCCAGGTAAAAGATATAATTTATGGGAAGAAAACTAAAAGCAATACTTCAAGATAAACTGTATTGAAGTATTGTTGGTTGACCAAATGTACAGAATGAATCCATTATTTGTGCATGTGTAATAAACGAAGATGTTGCTGATTGCTTAGTTAATACAACTGGCACATCTGGATAATCACAAGTAAATATTTTATCGAAATAATTCTAAAAATTATACATGTGGATGTAACTGAAGAAAACTTTAATTACTTTGTAAGAAGCATTGTTGCAGAAAATGCTTCAAATATTGTTAGTATGAGAGCACAGATACAAGACAAAAATGACAAGTAAATGTTATTACTTATGTCAATATCTTATCTAACTTTAGAAGAAGGTTCCACCTGAAGTACATTAGAGCGGTCGGTGTAGTGCAGTACAATCATATTTAATATATTGGCCCAAATTTATGAAAACTACTACCCTGTAGATTCTCACAACCATTCGACATGCCCAATGATGTAAGCCCTAAAACGTAACCTATATTCCAAATTTGATCCTATTATCTTAAAAACTGCAGGAGCTGTAAAGAGAAAACCAAAAAAATTTCGATACTTCAACACCCTGTAGATTGGAAAAGAAGCATTTGCGGATGTTTATATAAATTTTTAGTCATAAAATTTACCAAAGAATCATGCCCTTTCATATGTACATGATATATAGGAACACAAGAAGACAAACAAAAATTGTTAATAAATATAGTGTCTAAACTAACAGTTTAGCTACAAATGGACAGACAATAAAAGCATTAAAGTTGTTTTAAAACCACTGCAGCATTGACTAGGTCACAAATATAATATACAATTACATCATGCTTTAAAGTCAACCAATTAAGTTGTGACCTTCAGCAAACTTAAATTAGTGAAATAGAGTGCAATTTAGAAATAAGTTTAAATTTGTTTATAAAATTTGCATGTTTAGATCATAATCACAACAAAAAATAATATTCTGTAATGCTGATGTGGTCATCTGTATTGTTTGCCTGATATAATTTTGCATTATTACGATTCAGCGTTTATGCAGAATACGATATCCTACTTTAAGTTAAATGTACTTTTCCATTACATAGCTCGTAACTGAGGTTATTGTGTAGTTAACTTGTTATCGCCCTCTAATTCGTGCCCCTCAGCTTAGTTGACATAATGCTGTGTAGTTAAGCTCGATTCTTGCCCTCGACTGCATTCCACTTCTCTCCAACTAGCTCAAATTCCTTAAAATTACTACAGAACCTACCTGTTACATCCAAAAACTTCCTCCCAATATTACCATGCTGAAACCTAAATAGAAATTCACACCAATCACACACTCAAAAATAACTCAACCAAATATATCACACTCTATTTAAATTAGATCCATATTACATTTTAAAAATACCATTCCTTTATGTACATTCATAATGGTCAATAATTTTATAACAATAATAATGAAAATCGATAACCTTTTAAATACATATTTATATTAAGGTAAAGGGGCGTTCCTCATACCTTAAGTTAACCCTGTGTCTTAGCATGAGCTCATAGTAAAACTCTAAAACTGTGCATTTAAATTTCCTGCACTACCAAATATCAATAAGCCCTCTATACCTCTTTACAACCTCTGGTTATCTTTAAATTAATTAATTATTTTCAAAAATCAATTTCCTTTTAAAGTCCCATAAATGTCTGTTCATAAAATATCAAATACTAACAAAAACACATCAAAGCACAAATCTAAATAATCACAAACACCATGAAAATATTCACAACTCAATGTTCTATTCAATCGCCTACCTGGTTTCTACCTTCTAAATGTGATCCACCAACTAGCCTCTTGGAGATGCTGCCGTCTAGTAGGTTCCCAGTCCATCAACTAACTCCTCGGTCGAATCACTATATGTGCCATGCATCCAACCTAAAAATTCCAATCTCCAAAATTTCGTTCCTCTTATTCCAAATTAACTTTTATTACTCAAGCATTGCTTTTTCTATCATCCAAACAATTTCAAATTCTAATACTTCCGTGCATTTCAATACCAAAATAATAAGCTTAGTACTTACATACCACTTTAACGTTTTAACAAGATGCTCTATTAGCTTCTACATAAATTTGTATTAAAGTGCACTAATACACTTGCAAGTAACTATATCTATCACGAATGATGGATGAAATCAAAGAGACCTCTGTTTCTACGAAAAAAGCTCTAACGAACATAGGTTTCTCCAGAATTTTTATAACAAACACGCCAATACTCGGTAAACCGCTTCAAAACTGTCACTTTTAATTCTCTGAATTTAGCCTCTACTTTGCCATTGATCCGCGCTTTCAACTTGAACAAACATTTATCATCTCCCTTGTATCTATAGCTTTATCTCACACATATGCCTCCACCAGCTGAATATCTGCCCGTCTTGTCCAATTTACACCAATCACCTTGCTTGGCTCTTTTCTTCTACTTTTTAACGGACGCATACCTGATTCTAAATATCCTTGAAATTATTGATTTTATTCAAGTCTCCCTACTATACTATCTCTGAATTAATTATATGCATCTCTTTTGTACTCAATACATTTTTATTCTATCTTGGTCTTTTCTTGGTTCCATCCTATACTACTTTCAAGATTAAAATCAATATTTTAACCAACAAACCGCATTTACATTAATATTGTGTGATTTTGCTTTTGACCTTGCTACAAATTGACTGCATTAATTCCAACGGCTGTTCTTTTCCAATAACCCATTAAATTTTGTTTGTTGCCATGTTTCTGAAAGATATTATCTCCTCTTGTTGTTTTGTTCTGTTTTAAATGTGTTGGGTTTTACGTTTGAAAATAGAAACGTTATTTTAACACATGCTCAACACTTTTAGATTATGCTGTAATACTTCACTACAAATTTAAATATGTTATTATTTTACTCCAATTATTATTTATTATGCCCTATATTTACACAAGTACTATGTTACATGAGTCCTAGCTAAATTAAATTGGCCCTACATTATTATACACTACTTAAGCTAACCGAATAAATTTATTTTATATTATCCTATAGCTCATAACCTATGAGTTAACTTGTGCTCTTATGTATCCCAATGACCCCTTAATTACACGATTATATATATATATATATATATATATATATATATATATGTATATGTATATATTATTTTGAGGTTAAAAGGACACTATTTATTCATGTTGTAATTTATTTAGTGATTCATCATGTGAAAGAACAACAAACAATTTTGAAACACTTCTCAAAATCATTTGGTTTAGAAATTAATAATTTTACTGAATTTCAAGAAGCTCAAGTTTAATTTTCAGTAACCTGCAGATGTAAATACCTGTGAAGTATAGTTGTGTGTCATATTAGAAGCATTCCGTGTGTAAAATAGCATTTAAAAGGTCATATAAACATATTTTAATGCTCGTATTTAATAAGTGTAATTTCTGAAAAGCTTTTAGCTTCAGTTCTAAGATTTAAAACTGTTTAGTTTACAAGCAAAGTGGCAGTTATATTATATTAAATAATGCTTTTAATAGTATATTATTCAACATACGGTAATGTAGGCAATAACTCACGTAGATGAAGTTTGCGGCACGAGCCGAAGGCGAGTGCCCTAATTCATCAAGTGAGTGATTGCCATTACTGTATGTTGAATACTATACTTTATCTACGAGTATAAGCACAGTAACAAGTTTTAATAAACACATGTAATCAAGATTATTTAAAAAAAATTGTAGTACAAATTTGTTTGACATTAGGTAAATGTCAATGAGCATGGCTACTTTCATACTTTTGGTAGGTAATTAAATAGAAATATAAGCTGGAAGCGTGAGTTATCATAACTCACGCTCATAACTCACGCTTTTTAATTATGAATACTATTACTTGTTCAAAAGTATATGAATAATGGTATTATAACTAAATAGGAGTAGATAAAAATGTTTTGAAGAAACTTTCCTACTATAATTAATTTATAAACGAACATAATCGTCACATTTTTTCTCGGAGGGTAGATAACATTGAACAAATAACAAGCAAATTCCAGAAGTTGTTGGTTTCCGCTATCAATTAAAATGAAATTTATAGCTGGAATGAGTAAAAGCCATTGACTGTTACGGTGAAATTTGCCAACCGAGAAACAAAGAGGGGTTATTAGATAGCATGGATACAAGTAGGATAGATATAGCACGTGTTAACATAGACATAGTGTGAACTTCAGAGTTTGTTTAGCTGAACTGGGTAAACGGTTAGTTGTTACTAATTGCCAATAAAGAAATAATGAGAGGTTATTGGAAAGCATGTGCAGAGGTGAGATAGATTAAGAATACAAGATCTAGGGGAGTGAGAACAAAATAAGAGAAAGGTGATTTTGCGTGTATCTTACAGCGAAATGGTGATAACATGTGTGTTGCATGAGGGGCGTAGTTTAAAACCATAGCGTTTGATGATTGGAGTTTGTACAAGGTTGTTTTAAGGTAGGGTATCAAAATACGAGGAAATTTTCGTAACAAGCGTCGTGCTTGTTAGTTTTCGCGTGATTTTTCAAGGAAATGAGTGGCAGTTAGAGATAATTTCTGGAATTATTGTGTACGTTAGAGAAGTGTTTGTGGAAACGGGTGGCTGTTGAAAATTTGATCAAGAATGGTAATGGTATATATATATATATATATATATATATATATATATATATATATATAGATATTTACATGATAATAGGTCACGAGAGCTCATTGAAGCTCAAATTCTACAAATAAATCCCATCAAGATATAAAAGAATTCGGAAAAATAGAAATTTCTGTAAATTCATGATGATGCGCTGTATAATACAAGTGTACTCATTGATGTACAAGTGAAAAATGCAATTGCACGTATATAAATAATTACCCTGTATGATACACACGCATTGTAAATAAACAGCAAGTTACGTAAGTTGTATATGTAAAAATAATTAATTGTAAGATACCGTAAAATGCATTCAATGCGAATGCAAATCGATCATTTTAAAATAAATACAAAGCCATTTATTTTTCACTTATTAATTATCAATATATTTTTAATAGAAATGCTTTTCATTTGCTGTAAATAGTGTAGAATAGTGCTATCTTTATGCATTTGGATAAAAATAAGTAATTTTGTGTATTTGAAACCCCAATTCTAACCTTAATAGGTGTATTAAAAACACGTTTTGATGTTAAAAGCAAATATTTTTTATAAAATGCTACCTACCCCTTTTGCATAAAAAAGCAATTAAAGTTTAAATTATTTTCCCTGCGGATTACAGAAATTTAGTTTAAATAAAAAATTCTCTAGAATATTAGTCATACGTATTTAGAACTATGTAAATAAACTAATGAATAAATGAAACATTTATTCCAAGAAGCGGTCGGAACACTAAAAAACCCAGAAAATGTAATAGGAATTGATAAGAAATATTTATGATCTTCACATCAGTTGGAGAGACGCGATACGCCACAATGATCGTATATGTGTTAAACAAAGACAAACAGCGCTCGTCACCAATAAGTGAAACAAGATTACGAGGTAATAAACACCTTGATTTTAGACACTAATGAAATTTTCTGAGAACCTTGCATCATAATTTTCCATACTATTCTACTACCTTCTGGAAATAGATAATTTGGATGTATAAGGAAGCATTTATTAATTAAGGGATTCATTCAATTCTTAAATTTGATCGTGAAATGTTATTTTGATTTATGTCGTGAGCTGTTGCTTTGCGAAGATGATATTTGAAGTATGCAGTAAGCATACTGTAATTTAATAATTACGATGGTACAATGAATACTGAAGTGATGCTTTAAATGCAAATTACAAAAAAAAATGGATTTTATTAAATTACCTTAAAGAGAGAAAATTCTTCAGCAAATTTTATTAAATAATTGAAAGGAAGATTTAAGCATAATGTACTTTGGTAACTGCTGTTTGAAATGAGGATTTTAAATATGGAAAATCTTGTAAGCTGATTTGACATCAATTTAAAATAAGAAGATATTTAATTACAAGGAACGTGTTTGTGAATTCTGCAAGTATTACTTTTAGATATATTTTTTTAACTGATTTGGAGTATTTGTATTTAATTTAAGGTAGAATAATGTGTTAACCAACCATATAATATTTTTTGTGAGGATGTTTTGCCAGGAAAGTTTGTGTGCACAGTTCGAAATATTCTGACCTTTTTAATAGATTATCTGTCAAGGATTTTTTTGGCCATAACAAATCTTACAAGTGTGGGAATAATAATCAGGTAAACCATCCATAAAAGAAAAAATTTAATTCTGTAAATTTAAAATAAGGTAAGGAACTTTTTTTTAGAAATTATTTTAAGTTGAAAGAAACGATGTTGTAAATGTTCTATATGCTTTTGTATGAGAGAAAATATTTCATACTGTATACATGCTGTGTTTGATTTCATTTTGAAAACTCCGTCAATTCCGTTGAGCTAACCAGGCACAGTTAGAAAGGAAGGTAAATTAACAATTTCAAGTTTTACAAATTGCTTTAGCTGTTTCACAACACTCTTTTAGTGACTCACTCAATGCGGTGTTGTCACAGCACTCTTGTCAGTTGCGCTCCAACACGAGGCCTTATCATATAACTCTTTCAGTCGCGTCTCAATGTGCGGCCATTTTCATATGACCCTTTTAGTAACACCCCAAATCGAGGCCTTTTCACATCTAGTTAATTAGATGAAATAATAACTTAAATTTTATGCAAAGCCCAAATAATCATTTCAAATCGAGCTAGTAATTGAAAGATTGAAGATATAATGTCTTGGACAGGACTTGAACCTGTGTCTTAGTCTTCCTAGGACCATGCGTTTTCCAATTACGCCACGGAGACCGATGACGATAATTGGAAAATTTACAAATCTAAATCGTGTGTACACAACTATACATAAACCTAACTTTTAATTATTTTTGGCATTTTTGTCAATCATATCTGACATTGTCAAATTGTGCGTGTATAAACAATCACCCTGTATCATATAAACTATTGTAAATAATAGCAAGCAAAGCAAGTTCTAAAAATTAATTTAAATGCGAACGTAAAAATCGATCGTTTTAAGATGAATACAAAGCCATTTATTGTATTTATTAATTATCAATACATTTTTATAAAAATGCATTTGATTTGCTGTAAATAGCATAAAAGAGTACTAGCTTTACGCTTTTAGTTTAAGAAACTACAATCAACTTGTATTAAAAACCCCTTTTGCATTAAAAAGCAAATAAAGTTTGAATTAATTACCCCGTGGATTATAGTAATTTGTGCTAAACATATAATTTTCTTGAATATAAAATGATGAATCATTGCTATGTTATTTTTTTATTATGCGGAACGTTTTTGTGGATTCTGCAAGCATCACTTGTAGATTTATTTTTAACTGATTTGTAGTTAATGTAAGGTATAATAATTAGTGTTAATCATAATTTTTTTTATGTAAAAGGGTTTTACCAGGATAATTTGTGATCAGAGTTCGAAATACTATGATCTTTTAATAGATTATCTGTCAAGAATTTTTTCTGGGCAAAACAAATCTTTCAAGCGTGGTAAACCATTCTCAAAAGAATAAGTTTAATTTTGTAAATTTAAAATCAGGTAAGGAACTTATTTTTTTATATCCTTCTTAGAAATTATTATGTTTGAAAGAAACATTGTTGTAAATGTTCTAAATGCTTTTGTATGAGAGAAAATATTTAATACTGTATAAATGCTTTGTGATATTGTTGTTTGATTTTATTTTGAAAAACTCCATCAGTTTTATTGAGCTAGCCAGGCAAAGTTAAAAAAGAAAGGTAAGTGAACAAGTTCAAATTTTACAAATCGCAATATCTGTATCACAGCACCCTTTTAGCGATGTTTTCAGTGCGGCATTATCACGGCACCGGTGCTCCAACACGAGGCCTTACCACATCACTCTTTTAGTGGCATCACAACGTGCGGCCTTACCACGTCACTTTTTTAGTGGCACCATAACTTGCGACGTTACCATAGCAATATATACATTGCCGTGATAAGGAGGTCACGACAGGTCATTTAAACCCAAAACTGATAAATAAAACTGACCAAAATATACAAGAAACTGAAAAGAATAGAAATTTCCGAAGATTCATTGTTCCACCCTGTATATAAATAACATACGCATATTGTAAATACATAGCCATTGAAGTACAAAGCAAAACACACTTCCCATGTATTTAAAACAACGATTTGAGTTTAAGCGAAACAGGGAACTCGGAAGGCTGGTTTGATCAAGGTTATAAAGAAGAAAACAATAGAAAAATGCGGAAAGCATTTTTATAGAGTTTATAGAACAGGAAAAAGCATCCAACAAAATTGAAAAAAAGGTTCGAAAAACCCAAAAAGATTGGAATGAGTTTTAGGGATAGATGGATAGTACATAGCTTATACAAAGAGCAAACAGCGGTAATAGAATTAGAGCAGGAGTGTAGAGAAGTAAATATTAGGGAAAGGGTGAGACAAGCATCTGCCCTATGCTTATTAATTTTTAACTTGTACCTCGAAAAGGCGATGAATACTGTCAAATGCAAGAAGACATTTGAAATTATTATGCAGGGACAAAAGATTGATATGCTTATATTTGCAGACAATGTAGAGGTATTGGCATCTAGCAAGTAAGAGTTAGAAGCAGCTCTTAATGAAATGGAAAGAGTTCTAACAGAGATACAGTATGAAAATTAACATAAATAAAACTAAAGTACTCGTATGTAAAGGAAGGAAAAATAAATCAAAAAGTAAAATACAAATAGGTAACAATAACTTACAAGAGGTTAAGGGTTTCTGCTACCAAGGAAGCCAAATAACGCAAGATGGAAAGAGCACAAAAGATATAAAACAAAGATTAACACAAGATCGTGCTACATTTAACAAGAAAAAGCAACTACTGTGTTCAAATGCAACAAACAGAAACAAGGAAAAGATTGCTTAAAACATATGTGTGGAGCACAGCACTATACGGCTGTGAATCTTGAACAGTAGGAGAAGCAGACAGAAAAAAGATAGAAGCTTTTGAAATGTGGTGCTACAGATGTATGATGAATATATCATGGACAGACAAAGTTAAAAACAAAGAGATACTAGAAATGGTAGGGGAAGAAAGAAATATGTGGAAAACAGCAAATGTCTAAGTGTTGGGGATCTTGGTAGCCACAGGCTTCACACACCCCTACATATGATTTTTAATGCTCCACCCGAAGATACTACATTGGCCAGGAAGTGAGTTTTTTACCTGAAAAATTTTGAATTTTGTCGAACCCTTGCTGTTTCAAGCTAGGTAGGGATCTTTAACATGCGTATCAACACTCACACATGGAACCTCCATTTTATCTCTCATCAGAACGAGGGTGTATTTTTGTGAAAAATGCTCACCTAACATTTTTCAAGCGGACCGTGGCGAGATTCGAACCCGGGACCTTGGGCATAGTATTCACATGCATACCAACTACGCTACGGAACCGCCCTCTTTCACATTCCACCAAATCTCAGTGAAATAGGGCATATAGTTAGGAAACAACAGAAGGGGAACCGAGCTGTATCTAGGTTGTGGGAATTTCAGGGAACTGTGTAGTCTAGCTCAGAATATAAATAAGTGGAAGTACACATCCAACCAGTTTTAAGACGGAAAACCTAAAGACGAAAAAAATAATTGCACTTAAATCTGATGATTATTATAAACAACTACAGGTGTTGGTTTTGAAATATTTTCAACTAATGTTGATTGTACAAAGGATATATTGGAAAACTATTAATTCGGCAAATGTTCAAGTGTTGAGGGATCTTGGCAGCCACAGATTGCTTAACCCTCTTCACATACCACTGAATATATATTTGTAAAACAATTGAAGAGGAACCGAACTGCTCTAACAAGAAAGAGCAGCGGCTATGTTCAAACCAACAAGCAGAAACAAGGAGAAAATTGTTGAAAGCATTTTTTAATGTTGTGCTTCAGATGTATGAGGATGATAGCATGGACAGACAAAGGTAATAACAAAAAGGGTATAGAAGTAGTAGCGGAATAAGGACATCTGTGGAAAACAAAAAAAATAGGAGAAATAGAAGTACAGTATATGTGTTCTAAGGCTTTTTGGGGAATAGTGCGGGATATTACAAGTAGAGATGGGAAAAAAAGAGGTAGATATAGATCTAAATCGGACTATTGCACACATAATAGAAAAATGTAGACTGGAAATTTCAGGGAAATGCGTAGGTTAGCGCAGAATAGGAAACAATGAGGGTATGCATCTAACCAGTTTCAGAACTGAAAACCTAATGATGATGACAGGTGTTGGTTTTGAAATATTTTCAACTAATGTTGATTGTGCGAAAGAATTTACTGGAAAACAATTAATTCGGCAAATGTTCAAGTGGGATCTTGGTGAGCAGCAGGCTGCTTAACCTTCTTCACATACCACTGAATATCGGTGAAATAGAGTATATATTTGTAAAACAGTAGAATGGGAATCGAACTGCATCTAACCAGAAAGAGCAGCCGCTATGTTCCAAGACAACAAACAGAAACAAAGAGAAGCTTGTTGAAAGCATATATTTGGAGCACAGCACTGTATGTCTATGAAATAGGGACAGTAGGAGAAGCAGGCAGAAAAACAGTAGAAGAATTTTGGAATGTTGTGCTTCAGATGTATGGTAATGGTAGCATGGACAGACACGGGTAATAACAAAGAGGTAGAAATACTAAGGGAATAAAGATATCTGTGGAAAACAAAAAAAATAGTAGAAATAAAAAGGCAGGATACGTTCTAAGGCATTTTTGGGGAATAGTATGGGATATATTACAAGCAGAGATAGGGAAAAAAGGAGGTAGAGGTAGACGTAGATCAGACTATTGTACGTAGTTAGTGAAAGATGCAGACTGGGGAAATTTCAGGGAAATGTGTAGGTTAGCTCAGAATAGGAAGCAATGAGGATATGTGTTCAATCAGTTACAGGACTGAAGACCTAATGATAGTGGTATATATACATTTTTCAATTCATATTTACTAACACGTGGTATTTTATATCTACGTCATATAAACGGCGTAAATAAGTGTAGCTAACCACTAAAAAAAATACACATTCGGTGTATCAAATACCATGTCAATCTGATTGTAACAAAACATATATAGGGCAAGCAATTATGATTTTGAAAAAATGCTAAAGGTGCATAAATATAACATCAGCTTTAACTGATCATGAAGAAGCTACAGGCTAATCATGAAAAACTACAGGTCACAAATTTGAATTTGAAAAAGCAAAATTTCTAAAAATTGAAAAAAAGAAAATCAAAAGAGAATTCTTAGAAATGGTCTTTTTGGCTGTAATGTTTCTACTTTTAAGTAGTGTTACCAATTTAGAAGCTAACTTATCGTGAGAAATTAACAACACTAATGTAATATAGCTTTAATGTTTTAATTGTGATAATCTTATTTATGACATTTATATTTTTGCTATTTAGAAACTTAGGTAATTTAATCTACTAATTAGATGAAGATTTTTCATTTAGGTTAAAATTTTATTCAAGCCTTACTTGATACTGATGATGTGTAAATTTCAACTGTACACCATTATAATTGTTAAACTAACTGGTACCAGCTCTGTTAGACACACTCATTCACGACGTTAATATGACATGGATATACAATACCATGTGTTAGTAAGTATGAATTGAAAATTGTGTATATATATCTATTTTTATATGTATTTAATACTTAATTAAGGTGTGAGTTGTTTCTTGTAATAATTACCCTGTTTACGTAAATCATATCAATAATTAGAATTGTCGATGCTGCATAATAATACATATTCCATGTTTTAGATTATACTATTGAGAAGGGCCACAATCTGTCGAAACGTTTATATGTTTAAATAAAAGTTACAACAAGAATGCTGTATTGAATTTTATTCAACGTATGAACTTAATTCCAAAAAAATACACGGATTTATAAGTATTATGTCAAGAAAACCACTATATTTATATATATATATATATATATATATATATATATATATATATATATACACTATAATAAATATTTTAACCTAACTAGATACACTGTTAAATTCAGAACATCGTACGCTTTACATGTTGCCATGTTCTCTTTTCTTAATTAAAGTATTAAAAATCGAGAAGTTTTAAGTACAATTCAACATCATAATGTCTTCAAACAAGATGCAACACGACTACTGAGAAATAAATCAATCAGAACAGTGAATGATATTTTTTATTTTAGTCAACTAGGACGATGAAAATAACACAACTACTGAAAGTAATAAGTAGCAGTTGATTAGTTTTAAAAATAAGCGTTTAGTTTCCTCTTAAACGTCTTACAATTACTAGAGTATTCATTTACTATGAGTTGGATAAACTGTTA